>OY728140.1:86567311-87817311 GCA_963277665.1 Viscum album | reverse complement strand
TGATTCATTTTCACATAGGATACATAGCAACGTAAGGGTTTTATACCCTAGTCTAGCCACCCCCCAAAAAGTATGCCCCCATCTTTGTGTATATATTAGACTTACACAGGGATATCCCTTTCAAGAACCATATTTAGCTTGATTCTCATCCTTATAGGATATGTAGAGAAACCCATACAATTTTTCTTCTGGTCTAGCTGTAATCTCATCAAACTTTCAACCCCCTAACCTCAATTTAGTTCAAGAACCATGACTCTAAACTATATGTAGGCCTCCTCAGGAATGAATATGTGGTGTATGGGCCTCCTTGGTCCTCATTCATGTCCTTTTTTTATTCCACCACATTACGCATATCCCCTTTGGAGTTCTCACCTCATTGGTCCAAACTTTGTGACCTTAAACTAAGGGTTGATGGTCCTAGAAACATCACCATAAACTATTCACCCCAATTCCAAGCATCATGACTTTAAACTACATGTATTAATCTCTTGGGAATATATCATTTGATGTTAGGACCCCAAGTTCCTCGTTCATGTCAGGTCAATCAGGATTCCACATGATACATACCCATCTAGAATATTCTTCTATATAGTCCAAATTATATGACCAAAAACTAGAAATTAACATCCTCAACGCATGAAATTAAATTGGGACCCCACCCTAAATAAATCAGGATGCCTCATGATAATTATGGGATGCTCCAGTTCCCTTGTCATAAAGGATTTTTTCCACAAGTTTTGGTCTCTCACCACATTATGGTCTAGAGATAAATATGTCTGGATTATCATCCCTATGGAAAATGTAGCAATGTATGGATGTTTTGTCTTTAGTCCCATCCACAAGCCTATCAAAATTCCATCCCCTTAACCTTAGTTACAAATTAATAATTATGAACTTAAACTATATGTAGTTCATCTATAGGTGTTTATGTGGTATGTGAGCCTCCTTGGCTCCATTCACGTTGGTTTTTACCTATTTCGTACCATATATATACCCTTGTAGTGAAATTTTCCCCCTACAGTCCAAGAATCATGACATTAAACTGTATACGAGTTGCCTATGGAATGTGTTGTGTGGTGTTGGGCCCCTGGGTCCTCATTCATGTTGGGTTTATCATGACACGACACTACACATATCCAATTTATACACTCCTCATTGGTCCAAACTTCATGACCTTAAACTAAGAGCTTATATTCCAAGAAACATGACTCTAAACCACCTTCCGTGGTCTATGAAATACAACCTTTATCTGTTCTCAAATCTCAGATTTGAATCCCACTTTTCGATACACTCAATTACACACTTTAGTTCTTTCTTGGTTTGGGTCTTCATCATATTTCAAATCCAGAAAGACCCCCTAATGGTGATGGTCTCATTCCATTTTGGCTCACCACATGTCTTGGGAAAACATCCTAATGGATATTTGGAAATAAATAACAGATCCTATGTTTTGAATATGGTCAATAGTTGGTCCTGCATTTTCTCACACCATTCTTGAATTATTTGGTTGTGGTCCTTATGTTTTGAAGTTGGTCAACAGTAGATCCCTACTCTCCATTCTCCCCTTTTTTCAGATCTTGAAAGTTTCAAATTACCTCTTTTCCACTCCCTTCTATCATGGTGTAATTCCAAACCCTTGGAATCACCCCTAATGTATGCTTCCACATGTCAGGGTGTGTATCGATGTGGAATCATGCATTAGGGGTGATTCCAAGGGTTTTTAATTCCACATAGGAGCTTCACCAGTCCAAATTATATGACCTTAAACTAATATCCCTTATGGTACAAACTCTATGACCATAAACTATGAGCCTCGATAATAAAGTTTGGTGTGGAACTGTGCCTCCTAAGTCCTTATTCACATCAGTTTTATCCTTTCTCTCCACCATATATGCCTATTTTGGGAAGCCTCCTTCCCTTTAGTCTAAATATATATGACCTTAAACTAGTATTCAATGTCCAGACATGAATTTAAACTACATGTGAATTGTCTCATGGATGTACGATGTGGTGAAGGACTCCTTCATCTTCATTCATGTCGACATCCGTCTATTTCCTGATACTTTTCTGGTACACAAGACTCTCTTGGCTTATTCACAATGGGTTAATTTCCACTGTTCCTCAAAAATATACTTTGAACATGTGTTTCTTTGGTTCATGAAACATGACTTTAAATTTTTTTCTAGGGTACAGGCAGTATGACCTTAAACTGTGTGCAATGTCTTGGTCGCATGATGCTAAACTATGAGATGTGTCCTAATCACATAACGTTAAAATATAAAATTCTTCATCCTTACTATATTATGTTTAACTATGTGTCATATTTACTCACCATATAATGTAAAACTTCATGAATATCATCCTCATTTTCATGACATAAAACTAAAAAATATATCAGGCCCTCACCTAAGAGGTCCACTTCCCCAGTGTTGGTTATCTAGCACGTTGTTCATATTTATAGCTATCTCTCAACATTTGAGATAGCACTCCCCTAAAATATGGGTTAGATCTTTTTTCAGACTAATATGCTTATACTTATGTTTTCTAATACACAGTGACATAATTCGAATAGTGTTGGGATTTATTAGAACATGACATCACTCCATTTCTACATTTCATTTGATTCTTATTTTGATCATCATCCTCTTCCATGTCTGAAGGGACCCCCTAACATCTTGGTATCAGGCCATTTTGGCTCACCTACCATTTTTTCCAATGTACCAGAAGACTCCAGATGACATTCTGAGACAATTTCCATGTTCCAAACATGGTCAGCAGTCAACCCTCGTTTTTTTGTCCCCATTATAGTGTAACGATACAGATGGTGTGTTTCAAACACAGTCAAAAGTTATCATGTATCTCTATTCCACTCTCCTTGTATTTAAAATGTTGGGAATCATGATTCAAACTTCTCATTCACATTTGTTCAAATAGATTCAAACCCCCCTAACGTTATCCCATTCTTTCATTAGCACACATTGGAAAAGAAAGTCAGTTGTTATAAGATCCATGTTCTCCAGCCATAGCCTCTCTCATCCCGAACACTTTCGGTGGTCAGTCAATAATAGAAGACCTTGATTTTTCAATGATTATTTAATTGTCTCATACAAATGAGAAACCGTCTGGTTGTACCTTATTTCTCACACCAGGTATGACCCATATAATCTTAGGGATTTTTCATTGGTTGTCTCAGAAAATATGATTGTAGTGCTATAATTAAAGAGGAAAAATGAAATGTTTCCATGCATGCAAGAAAGTTTTGAAAAAACAAGAAATTTGTAGTATTAGCAAGGGGAATCCACATGTTAGAGCCACTTATGAGTCTTGGAAAAGTTTACCCTATAGCTCTGTTCTAGATATCGAATTCCACAACTCTACTAACCTCTATCATGTGGCCTTTAAGTTTTTCTACCACCTTTTGAGATCTATCTCCTCTTCATCAGCTGTTAGATAAATTTGGTCATCCCTAATCTATTCCCAATCCCACTCATCTCAAAGACCAACTACTTGACATGTCGCCTGCCTTATCTTCCTCTCATCTTCCTCTATTTGATCCCTCAGATGAATGATAAGTTTTGATTAAGTATCGATGAAGGAATAATGCTCATCCATTTTTTCTTCTATCCATTATATCTCTTGGTTGAATTCATGGAGCTTTTGGATGATATCATAATTCTCCTAATACCACTAAACATCAAAATGTTGGCTTCCTTCTTACATATTTTCAATAAGAAAGTCACAGATCAGTGCATAAAGACCATGAGTGTCTACCCCTCTGATGCACAAATTATGTAACCAAGGACAAAGAGGTCTCATCTAGACCACTAACTATGGTTTCAAAGTTTAATTAATGAAGCATTGTATAAATTTCCACACTCTACATTGGATGATGAAGTTCTCTTTAGCATCATCAGGATTACAATTCTCTAGCTCTTCAGGTAGTGCGGACTCGTATTCAAGAAATTTTTCATGTTGGTTGGTAGTAGGATCCTCCTATAGCATCATCTCAGATGGTATGGGATCCAAATAATGAGGTTGGTCATCTTCACTTCACCCCACCTTGAAAAATTAATCTCTTCCAACCTTGAGTTCTTCCCCACTAGTGGCATCACTCATAGTCATAGCCAAATATTTTCCTGGGACCATGGTTAGATAAGTTTGAATGATTGACTCTATATGATTTGGTACATCCTTCAGAGAAGGTCTTATAGATGTTATAGCCCCATCCACTCACTAAATATGAAATCTCTCAATAAATTTTCAAAAAAAATAACACATATTTCAATATAATTAATAGGTAAATGAGTATGACTCTATGAAAGCAAGGGACTTACAAAGGTTGAGCATTGACAAGTCAAGTCCTCAAGCCTCAGAAAGGATTTCAACCATAGGAGATCCCTCAAAGTCGGTGGGTGCTGCATCGATTGGAATAGATTCCCCTCTCATGGGTTGGGTAGAATCTTAATGATATATGAAAATTCATTGATTAAAAATCTCTATGAAAATCTAACTGTGGATGAGTGATTCAATGTTTTATTCTACCTTGTGTAGGATTAATTTCAATGATAAACTATCTCGGGTGTGCCACCCCTACATCCAAGGATATTATTGTAATAATTACATGGAATGGTCCCATGTATATTACTAGGAGGTCCTAATGTTCTGAAGTTTTCACCCTGCCTTCCTCAACCTCAATATGCCCACCATCCACTTCATCCCCGAGCACCAGCCCCAGAATGTGCTCCTCTTTCCTTGTTGGTGCACCTTTTCCCCCTTTAGATGGGGCCCCTGGCACTATATCAAGATGCTCCTATAAAGTACATGTTCATTTAGAGAATTTGGATAGCGAAAAGGGAAGGTCCAAACAAGGATACAAGTAATTATAGGTTTTCCTCAAGGTAATCAGGTAGCTCTTCTACTTCAGAGGGCATGATCTCACCACTTTCCTGAGGACTCCCTTGATGGGTATCCACTCCCTGGGATCCTTTTTCATAAGATTCCTCTACCTCCTCTTCATCTATTTCTTCTTCAGTTTATGGGATGTCAATAGTTTTCAATTCCTCTAACTCATCTTCATTGTCAAGAATCACCTACACCAGGGAAGAAGGTGGTTTATACTCCCCTTGATAACATGCGTAGACATCCATAGTATTAAGATATTCATTTCTTCAGTATAAGTTCACTCTAGATGCAACTGGAATGAGAACATATTCTGATAGATCAATCTCATACCGCTTCAACTTCCACCACAGGTCTTCCAGTGATATCGATTGTTTCTGTATCCTTCAGTTGGACCAAACTAAAGGGAAGATAGTATCAGAAATTGGTTGTAGAAAGTACCTCATCTTCTTCCCAGGATCCTCCTTTTTGGTCCCCTGAATCACTTCTGAGACTAGTCCCCTCAGAGAGGTGGGGGTGCATCCTCAACTTGTAATGTCCCCACCATTTTGGTTCCAGCTTTATCTATCCCAGATGCCTGGATTGCCTCTCAGGGGGAATCCCATATACTTATTCTTTTATATTCCTCTTATCTTTTCAATTTGATTACCTATATATGCTTATGAAAGATTTCCTCCGAATATGTTTACACCTAGTTGATGGCCTATTTCGTTGACATATTATCATCAACATTGGTTGGAGGCAGCATGATGGTTTCACTGGATCCTGCATTCACCGGCATGTACCACAGTTGGAGAATGATACAGGGGTTTTTCTCTTCACAAACCCCCATGTAGACTCTCTTCACCACTCACTTAAGTCACCCAAACTGTCTAGTGAAATAGTACAGCATGTATGGATCATAGTATACCCCCATGTAGTTTTTCTTCACCACTCATTGAAGGAACCCAAAATTTTCCCCTTCACCTATTTATAGAAGTGGACCTATACATCTGTGTTTTTGTAAGTCCCTTATGCATCAGGTGCCAATTTTTGCATGCTCCCATCGGAATCAACACCTTTATTTATTATTCCCCTTTGGAACCCAACCTTATGGTCACATTTCAGGTCAGATTATGAGGGGGAATGTTTTGGTGCTGAATCCCACAGGAAGCCATAAGCGGACAGCTTAGAGTAAACTAAAGACATCATCTAACTCAAAAAAACATTCTGATAAAGAAAAGGAAGGTTTGAAAAAGTTTCAGGGTATGCATGCAAGATATAAATATAAGCACAAGACATTTACACACCATGTATGATTTCAATCCATCCCCTTCAGTAGAGGCCACTCAAATGGACAAGGCAGCCACGTGCAAGACTTAAGCATTGGGCGCAAGACAACAGGACTATGTGTAGGGCCCTTGTGTGTCCAAAACAATGTCAACTCACACCATCTATGAAAATACCCTCAAATAGCCAGGTATGATTCATGAAAGTTATCTATGTTGTGCGTAAGAAATTTGATCGGCACACAAGCCTCATCCATGCCAAAAATAGTTTCAAACCATCCCCATTGTGGATAAGGATGAGGATACATGAAAGTAACCTTGCCTGTCTATCAAACTTAGTTGTTCTTCGATCTTGTGTGCTCAAATCTAAATATTTTGTCTATAAGTTGAAGGCCACCTCCCCCCCCCCCTTCTTCAGGGTGATCGTATAAAAGTTGATCTACCACTCTGTTATGGGTAAGTCTGATCTTCTACAAAATTTTGAAAGCATGGAACCCTCAAGGTAGATATCTTGCATGATAGGTTTCTTGTGATTCCAAAATTCGAGTGGAACCAAAGTTTTGTAATCCTCACCAACCACGTTCAACCCAAGTCAGGTGCATGCAAGAATCCTCTTGGGAAAAACCTTTAACCTTGCCTGTGCAACCCCAATCCTGCACACACCCCTTGACTTTGCGTGCAAGCCTCCAATATTTCATGCACCCCTTATTTGAAGCTCCATGGATTGCCTTTATGTCAAAGCACTATGTTTGATCATCTATTGCGTGCAACACATATACCTTGCACTCACCCCTTGTGTGCATCCCTCCAATCTTATGCACAGTAATTTCATGGTCCCTCGAGAGGTGTCCTATATTCCCCTAGTGTATGTGTTGTCATGCATTTTTATTCTTAGCATAAGTATGATAATGTATTTATCTTCTCAACATAGGCACACTAACATGGACCTCATGATTGACCACTCATCCAAACCATTAAAACATGGTATTGTTGAAGCCATGCCCCACCTAGGGGTGCATGTTTAATGGTTATATAATCCCAAGGGGTAAAGAGTGAGTCCCCCACATCCGCATTGCAAGATTTAAAACTTCCTAGCACAAAATTCCTCAATACATGACATAAAACTGTAGTCTTACCCCATGAAATGCACGAAAAATTCCCCATGTATGGTAATCAGGGGATGCCACATCTTCCTCCACCACCGTATGGGGAACCCATAGAGGGAATATTCCATGTGTAATCCCCACACACTCTTCATAGGATGCTCCATGTGTGAATCATATGCAATGAGATCCTCCTCACATAGAATGAGATCCTCCTCAAATGGAATAATATTCTCCTCAGGCATCTTCCATGTGTAATCCCCACACCATCTCTCATTGGCATATCTTTCGTGAAATGACTGTCAGGTCTCCAACCTCATCTTGTTTCTCACACCGAGCATGACTCACATGGGATTAGAGGTTAGCATCAATCATGACATCCTCTAATCCTCCTAAATGGGAATCCCTCTTGGAGTAAGACCCTATCTCCACCTTCCCATGGGAATCTTCCATGTGTAATCCCCAACCACATCATGTCCCTTCAATGGGAAACTTCCATGTGTAATCCCTAACAAAATGGTTTTCTCGCATGTGTAAGCCCCAACCATATAACAGACTTATGTTGGCATCCTCATCAGGTGTAAACCTTAATTACCTTTCTTGAACTAGAAGGTATTTTATTACCAATTAACTAGGATACATAGGAAGCCTCCCTGAGGTCTAAACTCAATGTTCCATCCATTCCATCCACCCCTAACATGCCATCCACATCCACTCTAATTTTCCTTAGGCCCCCACATCCCAGTAAGATCATGCCACCCACCCAAGAAGCATCCATGTGTAATCCCCACATCAACTCCAAACAAGATAATTCATCTTTCAAAGGGTATCTTACATGCATAATTCCCACACCATCCCTCTTTGATACCCCTTTCACAGTGTGAGAATCTTTACTGCGTGATGTTAAACTACATGAACTGGTCCCATCACATGACCTTAAATTGTGACATCAAACTACATGGGTTTGATCCTTTCCTTCTAAGAAGGGTATATAGGATTCCTCTCTATGGTTCAACCCCACCCAATGGAAAACCTTGGTGCCCCCCTCTTAGGGTTACACCTCCTTGATCCACCTTAAAGGGTGTTCTAATCCACCTTCACAATGTGAAATCTTCTCTTTATGGGACAATCCTCCCGGATCCACCTCCATGGGTAGTTATGATCCATCTTCTAGTAAACCCTATCAGGAACTCCCTCCTAAGGATGTACCACCTTGATCTACCTCCATGGAGATTATGATTAGTCTCAATCCATATCTACAAGACATTAAACTCACAACCTATTTCATACTACTACGTCATTCTAAACATGGGATGTATAAGGTAAAATCCTTGGAAGATATTTCTTTGGCATTAGATACCTCATGATTGACATGGGATGCCTTAGGTTCCACTTCTGAGATGCCTCCATGATATTCCCTCCTATGAGGAAGATTATAGGTGACCAATTTTCTTAGAATCCAGACATTTCATTGATGCCCAGCATGACTACTCTCCTGACCGAAGCTTGTTTTCATATCAATAACCTTTGAAATGTCTAGATAGAAGAAGTATAATTAACTAGAATCACAAGGAGATGGCACCGGGAATGAGTTCTATGAACATGACTTAACTCTATGAGGGAGACCCATACTAGGATATGAGTTCCAAGGAGGAATCAAAGGATGTAGAAACTGAAATCCCATCACCTCATTTTGATCAAGAAGTAGAAATCACTGATGAAAGTCATTATTCTTTTAGGAAAAGGGGAAGCGTGGAATGGGGTCCACCCATCAGTTTGATTGTGGGGTGGTTTACCATTTGTTGGATTTTCCTTAGAAACCCCAAATGATTCCCCCCCCCCCCCATAGTTGGGTACAGACCTTCTTTCTGAAGGAAAGTGTTCATCTAGGTTTTCAAGACTAATAACTCTTGGGACTCGCATTGTTTGAGAGAATGGTAGGTTGGGCCCATCGTACCCTTTTGGTGGGAATTGTTGACTACTTCAAGACTCTATTATATTTTCAAGATATGTTGGAGAATATCTTTTTAATACTGATATAGGATCGGTTTCCCTAAAAATCATTATGGGTTAATTATCTCTTATGTGTAAAAGGATGGGGGGTCTCTAGTGAATCCATCAGTATGTATCTGAGGTTATTCATCATTTTCCAATAATGGGTGGTTTCTTATGTGATGAATTTGTATACCCAAGAGCTTCATAATTTATTGCCACATAAGGAGGCATTTAATATTTTGAGGAAGGGATTGATCCATTGTGAAGTTTCATGTGTATCCTGGTTATGTAAGGAATCAAAACCCACATAGTTCATTGAATTTGTGCAGTTTAACATCATGCTGAAAGGAATTATAAGGGCGATCTGATACAATGGGTGTTCAGGCTCGAGTCTTGGAAGGACGACCTACGTATCCTAAATATGGTGAGAACCAAAGTTATTGTAGTTTATTTTTTGGGGGCTTACACACTAGGGTTACCCTTGTATTTATAGAGACTTATGGTGCAGATGAAATGATTATTTCAATTCCCTAATCCCACATAAGCTATGCTTAGTGTGAGAAATATGGGGTGGAAAATGATCATTTTCATTTCTCATGATGCAGGACTTATATGTTGGAACTACCCTAAGAAGATTTATTACAGATCTTAGGCCATTGAAAGTTTTCCTACATATCTTGGTTATTATAGGAATCAGAGTCATTGTAGTTCAATTTATTTCTCAATCCACTAATGGATGAGGTAGAGTGATCATCCCATGAGAATGATTAGGTCCTCATGGTCGAAATGTCATTGACGTAAGTCTTACACAGAAGTGGATGTTTATTTGAGCTTTAGAATTAGGAAGGAATCCAATGTATCTTGGTTATTGTAGGAATCAGAGTTCTCGTAGTTCAATTATTCAAGTCTTTCGCATTGAGGTTTCCCTTGTAGGTATATGTTTGTGATGTAAATTATGTGACTATTTCAACTCCCTTTTCCCACATGAGATGTGATCGATGTGAGAAAAAAGGGATAAAAATTAATCCATGTTATTGCATATGTATATGAGAATTATGATATGAGGCACCCCTTGGGATATTTAATTTGAAGCTCAGGCCTCAGGGAGGCGTCCTACGTATCTTGATTATATCAAGAATCATAGTTCTCGTAGTTTTCTTGATTGAGACTTATACACTTATGTTTCCCTATTAATCAGGGCCTACAAACTGAGAATGGAAAATGTTATCATGTTCTAGGATGCCCTTTTGAATTTCCCTTCTTGTCTAGAGGATGTCGCATGACCCTGTTGACTTATCTGGAGGACATCATAAGACCTGGCTAGCTTGATGAGAGGGTGTCACATGATCCAACTAACTTGCCCTGGTGTCATTGTGAGATCTGACTGACACACATGGAGGGTGTTATGGGATTTAGTATGGAATGTCTCAGAGGGTGTCCCATGTCTTAACTAACATCATCGAAGGGTGTCATTCGTTCTGGGCAACATGTCTAGAGGACTACGTGAGTCTCGACTGACTTGATCAGAGGATAACGTGAGTCTCAGCTGTCTTTCTCGGAGGGTGTTGTGAGATTTGGTGTGACTTATCTCGGTGGTCATCACATGTTTTGGATAACATCTCTAGATGATTCCGATAGACTTGGCTGACATGAGAGGACACAGTTATATGAGTCAAACGACATATCTAAAGGACATCACAAGGCTTTGGTGATGAGCTCATAGGGCTTCACGAGACTAAATTAGAATGTATATAGAGAATGTATAACCAAAAATGACATGTCCAAAGGACTTTTCATATACCAAATGGCATGAGAAAAGAGTGTCGCAAGATCTAAGCGACATGACCTAGTGATATCGTGTGTATTTTATATTTCACACAAAGTGCGTGAGGGTTAGCAAACATGTTTTTTGCTTAAGTCTTTTACCTTTAATCTTTTTATCTTGCTATTATATTGTTAATTCCTTACATTTATTCAATGTCAGTTTATTTTGAGTCTCATTTGATCTAGCATACATGGGGTATATTCTTCACATGCCCTGTTAGAGGTGCATCGCATGATCTTTGAATGATAATGTGAAGTGCCTTTATACATTTTTCATGATCACTTAGATTGTTTATTGATATATTACCTGATGGAAAACTTATCATTTGCGAGATCAACTGATCTAAGAAATACACACTTTTTCTTGGGTAGTCATCCCATGAGTAATTAGTTGTGTTTTTTTTCATGTTGTGGTGGGGGATTTATAGGCCTCTCCACCCTGATTGTTCATTAGTTTGTGCAGAGAATCTGGCACAAATCCAGGTTGGAGTCGTAAAATTTGTCTAATACCATGTGTCTTTTTGAATCTATAATGTTGATCGTTCTCAAGGACATTACATAATTTTCAGCAACTATGAGTCCCTCCATTAAATTATTCCTTTATTGGATTATTTCCAATTAATGGAGACTTTTTTTATCATGATGGAATCTAAAATGAATTTTATATTTTCATATTAACATGTCCAGTGGTCTTCACAAGATCAAAGTGCCTATTGAAATCCATCCATGAGATTCTCAATGCCTTTCCTAGGACATTTCACAAGGAAAGGGTGGCTTTGTCTAGGGGAATATGCGAGATCTGGGTGTCTTTTCAAAGAGTCTCATGGGACCGTGTTGTGTACTTACTTAGCATTTAATAATAACTTTATGACCATGATATACTCCCCCCCCCCCTATTCCCTTTTTTTATTTTACAAAGTTTAGGGATTCATACGAGATTACATGAGTAATTTAAAAGGAAATTACTCTATTTTTAGTGATGCATTGCGTGACCAATATGGGTCATATGGGGGTGTGCAATCATTACATGAAAAGATTCATTCATTTATCCTTGGGGGTCCTAAGTGGAAGTACATGGTTTCTTGGAGATATATGAGGATTTCCATGTGATAAGTCAGACAAGTAAAAGGGATTTTGTGAGACGAGGTAGGCATGTCTCTGGGGACTCGCATTGTCTTGTGGACTACCCGGGGTGCATTTCATGTCTTTTACAACTATGAGTAGCTCCCACCTCTTCCCTTTTTATCTCCTTTGTTTCATTTTACAAAGTTTCATGGGTCTCTTGGATTCTTCTGAATGTTGTCAAGTAGAATTATCCTTCCCATCGGTGATATATCATATGATCTTTATGACCTCTAGGGGCCTCTACCTTTGGAAATCTTTCTTTACATTTTTAAATGATTTTTAGTAGGGTTTCCAGGTGCTTGTTGTTGACAAACTGTGCATCATGGGGGAGCTTATATTTCTACCACCACGTGGTCACTGGTTTTCTACAGCAACTTTTCAAGAGTAGTAGGTCTTGTTAAACAGGGCTATGTGGGATCCTCTACAGGCTAAACACTGTGTGTGGTTTCTTCATGTGACCTTATAATGGTTATGTGATCATGAGTCCCTTGAAGGTCCATGTGATCCATAGTTCTTGGTCCCCTTCTTCTTCATTTTCCTTTGTGGGAAAATAATACCCATATTCAGGTTTATCTTCCTTTTTAAAAATTTTCAATGATCATTTGGAGAGAGTCAACAAATCCCCCCCTTAAGAGTGACATCCGTGGGGACAATGACTTGTTTTTGAGGAAATTAAATTCTCGCCTGAGTCTTTGGCGTTGTCTTAGATCAGTGTCTAAGGTGAAGTTTGGTCTACCATAAAATTATTAGTATTCTGCAAGATTCCCTATATATAGAGGGATGGAGGGTGGATTTATCCACTGGCTATCATTCCTACAAATACATCTCGTCTTACTTCCATTGCATACCCCTATCGCAAGATAGTTTTGTGAGTCCATATCATGAGACCTATTCATGAGACCATGGCTTTGTGAGAACTCCCCCACAAGCCCACTTTTATTTGAACCATACTTCGGTAATTTCTTAAACTTCGTCTATAGGGATTGTGATTGTCCTATGGGTTTAGTAGGATCTACTAGCTCAATCATTTTATTGAACGATCATCATGTGACTCACATGACCATGTTTAGGTCACATGATCGTGAGTCTTGAAGGGGAAACACAATTGTGTGATTCCCTATGGGATTATGTGACCCTTGAGACCTTTGGGGTTTTGGTGACTTGAAAACTCTTTATGCAGTTCATGAATCCATTGTTGACTCTATTGGTGTGCATAATGATGTCAGTGTATTATTTCCATCCATTTTGAAAATATTTTATTCTATTTTTCTGAAATATGCCACTTACTTATTTTCATATGGTTTTTGGTTCTCTTCATACTTCTCTCAAGGATTCTAAGAAGGAGGCAAGAGAAGAGATAGCCCATCCCGATGTTATAGTGGTGAGTGTGGACTCTACTTTTCATCATGTATTCGGGTCACCTCAACCAAGTTTGATGAAGTTTCTGGGATTAAAAATCTCAAACTATCCCCTTTCATAATTATTACTCCTTTATGGGTTTGGTCTCACTAAATATGTTTCCATTCCTCCACTAAAGACATCATTCATACCCTCTTCTTCAATTCAGGGGACCCAGAACACTTTCTAAGAAAACATCTCTCTATCCAGCTACTTCATCTATTTTTTTCATTAGTTTAACTGGTTAGACCTCCTACTACCATGCTTGATCAATTGTTCATAGAGGCTCAGGTGAAACGTAGGCTGATTTGGAAACAAATCTATTCTTTGATTGCTGAAACTCCCATGAAAATATTTCATGACCAAGGGGAACTTCTTCACTAGTTATATCATGACTTGGGGGGTAGGTGGTTTTGATCAAAAACCTCTATATGAAATTATGCAGCAAATCATATTGACCCGATGAGATCTGGCCATGAGTGAAAGGGATTTACACAATCTTTTGGATGAAGCTCCCCCTGCTACGCATATGAGGGAGACTTCGGAGACATTGTAATAGGTTTCTTAGTTGATATCTAAACTGTAAGCTCATATGAATACCTAGACCATGAAATTAAGAAGATGTGAGGAGATCATTACTCATTTGAAGTCTAATATTTCAACATCATCATCCTCATTGGATGCTTCTCAGAAGAGGTTTGAATAGTTAACTACTTTGGTTGAGACCATCCATCCTAGAGTGGAAGTGGAAGAGGCAGGGAGAGTGGAACTCCATCATTCTATCGACACTTCTTATCAAACTCTTACCAACCTTTCTGGCATAGCCAATCCAATTTTATCTTAGTACTGCCTTTATAATGAATTCAATTTTTTATGAGACTTCAGATAGAATCCAAGATGTGGAGATTTATCCTCCTTTTTCATGAAACAAATGAATAGGTTCATTGAACTATATATGTTTCATCCAATTTTTCTTCCATTCATGATGTTCATGATATTTATTTTCTATGATATTATGAGAATCGCCAATGCTACCCAACATTCTTATAACATCAAGAAATCTTGAATGTATGGACATAAATATTTTAAATCATAATATATCCTTCTTCGAGAATTTATCATGAATACCCACCAACATGAGACCTTTTACTGATCATTTGTTCCAGTTATGTTGAGATCACCTGATGTGTAGAAGGATTTTTTGGGTAGGATATAAGTCTTGAAGGGAGAGTGATCTTATGTTTTCTAAAGATGATAGGTTTGGTGAGCATAGTTTGATTATTCTAAGGCCATATGGTGGGCCTTATAATCTTTTTTTAGGATAAATAGCTGGTGTGATTTAGTTTAAGGTCTTTAGCTCAGACCTGATATCGCTTTAGTTTAGGGTATATTAACTCAGACCTGATATCATTGTAGTTTAGAGTCTTTTAGCTCAGACCTGATATTTCTTTGGTTTAGGGTCTTTTAGCTTTGACCTGATATTGCTTTAGTTTAGGGTATTTTATCTCAGAACTGGTATTCATTTAGTTTATGGTATTTTTGATAGTACATGATATCCCTTTAGTTTAGGGCCTTTTAGCTCATACCTGATATCACTTTAGTTTAGGGTCTTTTAGTTGGGACTTGATATAGCTTTAGTTTATGGTCTTTTAGCTCAGACTTGATATATGATCAAGGGATATGGTGAAAACTTATTAGGAATGGCCTAAAAAATACAGAGATATTAGGTTCTATCATAGTGTTTCAATAGATCACAAGTATCTGAAAGCTACTTTAGAGTGACTTGTTTGTTTAATGACCATAGTCGCATATGTTTGAGCCATAGGAATGCATTCATAGTCAAGAAAATGTTCATTGAAGTTGGGAATCTTTTTTAGGGGATATAGAAGATTTATAGGGGAAATATGGTTGAGGAAGAAATACTAGGGATTATAGGTCCTCATGGATAATTGTAATGTGGGAGATGTTAGTCATAATCCAAAATTTCGAGTCATGAATATGAGATGGGGCCAACATTCCAGATATGTCTCATGACATTCTGAGATTCTAGGTTCCACCATAGTGTTTCTAGGGATCACAAGGATTTAATCTTCATTCTGAAAAGTAGGAGATGCCTTTAGTTGGTGGGTTAGGGACCTTATATGTCGGTAGTATGGCCAAGAAAAATATGATCTCAACTTCTTTATGAGGCCCATGAATGATTTTTGTAGACTCAAATGTACAAATTATAAGGTTGGGTATGGAAAGAAATCTACCCAGGAAGGGTTTTGTCACCCTAGGGTAGTTCAACTCTTAATTGTAAAGTTCGATCCCTATGCCATGTGGTTTTGAATCACGAGGTGTGGTCCATCAAAAGTTTCGTGAATTAAGTGTCTCATTCCAACTTTTAAAAAAGATACAAAACACTGTGACATAACATTTGGGGGTGTCAGATCCGCTCAGATAGTTTGGTTATGGGAATTATAAATCAAGGTCCAAAGTACTCTGATCAGGAGGATGATGTGGGATAGTCATACATGGAGTAGTTCAGACACACTGAGGTGTTGAGTGCTACCGTAATGATGTCAGGGCTCAAAAGGATTAGAATGTCTTTTTTACAGAGTGACGCATTTGGTTGATGGCCATAGGTTCATATTTAGGAGCCACAGTCATGTATGCATAATCAAGAAATGGGTCCCTTGAAGTCAAATATCTTTCCCATGGTTTAGTAAAGGTTTATGGTGAGCCAAGGCACCCTAATAAAGAAGTGTTATTTATGGAGAATGTAATATCCAAGAAGGGTTATAGCACCCTACAAGTTGTGTCACCACTTAGAGAACAAATTCTCATGGTGAGGAGATGTGACAAATCACTGCTATAACTTTTTCCTGGGCTAGGAGGTCCAGTAATAATATCTTGGCTTTTACTAGGGCTACGGAGTAGTGCCCATGAGATTTATGCCTTATTTATGTGTGCCTTAAATTTTTCATAAACTATAGATATGAAGGTATTAGCGAGCGAAGACTTGACTTTTCCTCAGGCTTACCTTTTTTGGTCATCAACCTAACAAGTTTTGTGTCTCTTTCTCTAGTAGTTTAAGGTCTTGATATTTGAACCATCGTGGGCTAGAATTCAAGGTCATACAGCTTTGAACAAAGTGTGGGTAGTTTAAATTCATAACACACATGGAATTAATATGGGTGATGATACACAAGATCCCAATTAGGATACCCAAGGTTAAGAGTGCTTAAAAATACTTTTTAATAGGAGATAGAAATGTTTTAAATCATGGATCGAGGTTCTTGTGTCATTAGTATGATATGGTATAGTCATATCCGGAGTATTTCATACATACTGTGGTGTTTAGTGCTATTACGATGATGTCAAGGCTCACAAGGATTGATTTTTTTTTGCAGAGTGATGCATTTGGTTGATGGCCATAGGTGTGTATTCATGAGCCATAGTCATACATGCATAGTCAAGAAAAGGGTCTATTTAAGTTGGGTATCCTTTATAAGGGTTATGAAAGGTTTATAGTGATCAAATATACCCGAGGAATGAAGTGTGTCTTATGGACTGAGGTGCTTTTAAAATATGGTTGAATCACCCTATATTCTGGTTGACCGAGTTAAGTCTCTTTTGGTCCTTTGATAAGGAATGAAAATTGGGTGATGGTCTCACAGTTTATCCTCATGTAGTGGGGACATTTTTTCCAAGCAGTTTAACATTATGTGGTAACGACACATGTGGTTCAATTTATCATCATGTGATAAGGACATATTTGTTGTACATTTTTAATATCATGTGACCAAGATATTTTCCTTGCAGTTTAATGTCATGAAATAAGGACATACTACTACGCAGGTTATCACCATAGGGTAAGGACATAGAAACTGACATGAATGGAGGTAAATGTTGTGGTTGGGCCCAGATGTCTGGGTGTCACTACGTATCCTGTGAGATTGAGAATCAAACCACACATAGTTCTGAAAGGTCATGTAGTTTAATGTCATGCGGTGAGGATATGGATCCCCCAATGTGGAATGATAGTATAACAATTTATCCCATGAATGGAATTATGGGTGTCACTACATATCCCATGGGTATGGGAATCAGGCCATATGTAGTTCTTAATGAAGTTCCCAGTGCAGGTCTGACCCACACATAAAAAGGGAGGAACTTTTATATTTTATTTATTGTGACTGGGCCTGGTTTTGGAAATTTGGGAATTATTACGTATCTTGTGAAGATAGGAATCAAGTCATATGTAGTTCTATAATGGGATATACTCAAAATAGGTCTAGCTCATACGTAGAGGTGGGAATTATTTCCATTAATTGTTGTAGTTGAGCCCAAGATTGAAGAATCAGATATCACTATGTATCCCATGGTGATGGGAATCAAGCCACACTTAGTTCTTAAGGAAACATTCATTTTAACATCATGCAAAAAAGGACTCATGATTTTTATTTTATGGTCCTGCATTTAGGACTGATATGGGCCTACTAAAATTTGTTATTCCTTATTTTTTTTGGTAATCCCTTACTACAATTCCTAAGCTCACATGAGCTATGATTTGTGTGAGAAACAAGGAAAGACATGGTTACTTCTCACCATGTATAGGTATTTAAAAGTAGTAACGGGGTATTTTTCTTTATATGGTGGTTGGACTAAGATATAAGATCAAGGCGTCCCTACGTATCTCATTGGAAATGAGAATCAATCCATATGTAGTTCTTGAAGAATCGTTGAGTTTAATTTCATGTGGAAATGATTTAGATGACTCGAAATGAATGAAGATGGAAGTTATGGATCTGTTCAGTTTTACATCATGTGGTAAGGATGTGGATCTATCGATTTGAAGAAGGTAAGTTATGGGTTCGTGCAGTTTTGCATCATGTGATAAGGACATTATATCACCCGACGTGAAAGGGGAGTTATGTGTCTGTGTAGTTTTACATCATGTGGTAAGGACATTAGATCACCTGATGTGAAATGGAAGTAATTCTATAGTTGGGATCAAGAATAGAGGTCAGGTAATCGGTATGTATCCTATGATAGTAGGAATCAATCCATACAAAGTTCTCAAGGAACTGTGTAGTTTAATGTCATGCGGCTAAGACAAACTCTATACAGTTTATCATCATGTTGTCAGGACAAATTACAGGGCCTAATCTTATGTAGATTCCCATCTGAAGATAAATATGTAAAGTATTTCTTGAGAAATCTCACATTGTTAGGTGGTGTTATGCACTCCCTATCCATGGTGTACAATGAATAGGCTCCATTGTGATGAACCTTATGTATGGAATAAGGCCCTTCCCACTTAGATTTTAGTTTCAGGGGATTCTTTCCTGATATAATTGTTTTTTGAGGTCCAAAACCAATTATCCTTGGAGGAATGAATGAAGGGGAACCTTTTTATTGAATTCTTGTGCAATCTAATTCTATTGTACCTAAGTTTGTGTAGTGTGGGCAGCCTTTTCTCATCTATCCATTTCAATTCATCCAACCACTTTTTTGATTTCTCATCATCTAAGAGATGTCCACAGATAGTTATTCAGAGTGAGGGAAGTTGTACTTATATGGGTAACATTTTCTCAGTCCCATACAACATTGATAATGGTGTTGCCTGTGTACCAATACATGTGGTGGTACGGTATGCCCATAAAGCATGGAGATTTTTTTTACCAATATTTCTTATCCTTATTCACAATATCATATAATATATTTGATGGAGTCTTATTGAAGGCCTCTATCTATCTTTTTTCCACTATATGTCATTGAGATGAGTGATTAGGCTCGATATTGTACTCCTAGTATAGTTTCTTCAACTCTGTAGAACAAGAGTTGGTGTTGTTTCCTGATAGTATTATATCAAGGACTCCAAATCTGGTGATGATATGGGACTCCATGAAGTTGAATATATTCTTCATCTCAACCTTATTTAGGGGTATCATCCCATCCAATTTGGAAAATAAGTTAGTAGAAGAAATTATGTACTTGAAGTTATTAGATATGGCTAGGGGATATGGCCCCAGAACATCCATCCCCTAAATAGAAAATGGCCAATAATATTTAGTTGTATGTGGCAATTAAAGGGTATAATGGATGAAGTTTTCATGAAAATGGAACGTATGACATTTCTTGGTGAATTCAACACAATCTTGTATCATGGTTTTCCAGTAATTTCCCAACCTCCTGATTTGGTGGGAGAGCCTAGTTCTAGATTTTTGGGCACCACAAGAGCCTGCATGAACTTCTTCCATGATGGTGAGAGTCTCTCCTTCTTCAATGCACCTAAGGAGGATTCCATCATGTCCACTCTTATAGATAATTTTCTAATCATTTGAACCATAATGTAGAGTGAATTTTTCTACATGGCACTGAATCTATTCTCTTATAGTTCAATCTATTTGGAGAGTCCCATTTTAGAGATATCAAATTATGGGCACCATCCATCCAGGAGTTTTCATTGGTTCATCACACTTTGGGGTGGTGTTGACCTAATTAATTTCTTCTATATCACATACAACGATTGATGAGACCATTCTTCAATGTGTGATATAGAATATTTCTTCCTTCGGATCATGGTCAATGAGGAAGGTGTCTACATTATCCAGTGCATCAGTAGGAACATTTTGGGATCAGGAAACATAATGAAAAGTGGGGTCAAAATGGAATTCCTCCATTAGTCCCCAAACATAGCCAGTGAGAGGAGCTAGTTCTTCCTTTTTAGTGTCATATTTTCCATTGATCTTCTTTATCACTATCTCTGAGTCCCCTTTGATATTAGGGTAGGCTATGTATAGTTGTAGGGTTAGTTCCAGTCCAACTATGAGGGATTGATATTCGGCCTCATTATTTATGTATCCTTCAGATAGAGAGAAATTAGGGAAAATATGCTTTTTCTGGAGAGACAAATACAATACCTAGACCAACCCGATTAATCTTTAGATTTTATATCCATTTTTTGGATAGAACTTTTGGATGCACCATAAAAATACAACTCCCATGTTCAGGGAGTGTCTTGGACATAGAAGACCTCCTCATTTGGGTGTTCAATGTCCATCAATGTATTTTCTGGGGAATGATGTGATATGAAGAAATTATCCAAGGATTGTCCTTTCACTGACTTCTATGATATGAACTGAATGTCATATTAATATAGAATGACCACCCATTGATCCAAGAAGCTAGTAAACATAGGGAAGACAAGGGTTTAATTGAGAGTATCAATACAAAATACCATATGGACTTTATGGTGCTACAAGTAAATCCTCATATTTTTCACTATGAAGATGAGTGAAAGGTAGTTCTTATCGACATCAGAGTATCGGGTCTCAGTACCTAGCATAGTCCAGCCATGGTATTAGAGATTGTTCTCACTTCTCGTGTCATTTTTATATGCAAGGAGGGACCTCAGTGATCGTTCCATGGCCACTACATATAAATTATTTGCCTCCCTTCCACTAGAGGCATTAGGACCATTGGTTGTAGTAGGTACTCTTTGAGACTTTAAAGGATTTTTGACAGTCATTATCTAATTGATAGGTGATTCCCTACTTCATCAAATTGGTGACAGGGAGATCTTTTCCATCTAGGTTGTCCATGAATCATTGAATATAGGTGAGGTTCCCTTAGATTCCCCTAGGTTCTTTGAGATTTATGGGGGTGACATTTATAATATAGAACTAGTCTTGTCCAGGTCAACCTTGATGTTATGGTGGAATACCAAAAATCCAAGGAACTTCCCTAATGTTACCCCAAAAGTAAATTTCAATGGATTTATCTTTAGACTGTATTGTCAAAGGTTGTTGAAGATTATTTGAAGGTTCATGAATTGATCACATCACTGTTTGGATTTAGAAATAATATTGTTGACATAAATTCATCTATATTTCCTAATAATGGCTTAAAGATATGATTCATAGCATGTAGATATGTGGTTCCAGTGTTCTTTAGCCCAAAAGGCATGACCTAATAGAAAAATATCCCTTGGGGAACTCTTAAGGTGGTGGCTTATTCATATTCCAGGGTCATCTTTATTTGATTGTATCTCGAGTGCCCATCCATGAAGGAAAGTTCCTGGAAGTCATTAGTTGCATCGATCAATAGTTATGTGATCGAAAATGAGAATTCATCCTTTAGTAAATGCCGATTAAGGTCTCTAAAGTTGATGTAGACCCCAATATATTCATTTTTCTTCTTGATGGGGACAGTGTTGGCAAGCCATATTTGGTATTTTACTTCTCGAACAATGTGGATTTGATCAACTTATCAACTTCTACCTCTAAATTGGTGGCATTATAGGGGTGCATCCTCCTGGTTTCCTAATAGATGTCTCGATTCTCAATGGGTAGTCTATGATGGTGTATATACACATATGGATCTATCATGGTTATTTCTATGTAGTTCCAATGAACACATATTAGTGCTACTTCATTAATGCAATTTACATTTATTTATCTTCAAGGGGCATGGTTCCACTAATCAAAGTAGGTCATGGGTCTTCTTATGTCCCTAGATTTATCTGTATGAGCTCATTTATGGTGGTGGAGACACCTTCCTCAAATGATGGAGGGATTTTCATGATATCATCCTCATATTACTCCATTTATGATATTATGGAGACATTTCCAGATGAATATAGAAATCTAGGGGCTTATCCATCATTATCAGGGTGAGTGAGTCCATGAGAAGATACATTATCATCCCTTGTTTCCTGATTTTTTGCAAAGAGATGTTAGGGATGGTTGTCTTTTACACTATAACTGGGGACAAAAGGGTCCTAGATGATAGCCAGTTGTTTTAAAATGCATACTTCTATGCCAAATATTGATGCTTCCCAATATGGGTCTTCTCTAGGGAATACGGTTAGGGAGTTGTGGCATTTGAGGTGGAAAATCATGGTGCTTGTGGATAAGTTTAAGGAATATATCTTTCTAGTGGTACAAGTCATGCTGGCCTTCCTCAATCTTGGTTTGATTATATTGAACCCCTACTAGGTGTTCATGAAATACAATTGGGTGTGAGAGGCTGTTGGAGGGTTTTGAGACACCTCTTTACCTCTTTTGGGCCTACTGAAGAACTTTCCAATGAGTCTCAACGGCATATATGTTCTCCATGGGGATATATCTAGAATATTGGTTTTGATCATGTTTGTGTTTTCCCCTATATCCTTTGATTCAGTGCATTTGGCCTCTTGTTCCTCAGTTATATGAAGGGAAATCATATTTTGAGTCATACTCATCATTATAGAAGGGTTATTCCAAGTGTATCACATTTATATAACCAAATATTATATCTTAATCTAATTAAAATTCCATTTGGTGGGGTGGCTCCCATGTTTCGGATGTTGCAGGGAAGAATTCTGCAAGAGTTGGGGATTTCTTTGGAGAAAAATTTGACTCCTCTTCTGTTTCTTCCTACTTCTAATGATCACACCCACCCTTGGGAGGTGCATTTAATGTCACTTATTTTGGTGATGTAACTATTGTGGTTCTATGAAAGTTTTCTCTCAGGATGGCATGAGCTCGATAAACTATTTGACAAGTCATCCCGTTGTCGAATTTTTGCACACGCCTGGCTAAAACTTTATGCTAACCATCTTATTCTTATGATCAGACAACAGTTATGTAGGCCACCTACTATAGGGAGTTTTCTAACTCCACCTATCCAGAATCAACCATGCCTTGAATGACATATTTGAAGATGAAATATTTTTGGATATTATGACCCAACCTTCTATGGTAAGGGTTGTAGTTGTGATTGTTGGTGAGGTTAACCTCTTCAGGATTCTTAGGATATGGAAGATTGAGTAGGTTATTGTCCATGGATACTAAGAAATAACTGGGGACTTGGTCATTTCAGAAGGAGTATAATTTGTTCATCTATTCCTAAAATATTGGGAAACCCTAATTTCTCTATGATTCTAGACGAGTATGATTCTATGGTGGTATCCACTCAATAGAAAGTGTTGGGTGGTTCGGGGCTTTCCTAGGTACTTGGATGGGCACTGCTGTTGTCTTGAGAGTAAAATTTGTGGATTTTTATTTGCCTGGACTTTTCCCTTATATTGATGGAATGAGTCAAGATTTAGATCAGGTTCACTGGATGGATTCTTCCAAATTTTGGGCTGCTTCTATGAACTCATGAAATCCACCTATATAATTCATGGGGATCAGAGGTGTCTACAACTCATCCATGAGATTTTCATCACAAAGTTTCATCAATTCCTCTTGTGAGAGAGGGATACTGAATGAATTGGTTAAGCCTTTCCACCTCACTATGGAATCAGACACCCTCCCATTCTTACATTGCTTGCATTTCTTTAGTTTGACTATTGTGGTTTTTCTCAGTGTTTAACTGAACTAATAAAGGAATTGACAACGTAGGTCTTCCTATCCAGCAATGGATCCTGCTGGTAAGATGTTGTACCAAACAAAGGTTGGCCCTATCAGAGTCTATACAAATCATCTCAGCTTTGTCGCCTCATGTTGATCTTGAGGGTCCATCATCAGCCCACATCAAGATACAAAGTGTGTGAGATGTTTTTTGTGGTCACCTACATCATCCAAGGTAGAGAAGGTAGGATTTTGGAAGTTGGTTTGAGTTCATCTATCATCCAACCATGCAGCATATGGATTCCTATCAGGTTGATCAAATGCACATTACCCTTACATGGATTCCATTAGAGTATCCAAGGACTTGATGATGTTAAGAAACTATGAGGACACTACTTTCAGAGTCATCTCCTATCCATAGGGAGAAAGTATGGTTTAATGAGGTGTCCCTGCTTTCATCTCCCACTGATTCACGATTTTTCCTAATACTAAATGATTACCTTGGTGAGGGAGATACTATCTCCACAACAGAGGTAAGTCACAATAATTTTCGACTTCCTTATTTA
The DNA here is from genome assembly GCA_963277665.1 of Viscum album. Classification (NCBI taxonomy): domain Eukaryota; kingdom Viridiplantae; phylum Streptophyta; class Magnoliopsida; order Santalales; family Viscaceae; genus Viscum; species Viscum album. Next base: position 87,792,808 of record OY728140.1, on the reverse strand, counting down.
TGTGGACTAGATGTCAAGATTCGGAGCCAATCTGGTGCTCATATACCACTCTCATTGGTGGATTAGCTATTGGTGGGAGAATATCTTCCTCTGGATGAAAACGAAACCCATTGGGGATATTTCCCTTGAGTAGCTCCTCATTGAGCTGTCTAAGAGCTTTTATATCACTCTCATGTTGTGAATATTGTTCCTATGTGGATGTAAAGTGAGATTCAGTCACATATTTCCCCTCTTCTTTGGCAGTATTCTTCCATGGAGGTGGAAACTTATTATTCATAGGTGCTATATTTTGGAGCCTTCTCTAGTTCCGGGTGTGTGTTCAACCTTAGTTTGTGCATCCAAATCACCCTCATCATAGGGTACATTTTCCATGTTGAATCCCTCTTCATTTGTGTCTTAATACACAATGTCTTCCATATTGATAGTAATCAAATTCACAGAGGCATATTAGGCAATGGGGGTTGTTCCATTACTTTCAATGCAATAGGATGATTCTAAACTACCTTCACCATGGTTGTTATTCGATCCCTTGTCCATATTGGCTCATTTTGACGTGTAAACTTTATGGACTTTGATCAAATTTTTTGTATTATCCTACCATCTTAGTCTATAAATAATAACCTTGAGGGAGTATCTATTCATTATTTATGAACAAGACCCAACTAGTATAGGTTTTTCTTTCAGTGGGAAGAGTTAGTGGAATACCGACCATTGACTATTTCCCCCAAACTTGTAGAATACTTACTCCCTTTATGGTGATGATGATGATGATAAAAATTTCCTCATCCCTATGGGTTGGGGGTCATCTGAGGTTTTCATTGGAATTTATTTGTCTTATTGTTGAGGATCCAATGGCACTAGTCAGAGATTTGATGACTTTTAGGACAGACATGAAGATATAAATACCCTCATCCTAGTGAGGTGGGGGTGATTTGGAACCATTATTGATGTATCTAGGGACCTCTTAGGGGATTATGAACCTGGATATAGTGATTCAAATATAAGTTCCCCCTTCCTAGTAGGTTGGGGTTCACTCACAGCTGCCGAATCCTCTCAAGAATTGAGAATCCGAGAGGTGGAGGTGGTGGTAGATATTCCCCTAACCTAGGAGGTTGGGTTATCTCCTAGATGGATGTTATGGTATCTTCCATTGTGTCTTGTTTGATGTGGAATAGTTTTTCTCATGTGGGAGCTAGGTGCGGTGGCAGTTCATGATGAGAACCATTCCTTACGAGAAGTTGTCCGTATGATCACAACTTCGTTCTCCGTGTTTTGAAATTTGTTCTTATTGAATTGAGAGGCCCAATTTGGAATCTTATTGGCTATCCTATCTCTCTATTTCTTATTTCTAGGCACTATTGAAGTGGGATCATTCCATTATAGTGGCCAACTAGCTCGATCGTTACCCGGTCCCCTGACTTTACTAGAATCTATAAAATTACAAGATGTCGTATATGAGGGGTTATGTTGTTCCAAGAGTGTGAAAAAATGCAATGCTTCATACTTTACCCATTCTCTAATATAGATTCATGACGTGGATTCAGAAATCATCTACCGAAGAGTTGTGATGCAATGGATGTAAGCATGTTTCATATTTGCATTGTGCTTTTTTAGTTTTGGATCCTAGGCCATGGAGATAATAGATAGGTATAGCTAACAATAGAGTATCTTTATTGTTTGAATGTGACACTCATATCATAACGGAGTTATATTTTGATCCTTCATTCTTTGATGAGTATCCCACATATTTTGGCATAGATAAGTCATGAATTCCTTTTATAGCTCATCTAGGATCTCATAGTCAGAAGTGGTGATGGGATAGAATAGGATGGGGAGGTTTCTTCCAACTAACTCTATCTATATGCCAATGTCATCCTCCTCTTCATTAGGCTTACATGCCACCATCCAGTCAGACCATAGAATATGGCTCTGATGGTCGCCTTCTGATGAGAGTGGAGTGCTGCTAGAAGTTGATGGGAAACTATATACCATTGACCTTGATGTTTTGAGAACCTCTCTATATGAATGTTTTATATTTTTGGACACCTCCTAATATGGATGTTTCTATGAAATGAGAGGATTTAATTTTCCATGGAGATATCATTTTCATTAGCTTGACTGTGATGGGTGTCATGAGTATAGTCCTTGTGATCTATCACCACACTACCACTAGGAGGAATATCGCAGTAATGAATGCCTTTTTCTTCCACTTAGATAAAAGAGTCGACAGACCCTTGTGGTGTTGATAATGTGTCATGAACTACCTTAAGGATACTGGAATTGATCAGATTAGTAATATGGTATATTTTCTGTATCATGGTCAGAATATGTCGACCTACCTTTTGGAATTGTGAAGGAATATGAGTTTGTTGTATGACAGTTTCCAAAACGTTTTTATAACCATCTAGTGTTGTAGGAGTATGAACCTATTACTGAAAATCTATTGTAATATTCAATTGATCTATCTTATTATTGATAGGAATATGAGCCTGTCATGAGGCATGTTCTATTCTAACTTGGTGAGCCCCAATCAATATGGGGGGGGTATGAGCCTGATCTTGAGCCTTTGGGATATGCCACTAGTCTTTGTTGTCAGGAGTATGAACCTTCCCCAAGGCATGTGCCTCTCTCACTTGGTGAACCCTGCTGGATTAGAAATATGATACTGTTCCAAATATGCATTCCCCATCAAGATACATCGGTAGACCTCCAGAATTGGGGAAGGGATATGAGGCTCCTCCTTTATTACCTCAGAATGATGTCGGTGCAGTTATTTATTGGTGGAGGTAGGAATATGTATCTAGATTTTGTGATATACCAGAATATTCTAGGTAGGTTCACTAATTGGAATATAATCCTTCCCAGAGGCTTGTTTCATTCTCACTTGGTGTGCCCCGTACATAACAGGGATATATTCCCAATCCTGGGCCTTTTACATCTGTTGCTGGACTCCTTTGATAGAAATATGAGCCCATCCCAAGGATTATGCCCCACTCACTTGGTGATCCCATACCATAACGGGGATATGAGACCAATCATGGGCCTTTGGAATATGTCGATGGAATTATTTGACGGGCATGTGCCCTTGTCATGAGGCATGTACCACTCTCACCTGGTGATCCCTAGTTTGAATGAGATAATGATCCCGGTATGACGCCTCCCCCTTTATTAAAACATGTTAATAATCCTCTTGGGTGGGAGAAATATTGTGTGATTTCTATAGTACAACCACTTGTTTGTAATGATTAGAATGTTGAGTTTCTATGGTTGTAGGGATAAGATTATGAACCTGTCCCATTATCTACAACAGTGCCAAAAATATTTCGGCAGAGTTCTTCAGTTGTTACTAAAATATATTGTCATTTTAGAAATGTGTGTGCAGGGTTTTGTGCCTGTACATTTTCCATCTTCATTATACATTGGTAGATGTATTCAATTGAAGCAGGGATATGTGCCCACTTTTGTCCTCCTTGCGCCACCAGAATATGCTAATGGACTTCCGACACGGGTGTAGGGATATGAACCTCCCCCATGCCTACTATGAGAATATGCATTCATGCTTTTTTTAAGAGAGTAGGGATATGATCCTATTTTCTGGTTCCTTCCAAAGTATGTTGGTAGGCGTCATCAGTAGGAGTGGGGATATGATCCCTCTCCTAGATATCCAATTCCTTCCTCCTCCAATGAGTGTTCCCTATTTCCTATGCATGGGTGTCATAGGTGGCAGTGTGTCAAATGGTATTGCCAGCAGGTGAATGGTGGGTACCAACGGGATGGTGCTGGAGACGGTGGTTGACTGGTTCCCTCCTCGGTGGAACCTAAACCAAAAGGTATAAATGTTTGGCTTCATAATCCACCTTCATCGTATGTGGAAGGTGGAAGTTTTTGCACTCTAGGGATAAGCGCCTAAAGTGGTTGTTTGTAGAAAAAATGCATTCTATATTAAAAGAAGCTTTCCCTAGGTGATGCAGACTCACCAGATACAATTCTTGGAGAAACTTGTGGGCATATTCCATGGTCATGATTATACCATGCCATTTGTACTCTTATACCATCGTTATTTCCACCTATCATTGGAGTTATTGAGTAGGTGAGATCACTTTGTGACCCGTGAGGGTATCTTTCATAGATGATTTATAGGAGTGAATGCTGGATGATGAAGAAATTTTCTTGTGTTAGGATGTTTTCAATATCTGCAATCATGAAGACAACAAGGAACAAGGTTACCAATTAGTGCAATATCATAGGCATAGTGTGCTTAATTAGATATGAATGGTTAACAAAATTGTTCTAATTATCCTAATCCATCCATTATACTCAATTGTACATTTCAAAGAGAGGATGGACTTATTTCATGAGAACTCTTTTTATAGAGGATCATTTGTAAGATCATGTTGGTATTACTGCTTTTTTTATAGGATATGAAAAACAAAGTGGCCTAACGCATGATTATTCATTCATTTGAGAGATTCATGTAGGGATTTTCATTCTTGTTTTTGTATGGGGGAAAATTAAATGGCCTTATGGGTAATAACCAATCATTCTTTATTAGAGAGATTCATGTCAGATTTTCCATTTTTGTTTCATCGGGAAAAGAGGTGATGTGGAATGGGGTCCGCTCACTGGTTTGAATATGGGGCAGTTTACCATTTTTCAAATATTATTTAAAAACCCCCAACAGTTCCCTTATCCATAGCTGGGTACAGACCTACTTTCTGAAGGTAGGATTTAATCTATATTTTCTAGCACAATGACTCTTGGGGACTCACATTGGTTGAGAGGATGGGATTTTGGGCTCATTGCACCATTTTGGGGGGAATTGTTTACTACTCTAGGGCTCTCTTATAGATTTAAGATATTCTCTTGAATCTCTTCCTAATCCCAATATAGGACTGGTTACCATAACAAAATGATTATGGATTAATTCTCTCTTATGTTAAAAAGACTAGGGCCTATCTAGTGAATATGTCTATATATATCTGAGGTTCTTCATCATTTTCCAATAATGGGCAGTTGTTTATGTGCTGAAATCATATACCCAAGAGCTTTAGAATGTACTGCCACATAAGTAAGTGATTAAAATTCTGATAAGGTGATTGATCCATTATGAGGCGTCCTACATATCCTAGTTATGGAAGGAATAAAAATAAACAAAGTTCATTGAACATGTGTATTTTAATGTCGAGAAAAAATAATTTAAAAGGGTTCTCTAAGACATTGGGTGTTCAAACTCGAGTCCTGGAAGGACATCATATGTATCCCAATTATGGAGTGAATTAGATTTTTTGTCATTCATTTGTTTGGTTCTTACACACTGAGGTTGACCTTGTCTTTATAAAGACTTATAGTGTAGATGAAATGATTATTTTAATTCTCTAATCCTACACGAGCTATGCTCGGTGTGAGAAACAAAGGGTGACTTCATTTCTCATGATGTGGCACTTGTGTGTTGGAACTACCCTAAGAATATTTATTATAGTGTTCAGGCCTCTGGAAGGCATCTAAATTATCCTTGTTATTGTAGGAATGAGAGTCCTCATAGTTCAGATTATTTCTTAGTCTGATGATGGATGAGGTAGAGTGATCATCCCATGAGAATGTTTGGGTCTCGATGGTTGAAATGTCATTGACATAAGAATTACATCGAAGTGGATATTTATTTGAGCTCAAGCCTTAGAAAGTCATCCTATATATCCTAGTTATTATAGGTATTAGAGTTCTCATAATTCAATTATTTGGGTCTTACAACTAACGTTTCCCTAGTAAGTGGATGTACGTGATACGAATGATATGACTATTGAAACTCCTTAAGCCCACATAAGCTATTATTGATGTGAGAAACAAGGGATAACAAATAATTAGTCTCATTCTATATGTATATTGTGATCATGCTCTAGGGAACCCCTTGGGATATTTAATATAGAGCTCAGGCCTCAGGGAGGAATCCTACGTATCCTGATTATAGAAGGAATCAAATTTCTCATAGTTTTCATGATTGGGACTTATACAATGATGTTTCCCTACTGAGAAGGGCTTACATACTGAGGATATACAATGTTATCAAGTCCTAGTATTCCCTTGTGACTTGTCTTGAATGTCTATAGGATTTCACATGACCCTTTTGACTTGTCTGAAGGACATCACAAGACTTGGCTGGATTGCTGAGAGGGTGTCGCGTGATCCAACTGACTTTTCCTTGTGTCATCATGAGACCTAACTGACACACATGGAGGGTGTCTTGGGAGTTAGTGTGACATGTATCAAAGGGTTTTTCATGTCTTAGATGACATCCATGGAGGGTATCACGATTTATGGATAGCATATCTGGAGGACTTCATGAGTCTCAGCTGACTTTCCTGGAGGACAATGTGAGTCTCATCTAGCTTTCCAGGAGGGTGTCACAAGAGTCGGTGTGACATATCTCAGAGGGAATCATATGTTTTGGCTGACATTTCTGGATTATTCTTCAAGACTTGGTTAACATGAGTGGACGATGTTATATGATTCAAGCAACGTATCTAAAATACATCACAAGGCTTGGGTGATGAGCTTAGAGGGATTCACAAGACTAGAGTAGAAGGTCTAGGGGATTTTATAACCAATCCTGACATTTCCAAATTACTTTCCATAAAATAAATGGCATGCAGAAGGATTGTGAAAATATCTGGGAGAAATTTCCTTGTTTTTTCTCATGTCTTAGATAGTTCACACAATGCACATGAGGGTCAATGAACATGTTTTTGGCTTAATTCTTCCACCTTTAGTCTTTTACTCCGGCTCCTGTATTGAGAATGCATTATATTTATTCAGTGACAGTTTATTTTGAGTCTCGTATGATCTATCAGACATGTGGGATGTTTTTCACGTACCCTATCATAGGTCCTTCACATGATCTATGAATGGTCACATGAAGTTCTTTTAGACATGGTGCATGATCACTCTGGCTGTTTGCTGGTATATTACCTGATGGAAGACTTTCCGGTTGTGAAATTAGATACTTAGAGAAATCCACTCTAGTGCTTAGGTAGTCATCCAATGCATAAGTATCCTTGTATTATTAATGATAGAGTGGGGTATTTATTCGCCTCTCCACCCCGATTGTTTTCCTATTTTCATGGTGTACCTGGAAAAGATCCAAGATGGAGTCAGCAAAGGGGTCTGACACTACGCGTCTTCTTAAATCGCTGTCATGGATCACTCCGGAGGAAATTGGTTGATTTTTTGAAACCTTGAGTCCCTCCAGTCAACACTTCTTTTATTGTATTATTTCTAATGAATGGGGACTTGTTTGATTACTCAGGCATATAGAAAGACTTCTATATTGTCATATTGACATGTCCAAGGGTCTTTGAAAGATTAGAGTGCATGTTAAAAGGCATCTGTGAGATGATTGATGCCTTGCCCAGTACATTTCATGAGGTAAGGGTGGCTTTGTCTAGGGGTCTCTATAAGATCAAGGCAGCTTGTCCAGGAGTCTCGCGGGACCACACTACAGATTTCCTTAGTGCATCATAGCCACTTTACGACAACGAGAGGCTCCCCCCCCCACACCCTTTATTCCCTTTGTTTTATTTTACAAAGGTTAGGAAGTAATGTTATATTACATTAGTAATTTCAAAGGCAATTACTCTATTTTTTAGTGATGCATCTCATGATCAATATGGGTCATATGGGGGTGTGCAAGAATTTTGTGAAAAGATCCATCCATTTATCCTTAGGGAATTGAAGGGGAAGTTCATGGTTTCCTGTAGATGTTTGATCCTTTCTGTGTGACAAGGATGAAAAGAAAAATGTATTTTGCGTGATGAGGTGGGCATGTCTCAATGGACTCATGGTGTCTTGAAGATTTTCAGGGGCACATCGCATGTATTTTATGATCATAAGTAGCTCCCACCTCCTCCCTTTTTTATCTCCTTTGTTTTATTTTAAAAAGGGTCAGGGGTCTCACAGATTCACCTGTATTTTGTCGAGGATAATTATTATTCCATTCAATGATATGTCACATAAAATTTATTAACACTAGGGGAATCCAACTTTGGACATATTTCCTTCCATTTTCAAAGGATTTATTTTTGTGTTGTTAGGTTCTTGTTGCTGACAAACTGCATGGCCTGGTAGAGCTTATCTTGCATCCACCACGTGGTCACCGGTTGTTCAGAGCACCTTTGCAAGAGAAATGGGGCTTGTAGAAAGGGGTTTCATGGGATATTTTTTAGACTATTCATTGAACATGGAGTCTTCATGTGACCTTATAATGGTCACATGATCGCAAGTCCCCTGAAGGTTCATGTGATATTCAAGTCTTGGACACCTTCTTCTTCCTTTTCCTTTGCGGGAAAATAATACCCATATTCAGGTATGTCTTCCATTGCAAATTTTTCTTATGCTCATTTGGAAAGCGTTAATAGTGATCAAAGTTGCCTACCTTTAGAAATCAGGAATATGGGGCAATAGAAAGTGGTGCCAATGCGCGTTCAAAAACACATGGTGGTACGACCCAGAGAAAGTCTCGAAAATAGTATTCTCGTAGAATAAATCATCATAAATGTGCCTCACTGGATACACACCCAAACCCATATGTGATCCTTGTCAAGATATATTAAAAAATATATGATAACACATGAATCATACCAAGGAAACAAGTGTATACAAGGGCCTCAAATAGTAAGGAATTTCCTAACTCAAGATTTTTGATTTCAAGTCCATTTTTTCCAAGGAATCATCACCTAATGCATGTCTACCTACTAATTGGTTCAATCCACTCACCAAGGATTATTGGTACCAATTATAATTTTCTTAATTATAAAATAAATAGAAACCCCACATGTGATTATAGTTTCTATCTTCAAGATAATTTACAAATTATCGATTTAACCATAGCATGTGATAACCATTTCTTCTCTCAAGAATAATTTGATATAAAAATGTGTTAATTTTTTATTATTATACTTTAATAATTATGGGTCACTAACATTTAATAATTCTTTATCATTTTTTTAGAAAACTTAAAAAGGTCTAAATTTCAAAATACACATAGAATGGATACTTAGAAATTATCCCCTTAAAACTGCATCACTCAATAAAGGGGGAGAGGGGGGGCTCTGCCACGTCTAGAAACTTAAAGAAATCAAATTATTCAAAGAAGACTTTTCAGATCTAGGTTGAAGGAATTATAGAATACCCAGACTCAAGAAGATCTCAAAAACCAAAGGTAGTAAAGGTTCAAATATTTTTAATAATATCATCTCAGTGTTCTGGTTCACAACATTAAAATCCCCAAATTAAATTCATCATTTAATTCTTCTTTAAAAAGGCTCTTGAATTTTAGTGTTTAAAACCTTCCAAAATAAGATTTTAAAATTTAAACGAGTTAAAGGAATTTATTTCTCATGATTTTAGTCTTTTAAAATACTAAATCTATATTATAGGTTTGAGTTGGATAAGGATAAATGAAAAATAGGGTTTAAAACACATTTTCTTTATAATTGGTTCTATGTAAGGGTAACATGGTTTTAACCTTATGCGGCTCAATGATTTCATGTGAGGGTACTGGGTTACCCTTATATAACATGTGATAAGAAGGAGTTACCCTTACACAGCATAGTTTTACCCTTATGCATCCTTAGAAAAAACAAAGATACCCTTGAGTACAAGCTAGGATACCCTTATGCAATGTGGGTTTTCCCTTATGCAATGAGGGTTTACCCTTATGCACACTTTGGAAAATCCACCTTACCTTTAAAAAGTACCAAAATTACCCTTATGCATCCTTTTTAAACATGGATCTACCCTTACATATCATATATAAACACCATCTTACCTTTAAATGGAAGAAGAAAAAGGTAGTTAAATTTATGCAGCCCTTCAAAACAAGGGGTTTCCCTTACATAACCCTTGAAAACTCCATGTTACCTTTACATGACTCTCAAAAACCAGTATATGTATAGGTAGATGGATTTACATTTATTTAAGACCTATACCATATGTAAGGGTAAAAAAATAAAATTGAAAATTATTAAATTTTAATTTAAAGGACTTATAAATTAAATCTAAAAAAGGGGTTTTAGAACATTTAAAAACTATCAATGTTACACTCAATAGATATCGTAATATCCAATGTTATATAAACCCTAAACTAATACCAAATATGTGCCCCAAACCTACACTCGCAAATCTAGTTCCATAAACATATACTTTACATACTCACTTTGATGCCAGCTGTAAAATCCTGGATAGTACTTTACATACTCACTTTGATACTAGATATCCAAACTTAATAACCAAACTTAATTAAAAATAACCAAACTTAATTAAAAATAACCAAACTTAGTGATTTATATAAATTCCTGTATATAACCAAACTTAATTAAAAAATCAATAATGATTATTGATTCTATTACATTCCAAATATATTTTCAGGTTTAGAAATTTATATAATATGGAAAAAACAATAACTTGTAATACCCATGTTCTTTGTATTAAATATATATTTTTTCATTGTATTTGAAACTACATAATCTATAATGAGTCTTTAGCATCACCCACAAATTGTTTTACACATTCTATTCTTAAAAATATTTCATGTGTACTAATGTTATTCATAACCTTGGGAATAGAAACATAAGAAAGGGGTGAGCTCAAATGATCAGTAAGGGAAACATATAATTGAAGCTTTAAAAAACATAATCATGATATACATAATATGGCAGGAATAAATAATCTAAATAATTCCATAATCAAATGAAAATGATATCTTGTTTTATACATAAAAAAAATGAAAACATAGATATAAATAATAATGGTCTCATGTTAATGGAATACATAATTTTGGACATCAAAAACATGTTTTTAAGGACTTATACTAACTAGCACAAAGGGAATCATTGAATCCCATAGGGATAATAAAATTTAATAATTTATTTTAAGCCCATACTAATGTTATCAACTAATTAAATTTAGTGATTAGTGAGTTTGAGGTTAAACCCAAGGGTTGATTTTATGAAAATAATTAGGAAAATTAAATGATTGTTTAAAATTTGAATGAGAAATAGAGTGAAGAAAAATATTTGGTTTGAAATCAAGTGAAGAAGATGTGCTAAGTTTAGTAATTTTTAGTTTTATGTTCTAATGGATATCAATTAAGTTAATTTAGTGATGTTTTTTCTAAAATTGAATTTAAGAACACCATTAGTCTTTGTGATTTCTCTCTAATTTATTAATTTCCATTTTATGTATGGTTAATTACTTCAGGTAGATTAATTTATTAGATGATTCAAGACAATTTTTAATCATAATCACCTTGACTAGTATAATTTTAATGCATGAATTAGGATAATTAGTTATATATTAGATTATTCTTACCAATTAAATTACCAATGGTTATGATGAAATAGAGGGTAATAGATTGAAATGTGAATCAAATATAAACCCCAACATAAACTAAAATAAAATCAAAACATCCATTTAGAACAATACCATTACAATTACATCACTTGAAACATTAAAAAATTACTCCCTCGTGATAGTCATGATAGGGTGATAGAAGGGAGAAAGAAAAGAAAAGAAATCCTATAGTTAATGATATAGAAACCTATCATAAAAACTTGTGATGCAGTACTTCATACCTAGGGCTAGCATTCATCTTGGATTCCTCCTGAATAAGAGATTCCTCCTTGTATTGATAAGTGAAATTTCACCCCCCCCCCCCTCGGTGTCTTAAATTCAATAAATACATACATTGAATACATCCAAGTCAACCTAATGGGTTATGGGGAAATAATATGTGGAGGCCAATCAAAATCCATCAAGAATCAGGTGTCAAAAATTTCCTTCAACATGAGTCATGGTGTGACAAGTGGTGTCACACTAGAAAAAATAGGGTTTCATCCTTGAGGTCACTTTACCTTAATTTATTATTCCATCATGAATTTATAAATAAATTCACATTTTGAATAGGAAATTTTCTATAATAATAGTGATTTTCTAGTGTAATTGGATTTTTTTCACTTGAGTCTTCAATTTCAAGCCTCTGACTTAAGCATTGACTTATCCCATATCATGGAGCATCATTTTCAACATGAATTCCAACTTATTTTGTTATTTTCCTCATTTTAATTAATTTCACATATACCCTACCATAAATGAATAAAACATAAATATGTTGGCTATATTTATCCAATTAATTAAAAAATAAATGTATTTTATATTTAAAATTATATACATGAAATACAACTATCAAATCCCCTCACACATAAACTCATGTTTATCCTCAAGAATGAAATATTAACAATTAAAAAATTATACTCACTCTACCAATATTAAAATATCAATTTTAATAAATTCAATTGATTAAATGTGAATTAAATATCCAAGCATCACATGGAAAATTTCATCAACTCCTCTCTTTTTAAAGAAATAAGTCAACCATGTATTTTACTTTTTATCTCTTGAATTAACTATACCTCTTTATTATTTCATTTATATTTTTCAATTAATTTTCAATGTAAATTCCACTCACAATTTACCCACTTTAATTTTTTCACTCACCATCATGGTAAAAAATTTAAATTGAGTTTTTCTCAAACCACTAATCATGATCCTTACTATAGTCTTGCAATGCATATATTTTCTCCACCTCGTTGAGAAAAAAACACAATTAATCATGAGGGATTCACCGTTAGTATAAAATTAATCTAAGTCATAGGGTTAGTTAGGTAAATGATTTGAAACAAGTTAATAAATGATAGATTCGAACTCAAAGGAATTTTTCATAATAATAAAAAAATATCCCTTCAAATATGACATCAATTTTTTTCCAAACTCAAAGTTATGTCATGAATCAATGAAGTATAATGAATAATGAACCCTCTTGATTTTTTTTATTTTTTTTATTTTAAAAGTTGAGTTTGGACAATTCTCACATCTACCATCCAACCACTAATCATAAAAATCATTGGTAACGTAAATTATTCTTATTGACCCTCCAAAATACAATCCATTTTTTATTTTTATTTTTTTTATTTTTTTCAAGAGGGTGTATAATAAAGTACAATGAATTAATAATCATCTACCTTCCCAAAATCCCATGAAAACACCCCCATACATATCCATTACAATATACATGTCCCTTGAACCATTTATTTGTCCCCCTCATACTCATTTTTTTATAATCATGCAGAATACATAGAGTAGGTTGGGAAATGATGATATAGGATTATAATGTGTCTTTTACCTAAAGAGGTTTTTCATGGCTTATATAGGATTAAAATTAATTAATATAAAGGTATGTATCTAGATAATATCTTAATAAAAATGTTCCTCAATCATTTTAAATTTGAATTTTTACAATCATAGCATTTACAAGATATAGAGAAAGTTCTAGAAGAAAACATACCTAAGTATAAATCAATAAATATACTCATAAAAGGAATAGAAAAAATAGGCTTATAATAGCCTCAATAATGAGAATATATGATTGGGGAAATCAATCTGGATAATTCATATTAAAAAAAATTTAATTAACCCAGATATCAGAAATACAAGGCATGGAAATTTTAAGAAAAAAATCATTTAAATAATTAACCAGTCTCCCAAATCATGATTTATCCAATTAAAACCCCATTTTTTATCTCTAATAATTCATTCACCCATTTTTATAATTTAAATTTATTGAAAAAGTAATTCTAAAAACAAGGGATAATTATTATCCTAAGATTTTTTTGTCTCCTCAATCAATGATTAAAGTAAAAATTGAAGCACAAGGCATGAATTTTTATTTAAATATTTCTTTAGAAAAAAAATAAGTGAGAAGAAGAAAATATTAAAAATTAAAACTAAAACTCCCATTTTTAATTAATGAACTTATTATTAAGGCCAATATCGTTTATTTTCTTTCAAAATATTTTTGTGTTCCCTGATTTAACCCTAAAAATAAAATAAACATGTGAAATTATAGTCCCTTTTTCAATGAAATTTGAAAATAATTTGGGAGAGTGCCTAAACCTAAAAATAGAAAAATAAAAAACTCAGGTTTCCTCCCATAAGTTATTTTGTTTAATGTCTTTGGATCAAACTTTCATTATCAAATCATGTGACAGAACAGTGGAAAGATTGTACCTGGTCTTGATCCACAAATGGCCTCAACTATGATATGTTCATGTATATGGTCTTTCTTCCTTATTCTAAAAACAGATTCATCCTTCCTTAGGGTAAGACCTTCTCATCCTCTATCAGGCCTATCCACCATGCTTTTTCAAACTAGAAAATCTAAAGCCTTGGTCATTTACCATCCAAACCTGGTGGCCTTATTCAAATTTTTGTGTTTTAGATATCCCTCTATTATTAGTGATCTTATCTCTTATATTTTTAGTTTTCTTATTAGATTTTGATATTCATTAATTTGGACAGCATGTACCTCTTGATTTTCTTCTATGTCTATAACCTCTTCAACTTAAAACTTTTTTTCTACTTGTAAATCATCCTAATTTATGTTTTGGTGCTCTATTTGTTAATGTATATTGAAACTAACTTTATCATTGCTCACTCTCAGATATTACACACCACTTTACATGTTGATCAATGCACTTATAATCATAAAACACTATCTCCCAAGAATTACAGTTGTCTAATACTCATCTATATCTAGAACCAAAAATTCTATGGGGAAGATAAACTTGTTCATTTTAATTATAATTTCTTTAATCAGTCCTCATGGGTATTTCACTGTTGAATATTCTAGTTAAAGTGAAGCTCTTATGGAGTTTATATTCTCAAGTTCCAAGCTTTCAAAGGTGGTTTAGGACATGATATTAACTCTTACACATAAATAACATAGTTATTTTCCAAATTTATTATACCCAATATAAACATACATTTAAAAAATTACTTGGGTTGTGTTACATTTTTGTTATATCCTTTGACACCATGATATATAATTCTCTTGTGAGTAGTATTGTTCCAATTTCTTTTATCTTGCTTTTATTTGTCACCAATTTTTTCATGAATTTTGAGTATGTGGGAATGTTGGATAATTATTCTATAAAAGTAATATTATTTTTTAATTTTTTTAAAGTTAAATAATGTTACCTCTTTTCACTTCTAGCTTGTTCTAATTCACCCTCTGTGAAAATGGTAGGTGTGTCTTGAACAGTGATGGCGGTTCCTCCATTACTTGTTCCTTCACCTTTTCTTGATGTTTTTCTCTTATTGAACTTATTTTTCTTATTATTTATTACTTTTTCCATGATGGAATTGGGTGATTTTTTCCACTTCTTAAGGTGATTTCCTTAACTTCTCCTTGTGGGTTGTTTTATGGGTAGCCTGGTAGTACTCATCTCTACCTATCTTGGAGTTGTTCAGCAATCTGCCCCACGTAGAATTCCAGATTTCATAGGGAATATTTTTTAGTACTTGGATATTTTTTAAGTTCTTTAATAGTTACTCTAGTGGTGGTTATGAAGCTGACCAATGTCTCCTCTAATGAGTTAATTTGTCTTGTGAGTGAGGAATATTGAGGTACTTGTTGTTGATATCCTTGTTTTTTTATATGGAAATCTTGAGCATGTGGTTGTTGTTTCCTCCACCCATGAAAATCATTTTGGAGATTATAATTAATATAATTTACATATTCCATAAACATAACTTGGGGGTTTTGGTTATCCATCATTGCATCCTAATTTCTTATCATGGCCTCCATATGAGTTTTCATACATCCTTGGTTTTCCACCATATGAACCCCTCACCATTGGGTTCCTTTCATCTACCACTGAAAATTGTTTCCATCCATCTCATCCAAAAGGCTATAGATGTACTTGGGTGATTTCTTCATCAGTGAGCCACCTGTTTTGGCATCAATGATAAGCCTATTTTCCAATGATAAACCTTTATAAATTTTTTTAATTAAAATCCAAATTTATATACCATGATGAGGGAATTTTTAAATTAACTATTTAAATAATTCTCAAGTTCTGTATATAGATTCCTCATCAAATTGGTTGGAATTTAAAATTTTGACTCTAATTTTCATTGATTTTGAAGAGGGAAAGATTAAATTTAATAAATTTCTTACCAACTCATCCCATTTTGTAATGGAATGAGGCAGGAGTCTTTGAATTCATTCCCTTTATTTATCTTTTAATGAAAAATGAAATAACTTAGTCTTACCACATCTGTTGAGACATTATTGAATTGAAATGTGTCACATGGTTCAAGGAAAATCCCTATGTGATTTTTTGGATCCTCATGAGGCATTCAAGAAAATTGTATTGAATTTGAGATCATTTTAATTATGTTCATATTTATTTTGAATTGGTGTGCTATGACTAGAGGAACTAGGATGTAGGGTTGAATCCCCACAGTAGAGGTTCTTCCATAGTCCATTAGTGTATGTATCCTTGGTGGTCTGTGTGGTACTCCTCTAACTATGTCATGTCTTTATTATCCAGTCATACCTTCTTCTATTTCCTTCTTATGCTTTTGTATGGTTCTTTCTAACTTAAGAATGTATAATATATCATCCTTTTTTTACCATGAGTGAATTATTCATGCAATGAAGTATGATATAAAGTCACGGAATGACAAGAAAAGTTTAAAATAGAGAACTAAAATCAAAAAATATAACTATTTCTAATTAACCTAAGAATAATTAGCGACCATCCCCAGTAACAGCACCATAAATTTGACCATCCTGAAGGGTGTCTCTAAATACTATGAGCCTAATCAAATTTAATCATTTATTTTCAAACTCAAATTAACATTATCAACTAATTAAATATAGTAATATGTGAGTCCAAGATCAAATCCAAGGTATAAGTTTATGAAAATACTTAGTAAAATTAAATAATTGTTTGAAATTTGAATGAGAAAGAGATAAAATAAAAATATTTAATTTAAAATCAAATGAAAAATACATGCCAAGTTTAGTAATTTTTAGATTCATGTGCTAATGGATTGTCAATTATGTCTATTTAGTTACATTGTTTCCTTAAATGAATTTAAGAATTCCCTTAGTCTTGGTGCTTTATATCTAATTTATTAATTTCCCATTTTCATATAGTCAATTACTTAGGTAGATTAATTAATTATGAGATTCAATACCTTGTTTAAGCATAATTACCTCGACCTGTATAATGTTAATGCATTCATTAGGATAATTCATTATATATTAGCTTGTTATTCCTGATTCAATTATCAATGGCCATGATGAATGAAAGAGGAAGAGATAGAAATTTGGTGTGAATATACAACTCAATATAAACTAAAATAAAATAAAAACATCCATGTAGCATAATTCCCTTACAATTACATCACTTGACACATGAATAAATTAACCCCATGCTAATCATGAGAGGTTGACAGAGGGGGAAAGAAAATAAAATAATATAATCTTGGTGTAAGACTCGATTATGTATAAATTCTTAATAAGGGCTATCATCCATATTCAATTCCACTTGGATCACAACTTCCCTCCATGTATTTATAGGAAGAAATAAGCCCTCATGTTCCATAAATACAATAAATCTATATGTTGAATGCACCCAAGTTATTCCTGGGAGTTACGGGGTAATAATATTCGGGGACCAATCAAAAATCATCAAGAATTGGGTGTCAAAAATTTCCATCAGTATGTGTCATGGAGTTACAAGTGATTTCACACTGTGAAAAATTAGGTTTCACCCCAGAGGTATATTTTTCTTCATTTCTCCTTTACTCATTTGTTTTCAAATAAATTCATGTCATTAATAGGATTTTTAAAATGTGATCAGTGATTTACCAATGTAATTGGATTTTTTTCCACTTGAATTTTCAATTTTGAGCCTCACACTCAAGCCTTGACTTATCCCTTATTGTGGAGCATCATTTTTTACATGAATTCCATCTCCATTTTTTGTTTTCTTCCTTGAATTAATTTCATATATACCTTTTAATAAATTAATAAAACATAAATATGTAGTTAATAGTTAATAATTTAATTACAAAATCAATGTATTTTATATTTAAAAAATTTTTTGTCTTGTGAGACCTTCCAATTCATTGAGGGGATACAAAATTTTGATCCCGACCCGTCACTTGATTAAGTCCAATTCATTCACCATAAGAGTAAAAAATAAATTTCATATCATTCCCTAAGAAACCCATAGATTAATAAAAACACCATTATCCATATAGTAAAAAAATATAGAATTTCAATACATAACCAACCTATGTTAACATTCAATAATCATCAATAATTTCAATAATTTTTCTTGTGTCAATAAAATTGATAACATGATCATAAATTATCCAAATAAATAAGGTGTATGGTTAAATAATTCATATTCAACATGTTAATAATCATATATATTGGAATAAAAACATACATAATTCCAATACTTTTCTCCATGTCAATATATTAACATTATTTATAGGTGAACATCATCCAATCTGAATTATGTAAAATGTGATGTTCACGCCATATAGAGAAATGATTATATAGCTAAATAAATACTATAATAATATGATAACAAGACATTGAGAGAAATAAGGTGGATGGTTTCAAAAGAACATATACCCAATGTAATAAAGGAAACCTATAAGGATGTTGACATATATGAAAAACATTCTTATAAAATAATTCTTGAACGATGCCACCTAGAAATGGATTACGAACTGGATTGCTTGGTACCATGATTTTGTTTCCCAAAAATATAAATATATATATTACAGTATAAATAGTGAAACATAAACCCTATTGGGGTAAATCCTTTTGAAAATAAAAAGTTAAATGGAATTTAAAACATAAAATTTCATTTAGAAAACATTTTTAACATTGATGTAAAAGGAGATGTTATGAGTCCCTTAAAAAAGTATTTTTTTAAGGTGAAGTGAAAAATAATTAAAAAAATTACTTTTTAAAAAATAATATTTAATAACAGGGACTTTAAAAGACATAAATTTTATCTTGGATAAATAAATATGGGAATACAAAGCATATGAAAGTGAAATGAAAACCATTTTTATTATTTTCAAAACACCTTTGTTCAAAACTCACATTGTAAAAAGATGTAACAAAACATTATTATACATAAAAATAATGTTTTCCCCTTATAGGTATATAAATTATCATACAATAGAATGTTGGGGTGGTAAAACCTATGCATAGAATAAATAATTTCATGATAAAACAATATAACTCAAGAAAATGAGACTTGAGTTATCAATATCCGTTATGAACAACATATTCCTTGAAGTAAGAAATATTTCAAAAAGGTGTATTATGTGGTAGGAATGTAAATTCATTAAAAAAGATATTCCCACATAATATAATTAATTGGTATAATATACCTAACTTTTAAGTCCAAGAGGTCGATCAAAACTTAATGAATGAAAATTGAGTTTCCAAAAAGCTTTACAAGTGGAGCAACAATTGAGGAAAATCCATTTGATAAAAAGGTACCAATTTTAATCATTATTTAACATGAATAAAAAATATATATGATAAATATATATCCATGGGTAGTGAATATAACATTAAAAGGAAATAATGGTGTGTAACATAAACATGTCTCAAAGGATTAATGTTTTAGAAAAAGAACTCTTACGGATTGAGTAACATTTTAATCAAAACCCATTAAAAGAGATTGGTTGTCATTGAACTATAAATAACATGACTAAAATATATTTAATGATATGATATCTCAAATAGGCATTATATACACCACATAAATGAAATTAGGTACATAATACTAAACATGTCTCAAGGATAGAAATTTGAGATGAAAACTATTACCTAGGTCCTGATTCATTTTTCACTTGCACCAAACATCCTGAATAATTAAATTAACTAAATTAAATATATAATAAATAATATTATTAATAAATTTTTTCATTTATACTCTCCATTTAAAATCATTATATATATATATAAATTTTAGTTAGTTTTTACCTATTTTCAACACCATGTGTAAGTAATCTTTATCACTTTGAGCTGATTTCATAAAATAGGTCTTGATATATATTATTTTCCATAATAAATAACTATTAGATCATCCAATATACTATAATATATGTTACAAGATATTTTATAAATCTATAATTTCATTCTATTGTAGTTTTGGTTACAAACCATAAAGATGAAATCAGCAAGTATGTTTTGGCAATTCTTAATGAACGAAGGGTGATTTCTTAATTAACAAGTTAAATTTTGATATAACCTTAAAAGAACCCAAAAAAATATTTACATATTTATATAATATTATACTATAAAATAATTTATTGTGGTCATTGATGATATAAATTCAAATTATTTTTCAAGTAGGTAGTTAAATTTATCCAAATATGAACCTACTATGATTAATGGATGGGTACGAGGTGGTTTAGTTGAAATATAATTATACTAGAAGCATAATGATATTATTTGGTGATTATTAGTGTGATAAATAATAATTTTAAGGAATTATAAGGAGTATATAATTTATATAAATTCATTATATTGAATTAAGAGATCATTTTCCTCTTAGTACACTCATTTGAAATGATTGAATTAATAATGGTTGATTGTTGATCATATCATTAATAAGTTATAAAAAAATTATATAATAACCTTATTTATATCTTAAAAATCATATTTATCCTTTAATACCATCCTTAGATCCATCCATTAAATGCAGTCATGAAAAATGGAATACATTGTTCCATGGAGGTGGTAGTCCACACATATGCATAGATGATGATTTCATTTTCCATAGAACCTAAAAAAGGAGTAATATGGTTAATCATTTTAGAATATAAAATATCTCATAAATATAATAATTATATATTAAATTCTCTATTACTAATATCCTTGTGATGTGGTGAAGGAAAATGAAACATCTTTCATCGTGGAGATGGTAGTCTGCACAACGCACGCTTCACGTATTCATTTTTCTTAATGGAAAAGTGGGTGGTGGTTAATGCTTGTACCATCATTATAATAACATTATAGTATAATAATAGTACTTATGTTATAATTTTAATGTGGTGAAATTAAATTTTAGGAAAAATAAATGCACATAAATAAATAGAAAATATGAAGATATGTTAGGAACTTATACCTCACTTCTTGGATTATCTCCTTTACAAAGGGGGTTAATCCATCAAGGCATGGTCTTTTTATAACAACTATTTAATATGTATAACATTTTTTAGGATATTTTTTTAAATATTTTTGTTCTAAACCTATGGGGTTTGGTGTGAGGTTATGTGAAGAAAGGAGTGTCACTTTTATAAGTGAAAAGGGATGGCATTTTTGTAAACACCCAAAACAAATGAATGATTGGAAATAAAAAACATGGAAAGTGGCCCCAAAATTGATAAATAATTGATATAATAATAGATAATATTTATAAAAACCTCAATAAATCAATTAAAAACATTTTTTAACATGTTTGGTCCTTTACCCCTTAGGTTACTCATTTTTACCATTTTGGTTTTCACCACAGTAACTAGTTTTTACCTGGGTAATTTATCATTTATGCCCAAAAATAAAATTTTAATTATTATATAATTTGTACCGAATAATACATATTTTAAATCATTTTAATTTTATTCATTTTATAAAAGTGATAAAAAATAATTTTAAAATTAAAATGTATAATGTATTAAAAACAATTCTTGAGGAAATATTACTTATATTCTAAAATATCAAATATAGGTCTCTAACATAAAACCAATATTTTTAAAATTATAAATACAAATATAAAATTCATTTTTTGTCGTATAAAATTTTTTCATTAATTTACAATTCATACGTATATACTAATAATGTTAGTAAAAATGGTATTTTCACTATTAATCTAAAAAATCATTCTTTTTACATAAATACTAACAAAATAATCTTAAGATTATATTATTATTATTAAACCAAAAAATGATGTTTATTTTTTAAAATTAAATTTCTAGAATTTTATAATTCAATATTTAAATGAAATCCCAAAATATAGTGGAAAACTATTTATATTGGAAAATAGTTTTTAAAATATTTGTTATTCATTGTTCTTATTTAATATCAATTAATAATTAATTTATTGGTAATATATTATTCATATTATCAATATATTTTATTATTACATAATCAAAATGTACTTAGCTTCTTAAAATATGATCCCAATTTTAGAAATATATATTTTTAAGTATAAAATGATTTTCTTAGTTGTTTTAGCTATACTAATTGAATTTCATTCATATTAAAAGTGGCCATTATTTTATTTCTATAAATATTTCATAAAGTTGTTATTACTACTCATTTTTTTTAATTAAATGGATAAATTTTAACCTTAATACTTAATATTTATATTTTTATTAAAATATATCATGGTTTCATTTTAGTTTGGTGTTGTGTGTGGAGAAAGTTATCTAATATATATACTTATTTAAATGAATCCATGTTGACTTATTTGAAGGAATCCAAATTTTGAAGGAGAATTTACTTCACCATAGGTCCCAAGATCTTTATTTCCATATCAAACCTTTGTTTTATGGTGGGATATTCTTTATGTTCATCACATTCAAGGGTTATGAATGGCTTATCCAAATCTGAAACATCATCAAAAAGCAAATCATATTTTATTTTAAGTGATTAAAAGTCAAAAGAATTGGAATATGATGAAAATTCAACTCTATTTATTGGTTATTCCATGATCTCTTTCTCTTTTTGGATTTCCTCTAGAATGTATTTTCAAATGTGTGGGAGAGAAGGGTTTTTTAGTTTAATTTCCACCTCCTCAATATATCTTAAGCAAAGTACATGGGAAGTAATTGCTTGTATTATTCTTATTTAGAACCTTGATCCACGTAGTATTATAGAGTGGTGGCCATCATCAACATCATATTCTTTAGTTCTCCCATCTTGGCATATTTCTCCTTTAACAGTTGGTCCTATAACATGGAACTAGTGCATAAAATCTTTACTTCATCGGGTGTTTTCTCATCTTCTTCTTGGTGTTATGGGGAAATCATAAGTTGTTGAATCAATATATTATAATATTAGTTTTTTTTTAAATTGGGGTTGAAGCCTCATTTTTTTATTAAAGAAAAGACCTATTTTGACTATATAGAGGGAGACCAATTACATATCCTGAAGGTCATTTTTTCTGTTGTTTTTATTCAAATTTATCTTCTAGTTCCTCTTCGAAGAGGCAGTGGTTAGTGTATAAGTTGGGTCAATTGTTCATCTTGGGCCTCACTAGTTATTTTTTCCACATCCTTGAATTGGGAATATAATTGGGGATATATTATTTATAAATGCTCTAGAAATGAAATTTATCCCATTTTGGAGAATGGAAAGAGAAATAAAATAAAAGAGAAAAATAATTAATAAAAACAATAAAGTAATTAAAAAAATTATTTATAATTTGAATTAAGTACACCTAACCAGTGAGACTCTCCAACAATGGTGTTAAAATTGATGATTATAAAACATTATAAAATGGTTTTTGGAATTCAATTAGAATTTATGGATCCCCCATGAATATATATAGGGAGATGACCATGAGTTTGTCTCATGAAGATCCACACTAGAGAGTTGCACTATATTCACTTATTAATATTTTTTCTATATTTTATTTGAATATTGAAATACAAAAGTAATGTTAATTGGGAAATGGAGTTTGGAAAAGAATCAAACAAAGGAGAATTGAAAATGAATATTAGTAAGAAAGAGAAGTGACCTTAATGATTTTTTGATAACTCCTTCATTATCCATTTTTACCATTTAAATCCATTTTTTAATTCAATATATATAATTCATGAATAACCTTCTCCTAATTGATTTTTGAAACTCAATTTGCATTGGAAAACCTTCATCAATACATCAAGCCTCCTCCTCCATAGTGGGAAATGATAAAACACTCTGGTCAGGGCATAAAACCACTTCCTACTCAATCTCAACATATAATTCTCATCACCCAATCCACAAAACTTCACCATATGAAGTGTGAACCAAAAGATGGGGGAGAAAAAATTTGGTAGGATCATGAGTTTGACTATAGGAAATTAAAAATAAATTTGATATACCACCTCACCAACCATTTTCACTCACACTACTACATCATGGAATGGAATAAAAACTTATAAAAGCACTATTATACATAAATCCTTTAATAGTTCTATAATAGGGCTTTTTCATTGCAGAAAAAATTGTTAAAAATTGGAGTTCCCTTAAAATACCTAGGCCTTTATCAGTACTAGAAAAGAACTGATAAAAAGTACCTTTATTAGTTCTAAAAAAGCACTAATAAAGGTTTCCTTTATCAGTGATTTTATTTAGCACTGATAAATGGATCCTATATTAGTGATAAAAATAGATTTGATAAATGGGTCTTTTATCAGTGATTTTCATTGAGATGATAAAGGGTATACTGTTGTAGTGTACTGTTAAAATTACAGCACGTTGCAACAGAAAAAATAGGGAGAAAATACAGAAGAAAATATAAAAGAAAATATAGAATTTAATTGAAATAAATTTTAAAATTAAAATAAAAGAAAAAAAACACTATATTATAGTCATTTCAAACATTGGTTTGTACAATTATATGAGTAATTAAAAAATATCATATACATTTAAAAACATTAATGTCTCATTGTCTTTAGTGCCCAAACCCCATTCATGTTATTAGTTTCTAAAAAAACCACCCTAGATCGATCAAAATAATTCATCTATATAAGAAAAAAGGAAATTATGTTAGTAATACTATAAATAAATAAATAAAATACAAAGTATTAATTTTAAACTAAAAACATATACTTTGATTCATACCAAGCACATCATGTATCGAATTGAGTTGTGGTTGATCATTACGCATTACACCATTTATTTTTGTTCTCAAAAGAATGTGATATTGGATTTTCTCACATATGTGGTGATAAAAAAATCACTACATAGGTGAGCTAATTCAAGAGAACTTTCTTTTTGAGAATAATCCTTCAACTATCACACCATTTCTTGTTCGTCTTCAAGCATTATCTCAGTGAAAATTAATTAAATAAGTATAAGATAAAAATGATAATTAAATTAATTAAGTAATATAATATTAACTAATTAGAAAACAATTTGAGATTGTTATGTTATGTTTTGCCTTTGTGATGCATGTTTTAAACTAAAATGACACGTTTGTATTCAAAACATGCACTTCCTGTCATACCGACCACATCATGTTTCATATTGATATGAAGTCAATTTCCAAACATCACAAATGAATTATTAATCATTTTCCTAAAGTTTGAAAACAATTTGATCTCATTTCATCAGTTTTTGCTATTTTATGTGTGTTTTAAACTAAAATGAAGCCTTTATATTGAAAATGTGAACTTCAAGACATATCGATCACATCATGTGTTGGATTAATCTGAGGTTGATTATTACACATCACAAATTAATTATGGATCATTTTCCTAATTTTTAAAAACAATCCAACTTGTTTTCTCAGTTTTTGGCTATTTGATGTGTTTTTTAAACTAAAATGACACTTTTGTATTAAAAACACGCACTTTGAGTCATATTGACCATATCATATGTCGGATTGACGTGCGATCAATTCCTATTTGTCAAAAATAAATTATGGATTAGTTTCCAAATTTTTGAAAGTAATTTGATCTCGTCATCTTGGTTTTAATGATTTGACATGTGTTTTAATCTAAAATGGAACTTTTATATTGAAAACACGCGCTTCGAGTCATACCTGCCACATCGAGTATCCGATTGACTTGTGTTCAATTCCTATACAACACAAGTAAATTGTCTATCATTTTCATAAATTTAAAAAAAATAGCTCATTTTCTTGGTTTTGTCTATTTGATGAGTGTTTTAAACTAAAATGACACTTTTTTATTGGAAACACACACTTCGAGTCATACCAACCACATCAGGTGTTGGATTTATGTATGGTTGATTCATAAATGTCAAAAATGAATTATGGTTAATTTTTATAAAGTTTGAAAACTATATGAGCTCATTTGATCAGTTTTGTCTATGTAATGCATTTTAAACTAAAATGAAACTTTTATATTGAAAACACGTACTTCTAGTCATACTGACCATATCATGTGTTGGATTGGCATGTGATCAATTATTACACATGAAAAATGAATTATTAATCATTTTACTAAAGTTTGAAAAAAAATATATGATCTATTCTACTCAATTTTGGTGACGTGACATGCATTTTAAACTAAAATGGCACTTTTATATTGAAAACACACACTTTGAGTCACACATACCACATTGGGTGTTATATTTATATACAGTCAATTAATACATGTCAAAAATGAATTATTGATCATTTTGATAAAGTTTTAAAATGTTATGAGCTTGTTTTATCAGTTTTGGTGTTGTGACACGTCTTTTAAACTAAAATGGAACTTTTATTTTGAAAACACACACTTCGAGTCATACCGACCACATCGGGTATCGAATTGATGTGTGATAGATTCATAAACATCAAAAATAAATTATCGATCATTTTCTTAAATATTAAAAACAATTCAAGATTCATTTTTCAATTTTGGCTATTTGATGCATGTTTTCAACTAAAATGACACTTTTGAACTAAAAATACGCACTTCGAGTCATACCGACCACATTGTGTGTCGGATTGATGTGTGGTCAATTCCTACATGTCACAAATAAATTATGGATTGTTTTACTAAATTTTGAAAACACTCCAAGATTGTTTTCTCAGTTTTAGATATGTGATACTTTTTAAACTAAAATGAAACTTTTATATTAAAAACACATACTTAGAGTCATTCCAACCACATTGTGTGTCGGATTGGCATGCAGTAAATTACTACACATGAAAAATGAATTATGGATCATTTTACTAGAGTTTTAAAACAATATAAGATTATTTTTTTGGTTATGTGACACACATTCTAAATTAAAATGGAACTTTTATATTGAAAACACACACTTTGAGTCATATCGACCACATCGGGTGTCATATTAATGTGAATTCAATTCCTACACATCAAAAATGAATTATAGATAATTTTTATAAAGTTTAAAATCAATATGAACTCTTTTATCATTTTTGGCTATTTGGTGCATGTTTTAAACTAAAATGACGATTTTGTGTTAAAAACACACAATTCGAGTCATACCAACCACATCAGGTGTTAGATTGACGTGCGGTTGATTCCTACAAGTGAAAAATGAATTATGGATTATTTTGATAAATTTTTAAAACAACATAATATAATTTGTTTGATTTTGGCGATGTGATGTGTGTTTTAAACTAAAATGACCCTTTTATATTGAAAACACAGACTTAGAGTCACACTGACCACATTAGGTGTTAGATTTATGTGAGAACAATTCCTACATGTCAAAAATGAATAACTGATTGTTTTAATAAAGTTTGAAAACAATACAATCTCTTTTTATCATTTTTATCTATGTGATATGTATATCAAATGAAAATGATACTTTTTTATTGAAAACACACATTTGAGTCATACTAACCACATCATGTGTTAGATTGATTTGAATTCAATTCTTACATGTAAAAAATAACTTATGGATAGATTTACTAAAGTATAAAAAGAATCTAAATTTGTTTTCTTGGTTTTCAATATTTGACGTTTGTTTTGAACTAATGTTTAAAATTAACAAAATAAGTATCAAATAAAAATGATATGGAAATTAACTAAAAAAGTAGATAAAATGTTGATAAAATTAACTATAAGTAGTAGGAATCCACCTATTCATGATGTTTGTATACATTCTCACACCATTAATTTATAGAAAAATTGATTTCTTCCATTATAATTCTCCTTGAGAAATAGATCAAAAATAATATATGATCATTATGATATTAATTCTTCACATACCAAATATATTTCTAGAGTTGTAGACTATACTATATCACAAAAATAATAGGTAATAGCCTAAATTTGATATCAAAAAACATTGTGACACCATGTACTTTTCCCACTCATCTCTAAACAAATTTATTTCTTATTTTGAGTACGTAGATTGTTGGTAATCTTGGTTGTACTGAGAAAATATAGATAAAAATGATTAATAAATATTTTTAATGAAATTTTACTTACCTTCTGAAATTACCTATTCGGGGATGTTAGTCTTTTGATGGTATATGATATATTTCTAAAATTTTAAAATGTAATATCTATAATTTTTGTTGTTATATTTTATTATACACAATATAAACATTGACCAAAATAATTAAATTGTTTTAAAATATGTTTTGATAGTTAATATTTCTATATATACCTTAATATATTTCCATTTAAATAAATACATAGGCATCTTATGTTCATTTTCCAACCTCATACCATGATTTAGCCTATATTTATAGATTTCCCTATCATAACAAAATTCACCTTAAAACACAAAATAAAATATATAATTATAATTTTATCTATAAAATATTTATTGAAGTGCATTAAAAATTCACAACACACATCATGTTTGGTTGGTTTGTTAGAAATCCATGCATTGGATCCAAAAAAATAAATATTTGGGGTATCCAAATTGATTATGATCATCATTCGGTGCTTCTTAAAAAACAAAATCAATTAAGTAAATAAAAAAATAAAAAAATATTTTATATGATTAGATTGAAAAGTTTTACCCCTTCATTGTAGGAATCAAGAAGAGTCTATCATCTGTTATTTTATTCTCAAATTCCTAACTTAGTTTATCTTTTTTCTTATCAATTTGTTTCACTTACAAATAAATTTATTTCATAAAAATGATACATGGATTAATGAATCTAAATAATTCTTCGTAGGGTTTTACATTAATATAGTAGTAATATAAATTCATGTAAGAAATATGAATAGTTATTAACTTTAATGAACATAGTAGATCTTTTTTTGATATATGGATTATAAAAATGTATTTCATTTATGTATTCAAAAATACGACTCCAAAAAATTCTAACTTGGGAAACTCATTTATACTCTCAAGAAAAAACAATTCTATAATTACATTTCCAAATATTTATTCTATATATTGAATATAGGAAATATCTCTATCTTTGAATGTTGTGTCTTCATAAACTTGTAGTGTTAATATATGATGCAGTGGAATAGTCGTGGAGAAGGTACTCCCATATGGTCTTTTTATTTTCTTGGTTGATTCATTGGATTGTCTTAATCTTAACTATTTTTCCCCATAATTTTATCTATTTGTAATACCATACCTCAATTCATACCTTTTTTCATCAATTATTAAAGGTTTTTCATTTGAAAAGAAAACTTTTTAAGGGAATACCTCATGTATATTAATAATATTGGATAGAAAATGCTTTGAAAGCTCCAAAAGAATCATTGACTATTGTAATATCTGGATCATCAAGTGGAATAGGAAACTCAGTTCTCATATCTGGAGCTACTTCAATACCCACTCTCATGTGATCTTTTGGTAGTTATTTATTGTGTATCATGCCTCTCTGGACATTATACATCGTACTCATTGTAATAAGTCATTGTGTGGGTGTTGATGGATAGAAATAACATAAAACCTTACCATGAATAATTTTAGTAATATAAAGTTATTGAAAGTTGTTTGATTCACATTTAGGAAAAATAGTAGTGAAAAAAATGATTACCTTTGGTAAGGTATATTGTTGAGGGGGGTGACTAGCCTCAAATCTAGTGGGGTCATTTGGTTGTTCATGTGCTGATCTTTGTTCTAATTCTGGTTCACTTTGATCCTTTCCCATATATTGGTCTTCCAAACTAGACCATAGAATAATATTTTGAAAAGAATATATTTTTTAATGAAATTCCTTCATCATGTGATTGTTTCTTATGGTTTTGTCTTCTCGAAATATGTTCAAGGTGAAACTCTGAAACCCGCACATCTAAAACGACCATATTGTTCTAGACACTTCAAAGCTACTAAAAGAATTTTTTCTTTAGGTACGATCATTGTCAATTATGGTTTCTAAACTATGTAAAAAAATATGAACATAAATAGATATTTTTATGTAATACTATTATAATACATAACAAATTACTATTGTTTCATACTTACACATGTTTCCCATACTAATTTTTTGTTTTCATCAACTAGTTTACCCTCTTTATTTTCATGGGCCTCCTTATATAGCACATGATGTGGGATGGAAGTGGCTTCAGGTTTTGATTAATCAATATTCATATAAAAAAGGAACATATGTTGTTTCATATCACATAAAAAATTTATTATATATTTAAAATACATACCATTTTCTTCACTAGTGAAGTGTACCCTATCCTTTCTTTATGATAGGGGTACATTGCTTCTGATACACATTTTTTATTTTCAAAACTCCTTTTATGTTTCATGGATTAAATTTTTTGAATCAAATTGGATAAAATAAATAATTTCAAATAATATATTATTGAATACAATGCACCTAAAATGATTTCTCATCATGATGACTAATAAAATCATTCCATGTTTCTTACTTTTTAATGTGTGCATAAGTAACTGGTATGTGTGGATTTACTTTACCCTCAGCATCCCACATATAAAACTTGGTAAGAATTTTCTAGAAGACTCTATGGGATTTTCTAGTGGCCATTAAGACGTATTTTTTATGGAAATCATCTAAAATAAATGAACTCCGCAAGGTGTAATGAAAAATAAATTAACGTTTCATTATATAATATTTTGGTAAAATAGAGAAAGTATATCGTAACATTTCCTTAATATCTTCCCAAAGGGTTCCCTTCATTACAGTATTGACATGGCACCATGAATCTATATCAATCGGAACATTCATTCTCATTATGATCCCAACATAACTAATGAACATTGACTTGTTGGGGTCAACAGGTTGGTCGCATTGATTCCATCCAATCTCAAATTTTATACCCTTGATTATTTCCTTAGTAATTTTAGTCAACATAGTGATTCTATGTCATTATTGTTTTTTTTCATCAACATGTTTTTGATCCCTTAATAATTCTACAGTTTCAGCATCAACCATTTATTCTTCCCCAAGACCGATAACATCATCTTGTGTAGAATTAATTGTCTACATGAGTAATCAAATATTTAATTTAGATTATGTTAATACTTTAGAGAACACATAATATTATGAGAAAAATCATAGTATATTAAAAAACACTTTAACCTTATCATTGAAGTATCTTTCTTTTCTTGAAAGGATGAAGGGACTTGTATCCCCTATCAAGAATCCAAATCCCCTCTTTGTGATCCTCTCTTACATATAAGACATTTTCTATATTGGGACCACCATGAAATTATTGTGATCTCTCAACGATAGGGTCATCCTTGGTTGAATTTTCATATGACCTTGTATTTATTTTATTTTTTAGTAGTAAAATTTAATAATTCTTATTTTTTGGATCTAAGACATAAAATACCTGCACTACTTGTGATTTCATTATGAATGGCTTGTCCTTACACCTTTCCATAATAATATTCACCTTCATGAATCCCATTTCATCAAATTTCACTGAAATCATATTGTCAACCCATTTGCAATGGAAAATTGGAACTTTAAATATTTCATAATCCAAATCATATATCTATTTGATGATGTTGAAATATTACATATTCTCATAAATTGGATTTCTACCCTTGGAACTAGATATTTTCATCTCTTCCTCCACAAGTGTAACTCCACTATTTTTCATAGTACTATGGTTATCATTTTATTTTTTATATAATATATAACCATTAATTATAAAACCAATGTAAGATATAACATTTTCATTTGGTCACCTGGCTAGTCATCAAAGTCGTTCGAAAAATGAATTATGTTTTTTAGATAACTCCTTATAGATATGATATCGGATCTATCCTATAAACTATAGATTATGTGCATTTGATATACATCCTTTATCCCTTGATGGATCCAAATGTTTAAGAATTGTTTTGTGGGCTTCAACGTACGAATCAACATCTTAACTATTATGTAAAATGTAAAGGTGATCATGCTCCCACTCTATGATGGTAATTATAACAACATATATTCCTGAAATCCCTTCACCTATAATGAATTTGTTGTGATGAGACTTTGGGATACCGATGCTATCAACATTTGATAGGTAATCGGTATAGAATTCAAAATTTTTTTAACAATATATTGTTCTACAATAAAACCTTCTGGACGACTTTGATTCTTAACGTACCCTTTAAAAGTCTTTATTTCTCGTTCAATGGGGTACATTCATCTATAATGGAAAGGACCACATAGTTGAACCTCTTAAACCAATTTAACCATCAGGTGGACCATTATATCAAAGAATTATGGTGGGAAGAACATCTCTAATTCACATAATATGATTGAAACATATTTATTCATTATTGAAAACCTCATCAGGTCTATAACTATACTTCATATGACTTTGAAAAAGAAGAAGATTCAAGTTAATGTATGTCAAAAAAATTAGGCATAATGTAATATAAAGTAATGGACATCAAATATAGCATCAAGAACATGTCAATTGTGTGATTTTAGTCCCTATGACTTCAAATTATTCATTGACATAACATTATTGATATTTTATTAATACCCTTATATAAATTTTACACCATTAAGTAAAAGGAAAAATTGTAATTTTTCTTATCTAGATAGAGTGTAAGGTGATGGAGGAAGAAAAGTATGCCTTTTACCCTTCACTAATGCCAAATATTCCCTTATACTCATGTCAATCATGTCTAACCTAGCCTTTATGCCATCTTTTTTTCAGGAACATTTAGTAACGTGAAAATAACACTATCAAATACCTTTTTTATGAATGCATGAAATCAAGAAAATGTATGACATAATAAAAATTCCAGTATGATAATTCAAAGAAAATTTATCACTTTTTCCAACCTGATTTCATAATATTTTTCAAAAATGGTTTACTAAAAACAGTGTCAATATCTTTTAATTTATTGAAAATTTGATCACCCATCAGTGAAGATGGTGTTGTACCTTGTTAGGTATTCCCATCGAATGTTGTTTCCTAGGATCGGTATTTATGTCGTCGAGGTTAAAAATTATGATGTCTCAAAAACACAATCTTTGAGGAATGTTTCAACTGAACTGAGTGTGTGCATTTTTTCAAAAATGGGGCACCCCATCATTCATTTAATGTTAATTCCAAACAAATTTCCATAAGAAGGAATGTCATTTATCATCTCGTACAACATGGAACTCAATGTGAATTCTTTACTTCTATGAGTCACTACTACAAATATATCTTATAATAGCGCTAAAAACCGCCTTTAACAGTGCTAAAAAAAGCACTATTAATCTCAGAAAAGATAAAGGGGTCCCCTTTTTCAACGCTCAAATTAGCACTGATAAAGGGTCACCTTTATCAGCGCTAAAAAAAGTGCTAATAAAAGTGCTCCTTTATCATTTCTATTTTTAGCACTGATAAATGTATAATATATCAGCGCTAAAAATATCGCTGATAAACACTACCTTTATCAGCGCTATTTTGAGTGCTGATAAAAACTACCTTTATTAGCGCTCAAAATGGTGCTGATATATTATCCATTTATCAGCACTTAACTAGCGCTGATAAAGGCCAAATATCCTGTGAAAAAACAAAACCTGCACAGAACCTGCATAGAACCTGGACAAATTACAACACATGCACATAGCATAAACAACACCTGCACACAGCACAAACAACACCCACACACAAAGCACAGAAGAACAAAAATGCTACATAAATTTACTTGAAATAATGAATACAAAACAACACACTGCTATATACATTTCAAGCAATGTTTAATTTGGTTACAATTACAATTATCCAACACAGTTAAAAAAATGATGTTCCATCCTTTTTGTGTCCATCCGCTCTAAAAAATTGTCGTCTATGGCGGTGGTTTCCGAACAAAGCATTCGAACTGAGGAAAAATATTTCACCTAAATAATAAAACAAATATTATATTAGTAATAAAATAATGAAATAATGAATGGGGTTGCTAAATGGAATTATAGTAGTGAGGCACAAAACATAAAATAACCAATTAACCAAGAGACACAATTAGGTCAATGCCCTTACCTCAACTAGAAGTCCAATAAACTATCTTCAGTTCATACCAACCACAACTGAGTCCATGATCACATGTATTAATGTCCAACAACATTAAATTACATAATTAGTTAATTTTAACCAAAAATACAGCATAGTATAATAGGCGCCAAACTCATCGTGTAATCCAACAAAGCCAGAATGCTGAGAAACTAGGTGTGATCCACTCCTGACACACCCCTAAGCCTAGAAAACACTAAATCCCCAATCTATATTACTAAATTTATGACAAATTAAGCCTAAATTTTTGAAAACCCATAAGTAAATATTCCACAAAATATAATCTGCATCAAATAATGATTGATTACTAGTTTATGAAATTTTGAGACATGCTCTAAGAGTCATATATAAAAGTCCCATGAAGAATAATGATTTATCCATACTATGGTGTAATAATTACACCTAGAACCCTAAAATCTGAATGAAAATCTTTGAGCAAGAAGTTATAGAAGAAAGGAAGATGTAGGAGAAGATACCACATTGATTTGAAATGACGAACAACCGATAATCTACTCAGGTCTAAGGGGAAGGAAGGAGGGGAATGGGGTTTGGCCACCCCCTATGAACTTGGTGCCCAAATGAAGAAACCTGAGGAGGTTTATACTTTATAAACCCATCACACGCATAAAAATAAGTTTTAAATCATGTTACATGAAATGAACCAAGTGGTGACATCACTATATTTTGGGTCCAAACCCTTACTTGACTCCTTTTCCCCATTCACGACCATTATCACCCTATTAAATGCATTCATGTTGTGAATTACCCTTTCACACTATGAGTAGCCTAATGCTACTACATTTCAATATAATGACTACCCAAATCATCCTTGATATCCTCCCAAAACCCAATGACATCCCTCTAGCCCCAATACATGTCTGAAACACCTATTAGAACTGGTATATTGTACCTTTTTCGATGATTTTTTTTGTTATTATGGAATTCCATAATTCCCCATTGGAAGTGTACCAATGTACTAATCAGATGTTATATGATATACCATGAAGATTATTGTGTCAATGTATTAGATAAGATATCAATGAAAATTTATCTCATTATTATACATACCAACACATCAAATATGAGCATTAGAGACCTTCAGGTTTTCTTTAACTACTTCCAGTTCTGACATGGAAGTGGGACAAGATTTATGTTGGATATTAGGTTAGGTTTTCATGTACCCCTCGATGGAAGAATTAAATATGGGTTTTGATCAATTGGATGACCAAATAATCTCAATTTATATACATTTTATATGAAAAAATTTATAAAAAAATCAAAATTCAATTTTTAATTGAGATTATCTTTTTACATGGATTTAATTCTACTATAGTCTTTTATAGGGAACCTCATTTTACATCTTGTTTTTGGAGAGGTCCCTATGAGAAAATGGGATGCATTGTATGATTGAGCATGACATATGTTTCTGACACTTTCTGTAGGGGCACGTTGCCTGGAGCATGTTGACGTTCGATGGAGGTGCATTTTACCACACATTCATTCGTTACAAAGTTGAGTGACATTCATCACTTATAAACATATGTCTTCTCCTTGATTGAAACAGGGTGATGGGATGTCTTTCATTCCATCCATGGATTCCTCCTCATAATTCATTACCTAGTATGAGTCTCCCTTATAGAATAAAACGTTGTTCATGAAACTTGTTCTTGGTTCCATCTCTTTATGGATGATGGTTAATTACAATGATTATATTAGGACATTCCAAAGGGTCATTCCAGGGCATAATACTTCGGTTAGGAAATTATTCACATTGGGAATCAGTGGAATGTATGTACACTAGAACATTGGTCACATGTATTCATCGTCGTCAAAGGGATTCTCAACGAAATGGAAACCCATGTTTAACTTGTGGTATTCCATGAGTTTAAAATCCCACAAGGATAGAGGGTCATGATTTAATGTCTTAAAGAGATGTAATGGGTGGATCAAAACACTTATAAAGGTGGATCAGGTAAGTACATCTCTAGGAGGGAGCACCTGGAATGTTTACCTGATAGATGGATCAAAACGCCCAATGAGGTCTAACCCAAGTGTAGTGCGTCCCATAAAGGTAAGGTTTCTCATTTTGAAGACTTATTCGGATGACACTAAGGGGAAAAGGAGGGAAATTAAGCGAAGGTGTGCCCCAGTGAGGGGGTCACCATGGTTTACCATTTCTTGGGATTTAACGTCATGGAGGCTTCCTACGTACCCTATTTAGAATACAAGGATCAAAACCCATATATTTAAAAGAGGTATGGTGTGGGTATTACCCATGGTTAGCATCCCTTCACACTAGGAATACTCTTGGTTAGATGAGTATGGGTTTAGTGGGGCTTATGCATTTTCAGATTCCCAGGTTCTTCTAAGAGTAGCAATGGGATGAATGGTACATACATGCTAAGATGGACCATGTGAATGGAGTGATCCTTGTAAAGAGGCATGAGGCACAAAAAACATGTGGATTTGTCTGTAAACATTATTTATGGTGGCCATGGGGCTCATTAGACTCCTCATACCTTCCATAAACACCTCAAAAAATCATGAGGACCATATTCTACATGATGGTGCATCACAGGGTTGATTCTTTTAATGATGTACTGGTCGTTTGAGCTTGTATTTCATCTCAACCAGCCTTTCCCTTACTTGAATTATCCTAGGAAACATATTTTGGTTCCAAAAAATCCCTCAATGATACCGGTTATCTCATGCATCTACCTAGAAATAATTGTGCAAGTCAAACAACAACACATGTGCTCAAATACCAGTTCAAAAAAACGAGATACAGAACATTGAAATTTCTTAAAAATGAACCAAGGGGTACACATGTGCTCAAATACTATCTCTGCATGTTGAATCTAATCCCTCTACTTTAATTTCAGAAATATTTATATTTAGGCCCTATATCTAACTGAAAATGGTGGATATAGACCATATTTGTTGTTTCCATCCATCGTTTGTTGGAAAATGAATTTTGTTGATCCTTGGTGGTTTCATCATTCACCCCATACGCACTGCACACCAT
This sequence comes from Viscum album, assembly GCA_963277665.1. Classification (NCBI taxonomy): domain Eukaryota; kingdom Viridiplantae; phylum Streptophyta; class Magnoliopsida; order Santalales; family Viscaceae; genus Viscum; species Viscum album. The sequence goes on along the minus strand of OY728140.1, from coordinate 87,755,751 downwards.
CATGCCTTACTTCAATATTGATTTGTTCAAAGATAAATAATATGAATTCAGGGATAGAAAACATTGAGTAATAAATTAATATTTAAATACATCAGATCATTCTTAATTCACCAAAGAAGGTTGGATGATAATCAATGATCATATATAGATAACATAAGTAGTAGGAATTCACCTTTATCCTATTTGTGTACAATCTTTCATCAGGTATATTGCCCATTCGTTTCTAAACACATGTATATCATCTTCTGAATATGATTTTTTGCGACAGTCATGGTAGTACTAAAAAAATATAAATACATAAATTATTAATAAATATTTTAAATGAACTCATAATTATTTTTGAAAATACCTCATCAGGGATGCTAGTTTTTTGATGAAATATGATCTCTTTCATGAATTTACAAACATAATAAACACATTCCTTTCTGTTTGTTTGTTTTGGACACTGCAGAAACATCGACAACAATAAGTAATTTGTTTTGATATGTGTTTGGATAGTGCAATGTTATTATATATACCCGGATAATTTTCCAGTTGTAGATCTTGTAGGTTTTCTCATCCTTATGCCCTGGATTCATTCCATGCATTAGATGATATTGATGCACCGCCCTATCATAACAGAATCCTCATTAAAAGATAACATAAATTATATAACTAGATGTTTAGTTTTAAAATGTTGGATCTAGTGTATTACAAATTAACAAACGCCATCATGTGTGGTCGGTTTGTTAGATATCCATGCGTTGAATCCAGAAAATAAATCTTTGGAGTATCCAAATTGACTACAATCAGCATCCAATGCTCCCTAAAAATACAAAAAGGAATAAGTAAATAAATAAATGAAAATATAGTTGATATGATTAAATTGTCGAGTTTTACCCCTGAATCATTGGTATTAAAAAGAGTCTGTCATCCGTAATTTTTTTTTCAAACGATTTGAGCAGGGATGACATTATTACAGCCTCTTTATCAGAATCTATTTTGTCTTTTGAAGAGGTGGTGTGAGGACTAACGAGTCCAAATTTTTGTTCATGGGGAAATCCCTTCAATTGTTTTTCATATATACATCTACGACAAATATAAAATGTATTTAGTCATAATTATAAGAGTATATCAGCTTTTGTAAAATCAAATCATGAAAACATACCTCATGTATACATTTATAACTGAGGCGCCTAGCCATTCATACTTGAGGAGTTCATTTACATTTTCAGCACTAATGAAATATGATGTTTCCTCTCCATACATATCTTTTTCAAAATCAAATGTGTGAGTATTGATGTCTTTCAACTTTGTATCCACATGAGCCTGCAATGATATTAACTATGGATATAGAACGGGCGGGGTGAAGGTGCTCTCAGTAGACCGTTTCAATCATTTGGTTGATCCTTGAGATAGTTTTGAGCTGATATTTCATTTCACCCCATAGTCTTTGTCATTCTGTAATAACATTCATCGGTTCAGACCTTTTTTCATTAAAAGTTAAAGGTCCATCTTGAAAAATAAATTGGAAATGGATACCTTTTTGTCGACATGTTTTTTTACAAGAACTGTCGGCCATGCGATGAATGTTCCAACAGCTTGTTCAACCGTATGAATGTCATCATCGTCATTTGGAACAGGTAGCTCGGCACTCGGCTCATTAGCTACATTAATTGACACTCTAATATGGTCTTTTGGAAGCTGTTTGTTGGGTAGCATGTCGTTTTTCATATTGAACACCGTATCCCTCGCTACAAGGCGATAGGTGGGAGTTGATAAATATAAATCACAGTCATTTTCACCCTATGGAATATTAGTAAAGTAAAGGTATCAGTTTATTTGTAAATCACATTTCACATAAACAATTATTAAAACATTGATTACCTCATCTAAGTCAGGTTTTTTAGGGGAATGGCTCGTCTCAAAGCTGGTGGGGGTGGGGCGGGATTGTCATGCATGAGTTGTTGTTGAGTTGTTTCTTCTCTTTGTCTCTCCCCCATCAATTTTTCTATCATCTCTCTCTAGTATTATAATTCTTATTGAAAAATAGATAATTGTTCTTGCAGCTTTTCCATTTTTTTCATTTTGATCCTCTGCTTGTTTTTGTTTTTGAAAATATGTTCGGGGTGTCACCCCAAAACCCGCACCTCTGACGCGGCCATACTGTTCTGGCTACTTCAAGGCTGCTGAAAGTATGTCTGCATCTGGTGCGGTTGTTGTTGATTCTTGTGACTATGTCAGATAGAAAATATAGAAAAATAATTACAGGACTACATAGTCGAATCTCTCTCACCAAATGAACCATCAAATGAACCATCATATCGAAAAATGTCGGTGGGAAGAACATTTCCAATTCACATAATATGACGGCAATTTCTCTTTCCATAGTGGGAAATTTCTTCGGGTCTATAACTTTGCTGCATATAGCTTTGAAGAAGAAACAGAGCTTCGTTAATGTATAGCAAACATTCTTGGGAAAAATGCAACGTAAAGCTATAGGAATTAGATCTTGCATCAAAACATGGTAGTCATGTGATTTCACACCCTTTAATTTTAAATCTCCCATTGACACGATGTTCTTGATATTTGATGAATACCCCTATGGAACCTTTACATCATTTAAGAAGTTGAAAAACTGATATCTCTCCTTCCAGTAAAGATTGTAAGCGGCAGGAGGAAGAAATGTTCATTTTTCACCCTTCACTGGTGCCAACTCTTCTCGTATCCCCATCTCAACCATGTCAAATATAGCCTTAATTCCATCCTTTGTTTTTCCAGGTTCATTTAGCAACGTGTCGATGACACTATCACATACATTTTTTTCAACATGCATAACATCAAGAAAATTTCTGACATACAGACAATTCCAGTATGGTAATTCAAAAAAAAAGTGATCTCTTTTTCCAACCAATTTTCGTAAGGTTTTTTGAAAATGGTTTACCAAAAGTAGTGTACAAATCTTTTACTTTCTCAAACAATTGATCACCTGTTAGTGGAGACAGTATTGTATGTTCTTATAAACTTCCGTCGAATGATGTCGTCCAAGATTGGTACTTATGTCATCGGGGTAGAAATCTGCGATGTCCTAGAAACACGGTTTTCAATGAATGTTTCAACCTAATTGACTGTGTACCTTGTTCGCAAACGGGACACCCTTGAGTTCCTTTAATTCTATATCCTGACAAATTTCCTTAAGTAGTAAAGTCATTTATCGTCCCGTACAACATGGCTTTCAAAGTGAAATGTTCATATTTGTAAGCATCATACAGCGTAACACCTGAATCCCACAATATTTTCAAATCCTTGATCAATGGGGCCAAATAAACATCAATATCATTACCCGGTTGTTTTGGTCCTGATATAAGCATAGATAACATGATGTATTTTCATTTCATGCATAACCACGGTGGTAAGTTATAGTTTTCCAACATAACTGGCCATGTACTGTGACTGCTGCTTTGAAAACCAAAAGGATTCACCCCATCTGTAGATAATGCCAGATGAAGGTTTATCAGCTCGTTCCCAAATTTAGGATACTCATGATCAATTCTCTTCCACTGAGGAGAGTCTACCGGGTGACATAGTTTCCCATATTTAATTCTTGTATCTGCATGCCATGTTAACTGTACTACAGTCTTCTCACTTCCATATAGGCATCTAAACCTAGGAATGATTGGAAAGTACCATACAACTTTCGTAGGACTAGAATCATCTTTCTTGTATCGGGAAGCACCACACTTTGGGTTTTATATAAGTGATTTTTGGTCCTTGAAAAACAATATACAATCATTCAGGCAAGTATGTATTCTTTCATAGATCATACCCATCGATCGTAGCATTCGTTTGGCATCGTATGTTCGGCTTGGGAGTTCATTATCTTCTGGGAGCATGTCATTCAGGAGAGCAAGAAGTTCCGTAAAACTGGCGTCACTCCACCCGTTGTATGCTTTCAAATTATATAGCTTCAATACAGATGACAATGCTGTATATTTAGTGCAACCAGCATAAAATGGAATTTTTCACAACTCTTTAACTTCTCAAACAATTTTGGGTAATCACAAAGTTCATCTTCAACTGTCCTTGTCATTTCCTCAATACGATCTTCATCATCATTCACATCTGTAATCACACCCTCCATACGATCATCTTCACTATTCACACTTCTAATCATATCAGATGATCTATAAAATGTCGTGTTCTCTGAGTCACTACCTACATTCGTTTTTTCCCCGTGTTTATTCCAACATGTATAACTTCGATCTATTCCATGACAGATCAGGTGTTCTTCCAACTCCTCTGGACTAATTTTTCTTGAATAACAACAGCGTAAACACGAACAAAGGATTTGAAAAGGGTCACATGCATGATCTTCTGCAAACTTGATAAACTCTTTAATTCCATCTTCATACTCTTTTGTCAACCGATTGGCATTCATCCATTATTTATTCATATTCATAGTCTTTATGGGTTCAATCTTGAACTTTCCTAATATTATGTTTTAATTAATCAGGTAGCATTGTTTGGGTTTTATAAAAACAAATAATGGTACAAATGCCTTTAAACACATGTGAAATCCATATACATGGTGTGTCCAGTAGGGTGAACATAGTGTATGTATAAGATACCAGATTTAATCTGACATATATCAAATTTATTCCAAGTTAGTCTTACAAAGACTGAATGATGCCATTGAAAATACATTACATTTAGAACAACTTGAGCTAAAGGCGAGTACTTTAGATACATATTGAGTCACCTCACCAGCTATGTATCACATTTTTGTGGAATACACGGTGTGTAGTCCTTACATGACCACTAGGGGTGTATAGTCTATACACATCAAGTCTCTATGGTATCTATACATGGTGTGAGTGAAGTAAAACACATGTCATATGGTTTTACCATAATTTCATGGCATGTACATGGTTTCATGCTAAAGTATATGTCTTGGAGATACATTGTGTGTGACCTAGGTTCACATGACATGTAACATTTAAAATGAAACTTATTCCAAGTTTGAGTCAGAATATTAGTCATGTGGTGTAATTTTTTTAGATAAATGTTGTGTGGCATTAAAATCTATATGAAATACATGTATGGTGAAGCATGTTCCATGTATTTTAAAGTGTCTCATAGAGTCCTCTAGAATTGGTTTTCTAGGATTCAGTGGAATTTCACTAGTAACAAAGTGGTGGTGCCATTCAAATGGGTAAAGTTTGGATTGATATTTAATGGGGGAAGAACTACAACATGGAAAACAAATGGCATATCAATCATGCCAACAACTAAAACACCATACAAAAACACAATCGTGATCACAATCGCAACAGTATACAAACCAAACAATCAAAATTTTAGATTTTAAAAAGCATCCCTTATTCAATTTTGTTTGTTAATTCAGGGGTTATCACAGAAGTTTTATCATCCTGGGGTGTTCATTCCTAAGTCAAGTATACGTAAATTACCAATTTATATATTCTAATGTTCAACAAGAACCAACCAACATTCAATTCATTTAGTACGCAAATAAGGACCACCAACGGCCATGATTTTTAGCGGGGCATTTAGCCTGTACATTTCACATTATAACCATCAATATCAAACAGTAATAACATGTGAACAAGAGAAAACTAATGAGTAACAGGAGAAAACTCACCGCAAACATGTCGTTAAGCACACGGTAGAGGTGCTTTCATGGCAGAGGAGAGGCGCACAACAGAGGAGATTTCCAACTGAAAAGAAAATATAAAATAGGGGAAACCCATGAGAATAAAATAATCTAAAACCGAGTACACCATTTACCACACCCCACAAACCCCAAAAGACAATGCATGCAAATAAATTTAAATTTATTGATATAAATCACTATCTGATCACTAATTTTTATCCAAACCATAGGTGCAAACAAATCCAAATAGGAATCAGAAGGATCACATACCTCGAGAAAATAAATCCAACCATAATAGTGATCAAGAATAGAACAATGTGAACTAGATGGAACTTAGGATGGGGAGTAAGCCATCATGTAATAACTCTAAGAAATTGGTGTGGTGAAAAAATCCCAACATCCTATTAGTATTTGTGGTGTGATATGTTATACTCAACACTCGATGTAAGGGAGTGTGATTTTACTATATTCTAAACAATTACCTTACCATCTTATGTTATCCTCTATAAAGGTGTATTTTAATTTTAACTAGAATGGGGAATTACCTCCCATCCATAAATTTAATTAGGGCCATTTGTATAAGTAAGGAATTATTCACATTCATATTTATATTACAAAACATGAAGAAAAACATCTCATATGTCCCATTATCCATGTACAATTTCATTCAACGAAATGAAATACACAATTATCATTCTATATAACATGTAGTAGATGGTGTTCCCTTTCAACCCATTATAGATCATTTCAATTCATTTAATTAATTAATTAAATTAAAATAAATCCATCATGTAAAATTCATTCCTCATGATTATTACACATTCAATTTTACCAAGAATGGAAAATTCACTAATAAGGCTCAAAGGGTCTTCAAAATGGGCCATAATCAACATGGAAATTTTCTACATGGTAAATTCCATTAAGAATCTAGTCCAAACACCTATAATGTGTCTTCAATTCAATTTATATACCCTTGTATCAAGGGGAAACTCATTTAAAAGCTTTGACATAAGCTAAATAGGTGTTCAGGTCAATTAATAATTTGACATTAAAGGGATAATTTTACTTGGCACACTCGAGGGGTGTCCATAAAAGAGTTTAAGAACATCTAACCCATGAAACAAGATTCAATAGGTGGTTATTGAGGTGCAAGGATTAAATAAAGAAATCAATATAAAGGGGATGATCATCCAAATCCAGCGTGTGCCAAGTGATGTGAAACTACGATAAAGACCTAATCACTAACATAAAACACCAGCAGTTGATTCCAATGGTTCATATTGAATTTATTATGACTTTTTGTAGTGATTAAATTCTTCCAGATCAACCGCACCATCTCTTTCTATACCTGAATTTTTAATGGCTAAAACAACCACACAGGTCTCTAGTGCTCCTCCATAATTCTATAATATGTAAGGAACCATGAATCCAAAACCATTATCAACTATATCATCCATTGACTCTTGAAATAACACCTTAAATTAGGATTTCACACGTTCAATTCAAGCAGTAGAAAAAAAACAAATTACCTGCAAATGAATATCAATAATGGTAGCGGCGGCGGCAGAGGTAGCGCCGGAGGCGGAGGTGGCGGCGGCGACAAAGGCGGCAGCGGCGGCAGAGGCAGAGGCGGCGGCGGTAGAGGCAGAGGCGGCGGCAGTGGCAGAGGCGGTGGCGGTCGCAGTAGCAGGGGTGGAGGCGGCAGAGGCAGCGGCGGTCGCGACAGCGGGGCCGACGGCGGTGGCGGAGGAGGAGGAGGAGGAGGAAGGACGAGGAGGACGAGGACGAGGAGGACGATGAGGAGGAGGATGAGGTCGCGACGACGAGGGGCCTGGTTCAGCTTCCGCGAAAGCTTGACCTCGTGCGAGCGAGGATGGCCTGTTAGGGTTATTAAATAAAAACCGACGGAACCTTTATCAGCGCTCGTTAAAAGAACTGATAAAGGTGTACCCTTTATCAACGCTTATTTTAGTGCTGATAAATATGACATTTATCAGTGCTTTTAGATAGCGCTGATAAAGGCATACCCCTTTATCAGTGCTTTCTGTTTAGAGCTGATAAAGGGAAGCACTTCCCTTGCCCTGTTTTGTGGTAGTGGGTATCATACATTTTAACACATGTATCCCGCATTAATTTAATATCTTCAATCAATGAATCCAAATTGACATCAATATCATTATCATGTTTTTTTTATTGATATAAGTAGAGACAACATAATGTACTTACACTTAATGCATAACCATGGTGGAAAGTTATAATTTACTAACTTAACTAACCATGTGTTGTGAGTACTACTCTTTAAACAAAAAGGATTTATTCCATCTGTAGATAATGCAAGATGAAAGTTTCTCAACTCATTTCCCAATTCAAGATACTCTTAATAAATTTTCTTCCATTGAAGAGATTTTTCTTGATGATGTAGTTTCCTATTTTAATTCTTGTACTTGTGTTCCATTTTGATGGAATGAGAGAAGGTTGAGGTGGAGTGGTGACAGAGTTAAACTTCTGCGAGAGCTTGAATGGTGTGAGGGGAATCAGTTCTGTTAGGGTTCTATTTAAAATATTGGGAAGGGTTTCATTAGTGCTTCCAAAAATATGCTGATAAAGAGGGTTTTTTCAGCGTTAAAATAATAAGTGCTGATAAAAGATCACTTTATCAGTGTTTTTTAGCACGGATAAAGATATATCTTTATCTGGACTAATTTTTTTAAGCTGATAATAGATATTTTTATCAACGCTAAAGTTTTAGTACTAAAAAAGATATGTTCTATCAGTGATTTCTTATAGAAAATAAACATATAACTTTATCAATGCTAAAAAACACTGGTAAGGAATTATTTAATTAATTTTAATTATATAATTAATGTAATTAAAAATTTTAAATCCATATAATTATAAATAAATAAATAAATATAAATGTATATAATTATAAATATATTAAATGAATTATAAATATGTATTTATAAATATAATAATAGATATATATTTATAGTTATAATTATAAATAAATGTATCTGTAACTATATTTATAAATATTTGTATATAATTATAAATATATTTATATAATTATATGTCTTTATATAATTATATATATACTTAATAATTATATATAAATATAAATATAAATATAGTAAATATATTCATTATTTAAATATATTTAATATAATTTTATAATTATATAATTGTATAATTATTTATTTAAAATTATATAAATACTTTTTAAAAAATATTTATTTATTTATAATTATAAATATATAAGTTTATAAATATAGTAAATATATTTTTTATCATTATTAATGTATATATAATCTTAAATTCAAGAATGTTAATTATGAGTAAAATTGAATAATTAAAAATGAGTAGACATTAAAAATATTAAAAATATGGATAAGTTTTATTAATTATATAAATTATTAAAAAAACTAGAATATTGATATATATATATATATTGAAATAAAGATGAATACATATTGAAAATATTAAAACATAGTAAATAAATATTATAAATTGATTAAATTCAAAAAAATAAAAAATAAAAAATATTAAAAATGAAAAAATAATACTAACTAAAATAATATTAAAAATAAATAAATACAATTTTCTGATTAAAACATAATATATTAAATATATTATTTTACTAAGCGAAATTCTAAAATGAATATTGAAATTTGAATAAATTACAAAAATATTAGGTTTGTGTATTTCTATATAAGATTTCATTAATTATGTAAATATTTATGTGTGTGAAATTATTATGTATATATATAAAAGTTTGATATATTTTAAATTGAACAATGTAATTATAGAATATTTAGCATCTATTAATGAAATAAATAATAAGAAGAATGAATAATTGTTATTAATTATGTAGATAATTTTAGGAAATTAAAAAAGAATACTTATATATGTTAAAATGGAAATGAATACATATTAATTATATAAATTACAACCATATTAAATACATTAAATGTTAATGAAAAAAAATTATAAATAAATATTACAAACACATCTCATCCATGGATCTTGAAACCAAACACTTGACCCCAAATTTATTACTAAAAAGAAATCATCAAGGAGAGAGACAGATCAAAACAAGACATAAAATGCCCACATCATAAGAGAGAATCTAGTAGATTTTCAATCCCTAAAAGTCCATTTGGATCCCAAATTCCTAAGATTTCTTCCTCTACCCTTTGGATTTCGACCTCTCCACCAACTCTTGACACTTTGTGGGGCCTCATGTTCTTCATCTGATGATGATTTAGATAAGTCTCCTGATGTGGAGAAACTCCTGAACTCTCAATATAGATCCAAAAAGTTCATCTCTAGATGTGATCATAATTCATCTTAAATTTTAATTAAAAAAAATATTTGAACTGATATATAGTCATTAAAACTAAATACATTTGATCATGTTTTCGATCATGTCAAATTAAATGTTTAGTTTTTTTACTAGAAGTTTTGTAGTATAGTAGGAACCCTTGGCCATCTCTCGACGGAGACTTAGATCGTTAATTTAAAAATAAATATTTGGTTAAGAAAAAATTTAATGGTATTTTATTGAATTTTTTGGTTGATTTAAGATGAAATCATATAAAATAAAGTGATACAAGAAAGCAGAAATTGAAAGATTTGATTAAGCGTGATCAACCCATGGAATTCTCATGATGCTCATCCTTCATCGCTTTAAGAGAAATGGTATAGATATTTTAATCCCTAGTTTTTAGCACCTATAACCAGAATTTTACTGATTTTATACTAGGATACCACCTAGGTTTCATTCAAAAACACACAATGAATCACTGAATAGCGCTGATGATTGGGTGATTTGTGTTTGACTTCATAACTAAAACTCACCAAGGAAAAACATGAATAACTAAATGAACTATCTAGGTTTATAGTTAATTTCATTGGGATTACATGAAAAAAATTTATAGGTACTTGATAGTGTTTATGGGAGTTCAATTGACCAATATGAACCACACAAACACCACAATTAAAAGAGGGAGGAAGAAATAGTGAATGGTGTGTGAAATATCTCATGAAAGGGTACCCCCAAACATGATCATATGAGTTGAGCAAGAAAAAAATTTACATAAATAAATTAAATAATAATATAGGATGATTAAAAACAACATAAGAACCTGGAATTAAAAATATAATTCAAATATTACAAACATGAATCTTTAGATTTACATCACCCCCCCTGGGTGATCACAAGGAGTTTATAACTCCATTTGAAGAGAGGAAGCCATAAATGTTTAAGTAGCACTTCCCATAGCCTCCATAACTAATAGGGATGAGTAGAGGACACCTTTGTGTCTCTAAAATTGTAGTACCTTACCTCCTAGTTGAACTCCTAAATGGGGTACCTAAAGTTCCAATTTATAGGAAAAGTGGAAGGTGGTTTTGGGCACCCAGATTTCATAAAACCACTTGGTCTATAGTTTATGGACAATATCTAGCTTTATATAAATTTTTAAAAAACTAAAAACATGTTTTAGCACCTCTTAAATAGATCCACTAAAATTTTGGCATCATTTGGAGGCCTACATATCAATATATGGACAAAATACTGCACACCGCCTTTGACTTCATACAGATTCAATTTCTTAGACAGATCAGTTTGGATGGGCCCCTTAATGGAAGAATTGGTTTTGGATTTCTTCAGTAGAGTTGTATCCCACTGAATTTTGGATCATCCAAAAAATATATAATCTCAATTTCATGAACTTTTTATTTTAAGTGGTTGTTTGATTCCACTGGTGTTCTTGGAAACATGCATAGTTTGACCCATTTTTCTTCGACTTCATCCTGGGCCCTCCAAATCACCTCCACCTACAATGAAAACATAAAAAAAGTAAAATCACCCTTTATAATAGTGATAAAAATTAAATTATTGAATCAAACATGAAGTGAAATTTTTTACAATATTTTTAATTTACAAACAAAATTTTTTTAATACAATGGTGTGAGGGTGAAATAAAACAGTGAATCACGGTGCAATCACACCCCCACACCTAAACATTTTCAATCTTGGGCAAAGTTACATTTCCAAAAAGTATGCACAGAGATATTCCAAACTTAATAAATATTTAAAATAAATTGAAAATTTAATTCTTGATAGCAATGTGATCAAATAAAAAATCACACCAATGTGTAATTCTCAATGTTTATGGAAAAAGGTGTCTCATAAATTGTATCAGAACAAAATTCAAGGAGAATAATGATATTAAATTGATCAAATAATTCGAAATTTAACCATGTTAATAATTCTCCATGTGTGTTTTTTTAAAGGTTGAGGCCGAAGCCTTATTTATTATTAAATCAAATCAAAGACCTCTTTAACTGGGTAGAGGGAGACCCATTACATAGCCCGAAGGCCCAGTGGGAATTTAGCTCATTACAAGGCCCGTAGGCCCATTTTTTTGGCCCAAATCCCATTCTGTGAATAGTACTACTATAGTACCTGTGCTGCTATAGTCCAACACAGTACCCGCCACTGCTACAGTGCTCTGTCACCGCTATAGTGACTTGTCGCTGCTACAGTGCTCGTCGTTGCCACAGTACGCTACAGTACTGCTACAGTACCTTCTCCCAATGGGTTTTGAACCCCCATTTTTAATGTAGAATTAAGGGGTTTTTACCACTAAGCCAAACCCCAACTACAAAAAATGTTTTGTTGGGTAACGAGGTATTGGGGTGGCCTCCCCACCTGTGCGCCGCATGTCCTCAACGAGGCCCAAGGTGGCCAACCCTTGGGCTTAGGCCGGTTCCCAACGGGGTAGAGGGGCCCAGGAGAGGTTTGTTAGCATATAGTACACGTTGCCTTGTGAGGACTCAAACCCGGAACCTCGGAGTCAGGATGCCACCGCCTTTAACCAACTCACCCGTGCCCTGTAGGCATTTTAACTACAAATGTGTTGTTGGGTAACGAGGTATTGGGGTGGCCTCCCCACCTACGCGCCACATGTCCCTAGTGAGACCCAAGGTGGCCAACCCTTGGGCTTGGGCCAGTTCCCAACGGGGTAGAGGGGCTAGTTCCATGTGTGTGTGTGTGTGATAACCATTTCATGTTATTCTTCCCACTTTCTATCCAGTAAATATAGCTTATTTTAAAAAAAATCTACTTAAATGATTTTGTCCATCAAACCTATCCTACATACTTTGCAAACAAATTTCAAGACCCACTCACTTAATCATTCTTGGAAGTCAAACCATAATATCAGGACCTAGATATCCCTGTATGTTCCACATTTCATCACTCCCCTCATTTATTATTGTTATTTTTGTATGTGTGTGTGTTTTTTTTTTAAAGTTTCACTTAGAAAAAATATCACTCTTCTCTCAACCCTTGTTTGATCTCCTCACAACACTAATTATAATAGTTATAACAAGATAAAAGGTTAAGGAAGGGTGTTTTTTACCTTCCTAAGACACAAACTATATTTTTGTGTTTTTTAGGGTGCACAACAGTTGAATAATAGGTACACATGGATAGGTAAATCTGGTACAATAATGAAAAATATTTGATAAGGAATTAATATATGGAAAAATCATTTTTGTAAAGCTAATAAATATTAACCTAACTTATATTTACCTTCTGTTGAGTGATAAAAATTCACACTTCATGTTCAAGTGTAAATATGTGTAGAGATATTAAGTGACACAATTTTCTCATAAACTACTCAAACAACGGGAACCATTCTTCTCAAATGTTTCAAATTGATAAAACCATTTATATCATTGAAAAACAACCAAAATTCATGAAAAACTCACACCTCAATGTTAAATTCATTCTAAAACACGCATTTTATCACTGAAAGTTTTTTCTAACTATTAAAGAAATCATGAAATAGGAAAATTTCTCATGCATTTTCAATAACTTCCATTATTAAGAGAGCATCATTTTCCATGATAAAGTGGTCATAAAAAATTAACATTCTTGAATAAAAGTAATGGGGGATTGGGGAAAAGTAACAATACTATTCATCAAACAAAAAAGAGAATAAATAAGAAAGATGATGAAAATATTAATGAACTCAAAAAGGTTTGGAAAAGTAAAAATACCATTTAGAAATCAAAAAAGGAAAAAATGAAAGATGATGAAAATTTACAACTAATACAGGAATATACCCATCCCCCAACACTTATAGTGTGCGTTTTCCTCACTATAATAAAAGAGAAATTGGGAAGGAAGGACAAAAACTGGTGGGATTTTCTGTTATACTACTTCTTGAAGGTGGATTTCCTCCACCAGATGCTTTAGAAAATCATCATAAAAGTGTTTAAGTCTTTTCCAATTGATAGTAATACTTAGGCCATTCTTCTCATGAAAAACCTATATTTCACCAAAAGGGTAAACATTTTTAACAGTATAAGGACTGAGCTAATGTGGATGAAGCTTACCTGGGTGGATCTTTATATTAGAATTGTACAGGAGGACCTTCTCACAAATATGAAACTTCCACTGATGAATCATCCCATCATAGATAGCCTTTTTTGTCTCTTTATAGATTCATGAGTTCTCATATGCATCAAAAAAAAATTATTCTAACTCCTAAATCTTCAACTTCCTATGATCGCCTACATATGAGAGATTCATATTACATTATTTAAGAGCCCAATATGCATGGTTATCTACCACAATTGGGAGGTGAAAAGCCTCTCCAAACACAATCTTATATGGTGACATTATGATCAGGGTTTTTAAAGTTGTATAGTATGCCCGAAGTGAATCATCCAAGTGTAAACTCCAATATTTCCTATTGGGTTGTACCATTTTTTCTAAGATTCTATTAACTCCCTAATTTGAGATTTCTTCTTTTCTATTAGTTTGGGGTGATATGTAGTGGATACTGTATGAACAACATCATATTTATGGAAAACAATTCATGTTGTAATTGCAAAAATTTGAACCCTAATCACTAATGATGAATCTTGGTAGACCAAACCTACTAAAAATATAGGACCTCATAAAATCAACAACCACTTGAGATTCATCGGTCCCATTAGCCTTTTATTACACCCATTTAGATACATATTCAATAGATAGTAAGATGCACATGAAGCAAAATGAATTTTAAAAAGGCCCTATGAATTCAATGCCCCGTGTATCGAAGATTTCACAAAATAACATGGGCTGTTGGAGAATTTCATTCCTCTTAGAGATATTCTCTGTGAATTGACATTGATTACATGACTTACAAAACCAATGGTCATATCTATACATTGTTATCCAATAAATTCCTGATTAAAGGACCTTTTGAGCTATATGTTGAGTGCCAAAGTGGCCCCCACAAGCAAAAATGTGGAAAATCTCAATACTAAAGTGAACTCATGGTCAAGGACACACCTATGAACAACTTAGTCACTATAGATTCTCCAAAAGTATGGGTCATCCCAAATGTACCATCATGAATCCTACTTAAGTCTCTGGGATTGTGAAGTTCTAAAATTAGTGGGGACCTTAGATGTTTCTAGAAAATTCAAAATGTTTTCATACCATGGGTAAGTTCCACAACATCACAAAGGTTCTCATCAAGAAATAATTATCTAATGGGGAGGGATGAGTCAACGTGGTGGTCCAAGGGTGGGGAAATACTACTAATTTGGTTAGATAAAACATTTTACACTCCTCTCTTATCAAAAATCTCAAGGTAAAACTCCTGGATGAGGAGAATCCACCATATGAGGCAGGGCTTTGCGTCGGCTTTCTTAAGGAGAAATCTAAGGGTAGAACGGTCCGAAAACACAATGAATTTTGACCCAAGAAGATATGAACGGAATTTTTCCAAGGAAAACACAACAAAAAGGATCTCTTTTTCAGTGGTTGTGTAGTTTACCTAGGTAGGGTCAAGGGTACGTGAGGCATACACAATGACATGAGGGGCCTTATTATCCCTTTGTGATAAAATTGCCCCAACTGCAAAGTTAGAGGCATCACACATAAGTTTGAAATGGATACCCCATCTTAGTGGTTGGATGATGGGAGGTGATGTGAGACTCATCTTTAGGGAATCGAATGCATCCTAAAAATGTTTATCAAACACAAACTCATAGCCTTATTGTAATAATTGGGACAATGGAATTGAGATCTTACTAAAGTATTTAATGAATCGCTGGTAAAAACCTACATGACCCAAGAAAGATTGCACCTCAATAATGCATTTTGGATATGGAAGGGATGAAATTAATTTAATTTTTTAATTATCCACTTGAATTCCCTCATTTGAAATAACATTACCATGAACTATCCCTCGCTTAACCATGAAATGGAATTTCTCATAATTTAATACAAGATATTTTCCAATGCAACAGAGGAGGATATAACCTAAGTGTGCCAAATATTCATCAAAGCAAGACCCATAAACCATGAAGTCATCCCTAAATACTTGCATAAAATTCTCAAGATACTCGGAAAAAAATCAATATACATTATGGAAAAGTACTAGGAGAATTACATATACCAAAAGGCATCCTTATTTATGAAAATATTCCTAATAGATAGGTAAATGTTTTATTTTATTGATCCTCAGGGGATATATGGATTTATAAATAACTTGAATAGCCATCAATGAAACAATAATGGGACTTAATATCCAATATTTCTAACATTTAGTCAATTAAAGGTAGAGGAAAGTGGTCCTTTCACGTGGCTTGATTCAGTCAACAGTAGTCAATATAGACTCGCTAGCTATTTTACACATGTGTTGGAACCAATTCATTCTGTTCATTTGACACAACAATTATTCAGTTTTTTAGGCACAATTTTCACTGGGCTAACCCATTTACTATCAGATATAAGATAAATTATCCTAGCAGCAAGTAATTTACTGACTTCCAATTTTACCACTTCAAGGAGAGTGGTATTTAACTGGAATTAAGCTTTCCTTATGGTCTTAGACTCGTCATCTAAATTTATATAACGCATAAAAATATATTTTCTAATCCCAATAATATCATCCAATTTCCATCCTATCTCCTTTTTAAACTCTCTAAAAATATTGAGTATTTTTTATTCCTACTATGGAGAGAGTTTACTGGTGATAATGATAGGAAATTGTTCAATACCCTCAAGATAGGAAAATTTTAAATTATATAGAAGTGGTTTTAATTCCAACACTGGTGGTTTTTGGATCGAGTTATGGGAGTTTGGGAGAGTGAGGTCCATGAAACTATCTATCTGATCATGTTTTTTCTCTAAGTAAAGATAATCCATAGAAATGTGATTTTTAGAATCATAGACTGTCATGGGTACCTTATAATGAATACACTCTTCAATTAAATCACAAAATTTACACTTTTGTGAACCCACACAACACTCAAAACATGAATCAAAACTCAAATAATCTAAGTGTGAAGAAGAGTAAAATGAATCAGAGTATGGGTTAAAGAGAGAATTGTGTGTGTGTGTGTGTGTTGTTAGAGAGAACTTCCATCGAATAAATAGGAATAGTGGAGTTCTCTTCAATGGGTTGTTTCATGGAATCAAGGATATTAAAACATAACTTTTCTCCACTGAAATCCATGTATAGTGTACCATTTTGAATGTTGATGATCATATTTTCTATTTTTGGGAATTGGCTCCCTGGTATGAGAGGGTCATTTCCTTTGGTTCAGGTATCTTTGATCTTCAGAATGTTGAATCCTATGGGGAAAATGAGATTCTTCACTCTTATGAGGATGTCCTAGATCACTTTAGATGGGTGTGTTGTGCTCTGGTTAGTGAGTTCCATGATGAAGACTATTGGTTGAAGCTATCAAACCTATAAATAAGTGCACACAAAGTTAGGAACCACCTTAATTGAAGCACTCAAATCTATAATTGCATCAAAAAATAAGGTCTTCCCTATGGTTCAAGGTATCTTGAAAGTGCCCAGATCCTTTCATTTAGGTGGAATTTCTAGTTGTATCAAAGCTGAGACATTCGTTCCCAGGTTGACTCTCTCATTCCCTTTTAGTCATCCTCTATGGGTACAAATCTCTTTAAAAAGTTTGGCGTAGCGAGGGATTGGTTTAACTACATCCAATAAAAGGATATTAACTTAAACCTTTTTAAATGTGTCCATTTTTTCTTTATCAATCTCATTATAAAAAATTTTATTAGGTTTAGAGAGTATTTGGGGGAAATGAAGAGGGATGGATTGTTCAAAGGAATCTTCAATAATAAATTCTTTACCCTTTTTTCTACTTTTCTTCATAAAAATATTTTGTGGGTAGAGAAAAGGAGTTTTAAAGTGGGGGACTTACCTATTGTGTAGAATTAGTGGAAGAAGAAACTTATTTATCATTATGAAGTGTTATTACAAAAACATTACCTTTATATTTTGAATTAGCAACTCATTCATATGATATTTGCCTAGAACCTTGCATATTTATCTCATCGATGGTATTTTCCAATTGTCCTACATGATTTTATAGGTCTTAAATAGCTGATTGTGTGGTTTGTTGGAACTCAAGGTTCTGGGTTTCCATTTTCTTCAGCATGTCCTAAAGTCTTAGTTTATATTTTGGAGGAGAAGGATTTTTTTGAGATGTTCACTACTAGAAAAACAGGTATTTGTGACGGGTCATTTGCGACGGGATCCCATCGCAAATGGCTTTTTGCGACGGGGGCCCGTCGCAATTGGCCCGTTGCTGAAAACGGCGTGCAACAACACTTATTTGCGACGGGCCCGTCGCTAAAGCCTTTTTTTGCGACGGGTATTCTCCCCGTCGCAAATAGTACTCCGTATATTTGTAAAAAACTTTTAAAATAGTTTTTGCGACGGGTCCCGTCGCAAAAACTATTTTTAAAAAAAAATAAAAAACTATTAATAAATTATTTTAATGCATAGAATAATAATACTATTTGCAACGGGCATAGTATCCCGTCGCAAATACTATAAAAAAAATAAAAAAAAAATTATTAATAAATTATTTTAATGAATATAATAATAATCCAATTATAATTCAAAAATAAAAAATATTAAAATATTAATAAATGATTTTAATTAATATAATAATAGAATTATAATTCACAAATAAAAATAATAAATTATTTTAATTAATATAATAATAATAGAATTATAATTCAAAAATAAAAAATAATAAAATATTAATAAATGATTTAATTAATATAATAATATTAGAATTATAATTCATAAATAAAAAAATATTAATAAGTTATTTTAATTAATATAAAAATAATAGAATTATTTTACATTCAAATATTAAAATAATTCAAGTATTACAAAAAAATATAATTAAATTATAATATTATAAAATTTTAATATATATATAAAATTTAATATTATAAAATATAAATAATATTATTATTCATATTAATATTGTTATTTAAAAATATAATATTATTAATATTTTATAATGAGACAGAAACTACGAATAGAAAAAAAATCATATTTTGATTTCACAAATTTTATAACATAAATACAAACTCTAATCTGAAGGAGGGGGGGAGGTGGGGGATCTGCAGATAGTGGTGGAGGAAACTTCATCCCTAAAGCATGAGTGAGTCGGCGCATGTACTCCATCTGCTCCTGATGCTGTTGCTGCCACCGACTCGTCTGCTCCTCGTACAGCTGCTGCTGGCGTCGACGCTCCTCCTCATGCTGCTGATGCATCTGCTCCTGCTCCTGTCGAAGACTCTCTATCAGTGTAGTCTGAGATCGCAACTGATCCTCATACTGTGTAGTAGAAGAAGATGCACGAGCTCCTCTCGAGCTGGACGCCGACATCGCAGCACTGCCATAATAATCTTCGGGAGTCAGTCGAGAGCCGATACCAACTACCCGGCCCTTCTCGAAGGCATACTGGGTGGCCTGCATCCATGCCGCCTCATCAAACTGACGGCCAGTGGTCCGATCTGATGACTCGGTCTGACTCTCAGGCCGGGCCTGTGACGCTGCGGCCTCATATGACTCCTGTAGTTGCAATTTAAAATTAAAATTGTGAATATATTATATGTAGTTAATTTTAAAACTTGAAAACAAATAATACTGACCACGATGTGATGCTGACGATCACCTCTGATCTCCTCAGTAGCAGGATCACTATACATCCTCCGATATACGTCGTACTCCATAATATCGGGGTGCTCGACAGCCTATAAGAATAAAAAATAAACTGTTAATATTTATAGTTATATAAAATATTTATAAATAATGTACGTACCAGATGCTGTCTATGAGTACTGAAAGAACGACTCCCAGCTCGATGAGTCACCTCCTGTCTCCCCCGATTCTACCTCCCCACCGATGATCTCCTCTGAAAGGCACCACTCAACCAGTGTGCACATAATCCATTCCATACATGGGATGAAATGTACTCTGGTCGGTGTGCTCTACATGACTCGTCAAAATCTGACACTCCTTCTTTCTTCATCGCAGCTTTTCTTAAATTGTGCAAAAACTGACGAAGACGATCACGCATGGCCACCTCCCATGCCTCGTGGATGGCGTCATGCATGGTATCCTCGATCGGATACCATAAACCCTACAAATAAATCAAAATATCAAGTTAGAAATGAAATAATTTTCAAAATAAAAATTATTTATTTACGTACGTACCAACCAATGGCCGAACATGGCCTGCTGCACATCAATGGGAATCTGCTCCCATGTGGTCCACGGCTGAGAGAAATAGTTGCGCAAAATAGCGCTGCCCTGTCCGACTGCTATATGCGGAAAACTGTAAAAATAATAAACATTTATTATGTGAATAGATTAATGAAATTTTAGTCAAATCCACAGGTTATCACACAGGTTATCACACCTCAGTGTGCGTGGATCAAACCCAAGACGTGGACGTCGCTCAGGGACGGGGTCAGGAATCATCAATCGTGCAAGACCACGCCCCCTCCGCGTACTCCCTAGAGCACCTGCAGGCTGAGGGTCATCTGTCAGCAACTCATCCACATCGAAAGTCAGGTCAGCATCCGCCAACTCACGAAATGTGGCGTCGTCCATCTGAAACAGAAAATGTTAATGTTATCAAATAATTGATAATTACTATTATATATACATATATACATATTATGATTGTATATAAATACCATGGAATTCTATCAGTGTTCATCTTCATCATCATCTTCATATATGTCAATGTCATCTTCATATTCCTCCTCAACATCATCGATATCCATTCGAGTTACAGTTGCTTCATCTCTTACCATTTCAAATTCATATGTGACATCATTAACATCATCGTCATCACCAACTCTTAAATGTGGGGTGTCGTCATTGATACTCATGTCTCTTTGTAAAAAAGATTGATTTTGAGTACTCTCTTGAAAAACTTCAATTCTTTGCACATCAGTGAAAGCACATTCACTTTGACTAAACTGATTGTCTCGAATTTTGATTTTTATTACACTCCACCAATCAGTCAAGTCTCTTGATGTAGCACAGTACTTTGAGTAATAAACTTGATATTCCTGTTGATCCAATAAGAATGGTTCATTTACTACGAGAACACTTTTACATTTAATATCGATGATTCCATGAGTCGGATGAACACGCATGCCTCTCTCTGTATCCAACCACCGACATTTGAACATGGTTATATAATGTTGTCCAAGATAACAGAGTTCAATGATTTCATCAAGTATGCCATAAAAGTAAACTTCATTTTCTCGATGATGAGATCCTCTCAAGCTAACTCCATTGTTCATTGTTTTTTTCGATTCCCCATATCCATGTGTGTGGAATCGAAATCCATTCACCACATATGCATTATAAGTTTTAACAAGTTTGGAAGGTGGGTTACTCAATACACACAGCCGTTTGTCAATTTTATCAGCATGTTGAGACACCTGAAAATTTGTGAAATAATTATCAATATAGTAAAATATACATTGAATGAGTTGCTAAAAGATAAAGAATTTATGTTACCAGTTTTTGAAACCACTGAGAGAAATTTTTCAGTCGACGTTCTTCGAGAGCAGCTGCTGTAATTTGTGGAATTTGTTTCTTGATATGATTATCATACAACCTATAAAAACCAAAATTATTTACTATAACATAAATGATAGAATAAGTGATATAAACACTTACAGTACAACTAATGTCATCTCTTCACAATTGAGCAGAACATACGTATGAGCTCTATGATGTTCATCATCTGAAAGCCAGCGTTCATAAACTCCACCAAAACCAAGCTCTGACTGGTTGAAAACAGATAATTGATTGTTGATTTCATCAATATTCCTCTCGTTCCATCCCATTCGGTTGTGTTTTGAAGGATACTCAGATTCAAAATAATGGGAGCAGAAAAAAGATATTTCCTCTTGCAAATAAGCTTCTACAATAGATCCTTCAACAGATGCTTTGTTACGTACTTTTCTTTTCAATTTTTGCATGCATATTTCAAATGGGTACATCCATCGAAACTGTACTGGACCTCCACATTTGGCTTCATATGGCAAATGTAACATCAAATGTTCCATTGAGTCGAAGAAAGACGACGGAAATATTTTTTCCAGTTTACATATAATTACAATAACATCTTTTTCAATTTTTCCTAGAGCATCATAATCTGTCGTAGCCGCAAAAATTTCCCGAAAAAAATGAGACATGTCTGTTATGGAATCCCAAATCACAGAATTCAACAGACCTCTTAATCCAATGGGTAGAAGTCTTTCCATTATAACATGACAATCATGACTTTTTAATCCAGTAATATGACCATTCTTTACACATCTACCCAAATTGGAAGCATAGTCATCTGGAAGTCTCAAATCTACAATCCACTGACAAAATAATAAATGGTTTTCTTTAGACAGTGTATAAGCTGATTTTGGTTTCAGTAACCTTTCTGTTCTGACATTCTCAAAGAGTTCCAATTCTGGACGCCTGCAAATTTGGGCAAGATCTAAACGTGCATTTACATTGTCTTTACTCTTTCCTGGCGTATCCAAAACTGTATGAAACAAATTATCAAAACAGTTCTTCTCAATATGCATGACATCTAACATGTGTCGGACCAACAAATCAGACCAATATGTCAAATCCCAAAATATGCTACGTTTAATCCAATTGTGTTCTTTCCCAAAACCAGAAATTTTTTGTTGGTTTATTGTGGGACCAAAAGTGATGGGAGGTAATGAAAATACAACTGATTTTAACTCCGAACCTGATAGCATTTTTGGAGGTCCATCCCTTTCAACTGTTCCTTTTTTGAAATGACATCTGTTTCTGCGAAAAGGATGATCAGCTAGAAGAAATCTGCGATGACAGTCAAAATAACAAGGTTTCTTTCCATGAATGAGCATAAATTCTTTGTTCTCTCCCATACAGTAAGGACATGATTTATGACCATGTGTACTCTAGCCAGATAACATCCCATAAGCCAGGAAGTCACTTATTGTCCACATCAATGCTGCTCTCAGTATGAAATTCTGTTTCGTTGCAACATCATATGTACTGACACCAGTACTCCACAATAAATTTAATTCATCAATCAATGGTTTCAAATAAACATCAATATTTTTCTTCGGATGTCCTGGAATTAGTAAAGTCAAAAAGATATATGGATCCTTTATCAACATCCATGGAGGTAAATTGTACAGAGTTAAAAAAACAGGCCAACATGAATATTGACTACCATAAGATCCAAACGGGCAGAAACCATCAGTGGAAAGGCCCAGTCGAACATTTCAAGCTTCTAAAGCAAAGGATAGATGCACTCTATCAAAATGTTTCCATGAATCACCATCGGCTGGATGATTCAAGCTTTTATCGGTTGAAATATTCTCTTTATGCCATGACATCATTGTCTTTGTATTCTTAGACATGAATAAACGCTGAAGTCTGGATGTAAGCGGAAAATATCTCAACTGTTTTACAGGAATCAAACCAGATTTCCCGTGTTGTCCTTCTTTATATCTCAGTTGCCCATATGTGGGACAACTATCCAACGACTCATTTTCCCCAGAATATAAAATGCAGTCATTTGAACATGCATGAATCTTCTGACAAGTAAGTCCCAAATTTTGAACCAGCCTCTTACTCTCATAGTAATTTGCAGGTAAAACATTTCCTTCAGGTAACAGTGTTTTAAGCAAAGAAAATATCTGGTCAAAACAGGTGTTTGACATTCCGTTATCTGATTTGATAGCCATAAATTTTGCAACTGCTTATAATTTGCTCATCTTGCAGCCAGGATATAATGCATCCTCAGCAGACTTCAACAACTCATAAAATTCAGACGGTGCCAACTCAGGATTTGAAGTTATATCAGCCAGAGTTTCTGTATGTTGAACAGATGAACCTGCAACATCATGTACTAAATCTTGAAATCGGGATGGATCCGGAATCAAGTTGGTATCACCTGCTCTGGAACTGTGTTCACCGTGTTGATACCAAAAAACATAATCTGATTGAAAACCAAAACGCAAGAGATGTTCTCCCACTTTGTCAAACGTGTCAAACGTTCTCAATGCACATTTTTTGCAAGGGCATTTTATTTTGCCTTCTGAAACAAATTCTGGATTTGATGCCGCAAATGATAAAAAAGTCTCCACACCCTCTACATATACTGGATTTAAACCAGAACCGTTTGGATTTCTAC
The DNA here is from genome assembly GCA_963277665.1 of Viscum album. Classification (NCBI taxonomy): domain Eukaryota; kingdom Viridiplantae; phylum Streptophyta; class Magnoliopsida; order Santalales; family Viscaceae; genus Viscum; species Viscum album. The sequence continues at coordinate 87,731,531 of OY728140.1, read as the reverse complement.
GTTGATTTATCCATATGCAGTCACCTAATAATGATTGTTGACGACCTCGTTGTTCCATATTTCTCTATAAAATATAAAAGCATTACGGGTTTTGAATAATTTGTTAGAAAAAACACTCAAGCTAGGATAATTATAGAGTTTAGATCATACACGACTGACGCAAACTTTTTATTGAGATAGACCTAAAAATTGACCCTTTAAGAATTAAATATGTTGAGAATAAAGCAAAACATGTTACAAATATTGATAATTTTAATATTATATAAATTTTTTATTATTTTCATAGTACTAATATTATTGGTAATTAATACTGATTATTGGTAATTATTGGTAATTATTACTAATTATTGGTAATTATTGGTAATTATTGGTAATTATTGGTAATTATTACTAATTATTGGTAATTATTACTAATTATTGGTAATTATTACTAATTATTGTTAATTATTACTAATTATTGGTAATTATTACTAATTATTACTAATTATTACTAATTATTACTAATTATTACTAATTATTACTAATTATTGGTAATTATTGGTAATTATTGGTAATTATTGGTAATTATTACTAAGTATTGGTAATTATTAATAATTATTGGTAATTATTACTAATTATTGTTAATTATTACTAATTATTGTTAATTATTACTAATTATTGTTAATTATTATGAATTATTGGTAATTATTGGTAATTATTACTAATTATTACTAATTATTACTAATTATTGGTAATTATTACTAATTATTCGTAATTATTATTAATTATTACTAATTATTCCTAATTATTGTTAATTATTACTAATTATTGGTAATTAGTACTAATTATTACTAATTATTACTAATTATTAATAATTATTGGTAATTATTACTAATTATTACTAATTATTGGTAATTATTACTAATTATTACTAATTATTACTAATTATTACTAATTATTGGTAATTATTGGTAATTATTGGTAATTATTGGTAATTATTACTAATTAATACTAATTATTGGTAATTATTGGTAATTATTACTAATTATTGATAATTATTACTAATTATTGGTAATTATTACTAATTATTGGTAATTATTACTAATTATTGGTAATTATTACTAATTATTACTAATTATTACTAATTATTGGTAATTATTACTAATTATTACTAATTATTACTAATTATTACTAATTATTGGTAATTATTACTAATTATTGGTAATTATTGGTAATTAATACTAATTATTGGTAATTATTGGTAATTATTGGTAATTATTGGTAATTATTGGTAATTATTGGTAATTATGGGTAATTATTGGTAATTATTACTAAGTATTGGTAATTATTACTAATTATTGGTAATTATTACTAATTATTGTTAATTATTACTAATTATTGTTAATTATTACGAATTATTGTTAATTATTACAAATTATTGGTAATTATTACTAATTATTACTAATTAATACTAATTATTACTAATTATTGGTAATTATTACTAATTATTGGTAATTATTACTAATTATTGGTAATTATTATTAATTATTATTAATTATTCCTAATTATTGTTAATTATTACTAATTATTGGTAATTATTACTAATTATTACTAATTATTGGTAATTATTACTAATTATTACTAATTATTACTAATTATTGGTAATTATTGGTAATTATTACTAATTATTACTAATTAATACTAATTATTGTTAATTATTGGTAGTTATTACTAATTAATGGTAATTATTACTAATTATTGGTAATTATTACTAATTATTGGTAATTATTACTAATTATTGGTAATTATTACTAATTATTGGTAATTATTACTAATTATTGGTAATTATTACTAATTATTGGTAATTATTACTAATTATTGGTAATTATTACTAATTATTACTAATTATTACTAATTATTACTAATTATTACTAATTATTACTAATTATTACCAATTATTGGTAATTATTGGTAATTAATACTAATTATTGGTAATTATTACTAATTATTGGTAATTATTGGTAATTATTGGTAATTATTGGTAATTATTGGTAATTATTGGTAATTATTACTAATTATTGTTAATTATTACTAATTATTGTTAATTATTACTAATTATTGTTAATTATTACTAATTATTGTTAATTATTACTAATTATTGGTAATTATTACTAATTATTACTAATTATTACTAATTATTACTAATTATTACTAATTATTACTAATTATTGGTAATTATTACTAATTATTGATAATTATTACTAATTGTTGGTAATTATTACTAATTATTGGTAATTATTCCTAATTATTGTTAATTATTACTAATTATTGGTAATTAGTACTAATTATTACTAATTATTACTAATTATTACTAATTATTGGTAATTATTACTAATTATTACTAATTATTACTAATTATTGGTAATTATTGGTAATTATTACTAATTATTACTAATTAATACTAATTATTGGTAATTATTGGTAATTATTACTAATTATTCCTAATTATTCCTAATTATTCCTAATTATTACTAATTATTACTAATTATTACTAATTATGGGTAATTATTGGTAATTATTCCTAATTATTACTAATTAGTGGTAATTATTAGTAATTATTACTAATTATTACTAATTATTGATAATTATTAATAATTATTACTAATTATTGGTAATTAGGACTAATTATTGGTAATTTTTACGAATTATTGGTAAGTATTACTAATTATTGGTAAGTATTACTAATTATTGGTAAGTATTACTAATTATTGGTAATTATTACTAATTATTGGTAATTATTACTAATTATTGGTAATTATTACTAATTATTACTAATTATTCCTAATTATTGATAATTATTGGTAATTGTTCCTAATTATTAGTAATTAAATGAATAATTACCAATAATTAGGAATAATTACCAATAATTACGAATAATAACATTATTAGTATATTTTATTATTAATATTAAAATAATATAATTTTCTAATTTATATACAATTCTCCTTTCATCTGTGTGTTTTCTATCTCCACATACAAATAATACATGTGGAGACAGCAAACACACAGATGAAAAGAGAATTGTATATATATAAAAAATTATATTATTTTAATATTAATAATAAAATATACTAATAATATAATAATGTTATTATTCCTAATTATTGGTATTTATTACTAATTATTAATATTTATTCTTAATTATTAAAAATTATTACTAATTATTCCTAATTACCATTAACTATGAACAATACTAATAATTTAAATTTATTAAGTAACAAAACAATGTAAACATAATTAAATTACAACTAATTAAGAATAATTGAAACTAATAAAAAATTAAAAATAAATATTAAATTAAAATGAACATAAATACCTCGAAAATTGATCTGCTCTGATCGTTCTTCAAAACTTTAATATCAACTCCGGAGAAAAAAATTAAACTTCAGAAAAACTGAACTTTAGAAATAAAACTTTGAGAGAAGAAAAAGATGGAGTTTGAGAATGATTTGAAAAAAACGGATGGGGGTATTTATAGGTTGAATTATTTGTGACGGGTCCATTTGCGACGGGATTCCCGTCGCAAATAACTTAGCCATCATTTATTACGGTCAACGGTTAAATAGTTATTTGCGACGGGTCCCGTCGCAAATACCTTTTACCGCTGCCGGTTATTTGCGACGGGAATATTCCCCAGTCGCAAATATGTTTCCCGCGATTTGGCGCGCAACGCGCGCCAGTTCTTTTGCGACGGGGAAAGCAATCCCGTCGCAAAAGGCTACTTATTTGCGACGGGCAAATACCCCCGTCGCAAATACCCATTTTTCCCGTAGTGGTTGAAGGATAAGAAGGTTTCATACCTTGGACTTGTTGATACCAGTTCTGTTTAGGGTAGCTCTGTTTGCCTCCTTGTTGGTATTGTGGTTGTGCTTTCCACCTAGGGTTTAGATTTGGCCTAAATGGTTATTTCTTTAAGGGTGGTGCTTAATAAAAAATACACCTAGGGAATACTACTGTACAATACTTAGATGAATCTTGAAGTTGCGGACACTGGTCAAAAAAATGAGTGTTATTAGAACAAATACAACAATGAATTAGAATGGGAGGAGAGTTTGAATTACCTTGTTATTGAGATAATTTCCTTAGAATGGTATGTATCTTATGAAGTTTTTTATCTAACTTTTTTTTAGGTATGAATGGATTACCTCATGAACCCCCCGAGTTGGTGCAATTGCTCATGTACCAAATTGTTGTTTATTTTGATCCATGTTGGCTATTAAGTCACAAGAAACAGAAGGATTTTTATCAACTAGGGTACCACTAGCTACAGAATTTATCATAACATGATCAATGGGGACAAGTACCTCATAGAATTATTGAATTGGAAATTTTTAACTAATTTTGTGGTGGGGGAAACTTGAACAAAGTATTTTGAATCTTTTCCAATATTCATAAAGAGTCTCTCCTTGTGATTTCCTAATGCCACATACTTCCTTTATAATTGATATAGTTTGAGAGGTGGGGAAGAAATTCTATAGAAATATTCTTTTCAGGTCATTAAAGCCCCCAATTATGGTAGGAAGATATTATATCCGGTCTTTGGCTACACCATCAAGGGAGAAAGGGAAGGCTCTCAACTTAATGAGATCCTCATATTCATTTTGGGGTTTCATGGTGGAGAAAACTATGTGAAACTCCTTGAGATTTTTGTGAGGTTTTTCACTAGGAAGACCATAGAATTTAGGAAGAATGTGGATGAGTCATGATATCATCTCAAAGTTGTCTAATTTCTCATGATATTGGATGTACACATGTTGATACAATACATACAGGGTGGTCAGTTCTTTTAAAGTTCGATTATTTGTATCCATGATTTTTGGGGTTTGATTTGGTTCAATTTTTGATTAGTTTGGGACCACTTGAGGTTCTACAAGGGTTTCTTCATTGTTACTTAATTGACCTGCTCTAGATGACCTAATTTTTAAGTGAACTGTATTTTCAATTTCTAGGTCAAATTCAAGTAGTTTTTATTTTTCAGACCAGGTCATGCAAATAAGTTTTGAACTTCATTTTTTTTAAGTTTTTTTCTTTTTATGATGGAGGATGGATAAAATAAAATTTATTAAGAATAATTAAAGTATAAAATAAAATATAATGTGATACTATATAATTATATATAAAGGGAGAGAATAAGAAGAAGAGAGAGAGAGAGAGAGAGAGAGAGAGAGAAATACACAAACAAACAAAAATGAAAACAAAAACAAAAACAACCAAAAGGGAGAGAGGATATTGAAAGGAGTAATAAATAAAAAAGAAACTAATTAAATAAAAGGAAATAAATAAATAAAAATGATATTTTCTCCCCAGAAATGGTTCCAAAATTTGATCACGTTGTCGAGCACATAAAATTAAATGTTTAGTTTTTTTACTAGAATTTCTGTAATATAGCAGGAACCCTAGGTCATCTTTCGACGGAGCCTTAGATCGTTAATTTAAAAAGAAATTTTTGGTTAATAAAAATGGGGATATGATTTTATGAATTTTTTGGTTTTGTTTATTTAAGATAAAATCATGTAAAAGTAAGTGATACAAGAAAGTATAAATTGACAGATTTGATTAATCGTGATCAACCCAAGGAATTCTCATGATGCTCATCCTTAATCTCTTCAAGAGAAATAATATATATATATATTAATCCATGGTTTATAACAAATATTACCAGAATTTTACTGATTTTATACTAGGATAGCTCCTAGGTTTCAGTCAGAAACACACAATGAATCACCAGATATCGCTGATGATTGGGTGATTTGTGTTTGACTTCATAACTGAAACTCACCAAGGCAACTCACGAAGGACTCGATGCATTGTCCGGGTTTATATGTTATTTATTTCTGATACCATGACATAAATTTAAATGACCTTGATAGTGTTTATGTGAGTTAAATTTACCAATATGAACCACACAAACACCGCAATTAAAAGAGGGAGGAAGAAATGGTGAACGGTGTGTGAAACATCACATGAAAGGGTACCCACAAACATGATCATATGAGTTGATCATGACATACCAATACATAAATAAATTAAATAAGAAGAAATTATGATGAAAACAACATAAAAACCTAGAATTAAAAATATCATTCAAATATTATAAACATGAAGCTCATGATTTACATCGCGTTCCCCTATAGGTGATCACAAGGAGTTTAAAAACTCTATTGAAAGGGAGGAAGACATGGATGTTGAAGTCAAACTTCCCATAGACTCTAGAACTAATATAAATGATTAGAGGAATCATTTTTTTTCCAAAATGGCAACACCTTGTCTCCTGGTGGAACTCCTAAATGGGGTGCCCAAGGTTCCAATTTATAAGCAAAGTGGAAGGTGGTTTTGGGCACCCAGATTTTGTAAAACCACTTGGTCCATAGTTTTCGGCCACTATACAGTCTTATCTCACTTTTGAAGAAAATTAAAAACATTTTTCCCCGCATCTTGAATACTTACACATAATATTTGGCCTCATTTGGAGTTCAAAATCTTGAGATATGGATGAAATTCATCACACCACCTTTGACTTCGTGCAAATTCAATTTCCTGGATAGATTAGTTTGGATAGGACTCTTAATGGATTAATTGGCTTTGGGTTTCTTCAGAAGAGTTGTATCCCACTTAATTTTGGATAATAACACAAAATATAATCCCAATTTCATGCACAGTTTAGTTTAAGTGTTCATTTGAGTCCACTGGTGTGCTTGGAATCATGCACAGTTTGTCCCATTTTTCTTCAACTTCATCTTGGGCCCTCAAAATCACCTCCACCTACAATGAAAACATAAAAACAAGTGAAATATCCCATTATAAGAGATAAACATTAAATAATTGAATAAAACATGAAGTTGAATTTGTTATAATGTTTTTAATTTACAAACAAAATCTGTTTAATACAATGGTTTAAGGGTGAAATAAAATAGTGAATTGTAATGCGATCAACATCCGACTCCATCAATGAATAAAGGACTTCCAATTGTGAAAAAAATATTTTGCAGCTTCCTTACTAAGTCCATTAGTGGATCTTTCACCTTCCTAATCCTATGGAGTTATGATACTAGATTTTCTTTCCTGTGAAATGTCACAATACTCATCTGATGCCTTGCCAAAAGAGGCATAAGAATTTTTCATTAAGTCATTAAAGTGAGGTGGATAAGACCACTCCAAATTCTCATTAGCACTTGGATGCTCAATATGCAAGGGGGGAACCGGCAAAGACTTTATACCTAGAAGGTCATCATGCATTTAGGTCAGAGTGGGTGGAACCTATGTAGTCTGAGAAGACTCATATGATTTGGATTTCTAAGGGATCACCAATTAGAATCCCTCATCATCCACTAATATTTTCTTACCTTTGTGATCCCTTTCTGCAATCAACTGCTCCTACCTTAGATGTTGATCAACTAAATCTTGAGCATCATCCTCATCAATGGATTGGTCATCCTTTGATGTCTCATCAGATCCAATATATTGTTATGTATTATCCCTTGATAGAGGGATCATATTTAAAAAAATTCTTGGATGATCCTTCCTTCACAGTAGGTGCTACCACCTTATCTTACATCACGTTAGCCTGAACTTCTACCAGACTTGAAAGATTAATGTTGAAGTATGCATCAGAGTAAATGTGGCCTTCTTCCACACTCCTAAAATTGGAACCCAAATCATGACACCCCTTTCCTCTCAAGGAGATAACATCTATTGTTGATTTTGACTTTGAAGATATATCTTCCCATGACTTCTTAATGCAATCAGGTCCTTATTACCCATTTGGAATGACATGTTGGATACTATCCACGACATGTTGTGGTAAAGCCAGCATTGTTTCTTGGAAAGGGGCCTCCATCTCCACTGAAGTAGGGGGATTGATAGAGGGAGAAATCTGTAGCAATTGTATGTTACCATCCCCAGTAGGAGCAGTAGTAGGATCCTCAAGTGTAGCCTCCCCTTTCTGGATCACGCCCCTCCCGGCAGCTGAAATAGGACCAATAGATTTCAAGTTCTTATGATTTTTAAAAAAATTACTTGCATTATTTCCTCTAGAAGAACAACAGGAGTAGATAAATGATTTTTTACAATTCAAAACATCATGATCAATGACTCTACAATTCAAACAAAAATGAGTTATTTTCTCATACTCAATCCCAAATTCAAATTTATCATCATCAATAGACAATAACACTTTATCAACAAGTGTGGATCTCAAATCCACCACAACCAGGAAGCACACATAATTTCTAAATCGGGCCAATTTTGTATCCATATCCATCTTGATTGGGATATTGATGGCCAATGCAATGTCATGTAAATTTTTCGAGTGCCAAAGAATCCAATTTAGCCCACAAACCTTGACCCATGTTTGAATGAATGGGCTACATACCTCCAGTGAATTAAAATTTCGATCCCGTTCTCAGATATAAAGAACCCATGGACTGAGTAAACCTGATCCTAAACTCCATGCTCGCATCTTCAATTCCTCTAAGGGGAACAGGATGTGAAAAAAAACTATGGCCTAAAGAAATGCATTTCCAATTCAGGAAACCCCATATCTCTATGATATGTGCTTCCCCATAACTGATTTTCAATGGATTGACACCCCTTGGAAAAATAAGATGAGTGATAATAGAATGCTTACTGATCTCAACTTGTTTCAAGATCACAATTGGATCCGCTTTCATGTGGGTGACATTACCTTTACACTAAATACCTTCGACAATAATGTTATTGAAGAGAGAGAAAGGTCGAATGGACCCGATCCGAGAGAACGAATCATTCACTTCCCCACCTCAAGGAAGCTTCTTTCCATCATTACTAATGATAGATTTATGATAATCAAATCGCCCCTTCAGAAGGAACACATTGACCAATGAAGAAACAAGTAAGATAGCCATCAGATTAGTGCCCTAATCGCCATTGAGGTGATGAGAGAGCGATTGTCACCCGGATCCCATCTCCTCTATTATAAATAAATATTATAAAATTGATAAAATTACAAAAATATTGAACAATGAAAAAATGAAAATGAATCAATTAAAAAAATATTAAATATATTAATGAATAAATTACAAAAATATTAAATGAATAAATATTTAATAAATTATGAAAAAAAGTAAGCACACACTTAACATTATCAATGAATAAATTATATTAAATGAATGCATGTTAAAAATGGTTGAAATTTAATTATATATATATATAATATACTTCTTATAATTAACAAAAATGAATAAATTTATTAAATACTTAATATACTAATTAAATAATTGAAAAACTATTTATTACTATATATGTATTAAATTTAATTATAAAAACAATTGGGAGTTGGTCTGGTCTAGCCCATGATATATATTAATTATGTAAATTAAAATTGTATTAAAAACATTAAACGTTAAAAAAATTATTAAAAAATTCGTTAATGAAATGTTTATTAATAAAAATGAATAAATTTAATATATATATATATATAATTAAATAATTAATATACTATTTACAATTAAATTTATTAAATTATATATATATATATAGTAATAAATAGTATATTAATTATATAATTAAAAATTAATATATTAAAAAAAATATTTAAAAAATATTAATGTAATATTTATTAATAAAAATGAATAAAATGAATATATATATATAGTAATAAATAGTATATTATATTTTTAATTAATAAATTAGTAAATAAAAAAATATTAAAATAATTATTAATTAAATATTTATTAATAAAAAAGGCTGAGGATCATGCCCGTTTATTAATATATTTTTTATGATTAATAAAAATGAATAAATTTATTAAATACTTAATATACTAATTAAATAATTAATATACTATTTATTATTATATATATATTAAATTTATTATTTTTTTAATAATTTTATTCATTTTTTTTTAATTATAAAAAGTATATTTAGTATATATATGTATACTTAATATACTATTTATTACTATATATATATATTAAATTTAATAAATTTAATTATAAAAAATTTGGGGTTGTCTCAGTCCAACCCATGATGTATATTAATTTTGTAAATTACAACCGTATTAAAAACATTAAATATTAAAAAAAATAAAAAATCATTAATGAGATGTTTATTAATAAAATTGAATAACTTTAATATTATATATATGTATATATACTAATTAAATAATTAATATACTATTTATTACTATATATATATATATTAAATAGTATATTAATTATTAAATTTGTTAAATTTGTTAAATTTATTAACAGTATATAAAATTTATTAAATTGAATATATATATATAATAATAAATAGTATATTAATTATTTAATTAAAAATTAATAAATTATATTATATGAGGTGCTTGGGGGGTACAATTACATTAAATACACACACACCGCAGACACACAAGCATGAAAGACAAGTCATAGCCCCCCAAGGGATAACCCACCCAACAATTCGCTTTATTACATAATATTTTTTAGCCTAAAAGCCTAGTGGGCATGAAGCCCATTACATTCTTGGCCCATGGACCATTCTGTGAATAATAACCTAGCTACTACAGTACCCACTATAGTACTTGTTACATTACTCGTCGATGCTACAGTGTCACCCACCACCAATACAGTAATAAATAGTATATTAATTATACATATATATATAATTAATATATTGTTTATAATTAATAAAAATGAATAAAATTATTAAAAAGGAATAAATTTAATATATATGTAGTAATAAATAGTATACTAATTAATATACTAATTAAATAATTAATATACTATTTATTACTATATATATATATATATTAAATATTATATTAATTACTAAATTTTTTAAATTTGTTAAATTTATTAATATTACATAAAATTTATTAAGTTGAATATATATATAGTAATAAATATTATATTAATTATTTAATTTAAAATTAAAAAATTAAAAAAGTATTAAAAAAATTATTGATGTAATATTTATTTATAAAAATGAATAAATTTAATATATATATACTAAAAATTAATAAATTGCAAAAATATTTAAAAAATATTTATGAAATATTTATTAATAAAAATGAATAAATTTAATATATATATATATATAGTAATAAATGGTATATTAATTATTAAATTAAAACTTACCCGGAAGTTCAGGAGATAAGCACGCCTGCTCCCAAGAGAATATATTAATGAAAAAGTAAAGCACACATCGCAGTATCAGAGAGGCGGTCTACAAAAGCGAGTATACGTCTCGCCATGACAATCAGCCTGCACAAATCTATTACAAAACTCTGGTGACACAAAGTACCAACTAGAGCTCACCTCTACAATAGCTTTCTTGTAAAGAGCATCCGTAACTTGGTTGGCCTCACGATAAACATGTAGAACTTCAAGTGAGAGTGAGTCTGCAAGTCGAAGGCATTCCACCCAAGCTGGTAACATCCCCCATGGCACGTTCCTTGACCGATCCCTAAGGATTTGAACTGCAACAGACGAGTCTGACTCAAGTCATAGATCACGCTAGCCATACTAGATATGATACTTGATAGCCTTTATCATGGCCCAAAGCTCCGCTTCAATAGCAAATGCATTGCCAATATAGTGGAAGAAGCATCCTTTAACGAACCCCCTGTGAGTTTGGAAGACACCACCGCATCCGGAGGGACCTGGCATGCCAGCAGCCGCCCCGTCAACATTGACCTTTAACCATCGATAGATTGGTGGAATTCAGCGAACATGTTTCATCATAATCGGCTTCTTCGACCTGCCATTAACACCAAGGGTCCTCAACAAAACAAGGTCAGAAACATCATTCCTCATGGTACCAGTTTTGATGTTGGAAGCCGTCTGAATTGCACAATGGATCGCCAGAACAACAGCATGGAATGAGGGAGCAATGCTGTTAAAAATCACATCATTTCTTGCCTTCCATATGAAAGACAACAGGTTGTCCACGACTGTTAATAGGAGAGATCAGACCTTCTCACTACAATCAATCCTACAGATGAGTTGCAGCATTCCTTCAATCGAATGGGAGGGGATGCGGCAATGAAAAATCCCCTACACATAGGACCATAATCTAGAATCAAACTTGCATGAAACAAACACATGATCATCAGTTTCTTCTGCCTGCAAGCAAAGCATACAAACAGCGGCCAGATTGAGTCCAAACCGCTGCAACATGGCCTGCAAAGGAAGCCTTTTTTCCAGATTTTCCATATGATTAATGCTGAGGCCGGGGGAATGAAGGGCTTGTAAAATTCCATGACCCAAGATGGAGTCTCTATGGAAGCACCTCACAGTAATCTATATCCCTCCCTTTTATTAAACATGCCATTAAGATTCGGCATCCATACCAATGTATCACAATCATAGTAGCAGTATCGTATTATTTCCGTGCCAACATGAATCGAAATCATGTTGATGATTGTTGGATTACCTTGGAAATCAGTGATGGAAGTCCCTCTAATAAGTGGAGGGATAGTAGCATCATCACAAAGAGGTCGAGACATCCAAGGGTTGGTCCAAAGGTTAAGATGGGGATTTCTTGCAGACAATCCATTTTGAGCAAACCCTCAGGTCAGCATAGGCCTGTTTAATGGCATACCAAACAGATGAAAAAATATGGTTAAGTACCCATTGTGAATCTTTGCAATGAACCTGGTTCGAAGGAAGTCCATGGAGTCATCAGATTTCAAAATTAAGTTCCAAGTGAACTTGTTGATCAAGGTATCATGGAATAATCTGATATCGTTGACACTCAATCCACTCATATGAGAAGGTTTGATGCAGTCTTTCCAAGCCACAGTGACCAGCTTCCTCTCATGAACTGAGCCAGTCCAAATGAAATTTCTTATCTTGCTATTTATCTCCTTAATTAGGGATCTAGGCCATCTATACAAGGAAAAGGAATAAACAAACATCGAAGTAACCACTGAGTTGACCAAACATATCCTCCCTGCTTGAGACATGTTTTTCCCCTTCCAATTTGCTAACTGATGTGTGATCTTTAGAGCGATATTTTCCAAATGACACCTTTTAACTCTGCCCCAAAAAAGTGGCACCCCAAGTTAAATGAAGGGAAGCACTCCCTTCTTGAAACCAAACTGTCATGCCACTCTCCATTGCTTCGATGTAATAATTACACCACTAAACATAACCGATGATTTCCCCCAATTAATAACCTGACCTGCAACCTCATCATAGTGTGAGAAGATGCCCTTGATACAAGAGATAGTTCCTTTATCAGATCTCCCAAAAAGCAGAATATCATCGGCATAGAAAAGATGTGAGGGAGAATGTAACTCATGCCCTATTTTCATCCTCTGATACCATCCAAAATTGGAAAGATCAGTGAGGCACCAGCTTAAGTAATCCTCTGCGATAGCAAAAAACATCCCAGAAAGAGAGTCTCCTTGCCCGACTCCTCTTGATCATTGAAAGAATCCCCTAGGAGAGCCATTGATAAGAATGGAAAGCTTGGCACTTTCAAGGATGGAGCCAATAATATCAATGAACTTCTGCGAGAACCCATGCATTTTGAGAATGGTGAAAATAAAACTCCATATTATGGTATCAAAAGCCTTGGATATATCAATCTTCAAATCCATGTTACCATCATTAACCTTTTTCCTCATGGCATTGATACATTCAGAGGAAATGAAGAGACAATTTTGAATATTTCATCCTGGAACAAACCCAAATTGATTACTAGAAATGCGTCCCTTTGCAATACCACCCATTCGGTGAGTTAATATTTTGCTAATCACTTTTGGAACAGTATTACCAATGGAAACAGGCCTGAAATCCTTAATGTCAAGGGAATTCTCCTTCTTAGTAATTAAGTTAATGAAGTTAGAGTTCATTCCAAAGGGCATATGGGTCGATCTAAAAAAATCATTCACAGTATTTGTGACCTCAATATGTACAATATCCCAGTAAAACATGAAGAATTTATTCGTAAAGCCATCAAGGCCAGATACACTGTCAATATTTAGGGAGAAAAGGGAATCATGTACCTCACATGCCTTGGGAATATCACCAATCTTCTCATTTTGATCATCCTCAATAGAAGGATCAAAACACTGGATAATTTTCTTAGAGTTGTCTTCTCCATAATCTGAGTAAAGATTTTCAAAGTAGGTAATGGCTGCATTTGCAATCTCATTTTCTGAGGAGAAGAGAATCCCCTCAATGTTAAGGGCTTGTATGCTTCTCTTGGACCTTTTCTCCCTATTCATGCAATGAAACAAATTTGTATTTCTGTCTCCATTTCTCAGCCATCTAATATTGAACTGATTTCGTGCCAATTTTTCTTTCAAATACAAGAGATTTTCCAAATTTGTTGTAGCCTGTATTTAATTCTAAGTTGGTAGGTCTTGAGCCAAACCAGATTGTTGGCAGTTCGATAGAGTAGTTTCAGCCTCCCTAATGTCCTTATCAATGGAGGAAAATGAGTTTTTGCTCCATTTATTCAACCTTTCCTTGACAAGATTTAATTTGCAGCAAAGAATGTAAGAGGGGCAACCCAAATAATCATTTTTTCAGGAATCCAGGACAATTTCTCTGTAGCCCAGGATAACCAGCCACGCATTATTGAACTTGAAGGGAAGGGGTGTTGACCTCAAATTTCAAAAGAAAATATCAACAAGAATGGGATTGTGATCATAATATAACTTCAGAAGAGTTATCTTAGAAACATCAATCACCACATTCCTATCATCCACTTTCACAAATCACTTATCTAACTTACTTTCCTCCTCCCATTAATAGTGAGTCGGCTCCATGTAAACTCAGCTCCAGAAATAGGTACCTTAGTGAGACCACATCTGTCTAAAAAAGCTGAAATATCATAGGCCGAGGCACAACAAAAGTTCTCACCAGTTTTTTCCTCAGGCCGAAGAACAGTATTGAATTCACCATGTAAAACCCAGCTACTCGACATATTCTCTGAGATATCCGCTAAGTTTTTCCACAGTGCACATCTTCTTGTATAGAGATTAAAAGCATACACAAATGTCACTAAGCATGAGGCATTACCAGAACAGCATGTGAGAGTAACAGATTGGGAATCAGTCAAAACTGAACTAATTGGCACACTATCATGCTTAAGCACCCACAAGGATTCAGAGTTCATGTCAAGATTATTATTTTCAACAAAGAAGTAACCTAGAGAAGCCCATTTGAAAGACTTACAGTTTTCAAACTTCATCCTTTGTTCAGAAAAACCTACTAATAGGGGCATGTTGGTCATAATAAAGTGTCTAAGGGACCTTAATGTGGGAGGGTTCCAAATACCTTGACAATTCGATAAAAGGATTTTCATTTTTTTTGATCTGAGCCTAGTACTAGGCTCATCAAATGTTAGTGTCACCTGCCTCTCAGAAGAGTCAGTAGCAGTACCACGGGGAGCACCTGACACATGCTCATCTGGAGCATGATCATCATCCTCTTCAGTAGAATCCTCAACATTAATTAAATAAAACCTATTGTCAGTGAAAATCGGGAGAGACAATAAACTTACAGGTAGTACTCTTTTTGAAACCATATCCACATGAACCTGTATGAACTCATCTGGATGAGCAGAGGCCGCATCAACACCATGATCACAGATAGCAGGAACTTGTTCACCATGAACTGCATTAGTAATTGTAGGGAGACTTTGATCAAAATCTGAAATGGAGCCTAAAGGATTTGTCACCATGTCTTGCACAGGGACTACAACCTCATCAGATCTTGTGATCAATTCCTTAATAGGGACTGCATATTGATCCTGCACATGAGATTCATCCGCAGGACCCAACACAGGATCTGAAACCAAACCAAGATATCGGCCAGTGACATCATCCTGCCCATGCTCCCCCTTATTGTCCTCCAAGACAGGGGTCAATGCAATTGAATCCTCCATGAGAGCATCACAAATCACACCTTATTCTGCAAGTTGAACTGCCTCTTCCACAAGCTGAGGGCTTCTATCCTTGCTCCCACCCATCTCAGCATCTTGTACATGTATCCCCTTGTAAGTGGGGGTCACAAGAGGGACCTCCTTAGAGAGAGAAGGCCTAGAATAATTAGCAGGAGCTGGTTTCTTTCCCCTCCGTCTACAATTCTCTTCATCATGTCCTCTTAATTTGAAGAAGTTGCACAACTTGTTTCTATTACAATCCGATTCAATGTGTCCAAATAGATGAAAATTCAGGAAAAATTTTGGCTTTCTTTCGTAAAGGATTCCAAGGGTGAGGGTATCATCTTTTGTGGTTAACACCACTTCTTCCACCAAAGTAGTGGACATATCAACTTCCACCAGGATCCTAGCGTGATTACCAAACATGGTATTTTCAGTCTGATTATCAAGCCTGATAGGATTCCCAACCGACGAGGAAATATCCCAGAGGATTTGTGGGTGCCAATAGAGAAAATTCAGATTACAGACCCTTATCCATAATTTTTCATAGGTGTTCTTAATAGAATTGGGATCAAAATTCTGGTCCCATTCATGAATCTGTAGGAATCCAGGTTTGAGAGGGACCGAGCCAAAACTCTAGGCATAGTGATTGATCTCATCTAAGGGAAAGAAAATGTGATAAAACCCATATACCATCGCTATCATATTCCACTCAGTAATACCCCAGATTTCAGCGATCCTTGCAGTGAGTTCATGAAACTTCCATGGCTTCGCCCCCTTCGAGATTACAACCCAGGCGATAATTGAGAATCTACATAACTTTAATCTCTCCTCAACAACACTTTGATTCGCTGAGACATGCGCAATCTTCCCCCTTCGAATAATCCTTTCAGTGGATGCTTCACAGTCAAGAAAGGATGAAGAACTCGTGCTTGTGACAGAATCAACAAAGCTTTTCTTGAGTCCATCACCCCGACGCTCACCAGGATTCTTCTTTGCGCAGAGACTAAATAGATCATTGTGACCAAATCAATAATCATTGACTGATTCACGAATTGATTTGCCTCCTAGATCATCAGGATCAGAATTACCCAAACTAGGGTTCGCATCCTTTTCCTTCCCGCACTCCATCCTCCTTAAATTAAAACTTAATAAATTAAAAAAATATTAAAAAATTTATTAATGAAATAATTATTAATAAAAATAAATAAATTTAATATATATATATATCATAATAAATAGTATATTAGTTATATATATTTAAAATTTAATTATGAATACTGTGAGAATATTTTTTAGGAGTTAATTATTAATGAAAATTTATTAATAATAATGAATAAATTTAATATATATATATATATATATATAATTTATTAGGTTTTTGATGGTACAGTTACAATCAAACACACACACCATGCACACATAGACCGGAACGAGTAGGTCATTTCCCTTTCCCCCAAGGGGTAACCCACCCTAAAGTAGGCCCACCTGTTAGTTCAACCTCTAGGGAGATCCTGTCACACAGTGAGTGAGGAGGCTTAGCTTACATGCCATAGCACATCACGATGGCAAGTGTTTGTCAGGCCCACATGATGATGGGAGGAAACTGTCACTAATGTGGGGTGGCACCGACGACGGTAGGTGTCCTCCAAGGCCAGTCTTATTTTATTACCAATGTGGTTCTGGGGATTAACTTATAAAGAAGAACAGAGCACATCTCAGGATCGGATGGGGGACACACACATATGTGGTCAACCCTTTATTAGAACTTTTATTTAGAACTCATAAAAACAAATCTTTATTAGCACTTTTATTTAGTGATGATAAATATCTCCCTTTATCAGTGCTTTTTTAGCACTGATAATGGATATCTTTATCAGTGATTTTATTTAGTGTTGATAAATGATTTCACTGCTTATTCCATGTTTTGTAGTAGTAAATTGAAGAATTGGGGTTTGGGGATTCCTTAAACCTCCCAAGGGATCACACCCTTAGTTAAGATACTCCATATCCATGGAGCATGAGAGAGGAACTACATGGAGATGAGAAAACATGAATATAAATGAAGAAAAAAACAATAAATTAAATTTCATAAAAATAAAATATTGAATTCCTATGCTATAATTAGCAAGGAGCTAAATCCTTTACAAGTGAAAAGGGGGTGAGAATTTATAGGTAGTTGAGGAAAGGTTTTCTTGCATGGATATTAGCCATGTGTCCTGGACGAGAGGTGGATTTCATCCACAGACACATTCTTGACTCTTCTCAGATCAAAAATTCCCTCATCATCCATTTTATGCTTCTTTTTATGTATTAAGGCCACATAGAGATCTCACTAGGTGGTTACCTGATTTTTCCAAGAAAAGTGAATAAGAATATACTCTTCTGTATGTCGTGCGTGCATGCAGTCATGTGTAGATTAGATGGGAACAATAACCTTGGGTTGATTTATCAATTATAGAAGATGATGAATAATGGAACTCCCTTATTTAAAAGTATTCCTACATAGCTCGCATGCCTGTGGGGTCATAGGTGATGATATGTTGCATTCTATTCCCCAAAAAGTTGATATCATGTGACCTTTGAAACGCATGAGTTAATCCCACACACTATATGGTTATTCTTACATGAGCTTTGCAAATCCGCATTTCACCTTACATCGCCCACGTCCTAGCCTAGTTAATATCAGGCGAGGGCATTTCACAGGGGCTCTCCATATGCACCACCAGATTTATCATTTTGTAATTTTTATTTTATATTCTGTAGTTTATCTTACTGGACTTATCATTCACAACATTAACTTTTACACTTCATCTTCTTATGTATTCAAGAAGAGTTTTTTTTATATACGTATTTTGAAAAGAAAAATTATTAAAATAAGTATAGGCTTAATTTTTTTAAAAAACTACTGTTGTGATCTGAAATAATTGGCCCTTCAGCAGAACGATAAATGTGAGATAAAAATAAAGTGCAAAAGTGTGGAAATAAAATGAACATTGGGTGTAATGTGGAAATACCCCCATATTAAAGGGGTAAAAATACCGCAGGCAAATATAAGGATCTCACTATGGTAAAAATCATGGACAAAAACTCTCTCTCAAGTACAATGAGAAAACACTCAAGAAATTCTCTCTTGAATATACGTAGAAACACCTCACAAAATATTGAATTCATAACAGAAGATGTGTTTCTTGAAAATACAATGATGAAAACTGTTGGAGGAGAAACCTTTTTATATCCTACCCTCACCCTCCTTTGGTCTCCTCTTAATTAAATGTATTTTTTCAAATTAAATAGTGGAATAATGGTAGGGTGTCACCCACTTTGAATGAAATTAATGTGGAGACCATAATTATTATTTCCTCTCTCAACATATTCCAACATATCTCCCACTTGGAGATTTGATTAAGTTCCTTTCACATCTCTACACATCCTTCTACCTACCAAACCAGATGCTCATGTCTCTGTAAGGCCACTCAAGGATCTACACCATATGAACTTATTAGAACCAATCACCTTTATTAGTAAATCTTCCAAATTTTCTTTAGTGTGAATTTTATGCATGTCCACACTTCCTTCCTACATCACATCTCGAAAAAAAATGATATTGTACGCCCATTTGATTCATCCTGGAGTGAAAAGATGTATTCCTTTCAATGTGCTAGGCGCTCTGACTGTCACAAAATAATGAAATATGATCCTTTTGTGCCCAATATCCTCCAACAACATTATTATCCAAATCACCTCTTTGTTGTCCTGTGTAGCTTCCATGTACTCTACCTCCATTGTGGATACATCCACAACTGAATGTAACTTTGAAATCCAACTCACAAATCCACCTGCAAGAGTAAACACATAACCAGTAGTGGATTTTCTCCAGTCATAATCACCTATAAAATCTGAATCAACATAGGATCTATTAGTGAAATATGATCCTCCATAACATAATGCAACATTTGAGGTTTCCTTAATATATCTCAGGATCCTCTTCACCATGATCCAATGCTCTTGTCCTGGATTATCCATATACCGACTAACAGATCTCACTATGTGTACAATGCCTAGTCTAGTACTAATTGTATTGAACATTAGACTCCCCACTACTGATGCATAAAGCACTTGATACATTTCCATCTTCTCTGCTTCACTTCTGTAACTCGTCGTAGAAATATAACATAAATTTAATGGGAATATGGGTATAAATTGGCTTACAGTATTACATGTTAAATCATTTCAAGACTTTCCTCAAATAATTCTTCTATGATAGCCAAATATTTCCATTATTCATGTCTCAGTAAATCAACATCCCAATAATCTTGTTTGTGTCTCCCAATTCCTTCAAATCAAACTCCCTAGACAATTGTGCCTTTATCTCCTCAATTTGATCATTGTTGGGGCCTACAACCAACATGTCATCCACGTACAACAGTAGAATGATAAAATCATTTCCATCTAGAACCTTGAAATATGCACAAGGATCTGAATTAAGTCTATTGTATCCAAATATTTTGATAAAGGAATGAAATCACTTGTACCAATACCTTGATTCCTATTTGAGACAATACATATATTTTTTCAACCTGCAACCCAAGTTCTCTTTATATTTTTTGGAAAAACCTTTTGGTTGGAGCATATATATTTCTTCTTCAATATCACCATGGAGAAAAACTTTTTTACATCTAACTTCTCTAGATATAGAATGTATGCAGCACACATCACCAGAACTATCAAATATTCATTAGTCTAACAACATGAGAAAATATTTCATTGAAATAGATACCTTCCTTCTAAGCATATCCTTTGACCACCAGTCTCACAAAATATCCTTCCACCTGGTCTATTTCATCCCTCTTTATCTTGTAGACCCATTTGTTATCAATGGACTTCCTTCTGTGAAGTAATGGAACAAGATCCCAAGTCTTGTTCTTGTGCAAGGCTTCAAGTTCCTCCTACATCACCACCATCTATAAAGATACATCCAGACTTTGGGTCACCTCTAAAAAAGATGATGGATTTCCATCATTTATCAATAATAAATATGCAACATTGTTATTAGTGACATAATATGAGTTCCATATTGGTCCTCTTTTCTCTCGATTTGACCATCATAGTCCAGGATCATCTGGTACTTGATCATCGTGCTCTGGTAATGCATCAAAGGAAACTAGTTCTTCCTTTATTTCATCCTTCACCTCAAATTTTGTAGTTTGTTTACTCTCTTTATATGTTTCTTTATCAATCATCATTTGAACCTTATCTTCTATAAAAATGAAATATTTATGATGATAAGTTTTTGTGTAGTGGAATCCCACAAATGATACCCCTTCACACCATCAGTGTATCCCAAGAAGATACATTCCCTAGATCTCGAGTCCAACTTTGATCTTTCCTGGTCATTAAATAGTTCATATACTGAAATTCCAAGAGTATGAAATTGAGAATAATCAGTGGGTTTACTATTCTACATCTCCATTGGTTTCTTCATATCAATTTCCACTAAAGGGGATGGATTGATCACATATCAATCAGTATTTACTGCTTCTTCGTAGAACGTCTTGGTAACTCCTGTAGTCTTCAACATCACCCTTATTCTGTTCAAAAGGTCTCTATTAATCTTTTATGCCACTCCATTCTACTGAGGACTGCATGCCACCCTGAACTGTATAATTATTCCTTCATTTTGACAAAAAAATTAAAACTCATTGCTTGTATATTCTTCACCATTGTCAGCCCTTAAAAACTTGATCTTCTTTTTAGATTCAAGCTCCTTCTATGATTTGAATGTTTTGAATACTTCAAAGACATCTGATTTCCTATTTATTGAAAAAAATCCAAAATCTCTTGGAATAGTCATTAATGAAATATAAAAGGTACCTTTCTCCTCCTAGGGACACAACTGGTTCTTACCAAGCATCAGAATGGATCAACTCCAAAATCTCCTTTCTCCTCTTTGTGGACGTTCCAAACTTCAACCTGTGTTTCTTACTCAAAACATAATGCTTACAAAATGGTCAGGATACCTTTGTAAGCCCAAGAGACAACTTCTAATCTGCAATAATATTCAGCCCTCATTCTGACATATGGCCAAGCTTCTGATTCCATAACATCTTCAACTCTTTCATCAGGGTAGTTTATGTGATAACTATCTACGCTTCCTTGTACGCTTCACCCATAAGCACGTATAGGTTCTTTTAGATATTATCTTCCTTCATCACCAAAAATTCTCCCTTCACAATCTCCACAATCCCTTTCTCAGTGTGAGTCTTACATATGATATTATCAAATTTTCCCAAGGACAAGATGTTCTTCTCGAGTCCATGAACATGGTGTACTCCTTGAATGGCTCGAACTATGTTATCATGCATCTTTAGTTTGATGGTTCCGACTCTAATGATCTTCAATGTATGATCATTCCCCATGTATACAAGTCCTTCTAGGATAGTTTCATATTGATCAAACCATTCCCATTGAGATTTCATGTGCCATGTTTCTCTTAAGTCAATAATCCATGCATTGTTGAGATGTTGTCGACCTTTAGTAGTCGTCAATGCATCACTTACTAGTATGTATCCATTTCTAGATGTACTCATCACATTTCCTTGAGAGTTCTTATCACCACCTATCATATTCCAAAAATATTTTCTAACATGCCCCCTCTTACTGCAATTGTATCATTTGATGTTTTTCTTCTTTCTCCTTGATTTAGACCTACAATGATTCTAGATCCCACTAGAACCACACTCTATCATTCATACTCTTTCCCTTGATAGAGCTTCCACTTGGTGTGCAGTTGTCTTTTTGTCTTCCTCATTCTTGCTCTGACTTTCTTATTCAAGAACTACAGTTGAAACATCATTGAATCACAACATATCCATTTGGATATTATTGGTAAGTTTGATTATAAGTATATCATATGAATCTGGAAAACACTAGAGAAGAATCTACATACATTCAGTATCCAAAATTTTATATCCCAACATCATAAGTTGAGAAAAATGGATATTGAGGGTGTTGATGTGGTCGGTCATCCATGATGACTCCTCCATTTGAAGAGTGTATAATTTTCTCTTCAAGAAATTTTTTTGTGGAGTGACTTCCCCTCATACATCTTTTTCAGAGTATCCCAAATTTCTTTCGTTGTATTTTTCTCTGCAATGCTTGATAGGACCCTATTTTACAAAGCCAAATGTATGTTGGCAATAGCATTATCATTCATGTTGTTCCATTTCTCCTCTATCACACCCACCAATTTCTCTCCAACCTGTAGGAAATTATCTTTTCAAAGCACTGCTTGTATCTTCATTTTCCACAATGAAAAATTATTTCCATTGAATTTTTTGATCTCGAATTTCAATGCCATTTGGACACATTGTCAGTCTATAATTTCCATGGCCCGAAACCTTGTCTCTGATACCACTTTTTAGGATCTGAAATAATTTTCCCTTTGGTACAATGATAATTAAGATATAAAAATAAAGTGTAAAAGTGTGGAAATAAAATGAACACAGGATGTAATGTGGAAGAAATCCCCAAATGAAACGGGTAAAAAACCATGGGAAAATAGAAGGATATCACGATTGTAAAAATTGTGGGTACAAACTCTCTATCATTTATAAGGAGAAAAAACTCAAGAAATTCTCTCTTGAATATATGGAGAAACACCTCACAAAATATTGCACTCAAAGTTGAAGATGTGTGGATTGAGAATATAATAATGAAAACTATTAGAGGAGATCCCTTTTTAGAGCCTTCCTTCACCCTCCTTTGGTATCACCTTAATTAAATGTCTTTTATCAAATTAAAAGGTGAAATAATGGTAGGGTGTCACCCTCTTTTAATGAAATGAATGTGGAAACAATCATTATTATTTATTCTCTCTATGTCTTCTAAAAACTACAACACAAAGGTAGAAAGGGCCTTACTGCCTTTGACCTGTTTTTACTTGAAAAAATGGGGGATGTTTGTTGATGGATATTAAATAGTAGCCTGCTGAAATTTTTTTCTATATATATATATATAAAAACAAAAATAAAAAAATAAAATTTTTATATATATTAACATGTATATTTAAAATATTTTATTTCATTTGGGTAAATGCAGCAAGTCCCTTGTCACTTTTTCCCTAAAGTTTTAGAAAATGTGGTAATAACCTTTCCCCCTTTTTCTCAGGTGAAAATAAGACAAAGTTGGTAAGGGTATTGCCGCATTTGTGTCCTAGTTTTTTTAAAAAAATAAAATTAAACTTATTTTAGTAAAAAAATAATATATATATATATATATATATAAACTCCTTCAAGTATCACAAACTCCTATAATTCCCCTTAATCATTCTTTTTTACTTGTAAGGGGATTTATCATACAAAGACTTCATAGTTTTCCACTTAATATTACATAGCTACCCTTTTTAATTTTCTTCCTCCTAAAATTCATTAAAAATCCCATTTTAAAGTGTAGGATTATTCAAGAATTTATTCCAAAATAAGTAAAATAATATAAATCATGAAATTAATATATTTAACAAGTATGCTCCAATTTATACTAAAATTAAAAAATGTGATAACAATCACTAATAATACTTAAAATATAGGGATTTAATACAATGAAATTCGATGAATTTTTTTAAAAAAATAATATCTCATCAAAAAGTATAAGGTTGAGGTGATAGCTATACCTGTTTGGCAGTTGGATCTGGGTTGGTTACTAAGTCAGCTAGTATTTTATCAAGTATATGTAAGTTAATCTATTTATCATTATTATTTAATACTTATTTAGTTCCAAATGTGTAACTTGCTAAAAACTAAGAAAATGTGCTCTGATTGTATTCATGATTTACGAGAGAGATTCATAAGTCATTTTTGATGTGTATGAAATAGTCTCACGTCAAACTGACGCACAATGCAATCGGTATGACTGAAAATGTATATTTCCAGTTTGAAATGACATTTTAGTAGAAAAAAACCACTGGCATACTAAAAACCTAGAAAAAACATTAGTTTTATTTTCATACTTTAGAAAAATGATCTATAAGTCATTTTTTGATGTGTTGGAATCAACTGCACCTTAATATGATGCACGGTGTGGCCGATATAACTCAAAGTGTCTTTTTTATTTAAAATTGACATTAATTTAAGTAAAAAAAACAAGTGACATACTAAAAACTAGGAAAATGAATTAATATTGTTTTTATATTTTATGAAAACAATCCATGAGTCATTTTTGACGTGTAGGAGTCAACCACACCCCATTACGATGCATGGTGTGGCCATTATGACTCCACGTGTGTATTTTTATTTAAAATTGGCATTAATTTAAGTGAAAAGAAAAAGTGACATACTGAAAACTGAGCAAAAAAATTTTGTATATTTTGATTCTTTAGTAAAATGATCTATGAGTCATTTGTGACATGTAGGAATCAACCACATCTCAATCTGACACATGGTGTGGCTGGTGTGACAAAAAGTGGTTGTTATCAGTTTAAAATTGATGTTTTAGTTCTAAATGTGTCACTCACTAAAAACCAATAAAATTCATTCTTGTTGTATTGATAATTTAGGAAAGATATTAATAAGTCATTTTCTATGTGTATAAAGTACTCTCATGAAAAACCAATTCACTATGCGATGGGTATGACTCAAAATGCGTGTTTCCAGTTTGAAATGACATTTTAGTAAAAAACACAACTCACATATTAAAAACTAAGAAAAATATTTATATTATTTTGATATTTTATTACAATGATCTATTAGTAATTTTTGATTTTTATTAATTATCCTCACCTCAATACAATGCATGTTGTGGCCGGTATGACTCAAAGTGTCTCTTTTTATTTAAAATTGACATTAATTTAAGTAAAAACAATAAGTGACATACTGAAAACTGAGAAAACACATTTGGATTATTTTGATACTTTATTAAAATGATCAATTATTCATTTTTGATGTCTAGGAGACCACATGAAATCAATCTAGTCACGGTGTTACCTGTATGACTCAAAGTGTCTCTTTTTATTTAAAATTGACATTAATTTAAGTAAAAACAACAAGCGATATACTGAAAACCAAGAAAACACATTCGTATTGTTTTGATATTTTATTACAATTATATATTAGTTATTTTTATGTGTAATAATCACAATTACCTTAATATGACACATGGTGTGTCTGGTATGACTCAAAGTGTCTCTTTTTATTTAAAATTGACATTAATTTAAGTAAAAACAACAAGTGACATACTGAAAACTAAGAAAACGCATTAAGATTATTTTTATACTTTATTAAAATGTTCCATGATTCATTTTTGATGTTTAGGAGTCAACCACACCTAAATTTGACGCACGTTGTGACCGATATGACTCAAAGTGTATGTTATCAGTTTAAAATTAACATTTTAGTTCAAAATCTGTCACTCACTGAAAACAAAGAAAACATGTTCTGATTGTATTGATAATTTATAAAAGAGATTCATTAGTCATTTTTTATGTGTATGAATTATTATCATGTCAATATGATGCACAATGTGATAGGTATGACTCAAAATACATGTTTCCAGTTTGAAATGACATTTTAGTAAAAAAAACACAACTAACATACTGAAAATCAAGAAAACGAATTCATATTGTTTTTATATTTTCGGAAAATGATCTAGTAAAATGATCTATTAGTAATTTTTTATGTTTATAAATTAGCATCACCTCAATACGACATATGGTGTGGCTGGTATAACTCAAAGTGTTTCTTTTCATTTAAAATTGATATTAATTTAAGTAAAAACAACAAATGACATACTAAAAATCGAGCAAATGCATTCGGATTGTTTTTATACTTTAGTAAAATGATCCATGAGTCATTTTTTATGTGGATTCAAATTCACATCAATATAATGCATGGTGTGACTGGTATGACTCGAGTGTCTCTTCTTATTTAAAATTGACATTAATTTAAGTAAAAACAAAATGTGACATACTGAAAACTGAGAAAACGCATTCTGATTGTTTTTATATTTTAGGAAAACTATTTATTATTCATTTTTGACATTTAGGAATCATCCACACCTCACTATGGTGCATAGTGTGGCTGGTATGACTCAAAGTGTCTCTTTTTATTGAAAATTAACATTAATTCAAGTAAAAACAAAAAGTGACATACTGAAAACTAAGAAAATGAATTCATATTGTTTTGATACTTTATTAAAACGACCCATGGGTCATTTTTTGACATTTAGGAGTCATCTGAACCTCAATCAGATGCACGGTGTTGACTGGTGTGACTCAAAGTGTCTCTTTTTATTTAAAATTGACATTAATTTAAGTAAAAACAACAATTAACTTGCTAAAAATTGAGAAAATGAATTTATATTATTTTGATACTTTAGTAAAACAATCCATGAGTCGTTTTTAAAATATAAGAGTCAATTGTGCCTCAATATGACACACGGTGTGACTGGCATGACTAAAAGTGTTTGTTATCATTTTAAAATTGACATTTTAGTTCAAAATGTGTCACTCACTGACAACCAAACAAACATGCTCCAATTGTCTTGATAATTTATGAAAACAATTTTTAATTAATTTTTTGATGTGTATGAAGTGGTCTCACGTCAAACCGATGAATGATGTGACTGGTATGACTCAAAATGTGTGTTTCCAGTTTGAAATGAAATTTCAGTAAAAAAACACAACTGGCATACTGAAAACCAAGAAAATGCATTTGTATTATTTTGATACTTTAGGAAAATGATCCATAAATAATTTTTGATAGGTAAGAATCATGGTCACCTTAATCTGACACACAGTGTGACTGGTATAACTCCAAATGTGTCATTATTTAAAATTGACATTAATGGTAGTAAAAGAGAAAGTGACATACTCAAAAATAATCAAACACATTCAGATTGCTTTGATATTTTAAGAAAATATTCCATAACTCATTTATGATGTGTAGGAATCAACCCCACCTTAATAGAACACACTGTATGATCAGTATAACTCTAAATGTGTCATTTTTATTAAATATTGACATTTTATTAATGTATTCTTTCATATTAATGTTTAATTTATTTCTTTATAGTATTACTAACATAATATTTGTTTTATTATATAGGAAGAATATTTTTATTGGGTTGAGATGATTTGTTCAACAACTGATACCATGGGAGGAAATTTTTGAGAGGGGATGATGGGCGTCAAAATATGGAATATTAATGTTTTAAAATGATTATTGGATAATTGTAAATTTAAATTAAGAAACTTTGTTTTTTGAAATGTAAATAGTAGTTTTTTTATATACCATGGGTGGATATTTTTTGTATTCATGATGTAAATTAAATTTATATAGCATTTTTTGAAATTATATCAGTTTTTGAAATTACCAATTGTATATAGCATTTGAAATTGTAGGTTTTGCTTCTGGGTGTGTTGTTATATCAATAGTAGACTGTAGGCAGCTAGGCCTTTATATGCACTAAAAAGAGATGATAAAGGGGGCCCTTTATCACTTATTTTTTTAGCATGGATAAAGGACCCCCTTTATCAGTGATTTTTTAGTGCTGATAAAGGGGACCCCCCCCCCCATCATCACTATGATTAATTATGCTTTTTTAGTGCTGTTAAAAGCATATTTGCACGTTGTTAAAGAGAATATGTGTATTATTGCATAAATATTTGACATGGACTCCTAGAGATATTCTAGGAAGCATGTTACTCGAGGTCTATTTTATCATTTTCCATCTCCTTCTATCAAATCGTATAAACCAAGTCCCCAAAATTAGGGTATAAGGACAATACTAACTTTCTTTCTCAACAAAAGTGAAACCTCCGCATCCCCATTTCTAAAACCAAATTGGATCTCATCCACTACTAAAAATAATCCAGTTGTGTTGTTTTCATTTTTTATTAATGATACCAATGGACACATTGAAAAACAACTCCAACCTCTACAAGCTATCTAGAAACATATCACTCCTCTTTTGTGACCCATTCCTCAAGAATCCAAAGTGGATGGTCTAAACTTTTCAAATAACCTTAACTTACCATATATAGACCCTATTATTACACCAACCAAACCCAAACATCAAAAACCAAGACTCATAGACAAACATTATTTATTTCATAGAGATATTTTCTATATTTTGGTAATGCATAAATGTCACTCCATACACACTATATTGAGGACTATGATCAAATAGGTGTAATCCTCCCTCAAAATTTACATTGATACACCTAATATAAACACCAATGGATAAGACCATTATCCTATTTGGGGAGTGGATAACATGATATTCACCTTTGGGTAGAACCTTCAAGTCTATCACCTAGGAATATCTAGTCATGTAAGACCACTCAATCAATACAACCACTCCATTCCACCCTCACGCAATAGTAGGGTGTGTAATACCATCAATCAAAGGTGAGAAATATCTCCCATCGAGAACCTACTACTTCAAGGATAGTTGTAAAATTTTCTACCCCACTAAATGAACATGGAATTATCTACTTGGGCATCAACCACTACACTACTACTGCATAACTCGGACTGCTCTAATAGTTATAGCTTCTATCTTTACAAAGTCTAATAAAAAACCATATAATGAAAGCCAATATGCATATATATAATGAAAATGAAGGAAAACCATGTTTACCCTCCATAAATATATCAATCACCCATTCACAGTCATAGTACTTTGGTACACCTTCAATATAGATAAACTAAACTTACCAGCTGATGGTTAATCGACTATAACTCCCTGAGGCTTAGATCTGTTGACTATTAATGGGGGACACACTCACTAATAAGGTATACATATTCTCATATTCTCAACTACATGTCACTTTTAAATTCTTAAAATTTGATTTCAATCCTTGCTAAATATGATACCACTAGGTCTCACCACCACCATATTGAAACCCATGAAATATCCTTTTCTCTATCAAGGTCAAACTCACTTCATTGGAAGTTGTGAGTTATATTTTTTTTTATTTAGTGGAGATTATCTAGATAAAATAGGTCTATCTAGGATCTACATTGAAATCTATATCTCCAAAACAAGTGATGTGGGATGAATATCTCATGTATATTTCTATAAGCACTATAGTCTGTAAGGAGAGGACATGAATTGTGCCTCATACCCCACCAGACATCATATATTCATAACCATCTATTTCATGGGTTAACCAATAGATTTGAATGCCATTTATTTGTGATTGAAAATAACTTTCCAAGGGTGGTAGTGAAGAGAGTGGATCGAAACATTATCCATCCCTAATTACTCCTACACCACCAAATCCTTAACCTAAACAACTTTACATGGTAGGTCACTATGCCAATAGAAATATGGTATTTTGTCTCAAAAACACTTTTAATGGTAAGTTCTTTCCATGGAACCACTCTATCTATCCTTGTAGAATAATCTATCTTACTTCAAAATCTAGGGCGTAACACTATAAGGAAAAATCTCAACTCCCCATACTCACCTAAGAACTCCAACATAAGTGGGGATGTGTAAGAGAAAACATCATATCCTGAGTCCTTTCCCTATAAGATCTTTTTGAATAATTGAACCAGAATATATCCACTATGAATCATGCCCAGGAAGTAACACATGAGGTCTATATGCTCAATGTTTACCCATACATGGCCATGCTGCCCTATGGAGTGCCAATCATCTTTTGAACTTAGAATCATCATCAATGTTTTTGGATAAAACCACATATTTAAAAAGGGATCAAACTCCAACTACAATAGAGTAATATTGTAATTATTTCAAGGAAAAAATCTTCCAATGTGGCTTTTTTCACTATTTAGGGGACTCAAGAATAATTTTTCACATTGTTAATCGGTGTTTGGACTTGACAAAATGATTGATTCACTGATTCCTACCAACCCTCTACCATAGTAGGATTTGTTTTATCTCAGATTCAAGATAACCTCTAATAATGGAAATCCTATAACATACAATGTCTATGGATAGTCTTGTTTTACTCAGTGAAAATACCATATTCTCTACAAGAAGGTTAACACCAAGAAAAAGGGGGAAGAAAATTTTACTCTGCTCATGAGCAATGATATCATTCAAATGAGTGTTTGAATCAATGGATCATTACTTGACTAATTAGTAGAGGGAGGTTCAAGAACAGGTATAGGATCTCACAATCCTTCCTCAAGATAAGATTCGGCTATCCACGGGTGGACTCATTCATTTGATATGATGAACCCACAATGGTTAAAGAAAATCTGGGTGATCTGACAAATAAAGGACATGAAGGACTACAACAGACCACTGCATGATGGATGTACCATCCAGAACATACACCATAATGGATGTATTATGGTTCTAAATATATTTATATATTATTAGAGTTCTAATGAATGGATACATCGACTATTTTACCAATACAGGTTTTCCAATTTTAATAAAAAAACTTAAAAAACCTTAACACTATTTCCCTAAATTCAAAAACTAATCTAAAAAAGACCATGACACAATTGTCATAAGTAATTCAAGATATATTAGATGCTCAGTGAATCATGTAGAAACATGGGGGTGAATTAAGTGTTATCTAATTTTACTGAATTTCAATTACTAATTTTAAGATTTTAAAAAACCTTTGGACTTGAACCTCTAGTGTTGGTTAATTCTAATGGATATGGGGTAGACCTATAATACACCTATGTGAAATATAGTATAGGAAAGTAAATTAGTATAGGTGTTTTTATAGGGTTGATACCCTCCTGGGAAAGATACTTCTTATCACACTTAGGATTTCAGGTTCATGGTTTCTCCACTATTAATCTTATCATCAATATTAGTGGAGTTAGATAAGTATCATCTTGAAACCAAGAACACCATATTACATAGGTGTGAGATCAACATATCCCAAAAGTGATCTATGAAACATCCCAATAAACTTGTTTACAATAGCATACCACTATTTCCTCTTCATCTCTTAATTCTCCTCTAGAAGTAGATCAAAAACCTATCCACCGATGTCTCTACTTCCACAATAATGATCTACTTCCTCATAATATAGTGAATTTTATTTCTTGAAAGAATTTAAGAATAATACTTGCAACTTGATATATATTTCACTGTATACCTTCATAGAAACTTATGAATTTTATTTTTGGATCTCTCAACTCGTTATTATAAGGATCTCAACCCAAAATGATCTTACCTTTAAATTATAAAAAATAATTCACAACTAAGTTATTTCAATGAAATATAACATTCAAAAAACTTCAGTATTCCCCTTGATCACTAATCTTATTCTCTTATTCTTCTTCTCTTGTTCTTCTTCCTTGACTACATATATTCAGCAGTACAAGTCAACACATGAGAATATTTTTCATCTCAAATTAAACTTTGACACCTAGATGATCAAATCTATCCACAAAGGATCAACATTATAATCATCATTATCATCATATTATTATTTGAGAGTGTTCTTAGTTTTCCTTCCAGTTTAAGATCTTATTCCACAAACTCATATACACATCATCTATATCTTTAATAGCTCCACATATTAATAATTTTTGAAAATATTAGAATTAAATTATCATAGGATAGTTCTATTCCATCTCAATATTATCAAAAATCCATTCAATATAATTATATAACATGATATTTCATGATTTTATTAATTAGTTAAGATCAAGTTCATACCTTATGATTTTGAAATATTATCTATTTTACTAACAACCAGTAAATAGTGAAATTGCACATCTATCCTTATTCGCTTTTGGTAGCTCAGAAAAAAGCCAATTGAGAATATTCTCTAAATTATATCTCCATAAATAATTTACAAATAATACATTTTGAGAATTTATGAAATACCCATATTCTTCTTCCTGCTATTTCAACTCAAACTAATCTCATTATAGCTTATGTATTGAAGAATAGATCCATGAGAAAACTGAAATAATCAATATATTTAACATTTAGTCATTTAAGAACACATTTCTTACTCATAAAACATATTCTTAGCATGAATCACATTCAATTTGTTATATTTATAAAATTTCATATTAGTAAAATAATCTTCATATTCATTTTAATTTTTTATCACCAATGATGATTTTGGAATATTCCATTCGAAAATCAAAATATAAGAAATAATGATCCCCCATTACATATAATTCTTCTAACTCAAACCAATATTGTATCATGGATTTTAGAAGAATCATGATGTTTAGATCATTTGGGAATAACTCAAGCATCTTCAGATATATCTTTATTTATATTCTAGAAATTCTTCATCAAGAAACCTTTTATATTCTACTAGAAGTTTACAAACTATTATATTCTTGGAAGATCCATTTATATTTTTTTAATTTAGAGTTTAATCACACACTATTACAAATGTTTGTGATGTTTGAATCCTTATATAATAGTCCAAGTGTCATCCTGATTATATTTTTCTTTATATTCTTAAAAATAGAATACACATAGTTCAATAGGTATTTTTTCTCCATTTTTATCTAAATATTGAATCCCATATACAATGAGTTCCATTGACACCTACACTGAAAAAATTCACACTTAAACTAAGGCCATCACACATATGCTTTCTAGGATAAAACCTATGCCTAGTAGACTGCCACTTATGCATAAAGTCCATTTCCAATTTTCTATATTTGGTTAATAAACATGCATAAATTGAAACAATGGTACAAATACTAACACTATTGAATCATAAGTAGGTTCTATTGACACATAGGATGGTCCGGGTTGACAAATACATTATCCCCAATTGACACATATGGGTTTTTTTAATGGGTTTTTAAATTTTTTTATAAAAGGGATAGGGTTCCTGATATTTTTAAAAGTGGGATCCAATATGCATGAATAGAGTTCATGCATCTTCCCTCACCGGGAAGCATAAATGGGGTTCCTGCTTCCTCCATAATTTTTAATTAAAAAATCATCAATATTTGTAAATACTAATTAAATATAAATACATAATAATTAAAAATCATTAATATGTATAAAATATAAATAAATATAAATATATATATATATTAATTAAAAAATCATCAATATGTATAAAATATCAATAAATAATAATACATATTAATTAAAAAATCATCAATATGTATAAGATATCAATAAATATAAATAAATAATAATACATATTAGTTAAATAAAAAATATTAATAATAGTGTTCATGGACATTTTGATCAACTGGTCTGATTCTTGGTGCATTGCTCGATCTCCACTAGTGTTTATTCATTAATTTTTACAGTAGATCCATACATCCACATTTATTTCCAATTAAATATGTCAATATGTTAATATATTCACTTTATGTTACCAAACATTCATTCCACTTCCTCACCCATATATTAATATGAATTAAAATGTTCCAATGGAAAAGGGTATCAGTTCATACTTAAGAAATGTGTCATCCATTATTTCACTCTAAAACTATGTGATCCATACTTGGTCTAGAAAACAATAGGATTTTATTTGGGAAACAATGTTGTCATATACCAACTGATCATGATACCACATGAAATTAGAACTCATGTACTTGTCATCAAGGGTAATCCAATTTTATTTCAGGATGAAGATATTAAATGAGATATGAAACTTTTATTATAACAATCAACCTAAAACTCATGCACTCACTTTAACAAATAGATCAAAACCATTCAAGTGAAATAACAAATATAAGCGGCCTTTGAGCACATCCATACTTCAACTTTTCTTGTGTCATTGATTAATTCAATTACAACCCTTTTCTATTGTTATATTTTGTTAACAAAGGAATAAAGATTTAGAAAAATATACCTCTTTCAATAACATGATCTTCTTGAACATTATACAGTAATTAGATTTGATTATAATTGATATATTAATTCTGGCAGTAATTTCATATTTATTCATTTACCTCCCCCTCAAGGAAAACACTCGTAAACATCTTTATAATGGTGGATATATTTAATAGTGGTTTTTAAGATGTTCCAATACAGATAATACACTAGAATTCATCTTCATCTTATGACTATCTAGATTAAAAAACATATATAACTTCACTAAGAATGATCTAATTTTCAATACTTATTCTTCAGGATACCAAAAATATGATCAAACAATGATGATATCTTATTTAAAATTATTTGTCTTGGATATGCTAACACATTCTTAAAATTCATCAATGATGACCCTCTTTTGTTATTTTTAATTGAAAACCAATTTAGGAATCATTCAAGGATGATAACTTCTTTATATTTGTGATCAAGAATTGATAGCACTCATTATTTCTCATGTTCTTCCCCTAAGAACTTGGTTCTCCATCAATTCCTTATATCATAAGAATAGATAAAATAAATAATGAATAAGGAAATTTGTTGGATCTTCCTTACTTTTTAATGTGAATAATAAGGTTGATTTTTTTCTTAATGAAGTTGGTCCAATTCCTCTAGTATTCATGATTTCACATCTGAACATCCGTTTTGATTTATATTGTTGTAGAAGGGATATATTCACATGACATTCAGATTTTTGTGGAGATTTTTTTTCCTTATTATCCTTCATGGATGATGAAATATTAACCCTATTAAGGATTGTTTCTTATTATAAAAGAATATAAAATCAATATTTTTCATAATGTCCATAATTTTATCACCTGATGGTGGTATTTTAGCCTTAAAATAATCTAGTGAAGATTGTGAACCAGTAGAAATGGTTTCCTTATTTTATAAATTCTGAATATATATGTTCTCAAAATTGGACAAATGAACTTCTAATTTCATATATTGTGGTTTTTTTATCTTCAATCATAATCACCTACTCTTCACAAATATCCATTATTCACTAATTTTCTTCTTCATGCAACATTATTTTAACAAAGATTCATGTTCCATGATATTTTAGGATTTTACATCCAATTTCAAATCATTGAGATCAATAATATTCTTCAATATTTATCCAAGTTCACCGATATTCTCATCCAGAGTATTTTTGAATTCAAAATAATTAATATTATTAATATTTATTAATGAATTTAAGAATATTATTTATTATACATATATAGATAATAATACTAAGTATTATTATGAATATCAAATTGTAATTATTTATTTTAGTAGATAATATGATAATATCAAGGCACTTATTAAAAAAAGAACAAAACTCTATAAATCATAACAATAAGGAACATACAACATGTGTCATAAATCTAATATGAACCCAATCTATGCCTTTGGCATGGATGATCCTCTGTCCCAAAACTAAGCATATACTGGATGCATCCATGAAGTGTTTGTCTATGTCTCCGCTTTGGCGTACGCTACTCCTGTATATCATCAACGGCAGCCACCTCCACATCCTCCTGTATGAAAATTGGTGGATGTATAGTCTTCACACCTATACCCTGTTCTGACTCTAAGGATAGTGGATGTTGGCTGGAACTCTCGCTAACATGTGAAGAAGATGGATGTTATGATGGAGATGTCTGCATAGCATGGAGTAATTAAGCATCCAGTTCAGTCCAGTCAATGTTTATATCTACCTCTGGCTATGACTGAGAAGTTGGAGGAGCATCTAACTGGTTATGATGAACACCCTCCTCCTATGAAATAACAACATCCAAAACAGGGTCTTCACCCCCTGGTACATCTATATCAGGTTCAGAAAGCTCCACAACCTCATCATTGTGTGGTGGATCAAATAAAATACCATGATAAATCTCATTCATCTAAGGAAGAAACTCTGCTAGAGCACTGTAAAAATATGCCTGGTCAAATGTGCCTCCCTCTACTGTATCAGAAATGTGAATTAGATGAATGATACGAGCATCCTGTGAAAAAAAATTATGTTGTTAAGTAATGTTAATAAAAAAATTTTGAATAGTGGAAGGAATAATTTATACCAACTGATGAAAGGCCCATCTGTGTCATGTCAGAAATATGATTAGGGACCTATAGTACCAGGACACATAATTCAACTAATCTAATAAATGAAAATGTACTTTCCTCTCCCCTAATAATAGGGACTCTTTTCGTTTGTCCCATAGATCAATATATATGGAATTTTATCTCCTCCAATAAAAGTGTCTCTTTCTTGACATCTTTATGGAATTAAGTGAAGATAACTAACTGGGCGGGTCAAGAACAGGCTAAAATAATCTGAAATTCCTCATAACTCTATCATTCTGATGCCACTCGACAATATGAAAATTAATTAGTGGAACCATGCAGGATCCGGTAGTAAGCATTGTCGTACAATATGGTTGAAGACTCTGGATGATATTATATGTATATAGAATCCATGTAATCTGAAAGAAAAAATGAATAATCAATTTATAAATGAAGATATGTAAATTAAAGAATAATTATTTAACAATATAAATAATAATCACTTACATATTCTTATCAAAGGTTGTCCAGCATAAGTCTGTAGGAATGGACATAATGTCTAGCAGAATCCAAATATCAATGTGTCTAACTCCATCTATAGATAACATTATTATAGTTACATATCATAATAGAAAGTTATACAATTAAGTTATACATTTGAAGGAAGGAATAACATACCATCGTCCACATGAAGCCTCTCTTGCAATATCAACAGTCAATGGCGCATGAGCATGTAGAGCTAAACGAGGGATCGGATCCCATACCCACATCTATAGAATAAAAACATATCCCATGATCTACATCTTATCGATGCAACATGCACTGCATAGTTCCCCGTATGTATATGATAGACAAGAAAACCCCCTGCTATATCGGCCTACCTAGTTCAAATCCTCCAGAAAAGGTAAATACATCAGATTTACAAAAGTAGTGGAGTGATCAATTAAAACAGTTCCACTGATCAACTTCAAAATATATGCACATGCAAATCACAGCACAGTGATCTTATTAGCATCCTCTACTAGATGTTTGAAGTGATGGTCTAACCGGGGATGTATAATCTACCACCAATGATGGACCTACCAACATCATGGACCTCTCTATGCCCAGTAATCTATGAAGAATATCTAACCAATATGCTCCAAATCGGCCTGTCACAAATGCACCGTCGATGGGGAGGACCAACATAATGGACACATCTTGCAGGGTAATATTCATCTCCCCTATCTAAAATAGAATGTATGTGTCTCTGGAATCCATCTCTCTATGAGCGCAGTAATGAGATGATGATCGAAAAATGTGAAGTCACACATTGCTATGTCATAGAATCCAGTGTGACAAAGATGGAATATGATAGCGGGAGTTGGTGCTACATGATGTAAATGATGAGATCTACATACACTCAAAGGAGGCATAGGATGTCCCTCTAAAACTAGTCATGATACATGAGTAGTTTGGGATGTGAGAAATGAAGGACCTATCATCTACAAAAATAATATCATCGTTACTTTTTATAGTGAATTCAATAAAAATTGTAAACTTTTTAAAAAAACTACAACAAGAAAAATAAGGTAGAAAATATATGTGGGCGGTGTTATTTATTTAGGTTATAAATTTCTTGTTTTATTGATATCTAATAAAGTTTAATTTATTCTATTTTTTTATATAAATAAGCAGTGATGGGAAACCCATATTCTACATGTGGAAGCATGATATATTCATTTTCATTGTATATTTATTATTTTAATAGTCATAGTATCACAAAATTCTTTATGATGGAATCTATAATTGAGACAAACCAAAATTGAAACATGTCATAAATAGATCAAGTCAGAAATAAAAGGATTCATTGCGGAAATGTCCACATACGAAAAAAAATATACACATTCATGATAAAATACATAGACTCGATCATGGATAATGGGATGTGGAGCTCTGTCTTTCCACTTGGGGACATCTCTTACGATTATGTCCTTCTACGTGAAAAATACTGCATCGTATCCCCCCTCTTTATTGTCGAGTACAATCCATCTCATTTGTGATTCAAGTTTAATTTGGCCTTCCTTGGGGTAGACACCTAGTAGTATGAATCAAATAATTTAAAAAATGATATAAATTGAAAAAAAAACATAAATGAAAACAAAACCAACTTACGAAACCTGTAAATATCAGGGAAGATAGTCAGTTGATCA
The DNA here is from genome assembly GCA_963277665.1 of Viscum album. Lineage (NCBI taxonomy): Eukaryota > Viridiplantae > Streptophyta > Magnoliopsida > Santalales > Viscaceae > Viscum > Viscum album. The sequence goes on along the minus strand of OY728140.1, from coordinate 87,692,589 downwards.
GAAAGAAATGGGATAGAATTAAAGTCACCAATAGGTATCCAAGATGCACTATAATAGTTAACCAAAGTGCTCATGTGATACATAAAGTCAACATAAGGATCCCATGATATTTTTACCAAAGCACAAGTTATAACAACATGTGCACAAGGATATCCCAATGCTTGAAAGTTGCTAGAATCATAGTATCTATTATCCAACATGACTATAAGAACTCGACCATAGGTGAATGTAGCCCGATCATAACAATCTATTACCTAAAAGATCCTATTTTACTTATCAAAGGATAGAACACCCCATCTTGAATCCTCATGTAGTATCTGATCAATGTCACTTTGGAAATGCTGAGTAAAATGTATTCCATTTCCCATCATCTGATAGGTCTTGTGGGACTATTCAATAAAGTAGTGCACACATCTATAAAATGTCTCTTGCATTAACCCTATGATCAGTAGTTTTCACACACCCTTGAGGACCCCATTTATGCACTCTACTGTATTAGTGGTCATATGGCCATATCTCCTTCCACCATCATATGTTAATGACCATTTTTACTTTGAAATCTGCATCATATATTCATATGCATCTTCATTAGCCCTTCGAATCTCTTCAATATGTCGATCAAACCTTTCTTGTTGGGTCACATATTTTGAAACCATAATAGAATAATGTATCAAAAAGAATATTAAATTTTCTTTCAAAAAAAGTAATTTTAGAAAAACATACCCAACTTGAGGATCTCCCTCTTTATTACCTCATCTATGAAATGCTTATGCACATTACTTGCAATATGTCTAGTGAAATATTGATGAAAATAATTAATCTCTCTCCATAAAACCCAATTAGTATTTATGACTTCTATAATCACTCGATGGTGATCAGATATCAGAAACACTCCCTGGTTTTGTGTGACATCAATGCATACACATGCCAAAAATCAGCTCCAGGATTCAAAATTATCCTTTTCAACAATAGAGAATGGAAGTGGTAGAGGATTATAATTTCCATCCTGTGTGGGAGTAATAAGTATAACACCTATATAATTTCCATAAAGGAGAGTGTTATTGAACTGAATTAATTGTTTACAATAGGTAAAATCAGTGATGCGTGGCCCAAATTCCCAAAAAAATCCTATTGAACTTCACCATTGATCGATCAACTCAATGATTGGGGTAAATATACTCAATAGTGTCCAAATGATAAATAATATGATTTTTGAGATACAAAAATTCCATAAGTTATGGAAAATTTAGAAAAGATTCATCCCAATAACCATAAACTTTTACAATTTTCTTCTGTTTTGTATTCCAAGATTTGTTATAGGATATCTTATAGTTAAACAAGTGTTGAATTCATTCCTGAATAAGGGAAACGAGAATGTCCTAACATGTTCATATTATCTCTATAATAACAGTTGGTATAAACTCTGAATCAAGTGAATAGTGATCATGCGACAAGCTTGGATACACACAAGTGTGTTGGATATATAATTTGGTTATCTTCCAACATGAAAAAAAATTATCATATATTTACCTTAATCATAATTTATATTCTAGACCATATTTTTCACATCAAATGATATATTTTGTCTTATTCAACTCATCAACCACAAATGTGAAATGTCACTCTATGTGGTACTGTTTTATAACATTTTTTATGGAAATTTTACTTTTAAACTCATACCCGACATAGATGGTGTTATTAGTTGATGAAGATCTATTCCCTATAATTATAGGGAATTAAAAATCTAGTGCAATGACATCCGAATCAAAAAACATTTCACACAACAATCCTTCAACTAAGGAACTTAATACTGAACAATTATTACCACTAACCAGTGGATGTCATGGATTCATATCTATCATAGGAACCTTAGAAGGTCCATTCCCCACATCACCTTGTCGTGGATGCATATCACTCATAGGAACCTCGTAAGGTTTATTCCCAAAATCACCCTCACCCACATCATCTTTTAATGTCTCAACAAATACTTCATCCTTAGATAAACTTTCATTCACTATATCAGTAGTACACAAAGAGATGTACCTTATATTCCCTTCCAAATTATGATCATATTCTTTATAATTTGGTTTGATCATAGGAGTCATATGAGGAGGAAATAAATAAGAGTGTTGTGAAGGAATTAATTCTACAGAGCTCACAAAAGACAGTTCTATAGTAGTAGTTTGTACCAAATCAATATCAGAAATCACCATATATAATTTCATTAGACCATTGCTACGTTTTTTCCTGAATAACAAAGATGCATCCATCCAATCCTCATCATTGACCATAGAGTACTTAGTGTTCTATAAACATTTAGGATATTTAAGTTGTTGATATGTTATTGAAGTAATTGATTGATCATCCCTCATTTTTAAATGAATATGAATCTTATTTAGAACTTTATCCAATATTAGAAAATCATGAATATTTTTCACTCTTGTAGGTGGAAAATTATATCTAAAACCCTGATCAGTTTAAATTACCTCACTGTTGCAATATATATGTGTAGACATGATTACCAAGAAAAAATAATTAATAAAATATTATATACTACATAAAATTTTTAAATTATTTAAATTGGTTATGATTGAATAAATGACTTTATCTTGATGATTTTTCTATGGATTGGTTTATCATTATTTCATAAACCAACCAAAACCTAAGTGGGACTCCTTGCACATCTATTAGCTCAAATTTCAGCTACCATTGGTCTCTTCTCAATCACAGTCTAAGAATCCATCTTCAAACAACAACAACTATGGACAAAAACCCTTTTATAACAATTATACTCATAAGAAAATGAGGGGGTCTAGGGGTTTAAAATACAAAACATTTTTTAGACAGACATGCAGGTCCTTACATACTTAGAGAGAGGGATGACATGCACCTGAAAACATGACATGCAATTTCAATAATACTTTATACGGCCATCTGAAGATTAGTAAACTTTCTAGATTTATAACATGTTTTTTTGAGATATTTATTATGTTCTAAATCTTGTCCCCTTATGTACTATATTTAATAAATAATATATATAAATAAATCTATTTATAATTAGACTTTTTTGAATATTTTTCACTACTATATATGATAAACTATAACTAAAACCTTGATTGATATAAATAAACTCACTATTGAAGTATATTGATGGTGATATTATCACCAAATAAAATTTAATAAAACATTGTAAATTTTTATACCACAACATCAAATGTTTCATAAATTTTAATGTGGAGAACAAAATGCAATTATTACAAATAATTTTTCTACATACACAAAAAAATACATGAAATTTCAATTATGCATTGGTCAGTCATCTCATGACCAGTCGTCACACAATACTCTTAACATGGTTTTGGATATATTTAATATGTTCTACATATTATATAATTTTACCTATAACTAGATGTAATATATAATAAATATCTACAACTAATTTCCAAAATTTTATCTTTTCAATGTGTGTATGTATATATATATATATATTTAATAATAACATTTATTAAATTTAATTAAAAGTAATTTAATTACTATACACTTGTGTTATTTTCAATTTTATAAAATTATATATATATATATATAATATTTTTTCATTTTTCTAATATTTAAAATATAAGTAATTTTATTTTATACTTTATTACTTGGAAGACTAATTATTTACACTCAATATAAATTAAAATTATTACTTATAATAAACTTTTTTATACTATTAACAAAAATAATATTTCATATATAAATATGATACTTAATATAATAATATATTTTTAAGAATATATATAGCTAATTACCACCTATGACTATAGAATATATACATTTTAAAAAATATATTATTTCTCTAAATATAAATTACATTTTATAAATAACATTTCAATTTTATAAACACCTTATTTAAATTTTCTAACAAATACACAAAACTTAAATCATACCAGAAACACTAATTTATATATTCATACATTCATGCATTGATAAATATTAAATAAATAAATCATAAACACAAAATAAATAACATTTATATAATATAAATTTTAAATAGAAATTTTACCTTCTTAAAAAAACCACAAATATATGTTGAGAAAGAAATCCTGTAGATATTTGGAAAAAAAATACCAAAGGAGAATAGTGAGATTTGGAGGGGTCCTTTTATAATAAATCCTTGGATGGATTCTTAAACCTTGTTCACACATCCTTTTGATATTTTGTGAAGGAAGTGTGAACGCACCAAGGAAGCGTGAATGTAGTTCATGCTTCTTTGGTGGTAGGGGTAGAAGCGTGAACCTCATTCATGCTTCTTTCACAAATCGAAGAAGCGTGAATGGGTTTCATGCTTCTTGGGGCCCCTTTTTAAAAAAATCAGGAACCCTATCCAATTTATAAAAAAATTAAAACCCATTAAAAAATCCTATCTCGCTAAGATAAGTCTATCTTGGTCTAATGAGAGGGTTGTTATTCCCCGAGGGGCTTAAGCATTGTGTTGTTTTTTTTTTATTGCCTATGGTTGAAAAGTTCAGGTGAGTCTATTTCAAAATTTCAAGTTTTTTTTGAGTGGTACTAATGAGAAGTGGTCATTTCTAGATTATTCAATTCAGGAATGCTGGTTTTCGTCAAGTAATGATACAATAAATCATATGGTGGGGAGCACCCAATAGTTTTCTTCAATGAAATCAAGCTCAATATCCATGGTGGTGTGAGTTTTTATGCCTATAGGGGATGGTGGTAAGATGATTCATGTCTAGATCTAGTGTCAGATAAGATTTCATGATTCATTAGTAATAATTAGTGCTGTTAGTTCATTTATTAGTGTTGGAAAAATTTAAGGAGAGAAAAAATAATAATGATGGTCGTCGAATTCATTTTATTCAAAGAGGGTGACACCCTACCATTATTCCCCCATTTAATTTTGTTAAAGACATTTAATTTAGGTGAGACCAAATGAGGGTTAGTGAAGGCTATAAAAAGTAATCTCCTCTAATAGTTTTCATTATCGGATTCTCAAGAAACACATCTACAGAATTGAGTGCAGTATTTTGTGAGGCGTCTCTCCACATTTTCAAGAGAGAATTTCATAAATGTTTTCTCCTCATAATTGAGAGAGTTTGTACCCACATTTTACCCTAGTGAAATCCTTATATTTTCCTGTGGTTTTTTACCCCTTTCATTTTGGGGGGTTTTCCATGTTACATCTTGTGTTCATTTTATTTATTCACTTTTACACTTTATTTCTTATCACATAATTATTGTTGTACAAAATGGACAATTATTTATGTTCCTAAAAAGTTGTATCAGAGCCAAGGTTCCAGCCTGAGGAAAATCAATATTGACGATGTGTCCAAATGGAGGTGAAATATGAGATCAAAAAATTCAATGAAAATAATTTTTCATTGTGGAAAATGAAGATGCAAGTGGTTCTACAGAAAGATAATTTCCTACATTAAATTGGAGAAAAAACTCTGGGTGTGATGGAAGATAAATGGAGCGACATGGATGGGAATGTTATTTACAACATCCATTTGTCTTTGGTAGATGAGGTATTGTCATTAATTGTGGAGAAAAAGGTAGCGAAGGAAATTTGGGATACTCTTACAAAGTTGTATGAGGTAAAGTAACTCCATAAAAAAATATTAAAGAGAAAATTATACACTCTTCTAATAGAGGAGTCATCATCGGTGACCGACCACATCAACACCCTCAATTACCTTTTTTCTCAACTTATGGCATTGGGCTATAAAATTTTGGATACTGAACGTGCAGAGATTCTGCTCCAGAGTTTTCCAGATTTATATAATAAACTTATCATCAACCTTACCAATAATATCCAAATGGATATGTTGTGCTTAAATGATGTTGTAACTGCAGTTATTAAAGAATAAAGTCATAGTAAGAACAAGGAAGACAGAAAGACAACTTCACACCAAGTGGAATCTCTGTCAACGGAAAGAGGAAGACTGGTAGAGTGTGGTTCTAGTGGGATTAAGAATCTTCGAAAGTCTAAATAAAGGAGAAAGAAGAAAAACATAAGATTTTATAATTGCGGTAAGAGGGGGGATGTCATAAAAGACTGTTGGAATAAGAAGGGTGGTGAGAAGAACTCTCAAGGAAATGTGGTGAGTACATCTAGAAATGGAGACGTACTAGTAAGTGAAGTGGAGACAACCATTGAAGGTAGACAGCATCTCAACAGTACATGGATTATTGACTTAAGATAAACATGGCACATGAGCTCTCAATGGTAATCATTTGATCAATATGAAACTATCCCACAAGGACTTGTGTAAATAGGGAATGATCATACCTTGATGATCATTGAAGTTAGAACCATAAAATTGAAGATGTGTGATAACATAGTCTGAACCATTCAAAGAGTACACCATGTGCATTGACTCAAGAAGAACTAAAAAGCATGGCCTATTGTCACCTATCGACCGGTCAAGGTTCCGGTGCTCTGCTAATGTGTATAGCAGCACTCGGGTCGAATCCTCGGCGATGATACTTTGTAATAGTCGTTTGTTTTTAGTTAATTGTATTCTGATTAGGGGGTTTGTTTGTAGAGATTATGAAATAATTTATGTATGATGTTTGATTTAACAAATTGATAAATATTGGGGTGAGTTAATCATTAGGAAGTTAAGCTTGTGATATCCTTGAGCTTTGCTTTATATTGCATTTAATTAACACCCATGTCACAAGATGATTTTGATCGGAATTCCCAAGTGTTAAAGCATTAATCCAAGCCGTAACATAACTTAGGTTTCTAATAATTACCATTACTTGTTTATGGTAGTGTATTTTTGGTTCCAATAATCCATGGAATCCACATATTAAACAAAACATGTCATTAATCCATGACATATAAAGTTCAACATACACAATATTAATTTAAAGAACATTCGTCAAGCAAAAGCTCTCAATCACTTAACATACCTAAATTATAACTCACCCCAATTAAAGATTTACCCATCCATTAAAATGATTACTAATCTAGTTATAATGATTATGGTGATGAATTATAAAGAGAAGAAAAAGAAAGGGACAAGATAAGAGTAGTGCGCCGAACACACACACAAACGATGAAGAAAATTAAAAATGGATTTTCGATTGAATGAGGAAGCAGAAGAATGGAAGGGGATTCAACTGAATTTAAACTATTTTAAGAACATAAATATTAAACTACAGAAGGTGGATGAGAATAAGAGATATTGAATAAGTAACTTGCATTAAAACAGAATTACAAAGAAAGAGACTTACAAAATTACAAAAACGAAGAACACGAAATTAAGTGAAAACAAAGAGAGGAGGAAAGGTCTCTCAAGTGAAAACTTGAGTATGGAAGATCCTCCCAAGCCTTTTTAAAGGCCTTGGACGTTCTAATATGTTCTCCTCTCTTCTGAAATTCCAACCCTTTTGAAAGGAGAGGAGGGGATGTATTTATAGCCCAAGGTGGTGGACTGTTTACATTCCAGAAATACCCCTCCACTTGGCTCGCAGATATTGACATCAAGACAGCCGAATATCGAGTAATATACTTCTTCAAAGTTGTAGATAATAAAGTTGGTCGACAAATCTCAAAATTTGGAGTCATTTGGACTTAAGGAACAAAAGTTATTTCTGGTTTATTAAACAAAGTAAAATTGTCCATTTCAATCCATTCTTTTTGAAGTCCAGAATGTGAAAGGGTTTTTGAATATGAAGATGCCTTCAAATCCAAATGGGTTATTAAAAAAAGTAGGCCGCCTATATCTCCTATTTCACACTCCAAAATCTTAGCTCTATTTGATGCTTACATCATGAGATATGTCATGCATGCTATACTGATTGTAATTCTCGGCCAGAATGGTGGGCTGGACTTCAAAGCTTCATTTGGGCCCCTTGTACTTAGATTTGGGCCTTGAAATTTTTATACAAGATGAAATGTAGTGTCCCCCGAATTATTGTGGAGAGTTAACGTTTTTGGACTTCTGTATTGAGCCCAGTAAATCAATCTTAAAGGATGGTCCAGTTTTTTCACAGATTCTTTGGTCTTGTTTGTGAGGACCATATGACCCTTCAAATGGAATAATTGGATCATGGTACCTTCTAAAGAAATGTTTTATATTGAAAGGAGAATCCTAAAAAAAAGAACCACACAATTTTTATCAGTATAGTGATAGTTATTATTAAAAAATTAAACTTACTCAATTGGACTACTTCTAAAAATGCTCAAAAATTATACTTAATATTAAAACATTAATATTTCACACAAATTATAAACATTTCATATAAAATAAGTAAAGGGAGTATATAATAAGTCAAGAAAATATTAATAACATCAAGAAATTTTTTTCCTTGGGACAATTTGATAATATCAGATGCAAGACTCACACCGAGAAGGGCATGATGAAGATTTTAAAGGGATATCTTATGGTGATGAAGGAAGATAATATCTCAAACAACTTGTACATGATTATGGGTAAAATTTATAAGTAAGTGGAGATAGTTTTTTCATCAACTACCTCTATGGAATAGTTGACAATGTTATGGCATTAGAAGCTTAGTCATATGTCCAAAATATGCTTGAAGATTCTTACAGATCAGAAGTTGTTTCATGGGATTACAAAGTTATCCTTACCATTTTTAATCATTTTGTTTTGATTAAGCAGCATAGGTTGAAGTTTGGAACATCAACGGCGAGGAGAAAGGAGATCTTGGATTTGATTCATTCTGACGTTTGGCAAGCATCGGTTGTGTACCTATGAGGGGAAAGGTACTTTGTATCTTTCATTCATGACTATTCTAGAAGATGTTGGGTGTTTCCAATCAAGAGGAAATCATATTTCTTTAAATTCTTCAAAACATTCAAAGTGTGTAAGGAGATTGAATTTGAAAAGAAGATTAAGTGTTTGAGGATTGAAAATGGTGGAGAATATACAAGTGAGGGGTTTTATTTTTTTGTAAATAGGAAGGCGTCAAGAGATATTTCATGGTGTTATACACTCCTCAGTAGAATGGAGTTGTAGAGTGGATGAATACAACCCTGTTAAACAAAAAAAGGGTGATGTTGAAGACTGTAGGATTTGCCAAGATGTTCTAGGAAGAAGAAGTAAATAGCGCCAGTTATGTGATCAATTGATCCCCTTTAGTGGAAGTTGATATGAAGATACTGATGGGGATGTGGACTGGTAAAATTTTTGACTATTATCAATTACATACTTTTGGAAGTCTTTTATATGCACTATTTAATGACCAGGAAAGATCAAAGTTGGACATGAGATCCAGGGAATGTATCTTCTCAGGATATTTTGATCATGTGAAGGGGTATCATTTGTGGGATCCCACAATCCAAAAACTTATCATTAGTATAGATTTCATTTCTTCCTAATATAAGGTGAAAATTATGATTGATAAATACACAAATAAAGAGAGTATAGAAACTACAATAGTAGATGAGAAGGATGAAACAAAGGAAGAACCAGTTTCCTATGAGCCATTACCAGAGAATGATGATAAAGTATGAGATGATCCTAGAATATGATGGTCAAATTTAGATAAAATAGTTCCAATATAGCACTAAAATTATGTGACTAAGAGAAATTTTTCATATTTATTATTGACAGAGGATGGAGATCCATCATCCTTTTTGGAGGCGACCCAGATTCCAGATGTATCTTCACGGATGGAGGCAATATAGGAGGAAATTGAAGCCATACACAAGAAAAAGACTTGGGATCTTGTTCCATTACCTCACAAAAGGAAGGAAAATGGGAAAATGGGTCTACAAGATCAAGAGGGATGAAAAAGACCATGTGGAAAGATATCATTCATGACCGGTGATCAAAGGAGAAGGAAGGTATCAATTTCAATGACATATTTTCTCCTATTGTTAGATTGATGACTATTCTGGTAGTTCTAACGATGTGTGTTGTATATACTCCACATCTAGAGTAGCGTCGATGTAAAACTTGGAACCATTATGAGTTACAAATTTTGAGGGAATTTTAAATTTTTAAATTTTTAGAGCAGGGGTCATTTTGATAATTTGAATTTGGATTTAAATTTTGGGAGTTGGAGCATCCTTGGGGTGATGTTTTTTGATATGGATCAAGACCTAGGAGGTGCCTCAGGTTCTTAGATGAATCTTGGGAGCAAAAGATGTGAGTTAGAAATTTTGTATGGGTTTCCACCCTAGTTCACGGTTTAGTGTGAACGATTTGGAAAATACCATGAAGTACTATGAGGCTTATGGTGTTTCAGGTTCATTTTATAAAGCACATGATTGATTTTCATGGATAATGAACAGTTTTGAGAAAATCATATGAATTATATAAGTGATTGTACATGGTGATTTTCATGATTCCTTAGGGTGCATGGATTGTGCATGGTTGGAGACAAATTTTGAAACAACAATGTGAGGTGTTGAAAATGGGTTATAGAGGTGATTTTCATGGTTAGCGCACGGTTGGAAAAATCATTTAGTCAAACCATGTGAAGTGTCTCATGAAGGCAGTGTCAACTGCATGGTTGAAAAATGGTTTAGCAAATTGTACAACCAAACCATGCATCATATCCATAATTTTATAAAATAAAGGAAATACCTCAAATTCCCCCTTGGTATTTTAACCCTAACTCCCTTTTCCTCTACCCTTATGCACGCATGTCTCGGGATCTATTTTCCCCTTTTCCTCCTTTAATCCTCCTTGGTTTTTTTTATGGAGTTTCATTGGAAATTTCATGTGATAACACCTCATTTCTTCCTCCTTTGGTTTTACCTATGATTTGGGAGACTCAGCTTATGGTTTTGGTGACGATTTCCACCAAATAATGATGGAAAACATCAAAGATGATGGGTATTTTTCTCATCATGGTTAGAGGATGTCTAAAGACAATGAATGTGCATCATTGATTTCTATTGCGATGAATGTAAGTTGTATGGTGGTTTTTATTAGGATTTTTGAATTAAATTGATTAAATTATCCATTTAATTATTATCAATAGATAGTGCTTTCAAGTATCTTACATTCGTGTGTGTGTTTCAAGGGTATATTGCACCCCATTTCTGAAGGTTTCATCAAACAGATGTCTCTTAGGGAGTTTTTACACATTATGCCTATTTAAATTAAATTGTAAATTTATCATAAATTATTAAATGAATTTGAATGATTAATTATAAATTTTTTATAATTAATAATTGGGTGTTATGTCATGATATATGACCTAATGTTAAGGTATGGTGTCTAGTTATCTTGGACAAGTTTGGGGAAGAGCTACGGGGCTATGATCAAAAGGAAGTGGCTTCAATTGAGGTAGATAGCCTTAACTTTATTTTGAGTCTCTTGTTTGATGGTGATTTTATGTATGTGTTCTATCATTGTTATATTTTTCTACATTTCACATGATTTTGTGGTTCTACCATAAGTTAAGGATGGGTTCATGTTGGCCTAATAATCAATAAAAACTGCATAGATTTCTAAATTCTTTGATGATGACGTCATGGTAGAACAAGTGTGGATAACCATCGTTATGGATTTTTTTGGTGGTGTGTATTGGATTGCAAAGAGGAAAGAGGTTCATTTTTAAAAAAACTCTTTAAATGTAAATTTCAAGGGAAATATGTGATTGAGCAATGGGTTTAGAAATAGTATTTCAAAATAGAAATAAGGTTTTTTGAGAAATGATCTGATGGGATTTTTGGAAAAGGGTCTAGAATGAGAAAAATATGGTATGTGGTTCCCTTTATAATTATTTTGTAAAAATAATTTGATTGGTTTGTAAAAGGAATGTCGGAAGGTATTTGTTGAGATGTTTTGGTCCATTTGACCACATGATGGAAATCCTATGTTTTCTAAATCATGAGTCTTTTTATATGTGTCCCCTTATTGTCATTTCTTTGATGTCAACCCTATGGTGATTATATAATGGATTTTTTGGATATATGAGGATGAATTATTGATTGTGATGACTGATTATGGTTGTTTTTTATATCAAAGTGGTGGGTTGATATAGATGGATGTGATAGACCCCTTAGAGGGTAGAGATGGATTTGAAAGACTGTAAAGGGAATTGAGAGACATTATTCCATGAATGATGGGATGGGTCCAAGATGTGAGAATTTGATTAAAGAACCCATGTAGGGTGTTCATGCTCAGATGTGATTAAGGGACTCCTACAAGTTCCATAGTGACATGTTAATCCCCGAGATGGTCGGTGCAAGATATGAGTAGTGTTGAATTTAGGTGTTGCTTTAGATCCCAAATCATTTGTGAGAGTCTGATGTAACTATAGTGGCAAGGATACGTTGTTTTCTTAAGAGGTCAGCCATAATTATGAGAGACTATCTTAAGTTAATGGCCATCCCGAGAGGTATGTGATTAAAAATTCTGGGAAGGGAGTGTTCCCTGAGTGTATTTATTTATATATATGTTATTTAATTGGGGTTCTATGGTGGAATTACCTAGGTACATGTGATACCTAGTTTTGGGTTGATTGGTGGCTCTGAAGTATATGTAATTTGTTTCTATGTATGTGTCAATTGTGATTGAGATGGGTTTGAGATTTGTTCCTCGGGTAATAGAGGCCTGGTACCTAGTTTCGGGAAGGGGATGTGACCCCCTGTGTGTAAGATTACATGGTTATGAGGCTAGACGAGGGTCACCCTGAGTAGTATCTTATATTCAGTGGATGGGTATATTTCCCCTAGGTGGTTTCATTGTTTTCTATAGATGGGTATATTTCTCCCATGTGGTTTCATTATATTCTGGGGATGGGTATATTTCCCTTGTGTGGCACATACGTTCTGAGGATGGGTATATTTTGATAGTATAAATAAGACCGCCACCTAGAAATTATATTCCAGGAGGGGTAAAAGGGTCCCAAATACATCCCTGAAAAACTAAGGTGGGACCTTCTTGGAGTTTGTTAAAGATTCCCTAGGTGGTTATAAGTGAGGGGGGAAGAGAGAGAGGAAATGGAAAAATTATCCAGTAACAACCTATGGATTGGGAAGGATTGAGGGAGTTTCCCCTACCTGAAGTGTTTTATTAATATTATTCCGATATTTTTATCCTTAAACTATAATTATTCTCATAAGTAGCCTTTTATATACAATTCAGAGGTTTTATAGTGGTTCATCTTCATCAACTGGACTGACTTGCCATGCCCTGCTAAAGGAGACCCAGAATCAGTATTTCATAGAGGGTGTTGAATACCTTGAGATTATATTCATAAAAATTGATACAACATTTATAACCTTAACTTTTTCCATTTATGTGATCACCGTATAGAAGTATAAATGCTTCAAATAGGACAATTATGTGTTCCAATCATAGGTTCAGGCCTTCACTAAATTCTAGAAAAACATTTCTGCCATGGTGAGCCACTAGGAGAAGGCACCAAAAAGTCATGAGGTACATCCTTCCTCTATTTTCGATTTATCAATCTCTCATGAAAAAAATTCACCTTACATTGATCACTCTAGTTGGGATCCTAATATCCCACCCACCCCCATCTACCTTCGACCCGATTAGACGGTCACCAGTTTCCACATTGACTTACCAGTTTTTGATGGTTCAGATCCTCAAGAATAGATTATGAGAGTGTAATAATTCTTATGAATTAATCAAAGATTAGAATCTAAGAAGTTTTACTTTGTACAAATGAGCATTTAATGTGTCATAATCAATTGTTTTACCTTCATGCATGAAGTTTTTCTAGGCGTCTCTTGGCCAAATTTCAAGGAGGAGGTCATGGAGCACTTAGTATCCTCGATATCCAAAATCCCTATGAGAAATTATCTGACCTCCACCAGCATAGATCTATTGAATATTATATTAGGAAATTTAAATATTTATCCTCACTTATCCCTTTCCAACTAGAGAAAAAATATTTTAGCTACTTTCTTCATGATTTCTGTGATGAAATTCATAATTAGGTCTGTATACACAACTCCAAAACACACCTCCAGGCAATGCGATTATCCCACCATGTAAAACTTATTGTTCATAAAGGCGTGGGTCTATCTACCTAGGTTTTTGGTCCTCATTAATATTTTGGTTTCTATGCAATAATCTATAAATCAACTATCCACTCAGGTTTTACATAGCCAGCTTCTCTACCATTTCACAATGATAAATAGCTATATCCCACTAGCACTGCATCTGATCAAGGGGCACCTTGTCAGAGTTCCATTGGGAGCCACAGGGTACATAATTTATCTACTCAGAAATGGGATGAATTTAGCTACAAGTGGATCTATTTCTATTGTGTTAATCCTTATAATCCCATGCATAAATTCTCAGATGCAAAAATGCATGTGTTACTTTTGCTAAAGACAAAATCCCACCTGACATAGATTCAGCAACAACGTTGTCTGGTGACATTGCCCAGGATATTGGTGAAATAATTGATAAACTTGAGTGTTAAGAGATATAAAATCATGTATTTGGTACTTACTTCCACATGAATGTCTATGAACACTTAACTACAATGAAGGTGGAAGGCTGGGTGGGAAACATCCCTCTTCTTTCACTTTTGGGCAGCGGGGCCACACACAATTTTATCTCTCCCAAGCTCACTACTATACTCTATATCTATATCTCTACCACCCAAATGGAATGTTTCAAGTGAGGTTATGGTCATCTATTATGGTCTCATGGATTATTCCTACCCTTACAGTTAACCATGGGCACCTACACCTGTTTAATCAGTGCCCACATCTTGGACATCGGTAATTTGGATTTGATATTATGGGTTGGTTGTCTCTACTCTCTTGGTAAGTTAAACATTAATTGGTATACCATGACAATGAATTTCACCACTAGGGACACCTCTCATACCCTTCTTAGTACCACTCACCTAAAGTAATCTATCTCCCCCTTACATGGCTTGATAAGCCCTTGCAGCATCGACCACTCTGATTAGTTGGATCATATACTAACCATCGCTCAATACTATGAATTAGAAAAACTCTTTAATGAACATAAGTTATTTTTAACACCCCCCCCCCCCATGGCCTCCCTCCACAATGACCATCTAACTAAAAAGTCACATTACTCCTTGGGTAGGGACAGGCTTCAGTGCAGCCTTATTAGTACCCACAATTGCAGAAGAATGAGATTGAAAATAAGGTTTGAGATATGATTTAGGAAGGTACCATCAGGTCAAGAAATATTTCTTACTATATTCTAGTATTATTAGTTAAAAATAAAAATGCTTCATGGTAAATTTGTGTCAACTACCGGTCCCTCAACAAGGTGACTATTTTAAATAAATTATCAATTCCATCCATTGAGTAGATATTTTATAAGTTGCATAGAACTACTTATTTCTCAAAAATCAACCTTAAGTTAGGATACCACAAAATATGGATGAGAACTAAGGATGTGGACAAAACCACCTTCCATACTCACAATGGTCACTATGAATCTGTGTTCATGCCTTTTAGCCTCACCAATTCCCCTTCAACATTCTATGAAATAAGGAATGATTTGTTTAGGAACCCTCTCTAGTAATATTTCCTCAATTTTTTATGATATCCTCATTTATTGTTGTGAGTGGAACTCCATCACCAACAATTGAAATCCATGTTACATATTTTATGTGACAATAATTTTATTTCCAATCAGTAGAAATTTTCTTTAACCCATCATGAAATTCTATATATGGTCCACATCATCTCCCAAGAAGGAGTGTCCATGGATCTTAATAAAATATAATTCATATTGTACTGGTCATATCCTCTCACAGTTAAGGGTGTTCAGTGTTTCATAGGCCATACAAGCTACTACCAAAAATTAATCAGTGGTTAGGATATCATTTCCTAGCCCCTCACACTTCTCACTCGCAAGGAGGGATTCCACTAGACTACCACAGCACAGTAAGCCTTTGACTACTTAAAGTAGATGATAACCACTACTCTCATACTCAATATTTTATACTTATCCAAAACCTTTTAGGTTGAATGTGATGCCTCAAGACACGTTGTTGGTGTCATCCTCATGCAATAAAAATGTCCCATTTAATTTTTTAGTAAAGAATTGACTACCTGGAACCTATCCAAATCCACTTATGAGAAGTAAATTATGGCATTGGTACTCATCATTAAGCATGGAAGACCCTACTTATTAGGTCATCCTTTATAGTATTTTATGACAAGAGGATCCTTAAATACCTCATGTATTAGGGAATTACCACCCCGGATTATCAATATTGGATTTCTAAACTGCTAGGATACCTCTTTGAAGTCAAATATGATCCAGTAAAAACCAATTCAGTTATCGATTCCCTCTCCTAGAAAGAGGACCCCTTCGAGCTTCACCTCTAAGAGTCTTTTCCAACCTTTCCTGAGGGGTTTGACTTGGTGGAGGATGTCCAAACAAACACCTTTTTTCAATAATATTCTCCCCCAACTTCTCTATAATAGTGCTTTCCCCATATAATTTTCCTTATCATAGGGAACCTTGTTATATAATGTAAGGTTGGTGGTCTCATCTAACTCCCCATGGATTCCAAAATTACTCACTGAGTTTCACAAATCACCTCAAGGGGGCATTCCAGTTTCTACCATACCTATAGAAATTGGATGCTAATCGAGCAAGCATGTTCCAACACATCATGACCCACATCCAACAATTCCAAATCTATCAATGCTACAAATACTCCACCCTATCATTAGTCAGTTTACTGCAACCCTTGCTGATTCCAGCATCCATATGGAAGGATCTTCCCACAAATTTTATCATCAAAATTCCTAAATCAAAAGGATTTGATGTCATCCTAATAGTAGTCTATAGACTTTCTAAATATTCCCACTTTACCTCCCTCAATAACCCTTTCACAACTAAAGGCGTGGATGAAATTTTCTTATGAGAAATTGTTTGGCTCCATGGAATCCCCAAATCCATTGTCAGGGATTGTGACCCTCTCTTTATGAGTCACTTTTGGAATGATATTTTCTGGTTGAAGGGCATGAAACTCCACATTAGATCAACATACAATTCACAAATAGATGGAAAAACTAAAGTGTTCAATCGGTGTTTAGAAACCTACCTCTATTGTTTTATAGAGGACCAACTAAAGGAATGGTTTTTTAGATCTAGTGGGAGGAATTTTATTAAAAAAATCACATGGTATGCTTCTATTAAATCCACACCATTTGAGGGTGATTATGGTTGAAAACTACCAATAAGTTTTATATTCCACCCTAGTGAGGTCTATGTGGAGGTAGTAGCACAAGTATTATTGGACTGTGATAAGGCCCACTGACAGCTTAAAAACCATTTGTCTTGTTCCCAAAAATTCATGAAGCAACATGTTGATCATAAGCTTTGGGACTTATCTTTCCATGTAGGGGACCTCATCTTCTTAAAACTCTTTCCTCACAACCAACACACCATTTATTACTGTATAAATCAGAAGTTGGATTCTAGATTCTAAGACTCTTTCAAAGTGCTACAATTGATTAGCTTAGTAGCCTATAAGCTGTAATTACCTCATGTCAAATTAATTCATTTAGTGTTCCATATAACCCAACTTAAATAGGCTCTCAGAACTCACCATTGTTCTTCAAGCCTTCTTGGAAATTTTGAAGACTTTATATCTAATCCAAAACCCAAATGAATCTTGTCTCACTGCTCTATTCAGAAAAATTATGATGTTATTCCCCAGTGGTTAATTAAATGGAAGGGTCTCCCACTATAATATTCCACTTGGGAGGATGAATTCTATATACACAATAAATTCCCTACACTCATTCTTGCAAACAAGCCTGAACTTTCAAAGGGGGGTGATGGTAGAAAAAATGAAACTACCACCTAGAAATTATATTCTAGGAGGGGTAAAAGGGTCCCAACACCATGACCAAAAAACTGAAGTGGGGCCTATTGGTATTTTTTTAAAGATTCCCTTTAGTGGTTATAAGTAAGGGGAAAGAGAGATGGGGAAAGGAGAAATTATCCAATAACAACTTTGGGCTTGGAAAGGATTGAGGGAGTGTTCCCTTATTGAAGTGTTTTCTATATCTTTTTCCTGCATTTTTATCTTTCTATTGTAATTATTCCTTATGGTAACCTTTCTTATTCAATTCATAGGTTGTTTGGTGGATCATATTCATCATATTTACCCCAGATTATTCTCGCATTCTAGGGATGAGTTTGTTTCTCTTGGGTGATTTATTATGTTTTGATGATGGTTATATTTCCCCCGAGTGGTTAATTATGCTTAGATACACCCCAGTACTGGTCAAAGTAGGTTTGATGTTTAGTTACTAGTTCCAAGGTAGGACTTAGTCCCCATCAGTGGTTTGTGTGACATGTTTAGAGACACTTCATCACTGGTTGAAGTAGGTATGGTCAGGATTTGAGGTGATTTGGAAACACCTAATGACCCAGCATGTGTGATTGGAAAGCATTATATGTTATGTTTCTAAGGGAGTTTGTTCTATGGACACACTCACACTATATATATATATATATATATATATATATATATATATCATGAACATTCACCTTATCATAACACCACTTAGTATTGTTGAGGCATTGGGGATTCTTACTGGATCATTGGACTTGCCCTCTACCCACATACATTGAATAGGTTTCATAGTACATATGTAGATCTTAATGTTTTCTCTTAGGGAAGAGGTTATACATAGAGATAGACATGTGGTACAGGTTTAGAAGGTTTTGTAGGTTAAGGATTTAGTGGGTTGGATTATGTGAGTTCATCCAAAGATCAGTGTATTTATTTTTGGTTTTTTTCAGCATGTGTACTGTCTATTATGCCATTTTTTCTAGGATTATACCACTTTTATCTATTATTTAATCATATATATAGATTTAATTTTTTATATTCTGGACTTCAGAGTCCATTTTGGCTCCCTATTTTATATCTATAGGTTTTTGGGATATCTATTATAAGTATGAGTCGTGTTAAATTTTCAGTAGATTTGGGACTACCCATCAGAATTTATATTATAGGATATATTCTCCCCACAACTAATTTGGGACCTCAATATTATTTACAATATTATATCATATAGGGAGGCACACCTAAGGTCTTAAGTTGACCCCCGATCAGACATCATTCAGGCTGTCCAGCTTAGGGCATTATAAAGTGGTATAAGAGAATTTCTTATAATGGGATAGTATAACTAGAGATGGAGTTAGGTTATTAGGACTTGAAAAAGTAGATTTATCTCATTCCTAGCCAGCATTACATTGGGTGAAACCCTTTTTGAAAGGGAATGTCTAGTGTTGGGACTAAGCACACTAGGATGAGTGAGGTGTTGGATTGAACCGAAACCTAGAGTGGGGTGAAAGAGACTCAGGATGAGTCACTGGGCATGGCTAGGGTCTAGTGAGCTTGTCAAGAATCATTATAGTGTCATGATTAGGGAATGGTACATGTGCCTATGGGTGGTGGTGTTTAACACGTTACCATATCAGAATCCATTTTGAATCAAAGTAACTTATAATATAATTTATGTTTTTATAAAAATATTATATTGGAATATTAAATTAATATGGATTTTAATGTTTTATTTGTTTGTTTGTATATTTTGTTTTTTCAACCTCTATAGGGAACTAATTTTTTTGGGATGGTTGGTTTTTTTTTTAAAACTAATTTTTAAAGGAAAAATCATGTGGTAACGTGTGGTGTGTGTGAAATGGTTTTGAAAGTTGGTTCTGTAAAATGGATCATGGAGATGATGACTTTGAAATGGTTTGGTATTTTCAAATTTTTAGAAAATATAAAAACAATAGCTTTTTAAATTAAAATTCAAAGTGAGTTTTGAAATTGGGATAGGTTTTTCAAAAAAGGACCAACATGGTTAGGGATTTTGGGCTATTTTAGTTTCAATGAAACCCCTTGGATTCCAAGGGGTATTTTGATAACTCTAGCGAGTTTTGGTGTGTGTGAACTATTTGAATGGATTTTTAAAATAGGCAATCTATACTTGTGTGAACTGGGTTGTGTGGATTTTTATGTATTTCGTTTGGTAATAACCTAAGTGATTTTATTGTATATTAGGCTTGTATTTCATGTTTTATTGGAAACTACAAATTGATTTTGGCATGTTTTTTTGGATTGGTAGGTGTGGTGCTTAGAGATAAATTGATTCTTGTGTAGACTGGTCTATTGGATCTTTAGTGGTTGACCAGGAGTGACATCAAGTGATTGTTTTATGTGTTTAGTGGGTATATAATGAATGTTTTTGAGAGGTTCATTTTTTATTGGCTTGTGAAATGAATGTTTGATAATGGTCTCCAGTAATCGGATGTGTATTTTTTTGGGTCTATGGTTAGGACTTCTAGTGTGCATTTTATATGGTTGGTTCTTATGGTGTGGAGTACTATTAGGTGAAATCAAGCCCTTTAAGTGGATTCTTATGGTGGGGAGCACCATAAGTCTTGAGAAAAATCAATTGTTGATGCTTCAGTGTTTTGAGGATTCACAGGTGAAGTTGAGTTCCATCTTAGTGGTTAGTAATTTTGGTTTTGTGTTGGAACTTGGGTATGAGTGGGGTAATCATGCTCAGTCATCATGCTTGATAATGGAATATATGTGGGTGATAGAGATCAAGTGTTTTGGTTTAGTGAAGCGATGATAAGGATAATCATATGGTTGGTATTATCTTATCAATTGAGGTTATATAAACCTTGTGTAAAAAGGGCTACAGTTACAGTGAAAATGGTTGATGGATGGTAGATAAAGTAGTGGCATGCTAGTGAGTGGCTGGACCCAATTGGGAAATTTGGGTGTTCTATTGAAGGAATATTGTGTGTTGGCATAGGTTTAAGGATGGTGGTAGTGTTATCTAAAGGTGATTCATATTGGAGATGCATCAATACTCATGGGTAGATCATGATGGTTACATGGTTCATTTAAGGATACAACTAAAATTTATACTAGAAGTTGGGTTCAGACTTTTATGTAGATGTTCAGATAGTTTAATGATGCCATCAGGTGTTAAGGCATTGTGATTTGGTGGTGCGATGATGTAGTGGTGTGCCAGTGGATGAGGCTAAGCGTTTCAGGAGAGTCAACCCAAAGGGGATCGATTTATGATCTTATGGAAATGGAAATAGTGAGTTAAAAAACATATTAGGAGCATCATTTGGTACTTGGTTGAGGTGGTTTGAGGAACAAATGTGAATTTTGGGAGAAAATACAATGTGTTCAGGATTAGTGTTTAAAGTTTCACAGTGGAAGTGTGTTGGGAATTCGGAGATGTAATGTGGCTAGCTATAAGTGAATTAACAACCTTGCTAGTTCAGGATTAATATTTGGGAAACCACTGAGAATTCTTGAGGATGAGAAGTATTGTGGTGGGGAGGTTGTAAAACCCCACTCCATTATTAGTTATGAATTTTAGGGTAATTTTTAATTTTTGAATATTTAGATCAGGGATCGTTTTGAGATTTGAGATTCGGAGTTGAATTATGATAGTTAAAGCATATTAGGGTGATGTTTTGGATATGGATTGAGGCTTTATAGGTGCTTTATGTTCTAGGTAAAATATTGTGAGATTCATATGTGAGTTGGAAATTTTGAAATAGTTTCCACCCTAGTGCATGGGTTAGTGTGCATGGTTTGGGGAAAACTATATAGTAATTTATTGTCTGTGGTGTTTCCAATTCATTTTATAAATCCCATAGTTGATGTTCATGGTTATCTTATGGTTTGGAAGAAACCATATGAATTATAGGGGCAATCATGCAGGGTTATTTTCCATAAGGCTTCAGGTGCAATGATTGTGCCTGATTGCAAATAACCCATGTGGAAACCATGTGAGGAGTTTCAAATGGGTTATAGAGGTGATTTACACAGTTCTTTCATAGTTTGAAAAATTGTTCAATCAAACCATATGATTTGGGTTGTGGAGATAGTGCCAACCACATGGTTGATGCATGGTTTGGAATACCATGAAATCAAATAGTGTATCCAACCCAAAATTTTCACTAATGGGAGAAATGGCTAAAATTAACCCTTAGTATTTTAACCCTTACCCCCTTTTCCACTTCCCTTGTGCATGAACATATAGGGAGATCCTCTCCCCATTTCATCCTTGGATCCTCCTTGGTTTTGGGATGTTTTGATAGTGTTTCTTTGACATTTTAAGGTGAGATATCCTCCTTTCACAATCCTTTCATCTTATTTTGGTTTTACCTCAAATGTGGTTGTCTTAGATTAGGATTTCAATGAAAATTACCACCAGAACATGGTGGGAATCATCTAAGATTATGGGTATTTTTCTTAGCATGGTTAAAGGATGTCATGCGACAATAAACACACATTGTTTCATGTTTTTGTAATGAAAGTACATCATTCAACATTTTTTATTAGATTTTTGAAATAAATTGATTAAATTTGCCATTGAATTGTTGGAAAATTATAGTAATTTCATGTGGATTAGGTCTGAGTGTGAATACACCCCATTTCTCATGGTTTAGTGAGTAGATGTTTCTTGGTGAGTTTTTAGGAATTATGAATATTTAAATTAAATTATAAATTAATAATAAATTTATAAAATGAATTTTAATGATTAGATATAAATTTTTTATAATTAATCATTGGGTTTTATGGCTTGAGATAGTGCCTTGTGTTGAGAGATGGTGGTCAGTT
Organism: Viscum album; assembly: GCA_963277665.1. Taxonomy (NCBI): domain Eukaryota; kingdom Viridiplantae; phylum Streptophyta; class Magnoliopsida; order Santalales; family Viscaceae; genus Viscum; species Viscum album. Next base: position 87,669,996 of record OY728140.1, on the reverse strand, counting down.
GGATTATATGATCCTAAGCAAGAGTTGTCGGGTTGTGATCAAAATGAAATGGCTTCGTTGGAGATAGGCGGCCTTGAATTTATTTAAGTATCTTATTTGATCAGCGATTTTATGTTTGTTTTCCATCATTATTATATTTTTTTTGCATTCTTACTGACTGTGTGGTTCCACCACAAGGTTATGATGGGTTCATATCATTCTAATAGTCAACATGAGCAGTATAGATTTCTAAATGGTTCAATGGTGGGACCTTGGTCTAATGAGTGATAATGAACTTCTTTATGGATTTTTTGGTGGCATGTATTGGATTTCAAATAGAAAAGAGGTTCCTTTTTTAAAAAATCTTTAAAAATGGGGGTTTGACTTAAATTATAATTTCAAGGGAAATGGCGATTGAGAAATGGAATTTGAAAACAAAAATGAGGTTTTTTTAGAAATGATTTGTTGGGATATTAGGCCAAGGTCCTAGGATAATAAAAAGACAGTATGTGGTTCTCATTCTAATTGTTTTGTAAAAATTATTTGATTAGCTTTTAAAAAATTTATAAGGACTTAGTTGATTTGTTTTGGTTCATTTGACATCATGAGGGTGATCCCCTATTTTCTAAATCATGAGTTCTTGTGTATGTTCCCCATTATTGTGATTTATTTGATGTTAACCCTGTGTTGATTGTATAATTTGTTTTTTGGTTTCATGATGATTCGTATTTTTGTGTGATGATCGATGATGGTTGTTTCTTTTATTGAAATGACGGGTTGATCCAGATAGATGTTACAATCCCCTTAGAGTGTAGAGACGGATGTGGAGGACCCTAAAGGAAATTGAGAGATTTTATTCCAAAAATGAATGGTCAAGGACAAGAGATGGGAATGTGATTAAGGAACCTGTGTAGGGTTTCCATGCTCATATGTGGCTTAAGGGACCCCAGTGGGTTCCTAAGTGACATATTAACCATAGACATGGTCGGTGTGAGATATGAACAATGATGAATTTGATTGTATCCTTAGAACCCAAATCGTTTGTGTGATCTTGATGTCGATATAGTGGTGAGGATATGTCATGTTCTAGAGAGGTTAATCTTGATTATGTGAGATGGGTTTGGGAAGATAGTGGTGGGTTTGTTATTTGTATATATGTGATTTAACTATGGTTCTAGAGTGGAATTCCCTGGGTGCATGTGTTACCTGGTTCTGGGGTGAGCGGTGTCCCTAAGGTATATTTGATTTATTTATATGTATGTTTGAATTGTGAATTAGTGTTCAAGTGCTAGGGATGGGGTGTGATCATGAGGTAATTAAGGAATGGTACATAGTTTTGAATAGGAGATGTGATCCCCTGATTGTAAGCTTTGATGGTTTCAGGGATGGATGAGGGTTACCCAAGGTAGTATAATTCAATTTAGGGATGAGTATATTTTCCTTGAGTAGTTTAATTATGTTATGAGGACAAGTATATATCCATTAGGTGATTTAATTATATTTCGGGTATTGGTATATTTCCCTCGGGTGGCTCATATGCTCCATAGATGGGTATATTTCCCCTAGGTGATTCTCACATTCTAGGGATGGGTATATTTCACCTGGGTGGTTACTTATGCTTGGAGACACCCTAAAACTAGTTGAATTAGGTTTGATGTTGAATTACTAGTTATGGGGTAGGACTTAGTCCCCCTCGGAAGTTAGTGTGACATGTTCAGAGACACTAGACATTGATCGAAGTAGGTATGGTCAAGGTTCAAGGTGATCTGTCTCACACTTGATGACCAGACATGTGTGATTGGTGTTCATTAAATATTATGTTTCTGGGTGGGTGTGTTGCATGAGCAAGAACATAATCTTTATATATATATATATATATATTGAATGTAAATAGACTTGATTAAAGCAGCAATCAGTATTATTGGGGAAATTATTGGGGCATTAAGGATTCCTATTGGGTCATCAGACTCACCCCCTACCCACATACATAGAATAAGTTTTGATGTATGTGGTCGGACCTTCATGTTGTCTCTCAGGGCATAGGTACTGCTTGGAGCTGGACATGTGGTACAAGTTTAGTAGGTTGTGGAGGTTGAGGATTTTCCAAGTTGGATTATGTGAGTTGGTACGGAGGATTATGTATTTATTTTTTGTTTTGTTCAATATGTGTACTAGCTAGTGTGCCATTTATTTCTTTGATTATGTCATGTTTAACTTTTTTTGATTTTTTTGTTTTTTTCATCATATAGATAGATTTATTAATTTATATTATGTACATTGGGGGCATATTAACTCCTTGTTTTATGTCTTCATAATATCACCACAACTAGTTTAGGCCCTCGTTGCTAGTCGGTTTCCTATGGAATACGGGGATGCATGCCTAAGGTCTCATAGAAAACCATGCTCAAACATCATTCAGGCATTATGGTTAGTGTTACAACTAAATCATGTATTTGGGTGTAATAATTTTTGGTGAGGTAGTTTTTTTGTTAGTGGAATCATTAAAAAAATATAGGTTCATGTTGGGTGTTAAATCATTCATTTTCATCAAAGTACCATAGGGATAAATCGAGTGTATTGTTTTTGGGAACATAGCCCTTAAAAATCAGGAATAATTGATGGGATCATGTTTTGAAAAATGAATTGGGTAAAAATAATTCATTGTGGATACTTCTCAAGGACAAGAATCTATATAATAGGGGGCTAGTAACAACCCACATCATTATGGTTCAATGATTCTAAAAGAATTTAAATTTTGAGTCTCAAAGCAGGGGTGTTTTTGGAATTTGGATTCAAATCTAAATTTTGAGAGTTGGAATATCTCAAAGAGGTGTTTTACACATTATTGGATGTTTCTATGGTTTATAGGGTTTTTGGGGGAAGTTTTAGGACTCAACCTCAGTGAAGGGATAATATTATACTACATGTGGAAGACCATGGAGCAATAGGATTGTTGTGGTATGAAATTTATACAGAGTGAGGAAGGCCACTCAACATCCTGGGCATTAAACTATGAGGGATACTCGAGGGGGATATTTCATTCCACAACCAAAGGGTTTCATTGTTAAGGGTTATTAGGTGGAGTATTTTCACGCTACCTACAAGTGGTTTGTTGTTTTTTGAAGGGTTCTTAGTGGGAGGAGTGTCAATCTACCCCTGTGTGGTTTTTTCATCGAGAAGGGTGCATAAGGGGAGGAGTGTCGTGCTGCTTACAGGTGGTTTTGTGAACTATAAAGCACCAATCATGCCACAACACATGGTTTAGGTGTTTTGAATGTCTGTTTCGGGATAAATATTGCATCTTGACCCATTAGTCCATGCCATAATGTAACCCTATAATTAGGGAGTTATTTCATGGCACATTGGGTCATTCCATAATAGATAGTGAGCTGACTTTTCTTACATATATTATTACATCATTTTAAATACAAACAAAAAAATCGTTACACAACCATGATCCAAAGGTTTAGTGTCTTGGGAAAATTATGACCATACATAAATTTTACAAAATAAAACATAAAAATTTATTTAATTCCTTCTTCTCTAGATTCTTATTGGCCCTTGAATTTTCCTTAATACATGTAATCACCTAAGGATATACATCAAAGAAAGGGGTGATCTAAAATCCTAGTAAAAGGATAGATAATAAAATGAATGAATATAACATTGGGTGATCATAATCATTATCATCATAACATAGGCATAAGATCATAATCATGAGATGAAGCCTTAAGAAAAGGCTTGGAATGTGGCAATGCATCAAAATGAAACATCATGTCTCAATGGCCAACTACCACACATATTTGTGAACAAATATAGCATCATGTTCACACATATTTCACTTTTTGTCATGAGATACATCAAATTACCCAATACATTGGAGTTCTATATAATTCTAGGAACACACATCACATCATAACATTTATATAGTGCTATATAATTCTGGGTGCACCCGTCACATCATAACATTTACATTATCATGTATGCCACATAGAAAGTATATCAACATTGGGCATAAAATAACCCATAGAAAGTAATGGGTTTTATTTCATAAATAAAACATTCATAAAATTTGGATTTCCTAAGATAAAAATGGAATAATATTCTTGTTATCAATCTTTATTGAAGAAGTAACAATCACATGAGATGTAAAAGATGTATTTTTTGAAAGAAGAGTTCTTTTGGAAAAATATTTTCAGTTTTCATAAAACTAGATTGGTAACATGTATATCCTAGAAAATATAATATAATGATGAAGAAATGATATATAAGGATCAATAAAGTAATATCGATACTGAAAATGGGTTTAAAGAGTGAAAACCCAAAGAAAAAGAGTTGGGTTCGAGAATTCCCATTACATTATGTTTGATTTCTTTATTCACTTTAATATCCTATATAATCACATTAGATTAATTAATTAACAAATGAAGAACATTTTATACATGAATTTGACTCATTGTGGTTTTATTAAGTTCATTCAGGGGCTTTTGGATGAGTTATAGAGTTTAATTTTATTGTTGAGAGTGTTTGTTTTCTTAGTTTCATAATCGGTTCACTTGTATACATGAATGGAAGTTCATTTAAAATGCAGATAAATTTACAGAATTTTTATTATATGTTATTAATGATCTTCCATAATTTTAAATTATCTTGTAAATAATTTGGTTATATGTTATGAGGATGAATCTTTAGATAAAATTTAATGATGACCGTTTTAGGTTAATTTTGGCGGTTTTTTTTATCATAATGAACTTGTTTTGTTTGATCATTTAGTATTATGTATATATTTTAGTTCTAGAACATAAATAGGGTTGTAACATAAATTTAAAAAAATCAACCATTATAATGGTTTTATTAACATCCTTTAAGGAATTAAAGGAAATTTAAAGTGCATCGCCCATGATGTCAGTAAATTGACACATAATGAGCGACAATTTCATTCTTAGAATAAAAGAGAGAGAGCGGGGGGGGGGATTTTGATGATGGATATTCCATTAACATGATATAATAATATTATATCAAAGATAATGGAGTTATTATGGCATTTGGATAATATAAGGTTAGGATAAGAGAAGAAAAGAAATGAAATTGAAACGAAATTAAAAGAAAAAAAGAAGATGATTTTACCTCTTGGATTTATCATCCTTGAGAACCTTCTTAGGGAAAGGTTTTGGTCTTTTGGTGATAAAAGTAGCTCTTGGACAAGGTAAAGGGGCCTAGAAAGAGTTCTGGGAAGAGTTTTGACAAGGATAAAAGCTTGAGATGTGTGAGGAGAAGAGGTGGTGAGGGGTGATATTTACAATGGAGGAGAGGGGAGTTTTCTCATTATTATATTCATTAGTTTATTATTTTGGATAAATACTATGAATAGTTTGATAATTCTAACTAAATATATTAAATTAATTAAGTAGGGTTCGATATTTTGGTCTTAAATCATCCTTAAATCATCTATGAGTCATTAATTTATGTATTTAGATTTTATTGTAAATTATCGTATTTTACTATTCATCAAAAATTCAAGTATTTTAGAAAAATACCAAAAAATCACCCTAACCATTTTTTAATGTGTAGAATTAAAAAATGAACTCCATTTTATGAAAATAGTTTTTTTAAATATGATTAATTTAATTTTTAATCAAAATCACCATTTACTTGGGAAATGTAGATTTTAAAATTTTAACTGATTTTATAACACTTTGAAAATTTACTTAGGGTCTCATAAAATTATCTTAAAATAATAAGACATAAAAATATTAATTTATGAATACATTTTATGAAAATAAATTTTTATTAAAATTATTAAATTAATCATAAAATTTTAATTAAATATTTATGAATTACAAAAATACCGACACTTAATTAATAATTTTTAAAACATTTATTTACTTAGAATATGATATAATTCTACCATACATTCATTTATAAGATGCCTAAATTTTATTTATACTTTCATGGGTGAGTTTACTATTCATTTGGTTGGTTTACTATTCATAAGGTTCATATTACTATTCTTAAGGTCAAGTTGTTATTTCATCAGTATAGGTTTCTAAATGTCTATAAATACTTCTTATTTTATAAATTATTCATTTATACAGTTTTTATTATGGTATATAAGTCATTTTATGTGGTTTATACTATATGAAATTTCTATAAGGGATAAATTACATTGATAAAAGTTTGGTTCATTACATTCTTCCCCACTTTTGAAATTTCACCCTTGAAATTTCATTTTACATAAACATGTGAGGGTACTTCTCCTTCATCACCTCCTCTGGTTCCCAAGTTGTTTCTTCATACTTATGGTTCCTCCACAACACTTTGAAAAGGTGGTTGTTCTTGTTTCATAGAACCTTATCTCTCTAGTCCAGAATCTTTACTGACTGCTCCTCATAAGAGAGATCATCTTCTAGTTGTACCACCTCTAAGTTTAGTACATGTGTGGGATCTAGTATGTACTTCCTCAGGAGTGATATGTGGAACACATCATGAATTTGAACCATACTTGGTGGAAGTGAAAGTCGATAGTCCACTTCTCCTATGAGATCGAGCATCTTAAAGGGGTCAATGTACCTTGGTCTAAGCTTCCCTTTATTTCCAAACCTCATGACTCTTTTCCATGGTGATATTCAAAGGAAGAATTTATCTCAAATATAAAACTCCAAGTCCCTTTGATGGTTGCCAGTATATCTCTTTTGCTGACTCTGAGTAGCTTTGATATGTTGCTGATGGATTGAACCTTCTCTGTCATCACTTGTACAAGATCATGTCCAAGTATCTTTCTTTTTCAAACTTTATCCCAACAGGTTGGAGTTCTACATATCTTTCCATACAGTTCTTCATATGGATCCATATGAATACTTAAGTGGAAGGTATTATTATATGAGAACTCAACCAATGGGAGATGTCAATCCCATACACCTTTTAATTCTAATGAGCATGCTCTTAGAATATCTTTGAGTGTATTAATAGTCCTTTTGGATTGGCCATCAGTTTGGGGGTGATAGGTTGTGCAGAAATTTAATTCAGTACTCAAATCATGTTAAAGACACATCTAGAATTTAGATTTCAACCTAGGATCACAATCAAAGAAAATCGAGAGTGGAACCCCATGCAGTCTCACCACTTCCTTCACATATATCTTTTCAAGTTTTTCAAGCGAGAGATCTTCTAGAATAGTGATAAAGTGGGCAATATTGGTGAGTCGGTCCACCGCAACCCATATCACATTATTTCCTATGGATGTATTTGGGAGACTCATGAAAGATTTTATAGCTATATTATCCCATTTCCACATGGGTATAGAAAATGGTTGCATCATCCCTTTGGACTTCTGTGACTCTGCTTTAACTTGCTGAAATATCAATCACCTTGAGATATACTCCGCAATCTTCTTCTTCATGTTATCCCACCATAAGTATTCCCAAATATCATGGTATATCTTGGTACTCCCATGATGTATAGAGAAATATGAGCTGTGTGTATTATCTAATAGCTCCTTATTTATCCCAGGTGATGAAGGAACACAAATCCTCATTCCAAAAAGAATCACACCATAATCATTGATATAGAACTCTTGTAGATCCCCTTCCTTTACTGTATTCACCTTCTTTTGTAACTTTGGATCATCCCTTTATGTCTCCTTAATCTTCTCTTGGATAGATGGTTGGGAAATAATTTGGGAAAGATAGGATGAATTCCCTACCATCATGATTTCTAAATACATCCTTTGCATGTCCAAGAAGATAGGGACTTTCTCAATCTGTAGCATGGATATAGTAGCAGGTTCTTTTCTACTAAGAGCACCAGCTACCTTTTTTGCCTTACCAGGATAATAGTGAATAGAGCAACCATAGTCCTTCATTATCTCTAACCATATCCATTGTTTCATGTTGAGATCCTTTTACATGAATATATACTTTAGGCTCTTGTGATTGGTATATATGTCACACTTCTCACCATATAGGTAGTGTCACTAGATTTTCAAGGAAAAAATCACAACAGCTAGCTCCAAATCATGTGTTGGGTAGTTATGCTAATGAATCTTCAACTGGCGTGAGGCGCACGCTATCACATTATCATTTTTCATGAGTACGAAACCCTATACTTTATTTTAATCATCACTATGTATCACAAAACGTTATCCACTTTTTGGTAATGTGAGTATAGGTGCAGCGATCATCCTTTCTTTTAGCTCCTTGAAGCTTTCCTCGCATTCTTTCATCCAGACATACTTTACCCCTTTCCTTGTTAACTTGGTTAGAGGGCTTGAAAATCATGATAAATTCCTCACAAAACATCTATAGTACCCAGATAATCTAGGAAAACTATGGATTTTTGTGACACTAGAGGGTCTAGTCCATTTCTCAATTTTCATTGTTTTTGAAGGGTCCATAGAAATTCCCTCACTTGTGATCACATTCCCAATAATGTGACTTGATACATCCAAAAGTCACACTTTTTTGAACTTGGAGTACAATTTATCATTCCTCAATGTTTCCAACATAATCCTTATATATTCTTCATGTTCCTACTTTCTCTTGGAGTAGATGAGAATATCATCGATAAACACTACCATTTTTTTTGAGGTAATGTCTAAAGACTCTATTCATAAAATCCATGAATATTGAGGGGCATTAGTAATTCTGAAGGGAATCACTAGAAACTTGTAGTTCCCATACCTTGTACGGAAGGTAGTCTTAGGAATATCTTCCTTCTTCACCTTTAGCTGATGATATCCAAAACAAAGATCCACCTTTGAGAAGTACTGAGCTCCTCGCAATTGATCGAACAAGTCATCAATCCTTGGAAGAGGATACTTATTCTTTATGGTGATCTTGTTGAGTTCTCGATAATCAACACATAGTTGCATTGATCTATCCTTCTTCTTGACAAAAAGCACTAGTGCACCCCAAGGTGATTCACTAGGGAGTATGGAACCTTTGTCCAAATTCTCTTTCAGTTTCTTCTTTAATTCCTCCAGTTCGATAGGATCAATCCTATAGGGAAACTTTGAGATAGGATTAGATCTGGTTATAATTTCTATTGAGAACTCTACCTCATGATCTGGGGGGATTCTGATTAACTCTTCAGGAAATACATCACCATATTCCCTCGCGATGGGAATTTTTCCTAGGTTTATACCTTCCTTTGACTCAACCATTTAAGTGAGGTATGCTTATTTATAGGGAATCAACACCCACACTGTTTAAGGATTTTCATAGGAGATTCATGATCTTCCTTGCATTTTTAGAGGATCATGGGATAGTTCAGAATATAAAAATATATTTCCTTTTCCAGAAAGTTTATATGTGCTCTATATAACAAGATCAAATCCATTCCCATTATAGCATCAAATTCTATCAAGGGAAGTATCACAAGATTCACAAGACGAATATTCTTACATATGCCAATAGGAGAAGAGTCCAACACTTGGGTTGCAATGATTTCATCACTTTGTGTTTTTATAGATATATCTACTTAAAGGTTTTGGGGATTTGATTCAATATTTCTAAAAAACTTGCTGGATATAAAGGAATGTGTAGAACCAGAATAAAATAAGACTTTTACTATTAATGAGTGAATATGAATTACACCTTGTATAAATTCATTTTCTTTCTCCACTTCTGTAGTATTGATGGTATAATCCCTGCCTTTCTCCTTTGGATTTGGTGGCTACTAATTCTAATCACCCTCGAGGTTTAGTGCATAGGCTTTCATAGTTCCCTTTCTCCATAAAGTTAGAGCATTGGAGCATGGGTGGTGTTATCCTTTCCTCCACCACATTTTCCTACTTCCTCATTTCTTTTTTACATTCATGAGTTTGGTGGCCTTATCTCCCACACTTGAAGCATTTCCTTGTCCCTTTGAGGTAGTTCCCATGATGATTTTGCCCACATTTTTGACATGTGGGTGGTTGAGTTTTCTTTCCACCTTTCTCATTAAATCCTCTGGCTTGAAACTCTATTTTCATTTTTTATCACCATATACATTTGAAAAAACTAAAAACTCCATCTCTACTTTGATATCACATCGAACAACTTCTTCATAACTCTCAAAGTCTAAAATTTCAAGAGCCTTTTGAAGGTTTGGTTTTAAACCAAGAATCTATCAATTTTTATGTTATTATTGATAACAAAACCCAATATGTACCTTAAAAGCCTTGTAAAATTTTATTCGTAGGTTTTGATAGATACACCATCCTTTTGCTTCAACTCTATGAATTTTATATCCATATTTTTACGAAGAGTTAAAGGGAAATACTTGTTAAGGAACATTATCTTAAATTCTTCCCACCCCATCTCTTCAATTTCTTCCCTCAGCTTGGTGTTCTTAATCAAATCCCACCATTTATCAGCCTCTCCATCTAAATGGTAAATGACTAGAGTCACCTTATCTATCTTTAAACATTGAAGTACAGAAAAGTTCTTCTCTATTGAGTTGATAAACTATTCTGTGACTAGTGGATCGAAAGATCCATTAAATGTCAGTAGTCGTTGCCACATAAAACACTCGATAGATAGTTTCTCCCTCTTAGGTGAAGTCAAACTTTCCACATTATTCAGGATATTGTTCGTAACCTAAGATAGTTGGGTAAGAATCTCCATAAAATTTTGAACTCCGCCTCCAAAGGCATTGGAGATGACGTTTAGGCAATTGCTGGATTGTCCCTCACACAAGTTGTTGGATTGTTTTATACTAGTTCCCTCCATTTTCTAAAAGATAAAAGGTTATAACAAAACATAAGTTAACAAGTCATGAATAAATAATTTATTCCTTTGGGAAATTAAGTCTAAAGGAATATCTTGTGGGATCCCTATGTTTATAATTTTCTAAAACAAATATTCTTGGGTGTTTACTTATACTTAGTCTCATACAAAGGTTTTTCACTAAGGTTGTCTAATCCTAATACTCAAATTAACTAAACTGTACTCTAAAACCAATTATAGTGACCCTACTTTTCTTACATATCATATTAAATCATTTTAAAGACAAAAAACATAAAATCCTTACAAAACCAGGATCCAAAGTCTTAGTGTCTTGGTAAAATTAGGATCATAAATAACATTTACAAAATAAGACATAAAAATTTATTTAATTCCATCTTCTCTAGCTTATTATTGTCCCTTGAATTCTCCTTAGTACATTTAATCACTTGAGGATATACATCAAATAAAGTGGTGAGACAAAAGTCCAGTAAGAGGATAGATAATAACATGAATGAATATAACATGGGGTGACCATGATCATTATCATAATAACATAGGTATCAGATAATAATCATTAGATGAATCATTAAGAAAAGGATTGGAATGTGTCAATGCATAAAAATGAAACATCATGTCTTAGTGGCCAACTACCACACATAGTTGTGAACAAATCTAGCATCATGTTCAGGAATATTTAACTTTTTCTCATGAGATACATCACATTACCAAATTACTTGGAGCACTATATAATTCTAGGATCTCCCTTCACATCATAACATTTACATTGCGCTATATAATTATGGGCGCACCCGTCACATCATAACATTTACATTATCATGCATTCTACATAAAACGTATATCAGCCTTGAGCATAAAATAACCCATGTAAAGGAATGGGTTTTATTTCATAAATCATACATTCATAAATTTTTGATTTCTCAAGATAAAAATTGAATAATATTCTTGGTATTAATCTTTATTGAATAAGGAACAATCACATGAGAAGTAAAAAATATATTTTTTTCAAAGAAGAGTTCTTTTGCAAAAATCTTTGGATTTTTCATAAAACCAGATTGGTAACATGTATATACCAAAAAATATAATATAATGATGAATAAATGATATATAAGTAAAAATAAATGAATATCCATGCAGAAAATGGGGTGAAAGATGGAAACCCCAAAGAAAGAGAGTTGGGTTTGAGAATTCCCCTTACCTTATGTCCGATTGATTTCTTCATTTTAATATCCAATATAATCACATTAGATTTACTAATTAATGAATCTAGAACCTTTTATACATTAATTTTATTAATTATAGTTTTATTAAGTTCATTGATGGTCTTTTGGATGAGTTGTAGAGTTTAATTTCATCGTTCGGGAGTGTTCGTTTTCTTAGTTTTTATGATCGGTTCACTTGTATACAATAATCAAAGTTCATTTAAAATGTAGATAAATATCCATAATTTTTATTATATGTTATTAATGATCTTACATAAATTTAAATTATCTTTTAAATGATTTTTTTATGGTATGAGGATGAATCTTTAAATAAAATTTAATGATGATCATTTTAGGTTAATTTTGGCGGTTTTTCGATCACAATGAACTCGTTTTATTTTATCATTTAGTATTATGTATATATTTTAGTTCCTGAACATAAGTAGGAATTTAGCCTAAATTTTTAAAAAAAAATCAACCATTATAATGGTCTTATTAACATCCTTGAAGGCATTAAATTAAAATGAAAGTACATCGACCACGAAGCCCGTAAATTGACACATCACGAGCGACGATTTCATTTTTAGAATAAAACAGAGATAGAAAGGATTTTGATGATGGATATTCCATTAACATGATATAATAATATTATATCAAACATATTGGAGTTATCATTCCATTTGGATAAGATAAGGTGAGGATAAGTGAAGAAAATAAATGAAATTGAAACGAAATTAAAAGAAAAGGAAGAGGATTTTACCTCTTGGATTTATCCTGCTTGAGAACCTCCTTAGGGAAAGGTTTTGGTCTTTTTGTGAGACCAATATATACTTTACATGGGATATGGTCTTGGGAAGAGGTTTTGGAATAATTTTTACAAGGCTCAAAGCTTTAGAGGTGTAAGGTGAAGAGGTGGCGAGGGATAGTATTTATAGTGGAGGAGAGGGGTGTTTTCTCATTATTATATTCATTAGTTTATTATTTTGGCTCAATACTATGAATATTTTGAGAATTATCACTAAATATATTAAAATAATGAAGGAAAGTTCAATATTTTGGTCTTACATCATCCTTACATCATATATGACTCCATAATTTATGTATTTAGCTTTTATTGTAAATTTTCATATTTCACTATTCATAAATAATTCAAGTATTTTAGAAAAATATAAAAAATTCACCCTAACCATTTTTCAACATTTAGAATTCAAAAATAGGCTCCATTTTATGAAAATAATTTTCTAAATATGAGTAATTTAATTCTTAATTAAAATCATCATTTACTTGGAAAATACATATTTTAAAATTATGACTCATTTTATAACACTTTGAAATTTTACTTAAAGTCTTGTAAAATTATCTTAAAATAATAAGACATCAAAATATTAATTTATGAATACATTTTATAAAAATAAATTTTCTTTTAAATTATTAAATTAATCATAAAATAGTAATTAAATGTTTCTGACTTTCAAAAATACCAACACTTAATTAATAATTTTAAAAACATTTATTTTCTTATACTATGATATAATTATACCATATATTAATTTATAAGATTCCCAAATTTTATTTATAATTCCATGGGTGAGATTACTATTCATTTGGGTGGTTTACTATTCATAAGGGTCATATTACTATTCCTAAGTTCAAGTTACTATTTCATTGGTATAGGTTTCTTAACTTCTATAAATACTTCTTATTTCATAAATTATTCATTTATAAAGTTTTTATTATAGTCTATAAGTGATTTTATGTGGTTTATACTATATTACATTTCTATAAAAAGGGTGAAATTCCATTGATAAAAGTTTAGGTCATTACAATAGACCTCCAGTCTTTTTTTGTAGGTGAGAACCTATCTTTTCCCAGTCATTTTTTTTCATTCTCCGGTCTATTGGGGGCTCAGGAGAGGGTATTTTGGCCATCTATCCTCCCTACCTTCGGTTGTCCCCTTGGTGTCCCCCTAGGATCCCCCTTTATCTCCCCTTTTATTTATGGCTAATTGGAGGTTGTTTCACCATGTCGGATCAAGGTAATACCTTACCCCACTTATCTTGTTCATCTTCTTCCTCATTTGATTTTAGTTGATCCTATCTAGGGTTCTTAGGAAAATTCCACCAAATAATTTTAGAACCATCTCGGTAAGATGGTGATTCTTAGTGTGAAAGATTAAGGGTGTTAAAAGAGGATAAATCATGCATGTTTCTCACTATTTCAATTAAGGTAAGTCTCTCAGTGGGTTTTTCTAGGTTTTTCACCATTTTTTTAAATTGGCATCTGATTGGGTATTGAATAAGGGGGATTTTGTCTGTAGGAGTGTCGGAGGCATTCCACGAGTCTTTGGTGTGATTTTGTTCAATGTTTCATCCATGGGAGGACACTCAGTGAGTTTTTGAGCAATTATGTCTCTTTGAATTTAATTATTAAATTGATTATAAATGTTTATAATTGATTAATTGAGGATTTTGGAATGATATAGGGGGTTGGGATCTTGGCGGCGCTTGGACAGGCTTGGATGGAATTGGGCAATCTTGGATTAAGGGTGGTAAATCTAATATCTAGGTGGGTTATTCCTTTAATACTTAACCATATTTATGTATACATGTGCTTGTGTGTGCATTTTTTAGGTTTAGGTTTGGTATGGATAAGTGGATACCGAGAGTGTACCTTGGATGTAAAGTAATAGGATAGAGACTTATGGATATGGAGTAGGTATTTCAAGTATGGTTGGTCACTAAAGAGATTATTGGAGACTACATAGCCAAGTGGAATTATTTCTAGTTAGGATTAACTAACTCCTAAGAATTTTGGGCACGTGTAATATGTCATTTGTTCCTTGGGGTGAGTCTTGGTAGAATGTCAAGCGGGGTCCCAAATAGGTGTGTCCTCAGGTATTGATTTCATTAAGTGTCTAACTTAGAAATTGGTGCAGAGAAGGTTATAGGTATGGCCTTGAGCATTGAAAAATTCTAGATGGGAGTGGGTGATAGTGATATGACACTCTTGGGTTGAGACCTTGTTTTCAAGAGAGTTAGTGGGTTACACTGAGGCATGGGACTTAGTGAGTTTTTTTATGGCATGATTGAAGCATGCCTAGAGGGACTCTAATGACGGTATGGTTAGTGCTGGATCAAGTAAGGCTTTCCCTTTGTTTTCATGTGGGCTTAGTGCATGGAAAGGTGTTGGTAAATGGGAATGATCACTTTTATGAACCATAAGTTGTTGATATGAGTTACTTGTGATCTTATAGGTAAGTGTATGACCTAATAGGGTCTTAATGTGTTGAGATGATCATTTATGGCCAATGCATGGGATATGGTTGATTGATCATGGCTAATGAGAATTGGAATCATCATGGGTGTGGGTTAGTTGTAAATTTTTTATGATGACTTGGTATGGTGTGACTAGTCATGGTGGGTTATGTTTGAGATACAAATGGGATATCCTATAGTGGGTGCTAAGTGGATATATGTGACTAGTTGGGGGCTAAAGTATGGACAATGTTTTCCATTTGTTGCTTGGTTGAAAAAATCGACCTTGTTTTCCAAATATTGTTGATGAGGTTGAAGCCATGAGACTTAGGGATTAGGGTGTAGAGTTACTCTACCTAGGTTCTCATTCATTCTAGGTTATGGGAGGATCACGAGAAAAGTGAGATGTTCCCGAGTTTCTTGGCTATAAGGGTTGGTTATGTTATGCCTTTCCCAGATGTGTTTTCGATATGAGATGAGATGAGTATGCCCGAGATTGGATATTGTTGGGGGAAATCCCTCAAGGCATCCTCTCAATGTTTTTGGGTGTGATTGTGTTTGTTGAAAAAGTTAGATGACCGCGAATAAGTATGGTTGGTGTTTTACTGAAGTAGATTTTTAAGGTGGTGTGGTTTCCCAGTGTTTGCCAAATTTTTGGGCCTCAAAATCAGAATTTGGTTTTTGAAAAAGGATAGGTTTCAACATAAGAGTAGACAGTACGCATACTGAGAACCATAGTTTATAGAACAAAAAATGTGGTATCTGAAACAGCAAATGAATTTCGGAAAATGAAGTATTTTTCATAGTAATACTATATGGAATGTGAAGAATGGTACATGGACTGTGTATGGAAATGGTTCGCAAAAAGGCATGTAGTTCGCAGGAGGAAGATGTTTCCTGAAACTCTTGTGGTACACGGGGTGGATTTTTTTTTGAGGAAACGAGGTAGTGATTTTAGGAGCTGTGAAGGACTTCGTTCATGGAAGAGAATGGTCTCCATATAGGAAGAGTGGAGGTACACAGACTGCATAGGGAAAATTGTTCGTGGGATGATTGTGGTTCGTGGGAGATGGACAGTACGCAGTGAAGGTTTTACCACATCAAAAGTTTAAGTAAAACGAATAAGTAGATTTTTTTGGATCTATTTTCCAATATAAGGAGCATTAATCTCATAATTACTTAGAAATGTTTTCATAAGAAAACATATTTTCTCCAAGAATTCAGTGAAGTTCAAAAGAGGTTCGGGAGGGAGTATTTCATGAAGGATGAAGTAGTTCATGGGAACGGTCAATGAAATTGTTTTTTCAGGGCTCAACATCTCACAAAGTAAAGTGGTCCGCTGAGAAGAAATAGTTTGCAGGAAGAGGTGGTACATGGAGGCAGTACGTAGAGATGGTAAGCGGAGGCAGAAGTAGAGACAGTTCACGGAGGCAGTCTGTGGAATAAGTGATTTTCGAAGCATATATGCAACCTAGTGCAATGCAGTTTGTGGAGGAAATAGGTGGTTCACGAAGGGACTTAAATAGTTCACAAAAACAATTTCTGTTAACTAACACTACACAAAAAATTGGATTTCATCTATGGGTGAAAAGAAAACTTTAAGATATCATCTACCTATAGTTGAGGATGTGTGCTTTCATGAGAATGAAGAGACCTACAAGTCCATAAATTGTGAGTGGATACCTTCCAAGAGTAGTGATCAAAGGAAGAGCAATACGATAATCCTTTCCACTGGTAGTGATCCAGAGAAAGAGACATTTGGAGTGACCCTTGGGAATTCAGTGAGCATACCCTAAATCTTTTAAAGGAATTGAGCCTGGGCATATAAGTGATCCAGCTTGAACCTTGTAATGGGTAGTGAGCTTTAGTGGATTTGGTACATCAGCACGTTATCGTTGTATGTTCCTTGGATATAGCCTAGTGAGGGTGAACCAAGTAAAATCGATGTATACTATGAATGATTTAATTTTTTTTCATATATTTCTACAGGAGAAAGAGATAAGTGTATTTTGTTTAAAGAAGAAACAAGATCTGAAGGGGTAGTAGTTTTAATATGTCATACCCTGATTCACCCACCCCCAAGGGTATTTGACCTAGTGGACCTAACAATTGATATCAGATGGAAATGTTGAAATTCAATGGTTCTATCCTAGTATAAGAAATGGAGGTTTTCAATTACAAAGGGATTTCGATATTTGATGGAAAAAATTTCAACTATGGAAGAATCTAATGTTGCACTACTCTCGATCATTAGGAATGGATGTCTTTACAGCAGCTTTGCATGGAATATCATCCAATATTGATAGTGGTACTTTATTATAAGCTAACCTAAGGTAATTGGATACTGATGCTAAATGGATCAATGCTTTAGGGGGAGCCCTATAAAATTTAATTTATGTGAAGTTGATGTCATGTAAGTCATCACATGCTATATGGGAAAAGTTGCTAAATATTTATGAGGGAGACTCAAAAGTCAGAGAAGTAAAGCTGCAAGTTCTATGGAACAAATGTAAGGATCTAAGAATGCACCCTAATGAGTCTGTTGATACATTATTTGATTAGGTGAATGTTTTTGTCGAATACATGTGTGGTATTAGAGAAAAAATTGAAGATATAAATATTTTCAAGTGCATCTTGAGAAAACGTCCACCTTAGTTTAATCCAAAGGTTTCTGTATTGGAAGACAAGGATCCAAATGAGTTAAAATTGGATAATTTTCATAGTACTGTTGTTGAATATGAAATCAGAAATGATGATAACTATGTTGTGGAAAAGGGGAAGTCCAAAAAAGTTGTATTCAATTCCATGAAGCTCTCTGTTGAAGATATCCAGGAGGAAGACAATTTGGATGATGTCATGTCATTTCTCTCCTCAAATCTGCAAAGAGGAAGAGGAAAGTACAAAGGTAAACTTCCAATCGCATGATTTAGATGTGAAAATATTGGACATTTTGTAGGAAAGTGTCCCATAAATTTTAAATATGATGATGAAGACAGTGATGAAATTCCTCAAAAGAAGTATTCATCCAATGTAAAAGGTATGAGAAGTTTTAAGAGAAAGTTATTCAAAAAGAAGAATATCCTTTCAAAAGAAGATGAAATTTCAGAAGAATATGAAGCAGAAGAGTTATAGGACTATAAGAATCATGAAGTAGATTATTTGGTGGTGGTTTTCATAAATTTCGTAACAAAATAATAAAGTGAAAATGAATAAGTATAAGTTGAAGGAAGATTTGACCTTCAGGTTGAATTAGAATCTGCTCTTGAGGAAATAGATGTTTGGAGAGATAAAATGAAGAAATCCAACAAAGTGGTTCATGATGAAAAACTTTACATGCATAAATAGGAAGAAGAGAATTTTGATCTGAATAAATAAATTGAAAAATTAAAGTCTTCAATACCAGAGAGTTCGTTTAATATTATTTAGTAAAATCTCAAAATTGAAGAACAAAAAATAGAAATTGATAGTTTGAATAAAAATAGAAAATATCAAATCAAACATATTTAATAACTTGAAGAGGAATTCATTGGTCTGTGAATAAGTGTTAAGGATTAATAAAAATTATTGACCCACAGAACAACATCGGGAAAATAGATAACATATGCAACAAAGAAGATGAAAGTGGAGAATAGTTGTCCAGCAGAATAGAAGCAATAGTCAAAACCAAATGATAAGGATGGTATGGGGATTGATCAAAAATAGAAAGTAGTAACGGTTGAATTCAGACCACAACCACCCACTCCGAGACTGAAGATTGATTTTGGTACAAAGCAGAATTAAAAGATTCAAAGAACCCAAGGTACAACCAGTGGTGCAGTATTTCCACACAGGAATGTACCCCACATAAGATGTTATTGTTTTAGAAATATGGGACTCTCACAAAATATTTTTTCCACAACAAAGAGTTACCTAAAGGAACTAGACTAAAAAATTCAATCATACAGAGCTCAATTTTCTAGTTCATCATTTTATGGTCATTGTTTCAGGTGTGGAGGATTCAGACACATAGAAAAATATTTCTCATCAACAATACATAGGAATATACTAAAGTAGACTGAGGTTGGTTATAAGAAGCAGACAAATGTATCATCAAATAAGATGAAAATTAAAATTTGATTTGAATTTATAGGAGATGAAGATGGTTCATCATATTTTGAGGGAATTCAAGAGTATCAATCCATACCGGATATGAACTCAAAAACTTGTATCAAAAAGAAAAGGTCTGAGCAGGTAGTGGTTACAAAAATTGTGTTCAAGGAATCATATTACACTAGGATATGGATCATTGACAGTGGATGCACCCCCCATGTAATAGAAAACAAGGATATGGTGATAGGAATCAGGTACGATAAAGAAGGTATTGTAAGATTTGGTAATGATAAAGGGTTGAAAATTATTGGCTCTATGAAAGAAAATTTTGGGGGGAAATACATGAGACGTGTAGATGTCTTCATTTCTAAAGGTATTAGTCAAAACTTATTAATTTTAATTCAATTTTGTGACTCAAGAAATTCTATAAAATTTTCAAAGAAATTATGTGTCATCAAGGAAAAAGATGGTGTTGTTCTATTGCAGGGAAAGCATACAAAAGGTAATATCTGCCTTGTTAGTGGAGAAGGAGATATGTTCTTTCTATCCAAGGAAGGATAAAATAAGTTGTGGCATAAAAGTCTTATCCATGTGATCCAAACATCCTTGGAAGATATAGTGAAATATGATGTTTCTTGTGATCTCCCTAGATTATCATGTGATCATACACATACATGCAATGCCTTCCAACAAGGTAAGATAATTCTAAAGGCATATAAGTGAAAATAAAAAAGGTCAACAAGATTGCTTGAGTTGGTTCATATTGATGTGTGCAGACTAATTTCACCAATAACTCTTGATTGGAGGAGATATTATGTTCTCTTCCTTGATGATTATAGCAGAATGACATGGGTATCAATCATTACCCACAAGTATGAGGTGTTCAGTTGTATTACGAGATATTGAAGGGAAGTTTAAAAGATACTAGGTAGGAAAATACAAAATATCCAAAAAGACAATGGAATAGATTTCACAAATATCCAAGTGGAGTATTACCTCAAGAAACATGGGATAGGATATCAAGTTTTAATATTGAGAACTCCACAACATAATGGAGTAGTTGAGATAATAAATCTTATTGTCAACAACATGTTCAGAACAATGCTCATTGAGAAATACCTTCTAGAGATATTTTGGAAATAAGTAGTGATGACAGCAGTCTACACTTCAAATAGATCATTTCTATGTTTGAAAGAAGAGAAGATTCCATATGATCTATGGTATGGAGAGAATCCATCATTGAAGTACTTTTGAGTCTTCGGAAGTAAGTATTTTATTCTCAATGGGAAGAAACACAGGAAGTTTGAATCCCATGGAGATGAAGTAATATCTCTTGGATATTCAAAGAAAATAAAATAATATAAATGCTACAACAAGTTTCTAGTAAAGGTAGTTGAAAGTCATGATGTAACTATAGTGGAGAATGAGTATAATATTAAGAAAATAAATGATCAATCTCAGGAGGATAGTAGTGAAGATACAAGCAGATCAGAGGGTGATATAGTTCCATAGGTTGATTCAAAAAAAGATTCAGATAATCAAAAGGATGAGAATAATTCAGTATCTACACAAATACAAAAGAGAAGAGCTGAAATTGATAGACAGAACATAATTAGTGATCAGATAGTGCCATTTTAGATAAGGAGGATGATGACTCTACAACAAGAATTATACTTATCATAGGTAGAGCCTAAATTTTTTGATGAATCAATTGGTTATGAGAATTGGTTTCAATCTATGAATGAATAGCTTGACCAAATTGAGAATAATCAGACATGGGAGATTATTTCGAGACAAACAGACAAGAATGTCATCAGGAAGAAATGGGTCTTTCATAATAATTTGAATGAAGATGGTGTTTTGATTTAAAACAAAGAACGACTAGTGTTCAAAAGGTACTCTTAGATAGAGGGTATCGATGTTAATGAAATATTTTCACCTATTTAAAGGTTAGAGACAATCGGACTATTATTGTCCATAACAGTGAAAATAAAGTTCAAATTTTTCCATATGGATGTTAAATCATCATTTCTAAATGGGGTTATAAAAGAATAATTGTATATTTAGAAACCATATGGTTTTATCATTCATGAAGATGATAACAAAGTGTGTCAGCTAAATAAGGCTTTATATGGTTTGAATCAAGCAACAAGAGTATGGTATTCAAGGCTATATTAGTTTCTGTAAAAGATCAGTTTTTAGCATGGTGGAGTTGATTAAAATCTATATTTCAACCATGATAGTAATCAAAAAATTATGGTGCTGGTATATGTTGATTAAATAATATTTGGCGGATTAGATTAAGTGCAATATAGAGAGTTTTCTGAATTCATGAAAAGTGAGTTTGAAATATCAATGATTTGTGAACTAATTTTTTTCTTTAAAAATAAATAATGGAACATTAATTTCTCAATATAAATATTCCAAGAAGTTTTTTAGAACATTTTTAATGGATAATTCTAAGGATATGATGACTCTGGTGGCTACTTGGATTAAACTATCATGATATGATGAAGGTAAAGCAGTTAATGTCACTGAATATAGGCAGATCATTGGAAGCCCATTGTACTTGATAGCGGCATGATTGGATATTGTTTTTTCCACATGTCAAGCAGCGTGGTATCAAAGAAATCCCAAGTAAAGCCACATACTTGTAGTGAAAATATTACTTCGGTATATCAAGGTCACGGTGGCTTTCGGTTTTATGTACAATGAGAAATCTCAATTGGATTTATTGGAATATACATATGTATATTGGGTCGGTTCATCAGATGATAGAAAATTGACATCGGGTGGTGAATTCTATCTTGTCGTTTTATGTATTTCATATCTAAGAAATAAACAATATTGCATTTCCTTAAGAACTGTAGAAGCTGAATATATTGTGAATACTCAATCAAGCATGTAGTTATTAAGGATGAAGAAGTAGCTTAATGATATGGGAGTAGAAGTGAAGTCTTTAATTATAATCCATTGTGATAATTCAAGTTCTATAAATCTTAGTAAAAATCCATTCCATCACTCAAGGACAAATTACATTGAAATCAAATATCATTTTATCAAGGAGAAGGTGGAGTAAGGGCTTGTGAAGTTAGAGTATGTGAATACAGAACAACAATTTGTAGATATTCTAACAAAGGCCTTACCCAAAAAAACATTTGAAAGGTATCGACTGGATCTAGGAGTTTAGTCGACTCCCTATACTTGAAAAATTGTGGATGTGGGTCCCCATCTCCCTGAGGTGTGGTGTATTTTTCTCTAATGTACTGATGTGTGTTCTTTACCCTGTTGTAGACAAAAATGATGTTACCTTTAGGTTCATTGACAAAGGGGGGAAATTGTGATTGTTTAAAGGGATAAAATGTATTAATCAAGACATGGGGAGAAGCTGATAGGTGGATCAGTGAGATAAGTGGAGCTAAAGCTATTAGGGGGAGTAGTGACATAGAGGTTATTAAATCTGACGATACTATAAGTTATCTATAAAAGGATACATATCATGACAACTGAGGTTCGTGATAAAATAAGAAGAATGGTTTTGGAATGAAGTAAAGTGATCCATTGATGAAATTTTCATTATACTCTTGTTTCTCACACCGATCATTTCTCATGTGGGTTTAGAGTGAGTGTTAAGTAAATATTTGATTACAATATTAATCGCAAGAGATGAATGCTGGTAGAATATGGAAGGAGGTTTAATGAGATATAAAAATGATAAGAATTTTCAACAAACCCAAAGGCAGATTATTGGGAAAAATCCATCAAGGAATCCTCTCGGTGTTTTTGGGTGTGATTGTGTTTGTTGAAAAATACAGATGACCGCGAATAAGTATGGTTGGTGTTTTTCTGAAGCAGTTTTTTAAGGTGGTGAAGTTTCTCAGTGTTTTCCAAATTTTTGGGCCTCAAAATCAGAAGTTGGTTTTTGGAAAAGTATAGAATTTTTCGTAGGAGTACACTGTAAACAGACCATGAACCATAGTTTGCAGAATGAAAAAGGTGGTATGTGGAACAGAAAAGTAATTTCAAAAAATAAATGATTCTATATAGCAGCACTATGTGTAATGTGAAGCGCGGTACGTGGACCACATATGAAAATGGTTCGTGGGAAGGAATGCAGTTCGCAGGAGGTAGATGGTTTGCAGAAGTCTTGTGGTATGCAAAGTATCTTTTCATTGGTAGAAATGAGGCGATGATTTTAGGATCCGTGAAGGACTTTGTTCACATAAGATAATGGATTTCTTGTAGGAAGAGTAGCAGTATGCGGATTGCATATGAAAAATGGTATGTGGGACAATTGCAGTTCATGGGAGATGCATAGTATGCGGTGAAGGATGTACCACATCGAAGGTTTAAGTAAAATGGATTATCATATTTTTTGGATTTGTTTGCCTATATAAGGAGAACTAATCCCATCATTACTTAGAGATATTTTCATAAGAAAACATCTTTTCTCTGAGAATTTGGTGAAGTCTGTTTCAGCCTGATTTGCCTCGTGAACCTTTTTGGTGGGTGAGATAGTCACACTGGGATTGGGAAGTATATCCTTCTTGTATTATGAAGTAGGTGCCACAGTTTAGTGGTCCTGATGGGTGATTGCAGGGGGTTCAATGTTTCTGCAATCATACCATGTTGAGTATGATGTCCTTAGATGGTCTCTAGTGGGTTTATTCAGAGATCCAGAAACACCCAACAACCCTTTTATCCATGATTCAGGGACCTACTTCCAAAGAAAAGCACTTGTTGGATGATTTTTCCAATGATACTTAAGGAATCCATTGGTCGAGAGGATAGGAGTTCGGGCTCATCACATCCTTTTGGTGGGAATTATTTCCAATTCTGGGACTCTCTTATAGATTTAAGAAATGTTCATATATTCGTGAATCCTTGATTCATTCTTAAGAATGTGTCCATAGTGTTCCCCTAGGGTGGAAAAATCAATCGGAGGTATGCACGGGTTTAGAATCATCAGTATATATCCTAGGTTCTCCATTTATGATGACATCTATTTTTATTCTAGGTTCTTCATAATTGTTACCCTTTTATAGACACATTAGGGATTCTTCGATCTTTCATTGATACAATGATGATTTAATCCATATGATGACGTGCTCTGGAGTTTATCATCGTCCAGGGGGGACGGAGATTTTTTTTATGTCGGGATCAAACCCATAAGATGGGCTTCCTGTGTATCCTCATGAGATGAATCAGATTCCACGTAGTTCGATGTCACTTTATCAGACACATCACCTTTTAAGGTCACATGATAAGGACCCATCCATGTAGTTTAATGTCATGTGGCGAGTCCGTGTAGGTAGAAGATTCCTAGTCAATATTTGGTGTGGTAATTACATCGAGGCGGACCAAGATTCCTAGAAGAGACATGGTCTCCTAGGTGGATATGGCCCTATTGGGGATATGTCCCAGAGAATAGTAGGGTGATTTGGGTGTTGGGTTTGGACCTCAGGGAGGGTTCCTACATATTTCAGTTAGTTGGAAATCAAATCCCTCATAGTTTGGTTTAATTTGGGGTGTATACCATAGAGGAGTCCTTGTTTGAGGGAATTAAATTAGGGATTATTTCTAAATAGCATGACCTAGTGAGTTGGGGGAAATTTTTACTGGGACTGAATTTCAAGGAGAATGTCCCTCGAGCTTAGGCCTCAAGTAGGCGTCCTATTTATCCTGGTCAGAGTAGGAATCAGAGTTCTCATAGTTCATTTCTTGATGAATTGTGTGGTTGTTGTAATCACCATAAGCCTCTAATCCCACGTGATTCATTCTCGGTGTGAGAAACAAGAGGAAGTGAAAGATTCAACAAGCCACATGTCTTTCCTTCTAAATTGATGGAAAAAGAGGAGGACGATGTTGGAAGAGGCCAGGGTGAGAGCCCAAATGGAGGGAGGGAGGGGCTTTGAGTGTGCCAATTTCCTCCCTTATTTTGATATCCAGGATAGTCGTGTTTGGTGGTCTATATGGATGTGTCCTGGGTCGAGGTGAAGAGGGGGAAGAGTACCACCTCCTTAAAGAAAGGCAAGGGGCTTACCTCAGGAGGAGTTCAGACTCCATGTTACCATGGGAATGTAAACTTATAGACATTCCAGGGTCCGATCCATTATGGGGATTTCCCACATTCCCCCACTTAACATGGGTATGTAAACTCAAAGGGTGAACTGATGCACCTGGTGGTTTTATTATATGGGTATGGTGGTTGTGTAAGTGGCTTTGACCTCATGTCATTGGACTGGTTCATAGAGGGGCTATGGAGGATATGACAGAAATGGAAGGAGATGATCAAATATGGAGAGTGGAACATCCAAAGGTACCCCATTCCGTTTACCGTTTCTTCATGTGGGATGGGGGCCTCCCTGCGTAGCATGTTTCTATGCAGGTGGAGGGATCTTCCGCCTACCATGATGGTACGCTGACCTTTATGTGGTCCTCGTAGTGTTTTGCTACACGGAACCTGTAATGAACCAATTTTTTATCAATGGAATTCTCTTCTCATAATTATTTCATATAATATAATCACATAATATTATATATAGAACACAAAAAAAATCATATAAATGAAGAATGAGGGAAATAAAATGCATCTCTAGAAGTTAAGGAACATATACCGATGAAATAGTAACTTGACCTTTGGAAAAGTAATGTGACCCTTATGAATAGTAAGCTAGATAATGTAATAGTAACCTCACCAATGAAAGTATAAATAAAATTTATTCATATTATAAGTTTCAATATTATATAATTATATCATAGTATAAGTAAATAAATATTTTAAAAATTCTTAATTAAGTGTTGGTATTTTTATAAGTCATATATAATTAATTACAATTTTTTGATTAAATTAATAAATTAAAAGAAAATTTATTTTCATAAAATGTATTCATAAAATAATATTTTGATTTCTTATGATTATAAGATAATTTTATGAGACCTTAATTAATTTTTCAAAGTGTTAGAAAATGAGTTTTAATTTTAAAATTTGTATTTTTCAAGTAAATTATGGTTTTAATTAAAAATTAAATTTCACATATTTATAAAATTATTTTCATAAAATTGGGTTCATTTTTTAATTCTACACATCAAAAAAATTACGGTGAATTTTTGGGATTTTTCTAAAATAATTGAATTTTTTGTGAATAGTGAAATACGGTAATTTATAGTATATATACATTATAAGTTAAATACACTATTTATTGAGTCATGCCTAATGTAACCACACTTGGTTATAACTCACATGATCTAATTACTATTTTTAGTCTCAATAATCAGTACTATTTCTTATCTTGAGCAAAATAATAAACTAATGAATTAAATATTGAGAAAAGACTCCCCTCCTCCACTATAAATACCACCCCTCGCCACCTCTTCTCCTCACACCACATAAGTCTTGTTCCTTGCCAAATTTCTTCTCAAATATCTCCCCAATATCCTATCCTACATCCAGTATTTCTTTCTATCATTAAAATACAAAAAACTTATCCCCTAAGGAGGTTCTCAAGAGGAAGAAATCAAGAGGTAAAACCCTCTTCTGTTTTCTTTCAATTTCTTTTCAAGTTCCTTTGTATTCAATACTCACCTATCCTCATCCAAATGGTATGATAAATCCAGTACCTTAAATATACTAGAATTTTCTTATTATAATATAATAATTCATCATCATATCTCTTTTTTCCTCCTTTTTACTAGAAATTGAAACATCATCCGAGATGTGTTAATTTATCACATTCATGGACAACGGGTTTTCAATTTCTATTACTGTATTCAATTATGGTCATGAAACCATTTTTATGGTTGAACTATATTATTATGTATGTTATATATCCTATTTAATTTTATATAATCATTTTTTACAAATTTTATTAATTTATAAAACAAAATGAGTTTGTTGTGATCAAAAAACTGCCAATTAACCCAAACGGTTATCATTAAAGTTTTATATAATGATTCATCGTAACTCTAAATAAACAAATAAATTTTATAACCATTTAATATTATATATGTTATCTAGTAACATATATATTCAATTCTTGAAAAACATCCTCATCTTACATGATTATCCATACATGTATATAAGTAAACTGATCCTGAAAACCAAGGAAACAAACGCTCCCAAACAATAAAATTGAACCTCTTAACCCATCAAAAATGTCATGAATGAACATAATAAGGTTATAATAAATTAATTAAATGTATAATAGGTTCTTAAATTATTAATTAATGAATATAATTTGATTATCCAGGACATTAAGATAAAGGTAAGAAGACCTTCGGACTTCAGGTAAGGGATTATACCTGAACCTCCATTATTCCTTCGGGTTATTCTTACTCTATTTTTACCCAAATAAAATTCTCTATTATTTTTACATACATATTATAAATGTTGTTTATATGTTCCAAACTTATGTTTCAAGATCAATTCATCCTTTTTTGGGGGGATATATGTGTTTTTAAATGATTCCCTTCTCAATTCTTCCCGATAAGCAAGCCAATTTAAGGGAACTTCTCGAACTCTTATCCATTTTCAAGTGAAATCCATAATCTATTTTTAAGAAACCAATATTTTTATAAAACCACTCATTTTATTATGAAAATATTCTTGGTTCACTTATGGTTTTATATAAAATATTATGCTCTTTTTTGTTTTAAATTATCTTTTATATTTTCCTTAAACCGCACCAAAATGTTTTATTTCTAAAGTTTCTTAAACCCCATTTTTTTACATGTATTCACTTCATTTTTTCATCACCTATCATCATATATTCTTATTTTATCTTATTAATTTACATGTATGATTTAAATCCTTTATTTCATGGATACCTTTGTGATAATCACTTATGTTATTCCTTTTGAAAAGATTATGATACCCAATCCCTACCAAGGGTAAACCTTATGTTTATGTATGATTGATTATGTATGATTATTTATATGGAAAACATATTCATGAACATGTTATGATGGGTGTTCCCAGATATCACTCTAATGAATTGGGTAAAGTTTAGTCTCATGAGACATTATGTACAACAGTCTTGGTGGTTATCCTTGACTCATGCTCTATGTGAAACGGTCTTGGTGGTTAACCTTGACTTATGCTCCTATATG
This sequence comes from Viscum album, assembly GCA_963277665.1. NCBI lineage: Eukaryota > Viridiplantae > Streptophyta > Magnoliopsida > Santalales > Viscaceae > Viscum > Viscum album. The sequence continues at coordinate 87,641,640 of OY728140.1, read as the reverse complement.
TGTAATGAGCTTGTCTCATGCTAAATTCATGTTTTATGTTTCTGCCACATTACTATGATTCCATGATTATATGATCTCATGTTCTAAATGTTATGATTTCTTATTTTTAATCTTGTATCATGCCTCTTTATATCATTATGTTTTTCCTTATAACCCATATGCTAAGATTTATTCTTATGTTTATTCCCTTACTGATATTTTTATCTCATCCCTTTGTCCATGTTATCCCTAGGTTATCCTATGCAGATGTATGAGCACAATGGAAGTTAGTATCTCAATATGGAGATTAAATAAAATTTTCTTTTATGATGTTTATTTATGTACCTAGTCTTCCAAAGACACTAGACTTCACAATCCTTGGATTTTATTTTGATGTTTAATTATGCTTAAAATCATGTAGTGATATGTGTAAAAGGCTAGGTTCACTATAGTTGGTATCATAGGATGGTCTAGTTATTTTTGGAGATTAGGAATAGAGCACTTTAGTAAGAACCTTATGGATAAGACTAAGTATAAGAAAACATCCCTAATTGTTGGTAATTATATATTATGTGGTTTATCAAGAAAATATATCATTTTCTGTATACTACAAGTGGATGTGATTCTGGCACAGATGTACCTAAGAGTGAAAACTCTGACGAGGTGTTTCGGGCCTGACTCGGGGTAACCCAGTACACGACAATGGGCCTTACTGTGCACATGGTTTGACACTCCTAGGGTATATTATTTGGTAAATTCATAAGCTCGTTATGAACCATTGTTAAGGGAAAAAAAGATCCCATAAGAATATATTCTAAGAAACAAATCAAGGATAACCTAGATTTAAACCTATGGAATCACAAGTTAGGATATACTTTTTTTTACAAGTTTATCCTTTTATGTTAAAATTTTACTTTTATTATTATTAGCTAAGTATTGAAGACACATAATTTCAATTTATTTTCTTAGTTAATGGTGGGAAATAGAAGAACATGTTCCAATAATCAATGTGATAGGGAATATGAATATTTACCTAATGATATGCCAAATATGATGGGAACAGGTGCTCAAAACTTCATGATAGTAATTTCTCAGCCATATCAAGTTGTGAATAATAATATGAATCATGTGGAACACCCTCCTCCTCCAAGGAAAGATCACGTTGTCCTAGAATCTTTCATACGGAAAAGGTATCATATGTTTAGTGAATATTACAATCCCCTCCTTATGGAGCATTGGATTAACTCCATTGAAAAGATATTATCTATCCTCCGGTGCTTAGAAGAAGAGAAATTCATGTTGGCGGTCTATCGTTTTGATGAGGAAGATGATCAGTGGTGGACACTAATAAAAAATATGAAGTCTAAGGAGGAAATTGATTCCATAGATTGGGATGAATTCAAGAAAATGTTTTTTCAATAAATATTTTCCATGAACCCTCCTTCTCAATATGGAAAGAGAGTTCCTCGGACTTAAGTAGAAGGAAGATGATTCTATCAGGGTGTATGAAGCAAACTTTACAAGTCCTGCAACATACACTTCCAGTTTTTTCATGAACACTAAAATCAAGGTGGATCGCTTCTTTATCATACTAATGTTGAGTCTATGAAAATCATTGGCAATTCATGCCTTTGACCATTATGAGGAGATTTTCCATTGTGTCCTCAAGGTTGAAATGGATATTGGAGACTCTCAATGGTCTCATAGGCCCATTGACAAAAAAGAGAAAAATGGAGTCTAATATGGGTGGTTCGAAAAATAAATCCCATGATTGAAAAAAGACTGACCATCCCATGTGTCAAAACTGTGGGAAGAAACATCCTGGGAACTACCTAAAGGGAACCAAGAATTGCTTAAAATTTGTGAGAATGGTACATTTGGATAAGAACTTTTGAAGGGATATGAATAATTACACTAATTTGGAATAATAAAGGAAGTTTTAGATCAATACTCAGTCTGTAGTACAGTGTTAAATCGCAAGGAACGTGGGCATTATGCGAACAATTTCCCTAATCTAAGGGTTGTCAGAGTCAATCAACAACAACCTGTAAGGAAACAAGGAAGGTATTATGTTATCACTACTATTGAGGTGGATCCAGACAACTATGTGGTGACAGGTATGCTATTTATTCATTCAGGAATAGTGAATATACTATTTGATTTTGGTTCTATGCATTCTTTCATATCTTTCAAGTTTAGTAAAACTATTCAATAACCACCTAAAAATTTGGATATTGAGTTATCCATGAGAATAGTAAATGAAGAAATTACTAAATACAAAGTTTATAACTCCTTCTCGGTTTATGTTTGTGGACTAAAACTCCAAGAAAATATTATTATACTCCCTTTGGTGGAGTTTGGTGATATATTGGGTATGGATTGGCTATCTTTATACAAATCCAAAATTGACTATTGGGAAATGGAAATCACTCTTCATATCCCGAAGCATCCTCCAATTCTATAAAAGTGTAAAAAGGAAGATGAATATCCTTCAGAATCATTGTCTCAAGTGTGGATTTTATTTCCCTATGATCAATCATATCTAGCTCAAATTATTGAGACAAAGGAGAGAATCATGCTCAAAGATATGCCCATCATGAGGGATTACACTGATGTAATCCCTGAATAATTTCTTGGTCATCCACATGACTGAGAGGTAGATTTCTCAATTGAACATATTCATGGATATATACTTATATCAAAGACACCTTATAGAATGGCCACCATTTAGCTAGAAGATCTGAAGAAGCAGTTACAGGGGAATCTGGAGAAGGGTTTTATACACCTAAGTGCTTCACTGTGGGGTGAACTAACCCTATTTATTAAGAAGAAGGATGGATCAATGCACCTCTACATTGATTATTATGAGCTCAACAAAATCACAATAAAGAAAAAGTATCCCCTGCCTCGGATAGATGACTTTTTTGATCAGCTACATGGAGCTATTTATTTCTCTAAGGTAGATCTTCGGTCGGGATATCACCAATTAAAGTTTAGGAAGGAAGATATTCCCAAGACTTCTTTTTGAATGAGGTATGGACACTATTAGTTCATATTGATTCCCTTTATATTCACTAATGTTCCATAAATTTTCATGGATTTAATTAATAGATTCTTTATAGATTACCTCGAAAAAAAATTGGTAGTCTTTATCGATGATATTTTGATATAATCCAAGAGCAAGGAGGAATGTGAGGAGAATTTTAGTACTATGTTAAGATTTTGTGAAGGGAGAAACTTTATGCAAAGTACAGTAAATGTGAGTTCTATATGGAGGAAGTATCATTCTTGGGGCATTTTATCACCAATAAAGGGAAAACTATGGACCCTTCCAAGACAAAGGCAATCAAAGAGTGGCATAGACCAACATATGTAATGGAGATCCATAGTTTCCTTGGCCTAGCTGGGTATTACCAATGATTTGTGAAGACATTCTCATGATTTAAAAACCTAATAAATAAGATGACACAAAAGGGAGTGAAGTTTTTCTGGACTTAAGAATGTGAGGAAAGCTTTAAGGAGCTAAAAAAGAGGCTTATCACTGCACTAGTACTCACACTCCCAAATAGTGGAGAACTGTTTATTGTGTATAGCAATACTTAAAATAATAAATTAGGAAGTGTGATAATGAAAAATAATAAATTGATAGCCTATGCCTCAAGGAAATTGAAAATCCATGAGAAAAACTATCCCACGCATGATCTGTAGTCAGCATCTGTGATCTTGATGTACAAAATCTGGTGGCATTATCTCTATGGGGAGAAGTGTTAGATATATACTGATCACAAGAGACCCAAATATATATTCACACAAAGGGATCTTATTATGCACCAGTGAAGATGGTTGGATCTCATCAAGGATTATGACTGCTCAATCCACTACCATCCTGGTAAGGCAAATAAGGTGGTGGATGCTCTAAGTAGAAAGGATCTTGCATCTTTTTCAATGATGATAATTGACAAGGATACAATCTTCTTAGACCTTAAAAGGATGTACGTGGGAATCATTAAGGTAAGAACATCATCAATCTTTTCTCAAATGATTTCTCAACCATCCCTTATGGATAAAATAAAGGATGCTCAAAGAAATGATGTTAAAATTAAAAAAAATGTGGAAGCTATCAATAATGGGAAATCCTATGAGTTCAATATCGATGAGGATGGAGTGATAAGATTTGGGTCACGATTACTTGCACCATCTGATCCAAAGAAAAATCTTGAACTTATAAATGATTCACATAGCTCAACCTTCTCTATTCACCCAGAGAGTACAAAGATGTATCAGGATATCTGGGAGAACTATTGGTGGGACAATATGAAGAAGGAGATCATAGAGTATACATCAAAGTGCCTAGTATGTCAGCAAGTGAAGGATGAAAGGAAAAAAAGTCTAATGGGGTGATAAAATCACTACCCATACCAACATGGAAGTGAGAGAACATTACTATGGACTTTTTCAGTAGACTTCCAAGGAAATACAGAGGAAACAATTCTATATGGGTTATTGTGGATAGTCTTACAAAGATAGGTCACTTTATCATAATTAAAGAGGACTTCTCACTCAATCAACTTGCACAGATATAAATCAAAGAAGTGGAAAGGCTTCATGGAGTACCGCTGTTGATTGTATCTGATCAAGATCCTATATTCACCTCGAAGTTCTGGAAAATTCTCTGACATACTCTAAGTTCTGAGCTGAACTTCAATATGTCTTATCATCCTCAAACTAATGGAAAATCTTAAAAAATTATTTAGTCATTGTAAGACATGTTGAGAGCATATTCTATGGACTTCAAAAGAGGATGGGACCAAAACCTTTCTCTGTTAGACTTCTCTTATAATAATAGTTTCCACTCGACCATCGGAATCGCACCATATGAATCCATTTATGAGAAAAGGTACAGAACACCAACATGTTGGGGTGAAGTTGGTGAGCGTAAGCTTTTAGGACCTAAAATGGTTGAAGAAATGGTGTAGAAGGGGAAAACCATTCAGTATCACATCAAGGCATCCCAAAGTAGACAAAAGATCTACGCATACAATCATCGATGATACCTTGAGTTTAAATTTGGAGACATGGTATTCCTCTAAATATCTCCATGGAAGAAGTTCATGAGATTTGGGAAGAAAGGAAAGTTAAGTCCCAGGTACATCATCCCCTTCGATATTCTTGATCATGTCGGAGTTTTGGACTATCAACTAGTACTTCCACTAACCATGCTTAAATTACATGAAGTATTCCATGTATCCCTCTTAAGGAAGTACATACTAGATTCTTCACATGTACTATCTTCAGAGGTGGTACAATTGGAGAATGATCTTTCTTAAGAGGATAATTAGGTGAAGATCTTGGATCTTAGAGATAAATTTATATGCAAAAATACTACTCACCTGGTCAAATTACTATGGTGGAACCATAAGTATGAAGAGGCAATATGAAGAGGAAACATGGGAATGGGAGGAAGTGGTGAAGGAAAAGTAACCACGCCTTTTTTCATCTTAGAATGTAAAATAAAATTTAGAGGGTTGAATTTCATAAGGGGGGAGAATGTAACAACCTAATATTTTATCAATGTAATTCCATTATTATAATTATGTATTATATTATAATCACATAATATTATATGTAGAAAACAATACAAACCCTATAAATGAATAATGAGTGAAATAAAAGGTATCTCTAGAAGTTAAGGAACATATACTAATGAAATAGTAACTTGACCTTTGGAATAGTAATGTGTCCCTTATGAATAGTCAATCGGCCAATGTAATAATAACCTCATAAATGAAATTATAAATAAAATTTATCCATATTATAAGTGTCAATATGATATAATTATATCATAGTATAAGTAAATAAATATTTTAAAAATTATTAAGTGTTGGTATTTTTGTAAGTCACGTATATTTGATTACAATTTTATGATTAATTTAAATGTATTCAGAAAATAATATTTTGATGTCTTATTATTATAAGATAATTTTATGAGACCTTAATTAATTTTTCAAAGTGTTAGAAAAGTGGTTTTAATTATAAAATTTGTATTTTTCAAGTAATTTATGGTTTTAATTAAAAATTAAATTTTTCATATTTAGAAAATTATTTTTCATAAAATGGAGTTCATTTTTGAATTATATACATTGACAAATGGTTAGGGTGAATTTTTGTGATTTTTCTAAAATAATTGAATTTTTGTGAATAGCGAAATATGGTAATTTACAGTATATATACATTATAAGTTAAATACACTATTTATTGAGTCATATATGATGTAATAACCCTTGTTTAGAACCCACATGATCTAATTAATTTTTTTAGTCTCAATAATCATCATTTTTTAAGAAGATTGATGACATGGATTGGTTTCCCACTCCATGTCATCGATGGAGTTTATTAAAAAATAAAGAGTAACAGTACAAGCTTGAGGTGTAAAACACTTACACCAGCAGGGATTTAAAGACCATAAAACAAAAATGAGAAACAAACAACTCTGATCTAAAAACATCAAAATAAAAGATCACCATAGAGACTGTGCGGTCCGGCCATCATCCCAATGAGTCATCATGCTGCTCCCTTGAATATCTAGATTCCAAAGAGCAAACACAAATTTCATAACATCATAACTGAATAACATTCAAGTCCCTTACTGTCACAAAAAAACAGATCATCATTGGCAGTAATCAGAAAATAGAACATGACAGCGAGCAGGTGTGTATCATGAAGATTAATCTATCCATTGACAGAGCCAAGAAAATCAGAATATGTTCTCATAAAAGGATGATTTCCTCAAAATGCATCTTAACAAGAAAAAAATCCTCAACTCAGAATCAGAAGTCGTATGCAGAGAGGCAAAAAACCAACCAGCCAGAAATCTAGTTCAGAGTAGTAATGAATGTAAAACAGGTAAAAACCAGAGGTCTGTCCAAAAACTGAAACATTCATAACCATATTATAGAAACCAATGTATATCCAACCAAGAAGATCATACCAGACTAGATCAACACAGTCCACCTGATTTTTCTGCATCTCCAGAATAAAAACATCAGACATATCTTCAAGCCATCAAAAGGTCATCAACAATAGGAGAATGCAGTCAATCAGACACAACAGAGGTCGGGTAAGTAGCATCTCCACCGGAAACCTTTAGTCAAAAAATGGACAGAAGAGAAAAGGAAGTAAAGACTATAACAACCATCACCATCAATCGATCCATATCAAATAAAGATCACAATCTGTATATCAAAAATCAAAGAAATCCAATAACCAAAAGAATAAAACCCAAGGGATATCCCTAAAGTTGAAGTTGGGATTTTTCTTGAATTCCTCAATCATCCTCATATACATTCTTTTCCTAATATCCAGATATGTATCAGCAAAAATCTGTCGATGAAGGTACTTCCAATATATCAATTGATCTTGCTCGGCCATCCAAGCACAAACCTCATCACTCACATCTTCATCTTTAGGTATCTGGAAAGCATCCTTGTATGCAGGATCCTTCTTTCTGTCATAGTTCTCTTCCATATGAATTGGAACCATTTCATCCAACTACTTGGAAGACTCAATGAGAGAGGCTTGAAAGGAGTGGGTAACAACTGTCCTTTCTATTTCAGAGTAATCCCTACACTTCCTAGTCTTTTTAGAGTTGGGGGTAATAAAACCATCCTCATCAACAATAGGCTTTTTTCCTTTTTGAGAACTTGATTTGAGGTATTCCTCCTCAATTCCAACTGATGAGTCATCCTCCATTTGAATATTATCAACATTTTTATCATCATCAGCCTTATCACTAACATCTTGTGGTTCAAGGATCATCCTTTGATCCGTTTCAATAGGAACATCATGCTGTAAATCTTTATCTTGGTTTTCCATCAAGGGTTATAGGTGTAAATTTGAGCCCTCAACTGTTGTTAAATTCTCCTTAGGTGAGACTGACAAAGGGGCCTTTTCCTCATTAGCCTCCCCAATTGGATGAGAGGTGGAGGCATCAACATTGCTCTGAATAGAAAATGATGGCTGAGAATTTTTGGGTATGTCTTTCTCAATCCAAACTGGTTTGTATTTGGGTAGGGGGTGTGATATTTTCTGCTGCTCACACTCATCAATAAAATGCCCAACTCTAGAACACCTCTTACAAAAAGCAGGAACATTTTCAAAGACAACTTCCTGGACATTACCTTTTGAACCATTTTGCAACCATAATTTCAAGGGCAAAGTTTTTGAAATGTCAACTTCATTACACACACGAGCAACAGAAGGTCTAGTCAAATTTTGAGTGGCAAAGTCTAGTTTAATAGGATGTCCAAATAATCTAGCAATGGAAAAAAAGGATTTTTGCTTAAACAGATGAATTGGGAGTTCTGGGAATCCTAGCCAAATAGGTACAGTAGGTGGTTCAAAGTCAACACTGAAATCGTTTGTCTATTTCAAGACCTTCATACAACAACCACCAAAAATCCAAGAACCCCTCGTCCAAATCCTATAATAATCATCTTCAGATGAAAAACGAAGCAGAACATGCATGGAGTTCAAAAGACCGACCTGGAAATTCTCAAAACCTATGTTCTCAAGAATTTTCCGCAAAAATACAAGAGAAGGCATGCGCTTGATAAATTTTCCAACAATAACATAGTGCAAATCTGAAGAGAGTAGTTGTACCTCTTCATCCAAGAAAGCTATGGCTGATAGCCCGCGATGGTGGAAATTCTTTGGTTCAAAAGATTCAGGGGCTTTCGGTTCGTCTCTAGGGACTCGATTCGCAACCACATCGGTGAAAGATCTGGCATTCTCAACCCCAGTTTGATTGAAGGTGTCAGATTTAGGGTTTCGCCTTCATTCGCCCGCAGGCGGGTTCTCCGGTGCTTTCATCTCTCCTCCTATTTTCTCACACTATGATATTATTGGGGATTTTGTGATCTCAATAATAATCATTATTTATTATATGGAGCAAAATAATAAACTAATGAATTAAATATTGAGAAAACACTCCACTACTCCACTATAAATACCACCCCTCACCACCTATTCTACTCACACATCACAAGACTTGTGCCTTTCCAAATTTCTACTCAAATATCTCCCTAATACTCTCTCCCACTTCTATGATCTCTTGGTCTCATCAAAATACCAAAACCTCTCCCTTAAGGAGGTTCTCAAGAGGAAGAAATCAATATGTAAAACCCTTTTCTGTTTTCTTTCAATTTCTTTTCGAGTTACTTTGTATTATATCCTAAAATCTCCTAATCCAAATGTTATGATAACTAAATTACCTTACATTTACTATAATTTTTTTATTCTAATGGAATAATTCATCATCATCTCTCATTTTCCATCCTTTTATACTAGAAATGGAAACACCATCCAAGATGTGTTAATTTATCAAATTCAAGGACGACGGGTTTTCAATTTCTATTACTATCTTCAATTATATCCATGAAACAATTTTTATGGTTGAAATATATTATTATTTATATAATATATCATATTTAATGTTTTGTAATCATTATGTACAAATGTTACTAATTTATAAAACAAAATGAGTTTGTTGTGATAAAAAAACCGACAATTAACCCAAACAGTTATCATTAAAGTTTTATATAATGATTCATCCTCAATCTAAATAACCAAATAAATTTTATAGAAATTAAATCTTATGGATGCTCTATAATAACATATAACTTCAATTTTTTACAAACACTCTCATTTTACATGATTATCTGTACATGTATATAAGTAAACTGATCATGAAAACCAAGGAAACAAATGCTCCCAAACAATAAAATTGAACCTCTTAACCCATCAAAAAGGACATGAATGAACTTAACAAGTTTATAATAAATAAATTAAATGTATAAAATGTTCTTTAATTATTAATTAATTAATATAATTTAATTATCTAGGGAATTAAGATCAAGGGAAGAACACCTTCGGACTTAAGGTAAGGGATTCTACCTGAACCTCCATTATTCCTTCAGGTTATTCTTACTCTATTTTTACCCAAATTAAATTATATATTATTTTTATGTACATATTTTAAATGATTTTTATATTTTCCAAACTCATGTGTTAATATCCATTCATCTTTTGGGGGGATATACATGTTTTTAAATGATTCCCTTCTCAATTCTTCTCAATAAGCAAGCCTGGTTTAAGGGAACTTCCTGAACTCTTACCCAATTTAAAGTGTGATCCATAATCTATTTTAAGATGCCAGTATTTTTATAAAACCACTAATTTTATTATTAAAACATTCTTGGTTAACTTCTGGTTTTATATAAAAGATTATACTCTTTTCTGTTTTAAATGATCTTTGATGTTTTCCTTAAACTGCACCAAAATGTTTTACTTCTAAAGTTTCTTAAAACCCATTTTTTACATGTATTAACTTCATTTTGTCATAATATATCATTATATATGCCTATTTTCTATTATTAATTTCCATTTATGATTTAAATCCTTTATTTCATGGACACCTTTGTGATAATCCCTTATGTTATGCCTTTTGAAAAGATTATGATACCTAATCGCTACCATGGGTAAACCTTATGTTTATGTATGATTGATTACGTGTGATTATTTATGTGGAAAACATATTCATGAAAATTTTATGATGGGTGTGCTCAAATAGGTCTCTAATGAATTGGGTAAAGTTTATTCTCATGAGACGTTATGTGTAATGATCTTAGTGGTTAGCCTTGACTCGTGTTCCATGTGTAGCGGTCTTAGTGGTTAACCTTGACTTGTGATCCTCTATGTGCAATGAGCTTAGATTGTGATAAATTAATGTTTTTTGTTTCCTCCACAATACTATTATTCCATTATTACATGATCCCATGTTCTAAATGTTATAATTCCTTATGTTTAATCATGTACCATACCTCTTTATATCATTATGTTATGCCTTCTAACCCATGTGCTAATCTTTATTCTTATGTTTATTTACTTATTGGGATTTTTATCTCATCCCTTTATCCATGTTATCCCCAGGTTATCCTATGAAGATGTATGAGAACAATGGAAGTTAGGATCTCAATATAGATATTAAATAAAAGTTTCTTTTTCGATGTTTAATTATGTACCTAGTCTTCCAAAGACACTATAATTTCTGATCCTTGGATTGTATTTTGATGTTTAATTATGCTTAAAATCATGTAATGATATGTGTAAAAGGATAGGGTCACTATAGTTGGTATCAGAGAATGGTCTAGTTATTTTCAGATATTAGGAATAGAGCACTTCAGTAAGAACCTTATGGATAATACTAAGTGTAAGAAAGTATCCCTAAATTTTGTTAAGTATAGAGTAAGTGGTTTATCGATATCCCTGTATGGATACTACAAGTGGAAATTGTTCTAGAATATATTTAACTTGGATTGAAAACTCAAACAAGGTGTTCCGAACCTGACTCAGGGTAACCTAGTACACAAAAACAAGCCTTACTGAGTACCTAGTTTGACACTCCTAGGGGATATGATTTGGTAAATTCAGAAGCTCATTACAAACCATTGTTAAGGTTAGAAAAAAAAAGAGGTCATAAGAATATATGTTAAAAAATAGATCAAGTATAACCTATATTTAAGCCTAGGAGTCATAAGTTAGGATATAATTTTCTTTTACAATTTTATCCTTTTATGTTCAAAGTTTCCTTTTATGTGTATTAGCTAAGTATTCAAGCCCCATAATTGAAATTTATTTTCTTAGTTAATAGAGGAAAATAGAATAACATTTGCCAACAATCAATGTGATAGGTAATGTGAATATTTTTCTAATGATATTCCAAATATTATGGGAACGGGTGCTCAAAACTTTATGACAGTACTTGATCAGCTGGCTCAAGTTATAAATAATAACATGAATCATGTGGAACGCCCTCCTCCTCTAAGGAAATATAAATTTGTCATCGAATACTTCATACGAAAAAGGCCTCCCATGTTTAGTAGATCTTCTGATCCCCTCCTCATGGAATAGTGGATTGACTCCATTGAAAATATATTCTCTATCCTCCAATTCTCAGAAGAATATAAAGTCGTGTTTTCAGTCTATCGTTTTTATGGGGAAGCTAATCACTGGTGGAAACTGATCAAAAATACAAAGTCCAAGGAGGAAATTGATTCCATGTATTGGGAGGAATTCAAGAAAAAAAATTCAATAAATATTTTCCCCGAACCCTTCATCTCAATATGGAAATAGAGTTCCTCATACTTAAGCAGAAGGAAGATGAGTCTATCGGGGCGTATGAACCAAACTTTACAAGGCTTTCAAGATACACTTCCATATTTATCATGAACACTGAAACTAAGTTGGATTGCTTCTTTAGTGGACTAAAGCTGAGTCTACAAAAATCATTGGAAATTTGTGACTTTTACAGTTATGAGGAGATTTTTTGTTTTTTCCTGAAGGTTAAAATGGAGATCGGAGACTCTCAAGGGTCTCATGGACCCAATGAAAAAAGGGGGGAAATGAAGTCTAATATGTGTGGTTTGGAAAATAAATCCCATGATGGAAAAAATACCTAACATCCCACATGTAAAAAATGTGGGAGGAATCATCTTGGGAATTATCTAAAGGTAACTAGGAATTGCTTAAAATGTGGAAGAATGGGACATTTGAATCAGAACTTCCGAAGGGATATGAAGAATTCCACTAATGTGGAAGAATAAAGGAAGGTTAATATCAATACCCATCCTATATTGTAGTGTTAAAACTATAAGTAACATGGGAATTATGCATAAAATTTCCCTAATCCAAGGGTTGTCGAAGGCAATCAACAAAAACCTACAAGGCAACAAGGAAGGTATTATGCTATCACTATTGTTGAGGTAGAGTTGGATAATGATGTGGTGATAGGTATGCTAGTTATTCATTAAAGAATAGTTAATGTACTATTTGATTCTTTTCCTATGAATTATTTCATATCTTTCAAGTTTAGTAGAACTATTCAATCACTACCTCAAAATTTAGATGTTGAGTTATCTGTGAGAATAGAAAATGGGGAAATTACTACATCCAAAGTTTATAACTTTTCCCTGGTTAATTTTTGTGGACTAAATCTCCCATAAAATCTTTTCATACTCCCTTTGGTGGATTTTGATGCTATATTGGTCATGGATTAGCTATCTTTATACAAATCCAACATCAACTCTCAGGAAATGGAGATCACTCTTCACATCCTAAAGCATCCTCCAATTCTATACAAGTGTAAGTAGGAAGATGAATCTCATTTAGAATCATTATCTCAAGTGGGGATATTATTTACCTATGAGAAAGAATATCTTGCTCAACTAATTGATACAAAATAGAGAATCATGCTTGAATATATGCTCATCGTGTAGGATTACACTTATGTATTCCTTGAAAAATTTCATGGTCTTCAACCTGACCAAGAAGTTTAGTTCTCAATTTAACTTATTCATGGATCTCTGTTTATATCAAAGACACCTTATATAATGTCCACCGTTGAGCTGGAAGAGCTGAAGAAGCACTTACAGGAGAATCTAGATAAAGGTTTTATATACCCGAGTGCTTCACCATGGGGTTCACCATCCCTATTTGTTAAAAATAAGGATGGATCAATGCACCTCTGCATTGATTATCATGATCTCAATAAAATCAATATTAATAACAAGTATCCCCTACCTCAAATAGATGACTTGTTCAATCAGCTATGTGGGGCCAGTTATTTCTCTAAGTTAGATCTTCAATCGGGATATCACCAATTAAAGGTGAGGAAGGAATATATTCCCAAGAATACCTTTTGAACAAGGTATGGACACTATGAGTTCACAGTTATTCTCTTTATACTCAGTAATTCTCCAAAAAAATCATGGATTCAATGTATAGAGACTTTAGATATTTCCTTGAAAAAACTATGGTAGTCTTTATCGATGATATTCTGATATACTCTAAGATCAAAGGGGAACATGAGGATAATTTGAGTACTATGTTGAAGAATTTGTGAAGGGAGAAACTTTATGAAAAGTGAATTAAATGTGTGTTTTGTATGGAGGAAGTATTATTCTTGGGGAATGTTATCACCTACAAAGGGGTATTTGTGGACCCTTCCAAGATAAAGGCAATCGAAGAGTGGCCCAGACCAACATCTGTAATGGATATCCATAGTTTCCTTGGCCTAGATGGGTATTACTAATGATTTGGGAAGAACTTATCACAATTTTCAGACCCAATGGCCTAGATGAAACAGAAGGGAGTGAAGTTTTTATGGACTCAAGAATGTGATGAAATATTTAAGGAGCTCAAAAAGAGGCTTATCACTGTACTAGTACTCACACTCCTGAAAAGTAGAGAACTATTTATGGTGTACAGTAATACTTCAAAGAAGGGATTAGGATGTGTTATAATGAAAAATGATAAATTGGTAGCCTATGCCTCTAGGAAGTTGAAAATCCATGATCAAAACTATCCCACACATGATCTAGAGTTATCATCTATAAGCTTTGCATTGAAAATCTGGAGGCATTATCTCTATGGGGGAGAAGTGTGAGATATATACTGATCACAAGAATCCCAAATAAATATTCACACAGAAGGATCTTAATATGCACCAGTGAATATATTTGTATCTCATCAAGGATTATGATAGATCAATCCACTACCATCCTAGTAAGGAAAATAAGGTTGCGGATGATTTAAGTGGAAAGGATCTTGAATCTTTGTCAATGATGAGATTTGACAAGGATCCAATCTTTTTAGAACTTCAATGGATGGACATGGGAATAATTAAGGGAGGAACATCATCAATACTTTATTACATGATTACTTAACCATCCCTTGTGGAGAAAATAAATTATGCTCAAAGAAATGATGTAGAAATTCATAAAAAGTTTGAATCTATCAAGAATGGGTAATCCTTTGAGTTCAAGATCGATGAGGATAGAGTCGTAATATTTGGGTCACAATTATGTGTACCATCTGATCTAGAGATAAAGAATGATATTCTAAATAATTAAAATATCTCAACCTTCTTTATTCACCTAGGTAGCACAAAGATGTATCGGGATCTCTAGGAGAACTATTTGTGGGACAATATGAAGAATAAGATCATTGAGTACACATCAAAGTTCCTGGTATGTAAGCAAGTGAATGATGAAAGAAAAAAGTCTAATGGGATGATTAAACCACTACCCATAACAACATGGAAGTGGGATAACATTACCATAGACTTTGTCATTGGAATTCCAAGGACATCTAGAGGAAACAATGCTATATGGGTTATTATGGATTGTCTTACAAAGACAACTCACTTTATCACAATTAGAAAGGAATTATCACTCAATAAACTTTCACAGATATACATCAAATAAGTGGTAAGGATTCATGGAGTACCACTATCGATTGTATCCGATCAAGATCCAATATTCACCTCAAAGTTCTGGAAAAGTATCTAACTTGCTCTAAGCACTGAGTTGAACTTCAGTACGCCCTATCATCCTCAAACTGATGGCCAATATGATCAAACTATTTAGACACTAGAAGACATATGGAGATCATGTTCTATGGAATTGAAAGGAGTATGGGACCAACACCATCCTCTATTTAAGTTCTCTTACAAAAATAGTTTCCACTCGAGCATTCGAATGGCACCATATGAATCCCCTTATGGGAAAAGGTGAAGAACACCAGCGTACTGGGATGAAGTCGGTGAGCATAAGCTTCTAGGACCCGAAATGGTCTAAGGAATGGTGGATAAGGTTAAAACCATTCAACAGCAGATCAAGGTAGCCCAAAGTCTACAAAATAACTATGCAGACAATCAATGAAGAGACCTTGAGTTTAAAGTTAGATACATGGTATTCCTTCGAATATCTTCATTAAAGAAGGTCATGAGATTTGGGAAGAAAGGAAAGCTAAGTCCTAGGTACATCGTCCCCTTCGAGATTCTTGATCATGTTGGAGCTGTCGACTATCACTTCCACCAACCATTTCTAAAGTACACGATGTATTCCATGTATCCCTCTTAATGAAGTACATACCAAATCCTTCACATTTATTATCTTTATAGGTGGTATAGTTGGAGAATGATCTTTCTTACAAATAGAATCTAGTGAAGATCTTGGATCATAGATATAAAGTTCTATGCAATAAGACTACTCACCTAGTCAAAGTACTATGGCAGAACCATAAGTATAAAAAGGCAACTTGGGAACTAGATGAAGTGATGAAAGAAAAAGTACCCACAACTATTTTTAGCTTAGAATGTAAAATGAAATTTCAAGGGTGAAATTTCAAAAGGGGGGAAGAATGTAACAACCCAATGTTTTATCAATGGAATTCCCTTCTCATAATTATGTCTTATAGTATAATCACATAATATTAGATATAGAACACAACACAAATCATATAAATGAATAATGAGTGAAATAAAAGGCATCTCTATAAGTTAAGGAACATATACCGATGAAATAGTAACTTGGCCTTTGGAAAAGTAATGGGACCCTTATGAATAGTAAACCAAATAATGTAATAGTTACATCACCAATGAAAGTATAAATAAAATGTATCCATATTATAAGTTTCAATATGATATTATTATATCATAGTATAAGTAAATAAATATTTTAAAAATTATTAATTAAGTGTTAGTATTTTGTAAGTCATTTATATTTAATTACAATTTTATGATTAATTTAATAAATTATAATAAAATTTATTTTAATAAAATTTATTCATAAAATAATATTTTTATGTCTTATGATTATAATATAATTTTATGTAACCTTAATTAATTTTTCAAAGTGTTAGAAAAACATTTTTAATTTTAAAATTTGTATTTTTTAAGTAAATTATTGTTTTAATTAAAAATTAAATTTCTCATATTTAGAATATTATTTTCATGAAATGGATTTAATTTTTGGATTATAAGGATATAAAAAAGGTTATGGTGAATTTTTTGGATTTTTCTAAAATACATGAATTTTCAGTGAATAGTGAAATGTGGTAATTTACGGTATATATACAATATAAGTTAAATACACTATTTATTGATTCATGGATGATGAAATAACCCTTGGTTATAACTCACATGATCTAATTATTATTTTTAGTCTCAATAATCATCATTATTTCTTGTCTTGAGAAAAATAATAAACTAATAAATTAAATATTGAGAAAACACTCCCCTCCTCCACTATAAATACCATCCCTCACCACCTCTTATCCTCACACCTCAAAAGTATTGTTCCTTTAAAACATTATACTCAAATATCTCCTTAATCCCCTATCCCACATCCAAGAGATCTTGGTCTCATCAAAAGACCAAAACCTCTCCCCTAAGGAGGTTCTCAAGAGGAACAAATCAAGAGGTAAAACCCTCTTCCATTTTCTTTCAATTTATTTTCTAGTTCCTTTGTATTTTGTCCTCACCTATCCTCATCCAAATGGTATGATAACTCCAGTACCTTAAATTTACTGTAATTTTGTTATTATAATGTAATAATTCATTATAATCTCTTCTTTCCCCTCTTATACTAGAAATGGAAACACCATTTGAGATGTGTTAATTTATCACATTCAAGGACAACGGTTTTTTAATTTATATTACCGTCTTCAATTATGGTTATGAAACAATTTATATGATTTAAATATATTATTATTTATGTAATATATCTTTTTTAATGTTCTTTAATCATTTTTTAAAAATGGTATTAATTTATAAAACAAAATGAGTTCGTTGTGATCAAAAAACTGACAATTAACCCAAACGGTTATCATTAAAGTTTTATATAATGATTCATCATCACTCCAAATAACCAAATGAATTTTATAAACATTTAATATTATTTATTTTATCTAATAACATATAACTTCAATTATGTTCAACCATCCTCGTCTTACATGATTATTCGTACATGTGTATAAGTAAATCGATCATAAAAACCAAGGAAACAAACGCTCCAAGACAATAAAATTGAACCTTTTAACCCATCAAAAAGGCCATAAATGAACTTAATAAGGCTATAATAAATAAATTACATGTAAAATAGGTTCTATAATTATTAATTAATGAATCTAAATTGATTATTTATGACATTAATATCAAGGGAATAACACCTTATGACTTAAGGTAAGGGATTCTACCTAAACCTCCATTATTCCTTTAGGTTATTCCTACTCTCTTTTTACCCAAATTAAATTCTATATTATTTTTATGTAAATATTATAAATTTTGTTTATATGTTTTAAACTCATGTGTTAATATCCATTCATCATTTTTTGTGGGGATATACATTTTTTTAAATAATTCCCTTCTCAATTCTTCCTGATAAGCATGCTCGATTTAAGGGAACTTCCCAAACTCTTACCCATTTTAAATTGAACTCCATAATCTATTTTAAGCCACCATTATTTTTATAAAACAACTCATTTTATTATTAAATCCTTCTTGGTTCACTTCTGGTTTTATATAAAATATTATTCTCTTTTCTATTTTAGATGATCTTTGATATTTTCCTTAAATCACACCTAAATGTTTTATTTATAAAGTTTCTTAAACCCCATTTTTTTACATGTATTCACTTCAGTTTTTCATTATCTATCATGATATATTCCTATTTTATCTTATTAATTTCTATGTATGATTTAAATATTTTCTTTCATGGACACCTTTGTGATAATCCCTTATGTTATTCCTTTTGAAAAGATTATGATACCCAATCCCTAACATGGGTAAACCTTATGTTTATGTATGATTGACTACATATGATTCTTTATGTGGAAAACATATTCATGAACATATTATTATGGGTGTTCTCAAATAGTTCTCCAATGCATTGGGTAAATTTTAGTCTCATGTGACATTATGTGCAATGGTCTTGGTGGTTAGCCTTGACTCGTGCTCCAAATGCAACGGTATTGATGGTTAACCTTGACTTGTACTACTCTATGCGCAGCGAGATTGGATCATGCTAAATTCATGTTTTATGTTTCCACCACATTATTATGATTCCATTATTATATGATCCCATGTTCTGAATGTTATGATTCCTTATGTTTAATCATGTACCATGCCTCTTTATATCCTTATGTTATGCCTTCTGACCCATGTTCTAAGATTTATTTTTATATTTATTTACTTATTGGGATTTTTAGCTCATCCCTTGGTCCATGTTATCCCCATGTTATCCTACACAGATGTATGATCACAATGGAATTTAGTAGATCAATAATGAGATTAAATAAAACTTTCTTTTATTATGTTTAATTATGTACCTAATCTTCCAAATACACTATAATTTATGATCCTTGTCTTGTATTTTAATGTTTGATTGTGATTAAAATCATGTAATGATATGTTTAAAAGGATAAGGTTGCCATAGGACCAGGTTCTAGCTGTGTAACATAATTCTACACGACGTTGATTTCCATCCGCATAGCGTGGTGCTATGCGGCACAGGGTTCCATTCATGTAGCCTTGTGCTACGAAGGACTCTAAAGTGAAGAAGGGGCATTGGTTCAGAACCTTGCAGGAATTTCATCCATGAAGGATATATGTTTCTTAGTCTTATAATTATTATGTTTCATTATTTATTTATTTTCTATGTGGTGAGTTTATACCTGTAGGAATTCGTCAGAAGTGGTTCTCACCTCGTCGGTAAATCTCTTCAGAAATCCATCTCTAAAATTCCATCCAATCCTCTAAAATTCAGTTCTTTCTCAACTCCCCTTAGGGTCCTTTTATATAGTGTTGGGGATGTTGGATCTATGGATCACATGACAATTTTTTATTAATCCCATAGGAAATCACCCTGCCCGCGGACAACTCGGTCAATAAAGGCATGCAGTTTGTGGAGATGAAAATCACTGCCTCAATCCCGCGAACAACCTCATCTCACTCGCCAAACATCACCAGTTTCATCTCACCCGTGAACTATTTAGTTCATGGGGATGATACACGGGGGCATAATTCTCCACCTCTATTTCTCCAATGATGTGGTTTGCAGGGATGGTGTCGTTGCCTCTGTCCTACAAACCATTTGGTTCATGGAAACTTTGTGAAGCTATGAACCACCATGCGAAACGACCGTCCGTTAAGGGATTTATGGTTTTCAGCGCCTATTTTTTCTTTTCCAAAATTTACTCTTTTGAAATCAGTCTTCAAATATTTATTTTAATCCTTTTTTAAACTTGTGAGAGTATTTTATTTCCCCTTGAAAAGTTTTCAGGACCCAACAAATGCCCCCCATCAGAATGGGTTCTAGTTGGGATGAAGAGGAGGTTATTCCAATATAGAAATCTATCCTAAATTGTACAGGTTTTTAGTAGAAATTTGGACCTTTAGGGTGGACCATGCCTATATATAGGGGGTCCAGGTAATTTTTCTTTTACCACTTTTTTCAGTGAACTCATTGCACTTGATTTTCTCTTCCTCACTTTCTTCTGTGAACCGTATTCTTCACAGTCATCTTCACCTACGAACTACCCTTTGAATTCCATGAACCAAGCTTTGAACCTTCGAATAGTGAGTTCAATATTCCGAGTAGCAAGGTACATACATGGGTCACCTTCATCCATGATCATAATTTTTAATTTGTGAACTAAAATTTAAATTTCCAAACTGTGAGTTTGTATTTCCACATAGCGAGGGTTGGTGTGTGGCTTGTTTGTTCAGCGAACTGTTCGGTTTGCTGGACAATGCCCCACGGTCCAGCACCTCATGGGGTTTTTGTGAACTATTGGTTCATGGATGGTATCTTCTAGATGTGGACTAAATTTCATTCATTTTCTAAAATTTTAATTATTTTCCATTTTTTGTAGGCTAACTCTTTTTCTTGCATGACCCTTTTTTGTAGAGGATGATTATGGATCTTCCCCTAACTTCAGTGGATGCAACTAGAATAAGGGATGCTATAGTTAAAAATGTTGAAGACAAACTCCTATCTTATTTCATTCATTAGGAGGGTATTCTGAAGAACCTTCTCTCACTAGAGCTCATGGACTACCCCTTATCCAATCGATTAACACTCTACAGCTTCAGTCTCTAGGATGATGCCCCTTGCCACCAATTGACCAAAGCAGCTTCACTATTCATTTTGAGATGTATCAAGAGTATGACTGAATAAATATTATTTACATGGGGAATGCTTCAATCCAAGATGAAATATTTTTTCTGAATGGATCTATGTGGATGCAGAGCAATCAATTTTTTCATACTACATCTTCTGAATCAATCGTTCAGGACTACCCGTCTATTGTTAACCTGTCACGAATCAATCCCAATGGTGGGTGGATCTCCAAAGGGATATTTGATCTATAGGGTACTATTTTGATGAGTGTTCCTAGGTGTTCTAGGTTCATCAGAACTGATTGGAAGCCTCTATGCCACTAGAAGTTGTCAACCTATACCAAGCAGTGTGGATCTCCCAATTCGTTATCTATTCGTCGGGCGATATATTTCATGAGCTGCTCATCCACTGGTGTTCGATCATCAACACCTTTCACTTGTCCCATGATGAAGTGGGGACCATTTTATGGTATGTCTATCAGATATGGGTACTTCATATCCTTGGAAACATGTACAATGAATTTTAACCAATGGCCGATTCTTGGAGGAATGTTGAGAAAGTATCCCCATTGGCAGGGGAATTTCTAAATGTAATGGAGAGGCTACTTGGTCATCCTCTTCATTCTTGCTCACTTATTTATTTTGAGAATTGGATTGGAATATTCTTATAGGTAAATAGTCCTAGGCTGAGAGTTCATCGTAGCCGAACCCATTCGACCTAGCAGTCATGAATCATTCCTGGATCTTACTGCACTACCATCGAGTCAGGTCACTACACCACTTGGGGTTATGAGATATGAATAGAAATATCTCCTAAGCTCAGACTGGATAATTTCTTTTCCATGTTCCTAAGAAAGTGGCTCTTTCCTTCTCGTGATGTTTATACTGGTGTCTATGTTTGCGCCCTAATGATGGAAACCACGCTGGAAGAGGGACAGCCCATCAATTTAACCATCCCCACACTTGCTCAAATTTATGATTTATTGGGGAAAATATAGGAAGGGAGGCCCCCACATCATCTCAACGGTCCATTTCAATTTTTTTATGGTTGGATATCAGAGCATTTCCCCTACTATGAAAATCGGCACACTGCGACTGTCCCTCATTCTGACTTCCATCCAACATTACTTAACATTTCTATTGTTCATCCCAAGTCCTTGAGTGTTGACAGTATCATTTACTTGCTTAGTGATCCTTCATATTTTGCTTTTTCGCCTTACCATGTTCCTTATGGAATAATAGAATATTATGGGTGGGGATATTTGAAATCACATTCACACCTCATCACACTTTGGGATGGAATCTTAACTACTCATATAGAGAGGATGACCTTCTGCGAACCCTATGCACCCTACCAGTTTTCCAGACAATTTTGATGTCTGCAGCGAGTCACAATCCTCTCATTTACCCTATTTAATAGGTAATCTCACCTGGTAATCATTCATCAACTATGGTTGATGATGATGTAGGAGGACTCTGACATGCATGTCTTTATTCCTCCCATAGTGGCCTCTACTTACTTATCATTGGAGTATGTCCAAAAGTGGGTAATGTGCTATCCTAAATACATAATGGCTAGGCTAGTCTGATAGGTACAAATAACCTTGACTACTTATTGTCCCATTTTACTTTTGTCAGCTGTGCCATCTCCCTCTATTTCTATTGCCTGAAGGAACTCCATCCACCATCACACGCATTCGTAGGGGACTTCATATGCACAACCTATATCTATAGAGAGTGACTCAGACCCTCTATCTCTTAGTAAGATGGTCTATGGTCCTACCAATTCCAGTCCAAGTGGAACATCATTAAGTAACCCTAGAGTCATGGTCAACCCCCCTGAACTTGGTTCTAGATATCAAACTACCTATAGAGCGAGAAGGCTCCCCCGCTTGGGTAACCCAGCCTAAGGTAGCTCCATCTATCACGGTGCCACTTCCTGACTACATACTTGTTGCGGTAAAGGAACAAAGTTAGGGTTCAAATACTATCAAGATACATCAAACTGTGCAAAGATGGGCATGGCTTCAAATCTATAATATTGTTTCTAAAACTTTTCTACCAAAGTTTATTGTCAAGTAGGACACCCTTTGGTGGATATTTACTGACTTGGGTTCTAGAAGCTTCGACTACCGACATATACACCAACTTTAATACCATATTTTCATGTCTTGAGAGGAGTTATATGCTTGTGAATACATCCTTACTCAATTCAATGCTTTGTACCACTAAAAAATACCTTTTAGGATCTTACCAAAGAACCGCACCACCTGATAGTTGAGGAGGTAAATGTTCATGACCAAGTGATTACCAAAATAAAAGAGTTGTAGGAGTGAGAAGCTCATGTATCCAAGCTGAAGGCACAAATAGCATCAACAACTGCCATTTTTGAAGCTATTAACTAGAAAGGATGAGATCTCAGAGCCATTATGAAATAGGTACATCCAAAGGTTGAATCTGAAGCTACCCAAAGGATTGCTTTATAACAAGCTCTTGATGGCCCCAGTAATAAAATTATTGATCTGCTAGAGAGTTTTAATCCTATGAATTATCTTGTGTTATTGTTTCCTTTACTTTGAAATCGGGGAGAGACTCCAGGTTGTGGATGTCCTTATTTTCTTCATATAATGGAATGAGGATGTTTTTCTCTCCAATGCTTCTCCTTTATTTTCTCCCTATAATGTCAATAAATCATGATCAACTGTATTTGAAACCATAATCTCAACTAGATATCAATATGAGTCACAATCTAGGAAAAAAGAAATAATCAAATTATGCTCTAATTTTTTTTAAACTGAGGGTCTTAGTGAGTGTAGTTCGACTGTTTCTAGGGTTTCAGGGAAAACCCCACAAAATTTATTTCTTTTTTGTTATAACCCTAATTTTTTCCTAACCCCTATCTGGTGTGGTCTTAGTAGGTATAAATTGACTTTTACTTAGGCCTCCCTTTTTAGGTTTTCAACCAAAAAAGCTTTTTATATCTTTATTTTTGATTTTTTTCTCAATATTTTTCCTAAACCATACGGTGCATAGGTTTTGTAAGCTGGTACTCTATTTTTGTCCAAGATTCCCTTTACGGGTTTTCATCCTGGTGAGTGTTTTCTTTTTCATGGGAAGTTTAAATTCTTTCCAACCAGACTATCATTACTGATGTTTTAGGTTGAATAGCTTTGACTGTGATTGATGTTTTTAGTTGAACAGATTTGACTAGGATTTGCAAGGTGAGGGCCCCAATTTAGGACTCATTAATCGAGAATGTCCCAGTAAATTTCAAACATGGATAAGGGATTTTTCTTAACTCTGACTTGTGTTTTATAGAGAATGGGATCTGACATGTGGCCTGGATTCCATGGGGCATAAGAAGATAGGAAAAAACTATCTAGAAGACTAATTTTCCTTTGGATAATAGGTCTTTTTTTTGGGTCCACTTTTGCAGAGTCGTCGAATCATTGTGCACATAGTCAGAAAAAGGTGTATGTAGGACACTAGCCTTTCATATCTAATGGCCAGGAAGTTTTATGGAAATTTAGACTTTTTTATGTTTGTAAGACCATAGTGGGTGACCTATTGGGGGAACAATGTCTAGAATTAATAG
The DNA here is from genome assembly GCA_963277665.1 of Viscum album. Classification (NCBI taxonomy): domain Eukaryota; kingdom Viridiplantae; phylum Streptophyta; class Magnoliopsida; order Santalales; family Viscaceae; genus Viscum; species Viscum album. Next base: position 87,617,050 of record OY728140.1, on the reverse strand, counting down.
GTACATTTATATTGGTTTTGGTCTAGAAACTATTCCCACATGAATTTGACTTGTGTAAAGGAGGGATAGAGAATGATGTGGTTTAACATCGTACATATGGGATATTTTAGACTTATTAATTGAATTCATTTTACTCTAACTAGGGGATAAATGATCTGCCTTTCTCATGGTGGTATGACTAGAAATGTTCTATCATCTTCAGGAATGAGAGGGGAGAGAGAATGTAAACTATAATCCAGGGGTTCCTGAAATCAGGGAATGAGGTGAGATGTAAATGTCATAGGGGCATACTGAGGTAGGAAAATCCTCTCCTGAGGAATAATTTTCATTTGGTTGATAGGCCATTTTGTGGGAAACATGTGCAAATCCAATAGGCATTGTGTGTATAGTCAAAAAAGGTTTTTGTAGGACACTAACCATCCATTTCCAATTTCCATGGATGGTTATGGGTATTTAGACCTTTATGGACATAGAGTATAGTGTGTGAATAAGGGTTCCTGAACATGAAAAGGGTCATTGTAGGTTGAAGATAAAATCTTATGGAAATAGGTAAAGGTGTTCTTTTCATAAAAGTGTGAGTATATTCCCCACGCAGGTCTGACCCTTGCATGGGAAAGAACGGGACAATTTTGTTTCCTGGATGGACCCGAAACATGAGACTCAGGTGACACTATGTATCTTATGATGATAGGAATCAATATGGATGTAGTTATTTTAAGGTTTATCCATGTGCATATTTGGTTCACGCATATGAATGAGGCATTTTTTTTTGCACATGGGGTCACCAATGAAGCGGGGCCCATGTTGAATGTTCCTATGCATATTCTTTTCATGCATAAGAACATGGGGGAGGACATTCTTTGGTGTTTCGAGGCCCAATAATGAACATTTGTTGTCAAATATCATGTGGTTTTAATGCCATGTGATTAGGGAATTGATGTATAATCCCTGATTAACCGGAGGATGGTCAGTCTAAGGTGTTCCAACATGTTCAAGACATGGATAGGGAGGAAAGTGTAATTTTTGGTTTCAAGGGATCTTGGATCAGGAGAGATGATACGAGGCTTGGAAGCCATTGATCATATGAGAATAGAAAAATCCTCTCCTGATGATGAATTTTCCTTTGGTTGACAAGCCATTTTTGTGGGCAACATATCCAGATCCATTAGGGCATTGTGTGCATAGTCAAACAAAGGTGTCCATAGGACACTGGCCTCCCATATCTAATGGTTGGGGAGGTATATGAGGATCCAAAATCACTCAAAGAGTGGAGTTTGATAGATGTAAAAGATTTTTCTAGATATATGTTCAGGCCATGATTTCCCATATAGTTTTGAATTATCCTAAATAGATATAGCTCACACGCAGGGTGAGGAATTTTGATTCCCTTACTAAAGCGAGGCCCAATTTTGAAGATTTGGGTGTCTTGAAATTAGGCTCCCAGCATAGGTTTAGACCGTCTGTAGAGAGTAGGGAATTTTAGCTATAATTGGGGTAACTTTAAGTTTAATGTCATATGGTTAGTACTTTAGGTTTCCCTACATGGAGGGTAAAACTCTAATATTACTTTTAAACTCATGCCAGTAGGATTAGTCATTGTGGATTGATTTTCCCTGGATCTATGGGGAATCCCCTACTGAAATTCCTAAGCCCATGTGAGCTATTCTCAGTGTGAGAAACAAGGGGAAGAAAGGGATTCACTACACCACCTAGGGATGTCAGGATCAAAGGAGGGATCATTGTTGGTCCATGCAGTTTAATGTCATGCAGTGAGGACGTGGGTGACTCGATGTGAACGTGATAGCTATTATGGGTCCATGCAGTTTTAAGTCTTGCGGAAATTATGTTGACAGCACATTTTAACATCATATTTTAGGGATTAAATATCAAATTAATCATGTGTAAATATGGGCTAATCAGGATGGGATATCCCTGGTATGCCTGAATGTGAGCAGGGGAAGAAAGTGTAAACTATGATTTTGAGAGCCCATGAATCAGGAGGGATGATGTGAGGCTTAGAAGCCAATGGGAATATAGAAGTAGGAAAAGCATCTCCTAAGGAATAATTTTCCTTTGGTTGAAAGGATATTTTTTTGGGCAGTGTATGCAGATCCGCTGGGGAATTTTGTTCATAGTCAAACAAAGGTGTCCATGGGACACTGACCATCCATTTCTGATAGCTATGGGTGATTATGGGGATTTGAGATATCCCAGGTCATGAAGTTTGATGGATGAAAAGGGGATATCTGGGTATCTGATAAATATACCAACCACAATTATTTATGAGTTATGAGATCATCTATATAGATATTATTTGTATGTAGGGGCCATGTTTTTTTGAGTAATCTTTATTGTGGGAATTAAGGTTTGGAATATTCTGCACAGATTTACATTCTCATACAGAAAATGGAGGCATTTTTTTCATGTGCCTGGGCCTGGGAAGGCCCATTTGTCACTACTTATCTTTTCATATTGAGAATCAAGTCACACGTAGATCTTAATATACCTTATAGTTTAATGTCATGTGGTTAAAACTTCTTTGGCCATGCAGTTTAACATCATGTGGTTAGGAATCATGAATTTCCCTGTGCAAGTCTAACCTATAAAAAAGGGGGAATTTTTTCCATGGTGGCTAGACCAGGATATGGGATTCGATCATCACTATGTATCCTTTAAAGGTAATAATCAATCCACATGTAGTTCTAAAAACATGTTCCCTATACTGGTCTAACCCATGTACAGGGGGGATATTTTATTTTTGAATGTTGGATGGGCCAAGATATAGAATCCAGGTGTCACTACATATCTTATGATTATAGGAATCAAGACACACATAGTTCTGGCATGCCATTTAGTTTAAAAACATGTGTTAAGGATGATATTGAACCAACATGAAAATGATGAGGTGGGTGAAGTGTCAGTCTTGAACCTCAGGGAGGTTTCCTACGTATCCCAGTTAGTTGGTAATCAAAGTCCACGTAGTTCTGACAACCTGTTCCATGTAATGATCTAACCTTTGTACAGGGAGTGAGCATTTTTTTGAATGGAAGTTGAATGAGGATGAAGTATTTGGGTGTCACTATGTATCCTACAAGGTCAGGAATCAATCCATATGTAGTTCTTGAAAACATGTTCCTTGTTCTGGTTTGACCCACACACAGGAAAGGGGCGGTTTTTTTTTGAATGATGGCTAGACCTGGATAAATTATCTAGGTGTCACTATGTATCCTACGAGGGTAGGAATAAAGACACATGTATTTCTTGATGACTCTTTGTGCTAATATGACATATGAATATAGGGGGCATTTGTATCATGTGGTGGATGAACCAAAACTTAGGGTCAAGGTGTCTCTATGTATCCTGTGAGGGTAAGAATCAAGCCATATGTAGTTCTTGAATTCCCCCTACGTTGGTCTGACCCATAATCAGGGGAGACGCATTTTCTTTTGAATGGAGACTAGACCAAGATGATGGATTCGGGTGTCACTACATATCTTGTGATGGCAAGGATACATCCATACATAGTTATGGAGAAAAAGAGTTCCCATGTGGATATGACTGTCACATAGAAACAAGGGAATGTTGTCTTTCTCTCACATAGATCTAACTCATGTTTAACAAATAATTGTTCAGGACATGATGATCACCATGCAGTTTAACATCATGAAGTAAATACGAATATTCTAATCAGTTTAATGTCATGTAGTATGGACGCATATGGTTCTATGCATTTTAACGTCTCACAGCTAAGACAAACTTTATATGATTACACAAAGTACTTCTTCAGGAACCTCACATTAGTGGGAGATATGGAAAGATTTTAATCCATTCAAATTAAGTAATATTCTCCATTGGAGTAGACCTTATGTATAACATATGTTTCATCCCATTTTGGCTCCAATTTTGTAGGTTTCTTTCTGAGTATCATTGGAGTTCTATGGACCAGCACCATTTCTCCTTTGAGGAAAGACTAAAGGATAACCTTTTTATTCAAGGCTCGTGCAATCCAATTCTAGTAAACTTCCAAATGCTGTAGAGTGAGAAATATTTTCTCATCCAACTAATCCAACTCATCAAACTATTTATGTGATTTCTCATCTGCAGATAGTTAATCATAGATGGCCACATGGAGTGATGGCAGTTTAACTTTAATGGGTAGGATCGCCTCTGTCCTATATACTAATAATTATGGGGTTGCTTTTGTGGCAGTGCAGGCCGTGGTCTGGTACACCCACAGAGCATGGAGGATCTTGTCTGAATGTGATTTCATTTCTTTGTCTACCATCTTCTAGAGAATGTTGGATAAGGTTTTATTGAAGGCCTCTATATGACCATTGGACGATTCATGATAGCAAGATGAATGGTTGGATTTGATGTCATACTCCTGATATAGCCTATCCAATTCAATAGAGTAGAAATTGGTGCCATTTTCTATCAGTATTGTATAAGGGACACCAAATCTAGTGATGATGTTGACTTTCAAAAAGATGAAAATGATTCTTGATCTTACTTCTTTGAGGGGTGAAACTTCTACCCATTTAGAAAAGAATTTTGTCCTTGTGAGAATATACTTGAATTGTTTAGCTGTAGCAGGAGGATATGGTCCCATGACGTCCATTCCCCGTATAGAAAATATCAAGAATTATTGTCTATGTGAAGTAACTCTGGGGATTGGTGGATGAAATTATCATGAACTTGACAAGAATGGAACTTTTTTGTGAATTCGGTGAAATCTTGTGTCATAGTGGTCCAATAGTATCTGAGCCTCTGGATTTGATGAGATATCTTGGATTTTTACTGATGTGCTCTGCAAGTTTCGGCATGTACTTCTTTCATGATGGTATCAGTCTCTTCCCCATCAATGCACCTGAGGAGGATCCCATCAAGGCCTCGCTTATAAAGGACCTTTTGTCAGTTCATGCCATCATACATCATGAATTTGATTTCCCATATCCATATTTTCTCCCTTCCAACCCTATCTGGTGAGAGTTATCCCCTTTGAAGGTAATTTTTAATTGGAGTCATCCAGCTAAAGGTATGACCATAAGGTTTAGTGATGGGACTAATCATGTTGATTTCCTTCGTCTTGGTCTGAACAAATGGTAGGACCATATGATTGTGAGAAATGTTGATAACTATCTCATCACGGTCTAGGTCATCCAAAGTTGTGGTTGCATTTTCTAATGTATCGTCTTGTGCATTTTTCAACTAGGGAATATTAGTTAAATTCATATATAATGGAAATTCTTCCTTAAATTCTCATACATGGTCCATCAAAGGTATTATCTCCTTTTTTATAGCATAGTCACCATTGGCTTTCTTGATAACCAATTTCGACTCACCTTTTATCTTTAAATGCTCTAATTGTGCTTGAATTTCCAACTTTAGGACTAAAATGAGGGCATGGTACTCTACTTCATTGTTTGTTCATCCTTATAACAGTAGGAAGGAGTAAGGTAGGACTGCCTTTTCCAGATATATAAGTATGACTCCCAACCCCACTTTGTTGAACATGGGTTCTTCTATCCTTTTCCCTATTAGAATTATGGATGCGCTATCGAAATACATCTCCAATGTCTATGAACCCTCTTGAATAGATGATACATGTTCATTTGGTAGTTCAACATCCAACTAAGTCATGTCTTCCGTGGGATGATCTGCTAGAATGTCTACTAATGTCTGGCCTTTTATGGATTTATGAGGCATGAATCTTATATAAAACTGCTGCAGAATGACCTCCCATTGTGACAAGCATCTAGTCAGTATCAGATGGATAAGAATGTACTTGAGTGGGTTACTACAAGAGATTAAATGGACCTCGTGGTGCTGCAAATAGTTTCCTAGATTTTGGACCACAAAGATTATGTCCAGGAATCTCTTTTCGATATTTGAATAATGATTATCATTGACAATCATGATTTGGATAAGATAATAGTGGTTATTCTCAATGTCGGTGTCATTCTTCTATGTAAGGAAGGCACCTAGTAATCGCTCCAAGGTGTTCATGTACAAAATCAGTGGTCTTCCTTCGATAGGTGGCATTAGCACTAGTGGGATCAAGAGGTATTTCTTGAGGTTTTTGAACACTTCTTGACAATATTTCATCCATTGATACATGACCCATTTTTTCATCAACCTAGTGAAAAGAAAACACTTTCTTGTAAGGTTGGCAATGAAGTACTAAATGTAGGCCAAATGTCATCGAATTTCTCTCAACTCTGTGAGGTTTCAAGGAGGTGACATTCCAATTATGGCCTTGGTATTCTCAAGGTTGACTCTAATTCCATGGTGGCATATAACGAATATGAGGAATTTTCTTGAGGTAAACTTATAGCACACTTTAGGGGGTTCATTTTTAAATTGTGCTGTCGTAGTTTATTGAATATGCTTTCAAGATCTACTAGGTGGTTTGAGTGTTGTTGTGATTTAACCACCAGATCATCAAAATAGAATTCGACAAACTTTCCCATGAAGGGTTTGAAAATGTGATGCATGGCATGCTAATATGTGGCACCGGCATTTTTCAAACCAAAAGGCGTTAATTTATAGAAAAACACTCCATCGGAAACCCTGAAGGTGGTGGATTCTTCATCTTCTTGGTCCATTCAAATTTTATTATAACCTAAATAGACATCCATGAAAGAGAGATCCTCATATTCAGTAGTTGCATCGATCAGCAATTCTGTGATCAGGGCTGGGAAACCGTCTTCCGGTCAATGCCGATTGAGATCCCTGAAATTGATGCAGACTCTGATCTGCCTATTTTTCTTTTTGATGAGGAAAAATTTTTATAGCCATATAGAGTATTGGACTTCCCAAATGAAGTTTTATCTGATGATCTTGTCGACTTCAACCTCTATTTTGACAGTATTTGTCAAGTGTGTCCTTCTGGCAGCTTGCTTGTAACCACAGTGGTCTTCTGGAAGGCTTGGGTGGTGATTGGACACCTCTGGATTGAGGCCTGGTATTTCTATATAATTCTAGATGAAAAAATATCGATTCTTCTTTAGGAAAGTTGTGTATACCTCTTGCTCTTCAGAAGGAATGGTTTCACTAATCAGAGTGGGTCACAGATCTTCTTCCATACCCAAGTTTATTTCCTTGTGTTCATCAATGGTGGTAGAGATGCCTTACTCAAATTTTGGAGGGGAATCACTTAGGTCTTATTCTTCCTCCTCAGCATCCTCAACATATTCATCTTCATCTTATGGTGGGGAAACAATTCTTTATATGATCATTCTATAGTTGAGGGAAGAGTTTCAATTTTGGTGTTTGGGAGGTGAAGCTACCTCTTCTGCCTCGGCCATCATTAGGGGCTTCTCCAGAGAAGATGTAGTGAGGGGTAAAAGAGTTTCTTCATCTTGAGTGATGAGAAACTTCCTCCTGCCTCAGTGGGTCAGGTAGTGATTTTATGGGGTTTTGATGATTGTTTGGGGGAATTTTTATCTGAACCCCCACCATTATCTTGGGAGTCAATGAGCTTTTCAACATTATTAGGCTTGGAGACTATGACCTAAATCATGAGGACTACTGAATACGCATCTGAATTTAGACTTGTTCACTTAATACAATTGATGGTAAGTATGCATTCTTCCCCGATATTCTTGATGGGATTGGCAGGAACCATTTCTAAACCATTTGGGGTGACAATCCAATCAACACCATTGACCATAAGTTTCTTCCCCTTCAACTCATAGGACCCTACATCAATATAGTGTGATTAATAAAGGTCAAATGGGGCCTTATTGGCATGCAGTGTCCCACTCTATCCAATAATGCTATATTTGATGCACTGGTGGTAAGAGGAGGGGATTTATGTGTGTTAATATAGTTAGGGCCTTCCTAACAGGGCATTGAAGGTCATATTATTTTAGACCACTAGAAATTATGGGTGACCTACGAGGTCACTGAATTGGGTTTCAAGATTAATTTGGACAAACAGCTTCTGCTCTCTTTTTTCATAGCCCAACAGAGTCGTGGTGTAGAGCATAAGATCATCCTCATTGTATCCCATTCTATGAAGTGTCTGCAGTGGGAGGAGATTAACTCTAGAGCCATTGTCAATGAATAATTTTCGGATATCGGCACCATTTATATTTCCAGATATATATATAAGGGTTTGATGCATCCTTTCATGATGGCATCTTCATATTGATCCATGAAGGAGATAACTGTGTGGAATTATACAGTATTGGTCTCTGTCTAGTAGACTTCAGCAGCTTCTACCTTGGCATCAAACTCATGGGGACTTAGAAAATCTTCGATGATTGCTCCCATAAGATCTACTGATAGATTCAGTTCATCCAAGATTGATAGATTGGTTGGTACCAAAGCTAACTACTTCAAAATATCATATTTCTAATCTAAATTTTGATGCTTCATAGCTCAGGGATTTTCTTTCATGGGCTCTTTAGGGGCTTGAGCATTTGATGATAGTGGGTCAGCCCTTGGGATCGAAGCTGAGGGAGCTTTTGTCCTTTGTAAATTGGGACAGGTAGGTTTTCTCACATGTTGAGGGAAATTGGTCACATATTCTTCCTATGATGGATATTCTAGAAATATTAGACCGGGGTGGCTTCTTGTGGGGGTAGGAGAATTTTCCTGTTCCTGTTGGATTTGCTGGAGGTTCCTTCAGTGGTTTTCTACAACACTAATGGTTTGAGTAGGGTGCGGCCATAAGATTGATTTCTACCATGGATGTATCTCCCTTGATATCTCTGTATTATGAGGATCCTTCCTCTATCCCCCCAATTGGGTGTGGGGAATTCTGGTTAATAATCATATTCATCATTGGAGAAGGGATCCATTAAGTGGATGACATTAATGGAGCCAAAAATCAGATGCTCTTCTAATGATGACTCTACCTCATCATCTGACTTCGATGGTGCTTTTTGGTGGGATGGTGCCCATACTCTTAGATATGATGGTATGAAATCTAACAGTGTCAAATCCAACTTTGGATTTGGTTAAAGTTCATATTCTTTCACTTGATTTCTGCCCTTTTGATTGGACTTCTTTTTGGGCATTCAACCTTTGGAGGATTGTGGGTTTGAGGATGTCGTTCCCCAATATCCATTGGAAGGGATAGTAATATAGCTGGTCATCAAGTCCTACTTTTTCATCCCTCTTTAGCTTTGGAATTCGTAGAAAGTTGCAATTCATGGAGACTTTGAAGTATCCAAAAACTTGTTCATCCCATAATGATTAAACTTTATTCTTCCATTCCTTGAATTGGTTTCTCCTATTCCTTCATCTTGATAAGGCAGGGGAATATGCTGATGTATAGGGGCCCCACATGATTTAGTGTGGTCCTGGGATTCGGAGTTGGTGCAGGGGGTGTCTTAAGAATAATAAAATCTTCTTCAGCTCTTCTTGCTCTTTTTAATAGGGATGATGGGTCTTCCCGAGACTTGAGATTAGTCTGTTTCAAGGAATATTATCTCCTTTAAGTGATGGTGGAGAAGTACTGGAACCCACTTGTATATTTCAATGGAATAAGTGGTGTTTGCATCTCATCATGGAGGTTGTCGATTCACATGTCCAACATATCATCTTGGGGGAGTGGCTAGTTCAAAGAGTAAGTCAGGCCCTTCTATCTGGAAATAAAGTCAGAAACTCTCTCATTCTCTCACTATTTTCAGTTCATGAGGTCATTGACTATTTTTTCTAGAAACATCAAGCTGAATTAGAATAGGAACTAGCACTAGATTTCCTCCCATCTTGTTATTGAGTAAGATGGAAAACTGGTGTACCACACAAAGGCTAAACCTTGTAGAGTTCGCACAAAGCATCTGAGCTTCACATCTTATTATTTCTATGGGGTTCCCATCATGGGATCATAGTAATATGATTAGTGAATCATTTGTTTCTTTAGTTCACCTGAGCCATTAAATACTAGGAATAAGGGGTTCCCAAAATTTGGCGGCGGTGGAATGTTGCTTACCTAGTCGGGGTAAGGTTTCTGTTCTGGCTATATCGGAGTGATCCACCCTTCCATAACTTCCAAACGAGCTGTTAATGACTCTATAGTACTCATGATCCCTTGATTCCTATCATGTTGGACTTGAGCATGGGTGGGTACAGCAGGGGAAAGATTGGGTATATCGGATTTGCTGGTACATAAAGCGGATACCCGACCAGGGCCATCCTTTTTTGGATTCACCTGGATCTACTCTGGTTGTTTCCTCAATAGAGATAAATCTTGGTATCCTTCTATTTCCATATTAAAATAGATTGATAGTGTTGACACCACACTGGAGGAGCATCTGGACCATGGTTCATTTTCCAAGAGGATCCCTTGTGTCAAGGTCACCTCTCTCAGGATTGTATATTGAAGTTATGAGTGAGGAACATAACCAGTAGGTTGTATTTCTTGAATCAGTTCAGTGTTGATTCTCCTTAGATCTTTCATTTCTTCCTCCTATTGAGTGAATCTCTCCTTGAGCATCAAAGGTGCCTTTTCATAAGGAGTAGGTGGTGGGTCATGTATGACCTTGTTTTTATTCTTCTGGTTGTTGGTGATTCGCAAGGGAGGTAATGATGGATTGGCTAAATGAGTTCCCAAGTTTTGGTTGGCTCGTTGGTTTTGGGTATGCATATCTTAAGGCTTGGTGTGGAACACCACCTAGATGGAACCATCTTCTCTTTCATCCTCATAATTTGTATTGTTTTCAGTGAGATATATGGAGATGATTTCCATGATGTTCATAGATTCATACTGCATTGTAGGTGGCATATTGGGTGTCGAATGATATGAGGTCATCTTGTGTACCTTGTCAAATCTTATCCTTCCATTCTGGGATCCTCTTAAAGTTTATTAGAAAATATTGACTCAAAGGGAGCCTTGATGTGACCTGGTAGTACACCTTCTCCCTAAGGGACATGATTCACAATATGGGATAGAATGAGTAACCACTCTATTTATTGTCCTCCCCAGGTGGGAAAATACTGAATTATACTGGGCGAGTGGTTGAGGTAAAAATGCCCCTAGCCCTGTGGGCTGGGATTTCTCTCATTCTCTCATTGATGTGTCTTGGCCTAGATTTTTTGGTCTTATGTGGTCACTTTGTGTTAAAAAAATCCCCTATCCCTATAGGTTGGGGTTACTCCCGTACTACGGTAGTTGCTACTACTATTGTCGCCTTCTTGATCTTGTGCATTTCAATGTGGGCGGTGGCTGGATATGGTGCCAGATCTGCATGTGAATTATTTGATTCTGAGGACATGATTAGTGCTAATTGGTTGTCTTACCTTAGGTAAGAAGTCCATTAAATGTTCTCAGTGGCCTAGTTCACGAGTTTTTTATGGATTTCTCTTGTCGGGCCGGATGCCTTTGAGTCTTAATCAAGGTCGGTTCTTATCGAGCAGACCACCTTTCTTGAATAGGTATTTCATTTGGATTCCATATTGGGATGATGACATTGCATGATTCTATTTCTAGTGGGTTCTTCTAGATGGGACATGGGGTTGAAGTGTAGAGATTCATGTTCTCCCCACCCTCAGATGTGGACACCATATGGGGCATCACTGATGAGGAAACACAATTTTTTCAACACATGGAGGCAAGATAATTTAGGGTTTTTATTTTGCCTTTCTAATTGCGGATGTTGTGCAGACATAAGGGATTCTAGGTCAATTTTTCGGTGAAGATCCCCCAATATACTAACATTCTCTACATTCCTATCATAGGGTAGAAATTTCATTTTCAACTGGTGAAGAGTTGTCCAGATATTATGGAGAATGTTGTGCATACATTCCTCCGACAACTCTTTTTGAATGCTAAACTAAGAAGTGGTAGTTGTTCAGAAAGTAACTCATATGTCATATCTAGCTAGTTTTCTACTCATGAGAAACATATTATGTTTTTCTTCTTCTAGGGATTCCTCTACTTGTTGTGCCCAAATTGGATGCTTTGTGATGATTTCATCCTGATTAGAGGTGCTAGTAGGGATTTCACTAATGCATGAATGGTGTGGGGGTGGCTCAGAGGATGAGCATGGCCCTAGTCCATCTCCTGGATGAGAAAGGATTTCACTTTTCATTGACATAGTTTCTAGTGTATCTGACCTTATCCTTCCAAGCGCCTCAGAATATGAGGGCTTTCTCATATTTGGACTAGTGAGGGGGGGCCTTCTTACTAATGTGAATTTTGGATATGGGGAGGACCTTCACATTTGAGGATATGGTGGTGAGGAATACCATCACAACTTAGCACCTGACTGTAGGGATATTTTCCATGGAGTGTACCATGGGGAGGACCTTCAGGTAAAACTGTAGTAAGGGGAGAACCTTCTTGTTGTTTGTTGTCATTATAGTGAGGACCTTTTCAATGACTTCCATCGTGGAGAGGGATACCATTGTGGATTTATTTCTGGATGCAGAAAGAATATATGTAGTTTTCATCTTGGGGAGGACCTTTAGGATGAACCAAAATGAGGGGGGGACCTTCTCATTGCTTGATGTCACTACGGGGAGGACCTCCATAGTGACTGCCATCATGGCGAGGACTACCATCATGGATTGATGTCTGACCGCAGAGAGAATAATTTCTATGGCATATACCCTAAGGGGGACCACCAGGGAGTATGACAGCAAGGGTAGGACCTTCTTATTGTTTGATATTATGGTAAAAGGGAGGGCTACCATGACACTCATCAGGAGATAGGGTCTCTTGATCGATCATTTCTTACCAACAAATTAATCCCCCATGGGTACTCTGGGAAGGACCTTCAGAGCTGGTGGTAACAATATCATAGGGAGGAACTTTTCAACTGTTACTTCCACTTCCATAATTTGGTAATAGGTCGATAGGATCTTGAGCCTCTAATGATAGATGTATTATTTCATCAAGAACTCCAGCTTCCGGTAGATCAGAATCATGAATGTGCTCTTCATTTTCTAACTTCCTTTGGTGCCTTTCATTTTTGGGTTCTCTCTTGCGGGCAAGTGGGGCTGCCTGCTGTTAGTAATGGCCTTTGTATACAGGTCCTTGTTTGGTTAGTTCCCACGATTTCATCGGGATATGTTGACGAGCATCTTGAGTTTTGGAAGGTATATATTCCTACCCTAGATCGGCAACCACATTGGAACGGTGTCCCCTGGTTGGAATGGGTGTTTTTTCCCAATCTAGTTGTCCTTGTATCGTGGAATATATCCATCAAACCTTATGGATTATACAAGGGGTTAAATTATTCTCTAGAGTAAACATATTATTTTGTGGATGAATCACCCTGACTGGGAAGATGGGATTGTGGTCCCGACTCCTTACTTTTTTTGCATACGTGATGATGTCTTGACAGGTTTAGAGAATATGGTCTGGAATCAGCGTTTGATCCTCCATCACTTTAAAGATGTGCTAAGATATGTATTTGGATGAAATGGTTATAAATTCTCATTCTGATGTCAAAGAAATATTTTGTGCCTACTCTAGTCATCCATGTGTTGTTAGTGGGTACTGGTAGTTCTCCTGTTTCGGGGCAGAGGAATGAGTCTTCCCCCGACTTGTAGCCAGGATACGTCGGCTACTTTCTTCATTTTCCACTATATATTTTCAAGCAATAATTTTCTTCTTCTCATTTACCATAGTATTTTTATCACAGTCTTGATGTGAATCCAAAGGAATTTGACTCTTCTTATATTTTATTGCCACTATATTTGACTGGTGGGCTTGATATTGGTAGGCAGGAATTTGTGTCTACCTATGCATTGTTTCTGTATTTGACTATTAGGCTTTATATGAATTGGTAGTGTTGTATGACTACCCATGGTTTTATGCCCTATTTAGATGGAAGTATTGGTGTGATTTAGTAGGAATTTGTACCTACTTGTAGTTTTTTACTACCCTATTTGGATGGTGGTCTTCTTGTGCATTGATATAGATTTTCATCTTCTAAAAACTTTTCTCCCTAATTGCGCGGAGATACTGGTGAGAATTAGTAGAAATATGAATTTTCTCATAATGTTCCATTGTGTTTCTATGGTGAGATTCATAAGAGGGAGAGGGGATATGTGTCCTCTCATAGGTTGTTATTGTATTTCCATGGAGGGATTCAGAAGAGAGGATAGTGATTTATGTCTGCCCGTAGTCTACCACCATGTTTTTTCGATAGATCTCCTCCTCAGGAACAAGGGTGATGGCCTATTCTTGATGATAATTCTATCACCCTCAGTGGTTTTTCCAAGGGACCTATGTCTAATGGACATCATCAGGATCTCTTAGTATTCCATTCTCTTCAGAGTGAGGATATTGGGTCACGCAGCACTGGCGGTGACATTCTCTGGTAGGGTCCCTCGAGCGAGGTTCCTATACAGCAAGGAATAAGTTTTTGGTGATGTCACCATCTGCCTCCCTAAGATAAGGGAGTTACTCATTATCACACTTCATGGAAAGGATCCCAAATCAATTGGATATGGATAGTGGGGTCACCTTGTTCTAGGATGTCAGTCACATTTGAAGAGTCGGTTGGTGAGCTTTCACCGATTGGAGAGCCTACCTTGAAGCCTCCATCATGGGGAGATTACCCTTCTGGTGGTACTCTCAGATCAGCGCATTCAAAACCTAGTGTTGAATATGCTAGGTAGGTGATGGATTCCTCTTCCTTGTGGAGGACTCAGCTGGTGCATCGATCATCATACGTATTTGTGAGAACTTTGAGGATGCCATTGGATTAAAGGTTACTCTGAATACCTGTAATATATGTAACAAGAATAGAAAAAAAATCACAGTAGTATATCTTGATCACATTCATAATTGATGATTTTATTTGTCCCTCTTTATTTTTTGGGTGAAAGGGGATTGAGGTGGGGTAATGATGCCACCTTGGTTAAGGATTCACATTGGGTTCACTATTTTTGTTTCACATATATGGGAAAACAAAATGGTCTGATGGATAGTAACCAACCATTTATTGTTATAAAGGGTTTCACATCAGATTAACACATTCACCTTGTTTAAGGGTTCATGTCAGGTTCACCATTTTTGTTTCAACCCAATTCACATCGTGACCTTTTTGGTGGGCGAGATGGTCGCACCAGGACTAGGCAGTATATCCTTCTTGTATTATGAAGGAGGTTTCATGTTTGAGTGGTCTTAGTGGTTGATTTTAGGGGGTGTAGTGTTTCTATAATCATCCCATGTTGGTTATGATGTCCTCATATGGTCTCTAGTAGGTTTATTCGCAAAGCCAGAAACACCCAACGGCCCTTTTATCCATGATTCATGGACCTACTTTCCAAAGGCAGGTGCTCATTGGATGATTTTTCCAATGACACTTAAGGACTCCATTGGTCTAGAGGATGGAAAGTCAGGCTCATCACACCCTTTTGAGGGGAATTATTGCCTATTCTAGGACTCTCTTATAGATTTAAGCAATGATTATATGTTCTTGAATCCTTGGTTCATTCCCAAGCATGTGTCAATGGTGTACCCCTAGGGTGGAAAAATCATTCATAGGTATGCACGGGTTTAGAATAATTTTTATGTATCATAGGTTCTCCATTGACAAAGTCATATATATGTATCTGAGGTTCTTCATTGATGTTACCCTTTTATAGACACATTAGGGATTATTCAGTCTTTCTTTGAGACAATGATGATTTAATCCATATGATGAGGTGCTCTAGAGTTTATCGTCATTTTGGGGGTCAAGATTTTTTTGATGATAGGTTCAAACCCATAAGATGGGATTCCTATGTCTCCTCATGAGAGGAATCATATTCCACATAGTTCAGTGTCACTTTACTAGACATGTCACATTTTAAGGTCGTGTGAAAGGGACCCATCCATGCAGTTTAACATCATTTTGTGAGGACATGTGGGTGGAATATTCCTCGTCAAGATTTGGTGTGGGACTTATGTCGAGGTGGCCCAAGATTCCCAGAAGAGTCATGGTCTCCTGGGTGGATATGTCCCTACTGGGGATATGGATTGGAGAACACTAGGGTGACTTGGGTGTCGATTTTGGACCTTAGGGATGCTTCTTATGTATCCTAGTTAGTTTGGAATCAAATCCATCATAGTTCAGTTTAATTTGGGGCTTATACCATAGAGGAGGCCCTATTTGATAGAATGAAATTGGGGTTTATTTCTGAAGAGGATGCCCTAGTGAGTTGGGGGGAAATTTTACTAGGAATGACTTTCAAGGAAAATTTCCCTCAAGATCAGGCCTTAGGTAGGCATCCTACGTATCCTAATCAGAGTAGGAATTAGAGTTCTCATGGTTTATTTCTTGATGAATTGTGTGGATGTTGTAATCATCATAAGACTCTAAGCCCATGTGAGTCATGCTCGGTGTGAGAAATAATATGATGTGAAATATTTAACAAGACACACATCTTTCCTTATTCATTGATGGAAAAGGAGGAGGACGATAGTGGAAGAGGTCAGGGCAAGATATCAAAGGGAGAGAGAGTGGGGCTTTGAGTGTTCCAATTTCCTCCCTTATTTTGATATCTAGGATAGTAATGTCTGGTGGTTTATTCAGATGTGTCTCGGTCCAAGGTGAATAAGGGGGAGAGTGACACCTCCTACAAGAAAGGCTAGGGGATTACCATAGGAGGAGTTACCTTTTAGTTCTAGGAGAAAGGGGAGAATCATCATTCCTTATCAAAAGGAAATAAAAGTGTGGTATCTTTTATTTATCACTAGCTCTCATGGAAAGGAAAATCCAGTGATTATCCTTAGTCCCTAGAATAGGGTGGTATATGAGAGTATCCCAAGGTCGGAATCCATGTTACCATGGGAATGTAAACTTAGGGAAATTCCAGGGGGTGATCCATTGTGGGGATTACCCACACATCCCCGCTTACCATGGGTATGTAAAATCAAAAGGGAGCACTGATGCACCTAGTGGTTTTATCATATGGGTCTGGTGGCTTTGGAAGAGGCTTTGGCTTGATTCTATTATACTGGATCGTAGAGGGGCTATGGAGTATATGATGGAAATGGAAGGATATAATCGAAGTTGGAGATTGGAACATCCAAGGGTACCCCATTCTGCGTACCATTTATTCATGCGATATGAGGGCCTCCCCATGTAGCGTGTTACAAAGAGGGTGGAGGGACTGTCTGCATACCATGATGGTGCACGGACCTGTATATGGTCTGCATAGTGTTTTTCTACATGGGACCAGGTTTAGGCCACATATCATGATGCTACGTGGTGCTGAGTTCTGTCCGTATAGCATGGTGTTATGCGGTGTAGGGTTCCACCTGTGTAGCCTTGTGTTGCGTGGGGCGCCGAAGTGAAGAAGGGGCATTGGTTCAACGCCTTGTAGGAATTTCATCTTTCAAAGAGATATGGTTTATGGTCTTCCAATCATTATTTTTCCTTATTTATTTTTCCTTTATACAGTGAGTTTATACCTATGGGAATTTTTTCGAAGAGGTTTGCGCCTCATCGATCAATATCTTTAGAAATCTGTCTCCAAAATTCCTTCCAATCCTCTAAAATCCAGTTCTTTCTCAGCTCCCCTCAGGGTCCTTTTATAGAGTGTTGTGGAATCTGGATCTATGGATCGCAAGAAACTTTTTTTGGAAGCTCATTGGAAATCACCCGACCTGAAGACGACTCGGTCAACAGGGGCCTACAGTTTGCAGTAGTTAAAATCACTACCTCAATCCCATGAATAGCCTCATCTCACTCATGGGATGCCACCAGCCTCACCTCACCCGCGAACCTTTTAGTTTGTGAGGATGTTATGTGGGGGGTGGAATTATCCGCCTCTATTTCTCCAATAACATGGTTCACGGGGATAGAGTCATTGCCTTTGTCCCACAAACCATTTGGTTTGTGGCATCTTTGTGAAGCCGCAGACTGCCATGTGAAGTGGCAGTCCACGAAGGGCATTATGGTTTGTGGCGCCTAGTTTTCCTTTTCCAAAATTAACTCCTTTGACACCAGTATTAAAATCATCAGTAAAATCCTTTTTCAAACTTATGGGATTATTTTATTTCCCCTAGAAAAGTTTTCATGACCCAACAAGGTCTAAAAGTGTTTTGCGAGTGAGTATTCTGTGAAGGGTGAATTAGTTCATGGGAATAGTCCAAGAAAGTGTTTTTGTGAGGCTCAGCTGGTCACAAAGGAAAGTGGTCTTCTGAGAAGAAATATTCTGTAAAAAGAGGTAGTATATAGAGGTGGTACATGTAGATGTTAAGTGGAGGCAGAAGAATAGGTAGTTCATAGAGGCAATCCGCAGAAGAGGTGGTTCACAAAGTATACATGCTACATGGTGTAATGAAGTTTGCAAAGGAAACAGGTGGTTCATGAAGGGACTTAAATAGTTTGTGAAAGAAATTTATGCCAACTAACAGTATGTGGAAAAGTGTATTTCATCTATGGGTGAAAAAGGAACTTCAATAGTGCATCTACCTATAGTTGTGGATGCATGATTTCATGAAAATGAAGGGACCTACAAGTCCATAAACTGTGAGTGGATCTATTCTAATATCTATGAGAAAAGGAAGAGGAAGGTGATGATATTTTCCACTGGCAGTGAACTAGAGAAAGAGACATAGGGAGTGACCCTTTGGAATACAGTGAGCAGACCATGAATCTTGTAAAGGTAGTGAGCCTGGTCATAGAAGTGATCTAGCCCAAAACTTGTAATTGTCAATGAGCTTTAGTGGATTTGGTACATTGGAAAATCATCATTGTATGCTCCTTTTATATATCCCAATGTGGGTGAACCAATTAAAATTATTGTGTCATGTGCATGATTTAATTTTTGTTCATATATTGCTACAGGAGAAAGAGAGAAGTGTGTTTTTTTTAATGACAAAACAAGATCCAAAGGGGTAGTAGTTTTAATCTATCATACCCTGATTCACCCCCCCCCCCAGGGGTATTTGGCCTAGTGGACCTAACATATGTGTTAGGCCTATCCACTAAAGGGTTTATTATATAAGGTTTTGGCTATGTTATGACTTGCTCATATGTTTTTCCTATGTGAGATGAGATGAGTATTCTTAGGACTTGTTTGTTATGCCTTTCCCCTAATGGGTTTCTTCTATGTGAGTCAGGCTATGTTACATCT
Organism: Viscum album; assembly: GCA_963277665.1. Taxonomy (NCBI): domain Eukaryota; kingdom Viridiplantae; phylum Streptophyta; class Magnoliopsida; order Santalales; family Viscaceae; genus Viscum; species Viscum album. The sequence continues at coordinate 87,598,018 of OY728140.1, read as the reverse complement.
TTCCTAAATGCATTTCCTATATGATATGATGCTAGTATGCCCAAGTTTGGCTATGTTATACCTATGGTTGAAAAAATAGGCTTAGAACTGTGGTCTTTAGAGTCTAACTCATGGATATGATGTGGTGTGGGCCCAAGTATATTATACTATTTTTAAAATGGTTTAACCATATGTATAAAAGTATAATTGTATCTATACATGAAAACATGTGTGAATATGGACCAACCGGCGGGCTCATAAAATTCAATATTTTCATTTTTTTTAAATGCATCCTACCCCCGCCCCAACTTCCCTCCTTACCCTTATCCCCTTCAATCTCGATCCCCACCTAACCTCTCTCTTGTTGATGTTGGATTTAGTGTCCTAGGACTATTTTTTTGTACTTTGATTACATGTATATTCGATGTATTGAATATTAATTAAACATCTTATTACATATTTTTCATTGTTATGAAAATATTTCATGTAATAATGTCCTAGAGTATTTGTCAAATTGATAAGGTCATAGAAGTTCCCCACTATGATGAGAGCCTTGAAGTGTTATGATAATATTCTTAATATAGTTATGTGATTGGATAATGTACTATTATGGGACACATAGTATTTAGATAATTAGGTAAGAGTAATTGTAAATGAATAAGGCTTATTCTCATGAAGTTCACACTTGGTAATCTCCAAGATGGGATATTATAAGAACAGACCCGCCAGTAGAAATTCGACATGTTTTGGTGTCATCAGATATTCCTATCTACGTGCCTGTGTAATGGTCCTTAGACTTTAAGATTATCATTAATGCATGTCATGACTTGTTCGCTTATATTTAATGATGAAAAGTATGATTACATATGTTTTCGGTGAGGTAGGGTATGTTGGTTTTGTCATAATTGACATGTCATTAATGGATAAGTTGAGGAAGGATTTTTCCCTTCCATGTTTATAGAAGCTGATATCTCAAACCTTTGATTAGAATAGAATTGTCTCCCTAAATTCAATGTCCATGGTGTAACGACGTGTTTATTATAGATAATCAAAGAAATACATATCAATATTATAGGTTGGTGAAACGGATGTGTATCCTTCATGATGAGATATTGTGATAAAGGGATTATATCACACAGTGAGTGATCATATGTGGTTGTTTTCATTCTGACATTAATTTTTTTCTCTTGGGTTCCTTAACCCGTTTCTAGACAGTAATCTTGTACTTTAGGAAATCCATATTAATTCCAATGTGAAAGAATCCTAGAGGCTCACACACTATGTGTTTCCATTGATTTTGATTAAATTCTATTTTAATTTAATTAAAGGAATAAATATTATTCTCAAGAATGAGGAATAATTTTATTCAAGTTTTATTGATCACATAAATTAGATAAATATTTATTCGCCATATTGTGAATAAAACATATTTTTTATTTTATTGAATATTTAATAAATATTTATTTACTGGTTTGTGAATAAAATATTTATTTAAGAGAAAAAATATATTTTATTTGGTTATTCAGTAAATTGTAGAGGATTTCAAACAGACTAAGACTGAGTCTGGTAAAAAGTATTAATTAACGTGTCGGTTAAATAATAATTTTTATTATGCATGTTGGAACGTACCACAAAATATTATTATTATTATTATTATTATTATTATATGGCATGGGGTTTATTAAAGGTTATTATATTATTTAATGGCCACATGCATTAAATAATAATTTTAACCTAAACCCTAGCTTATAAATAGACGGTTATGTCTATTATGTAGAGTATCAATCAATGCAATCAAAATAGAGAATTGGTGTGCACAAAGAATTCTATCTTGACTTCTTCTTCTCTATCCCTCTTAAGAATAAGAAACACAAGTGATATTTCTTTAAGACTTAAGAACAAGCGATCAATAACAAATAATGAAATACATTTTAATTTTCGCACAAACACCCGAAGATCGTGTGGCATTACTCGGATATCATAGGAGTACATGTGAATCACTTATATAGGGATTATATCCTTAGATCCTCACATTACAATGAAGGAAGTCCAAAAGGGTATTTTTGGATGATCAACACTCATAAACAAAGAAAGATCCTAAGCCCGAGTATTTATTTCTTCAGATATTAAATAAATAGATTATAAATTTGACATGAATGATCCTTGTACATGGTTTCAGAAAATGATAATTAAAAGAAATTTTAATATATATCCCACTATCACATGCTTCCACTGTTCCCAGAACCAAAAAGTGGTATCAGAGCCAGGTCACATTTAAATTTATAATTATTTATTTAATTATTGATCTATGTGCAATTGTGGTTAGATTTTCATTTCATGTTATTCGTTATTTAATTTGATTTAAATTAACATGATTTGACATATTAATCATGATTCATTATATGTTTCATTTTCTTAAAGGTTTAAGAAAAAATGAAGAATGACCAGAGATGCCATCAGAAAAATGTCAATTTTTTGTCAATAAGAAAGGGTTACACTGCGTATAATCATAAGTACACATCGTGTACTCTAGTGTACTACTTCTGGATGCACAAAGGGATATATGGTGTGTCATGTAGTAATTACATGCGGTGTACACTGCATGTTGGTTATCCAACCTAGAACATAGTTATTGAATTACACAGTGTGTATCAGTGTACATGTCATATAGTCTACACAAGTTAGCGGCATAAATTGCACAATTTGTGTGGTTATTATACATGGTCAAAACCATGTGAGACTGAAAATCTGGATCATTTATGATATACACAGTGAGTATACAGTGTACACGGTGTGTAGTTCATCAATTCTCACATCTGAAACACATTTCAAAGAACCATGCATACATTCAGGACATAGGAAAAGAATAACACATGTCATGTATTCGGTTTTTACACATTGTGTAGTCCGGCCAAGGTATACACCACAGACCTAGGAGTGTACCCTAGATACATGAAAACTGACATATCTTATGTGTAGATGGTCTATACACACCATATAGAATCCCATTAAAGGACAGAATTAAAAATTACATTAAATTAAAATTTTCAACATTAAAAACCTATTTTATTGATTGGCACAAAAATTTGTGTTTGAAAATTTAATAATGGTTTTAAATAATATTAAATGATCAATTAATTTATTGTAATTAATATGTCATTGTTAGTTATGCTGTTTATTTTCTATGAATTCCATAAATGTTGGTTATCTTCAATTAATTTTGGGTGATCATTAAGATAAAATTAAATTAATTAATTTAGTAGTTAATTAATTAATGCAATAGAATTAATCTTAATAATAAAGAATGGATAAATAAATGAATTCTAGATGGTTAATTTTGTGTATTCTTTTCATGTATCACCCTTCATGATCTTGACCAATACTTGTGTATGTGTTGGATGTTTAAAATTAATTTATTGCATGGGTTATCAATTATTTATTATTAAATTATATATTATGGCCTTCGTGTCATCCCTCCCTTCATTATTATGTAGGGTCTGCATGTGTAAGGATGTTTATGTAATCCTCTTTTAACCAATCATTTGGTTCCCCTCACCTTTGTGTGAGTCATAAATACATGTAATTAATTAATTATACCAAGACACATGGAGGTGGTTCAAGATGGAATCATTATGATTCCAACTCAGCTGATACATAGGTGGATAGGTGTAATTTTGTAACTCATGCCAAGACCAACAATTAGAGTTATTTTCCCTGGGTTAAAGGTTTATTTAATGTCTGATCATTAAATCAACTGTTAGATAAATCTCATAAATGGGTCATTTATTTATTTATTTATTTCTATCTATGAAATTATTTATTTTGTGGATGTAAGTCTATGATCACATAAATAAATAAATTAATGTGAAAAAATGGAAATTAAATAAATTAATTGTGTGTAAATTTTGTATCAATCATGGTTGATTAATTAAGTAATATACACTTAATATTAAAAATACATGTAAAGGATAAAACAAGATAAAAATTTATGCATAATTAATTAAATTCCCTCAATTAAATATTAATCCATACTTGGCCTTCCATTACTTGATTAGGAATAAAAGCCTTGAAACTAAGTGTTTGACCAACCCTCATTAGGACACTTACTTTTAATGTGGAGTTCTTATGAAGGTTATGGGTTGACCTAACCATTTATATCAAGAGAATTATCCCTCACTATAATTGATGTAACTTGGAGGTAAGTGTTGAGGAAATCCAAGTTAGTATTTTAGGATAGAGGAGTCTACTCAACATATCAAGGAGCCGCAAACCCACATTTGGAAAAGGCCTACCTACATAAATACCTTCAATTAGCTTGAACGACCCCTTTTGGGGGTAGGTAAAGGGGTATATGGATCCTTTCCATTGGAATTTCATAGCAACTATACATTCCAAGTTCAATTGTGAGGTTTATTGTGACTTGATAAAATAGTGGGAGATTTAATAAATTTTAATAAAATAAAATCAATTAGGAGAGTCATTCGGTATGTGGTTGAAGTGTTTCTAGGATCAGACATGAATTTTGGGAGAAAATCCAACATCTTCGGCCTTAGTGTTTGAAGTTACACAGTAGAAGTCTGTTGGACGTTCAGAGATGTAACATGGCTGGTTAGTAGTGAATTGAAAACATTGGTAGGTCAGGATTGATAGTTAGAAAACTACTAAGACTTCTCTAGGATGATAAGTGTTATTGTGGGGAGGTTATAAAATCCCCCTCCATTTTTAGTTATAAATTTTAGGGGAATTTTGATTTTTTTTTTTAATAGAGTAGGGATAATTTTGAGATTTGAGATTGAGAGTTGAATTTTGAGAGTTAGTGCATCTCGGGTGATGTTTTGGATATGGATTGAGGCTCGAGAGGTGCCTCAAGTGCTAGGGAAAATATTAGGATCTTCCTTTGTGAGTTATAAATTTTGAAATTGTTTCCACCCTAGTGCATGGGTTAGTGTGCACAGTTTGGGGAAAACCATATAGTACTCTAAGGCCCGTGGTTCTTCAAATTCATTTTATAAAGCCCATAGTTGATGTCCATGGTTAACCTATGGTTTAGAGGAAACTATGTGAATTATATGGTTAATCATGAAAGGTTCTTTTCCATAAGGATTTGGGTGCATTGGTTATGCACGGTGGCAAAAAACCAATGTGGAAACTGTGTGAGGAGCTTGAAATGGGTTACAGAGGTGATTTACAAAATTCGTACATAGTTGGGAAAACTATGAAATAAAACCATACAAGGTGGGTTTTTAAGGAAATGTTAACCACATGGTTAACACATGGTTTGAAAAACCATGCAATCAAACCATGTATCCTACCCATAATTTTCAAGAATGGGGGAAATGTCTAAAATTACCCCTTTGTATTTTAATCCTCACCCCCTTTTCCTCTTCCCTTGTGCACACACAGCTAGGAAGATCCTATCCCCCTTTCCTCCTTTTATCCTCCTTGGTTTAGAGATGTTTTGATATCATTTCTTAATAATTTTAAGGTAAGATCTTTTTATTTCACCATAATTTGTTATTCCTTTGGTTTTACCTCAAATTTTGGTGGCCTATATTAGGATTTAAATGATAATTTCCACCAAAACATGGTAGAAATAATCTGAGATGATGGAGATTTTTTCAGCATGGCTAGAGGATGTCTTATGACAATAAACGCACATTATTTCATATTTTAGTGATGAAAGTACATCATTCATCATTTTTTCTTAGATTTTTGAAATAAATTGATTAAATTTTCCATTTAATTATTGGAAAATTATGGGACTTAATGGGGATAAAGTATGAGTGTGACTACACCCTGTTTCTTATGGTTTCGGGGAGAGGATTCCACTTGGTGAGTTTTTAGGCATTATGAATATTAATATTAAATTATAAATTAATAATAAATTATTTAAATTAATTTTAATTATTAGATATAAATTGTTTATAATTAATCATTGGGTTTTATGGCTTGATATAGTGCCTCATGTTGAGGGTTGGTGGTCAGTTGGCTTACATAAGCTTGAGTGAGAGCTTTTGGGTTGTGATCAAAAGGAAGTGGCTTCATTGGAGATAGGTGTCCTTGAATTTATTTGAGTCTCTTATATGATAAGTGATTTTATGTTTCTGTGTCATAATTATTATATTTTTCTTCACGTTTTGTGATTGTTTGGTTCCACCAAAAGTTTGGGATGGGTTCATGTAAGCCTAATATTAAACATGAGCAGCATAGATTTCTAAATGGTTCAATGGTGGCGCCTTGGTTGAATGAGTGTTGATGACCCTCTTTATGTATTTTTTGGTAGCATGTGTTGGATTTCAAATAAAAAAGAGGTTCCTTTTTAAAAAATGATTTAAAAAGGGGGTTTGACTTAAATTAGAATTTAAAGGGAAATGGGTGATTGATAAATGGTTTTTGAAATGGTATTTCAAAACAAAAATGAGGTTTTTTGAGAAATACTTTTCTGGGATATTGCACCAAGTTCCTATGATGAGAAAAATATATCATGCGGTTCCCTTTATAATTGTTTTATAAAAAGGATTTGATTAGTTTTTAAAAATTCATAAGTTCTTGGTTGATTTTTTTTTGTCTATTTGACCTCATAAGGTTGATCCTAGATTTTCTAAATCATGAGTGATTTTGTACATGATGGGTTGGTCAAAGACATGATGGTTGTATAGTGTACTTTGTGGTTTCATGATGATTCATTTTTGTGTGTGATGGTCGATAATGGTTTTTTTGTGTAAAAGTGGTGGTTTGATCTGAATGGATGTTACAAGCCCCTTAGAGGGTAGAGAAAGATGTGAAGAACCCTAAAGTACATTGAGAGATGTTATTCTTAGAATGATGGGTCAGTCCAAGAGATGGTAATGTGATTTAAGGAACCTGTGTAGGTTGTCCATGCTCAGATGTGGCTTAAGGGACCCTGATGGGTTCCCAAGTGACATATTAACCCTAGAGTGGGTTGTTGTGATATATGAACAGTGATGAATTCAAGTGTCTCCTTAGAACCCAAATCATTTGTGTGAGACTTATGTGGATATAGTGGTGAGGATATGTCATGCACTTGAGAGGTTGACCACGATTATGTGAGACGGTTTTGGGTGGATATCCAACCCAAAAGGTATGTGATGAAAATTTATAGGAATGGAGTGTTCCCTGGGTGTGTTTATTTGTATATATGTGATTTAACTATGGTTCTAGGGTGGAATTACCTAGGTGGATGTGATACTTGGTTCCAGGGTGATTGGTGGGCCTCAAGTATATTTGATTTATTTCTATGTATGTATAAATTTAGAATGAGGGTTCAAGTTCTAGGGGTGGGATGTGATCCTTAATTAATGGAGGCATGGTGCATAGTTACGAGTAGGGGATGTGACCCCCTAGTTGTGATCTTAGATGGTTTTAAGAATGGATGAGGGTCACCCTAGGTTGAATATTTCATTTTAGGGATGGGTATATTTTCCTTGAGTGGTTTTATTATGTTACGGGGACAATTATATATCCCCAAGGTGATTTAATTATGTTCCAAGTATGTTTATATTTCCCCCAGGTGGCTCATACGTTCTATAGATGGTTATATTTCCCATAGGTGATTCTCACATTCCAAGGATGGGTATATTTCCACCAGGTAGTTACTTATGCTTGGAGACACCTCAACACTATTAGAAGTAGGTTTGATGTTCAGTTACTAATTATGGAGTAGGACTTGGTCCCCCTGGGTAGTTAGTGTGACATGTTTAGAGACACTTGGCACTGATCGAAGTAGGTATGGTCAAGTTTCAAGGTGATCTAGATAACACTTGACGACCTAAGGTGTGTGATTGGTGTGCATTTCATATTATGTTTTCGGGTGGGTAAGTTTCATGGGAATGACCACACTATTTATATATATATATATATATATATATTGAATGCAAATGAACTTTACTACAACATCACCTTGTATTATTGGGGAAATTATTGGGGCATTGGGGATTCCTACTGGGTCATTGGAATCACCCCTACCCACGTACATAGAATGAGTTTTGATGTATGTGAGTGGACCTTCATGTTGTCTCTCAGGTCACACGTACTGCTTGGATATGGACACGTTGTATAGGTCTAGCAGGTTGTGGAGGGTGAGGATTTGGCAGGATGGATTATGTGAGTTGGGATGGAGGTCGACATATTATTTTTTGTTTTTTTCAGTATGTGTATTATCTAGTTTGAGATTTATTTCTATGATTATATCATGTTTATCTATTTTTACTTTTTTGTGTATTGTTGCATCATATAGATAGATTTACTAATTTATATTATGGACTTTGGGGGCCTATTAAATTCTTGTTTTATGTCTTCATAGTCTCCCAACAACTAATATAGACCATTGCTTCTAGTCGGTTTCCTCTGATGTATGGGAAGGTCCACCTGAGGTCTCATAGTGACCCTCACTCGGGCATCGTTTGGGAATTCTGGGATAGAGTGTTACAAATGAATCATGTATTTAGGTGTAATCAATTGTGGTGAGGTGGTTTTTGTGTCGGTGGTGTAACGACCCAGACTTTTGTTAATGAAAATTCCTCTTAATCTAATTAAATGTATTATTAAGTAAAATGGTTTGGTTTTATGTTTTTGGATTTCAAAATACTGTTAAGAATTTTTACCATTGCTAATATAGTCATTGAACAGTGATCAATTGATTAGTATAAATATAGGTCTTTACCAAATCCAATTTACTCAGACAAAGGAAGTGATGGCCTCATCCAATAGAATTTCTCTATACTAAGCCCATTTATTAGAGTTTGAAAAGAAGGTATCATCATTGGTATTCACTCTATACCAATCCTAATCTGAGATTCAACATGTTAAGCTTGTACGGAACCGCCTACGGGAGAAGTAGAAGTTGATAGAGATTACCACCCGAGTGATGTTATCTATGCCACCCTGAGAGTCTGTCACCATCGCACACCTTACCCTTAGATCTTATGCAGGTGTTTTAAGGGTTTATGTAACAAGACCCTAGCACTATTATTATTTTCATTTTTTTCTATATATATAATATACATTCATTTTATTATTGTTACTTTGTAAATAACTTTTAAAGCACAAATAGTATTTTTAGTTAGTATTCAATTAAGAAATATATTTTTATGAATTAATGGAAATTTGAATTAAATAATAAAATATTATTACTAAATTACTTTTTATTAAATATGAATGATCATATAATTTTTATGAATAAAATTGTGATTTTTATTAAGGTTTGAAAGTCGTTTTTGTCAAAACCCATGAATTTTCGATAAATATCAGTTTTTATTTTAAAATTAAAATTTCACATATTTAGAAAATTATTTAGATAAAATTAATATTATTTTTGAATCATGATTTTTAAATTATCCAATGGCGAATTTTTCATAGTTTTCTGAGACAGTTAAATTTTTTGGTAAAAATTAAATATTGTTTAATTATATAATGTGTTTCATAAAATCATAATGACCCAATAGTGATGTAATAAAATACTATAAATGGGATTTTTAGACAATATATGTTTTACCATTAAAATAATGTTATTTTAGGTTTGTTTTATTTATTTTACAAAGCTTTAGTGGACCCTCCAAGACTTATAAAACATTTTAGCATTTTAAAATGATTTCCTTGAGAGTGTGACTCACCTCCACATAAGCAATCCTAATATTTTAGGAAGTTCGGCCATTGGCCATATAAAATATTTTTTCCACTCCCCTTTTTCAAAAAAATGGGCAAAACCATGGTATGGTTTGTGGTTTTGATTAGTTTAATGTGTAGGGTCCAAAACCTAAATAATAAATAATTCCCTCCCTTCTCTATATAAACTCACCCAAGATCTCACTTCCACTTCACTCAAAGCCTTTGGATCTCGACCAACCTCTGCCTTTCTCTATCTAGAATCCTCCCAAGGTTCCCCAAGCTCCCAAGAAGCCTCTCCCAAGCCTTTGGTATCACACTTCCAAGTAAGGGATTTCTTCTTCTCTCACTTTTGTTCAAGTTTTTTTATGTTGTTATACCCTTGTATTTTCAATTAAAAATGTTGGGGTATGATTTAGAACATCCCTCATACTGACCTCCTTATTTTTGAATGATTAGATACCCCTTTCTCTCTCATCAATTCCTCCCATGTACACCTGTTACCATACTGAAATTTCGTAAAGGATTTATCTCTCCTCATTTACATTCAAGCAATTATTTTGTATTATGAATCTAAATTTCATTATATGTGTTGGGACATGTATATATATGACCCCCTTACTATCCATTTTTGTATATATGATGAGACATCCTTTTCTCTCTCATCAACCATTTTTATGAATTCTTATGTCACGTCGTTATGCTGCCGAAATTGCACCGTGATTTTCCAAGCCAAAGTCATTGTGCAGTGAATACCATGTCCATTTATCTATCAAGGGTATTCACCTTTATGTACATTTACTTATTGATTATAGATTTTCATGTATAAATTACATGTTCCTTTATCGTGGAATAAATGATAATGTTTAATGAATCCATGTTATATTATCCATGTGGCACACTTATGCATGAAATGAAATGATTAAGAAGGATACACCCTAATAGCGCTCCAATGCATTGGGTAAAGAATAGTATCTTGATATGTCAAGTGAAATGAGGGTTTACTCATGCTAATTAAATTTTAATGAGAGTTTACTCATGATTCATGTGCAATGGTACATGTCTCATTGTAATATCATGTTAAATGTTGTTGCCACATTTCCATGTTATGATAATCATGTTATATCATGCCTTTATGTTCATATTTATCTTATGCTCCATTAATATTCCTATTTTATAACATGTACTATATTCTTCATGTTATTCCTTGTTTACTCCCTTACTGGGCTTTATAGCTCACCCTTTTATTATGCATGTCCTCAGGTTATCCCATGCAATGCTAAGTATGAAGGAATAATGTGGTCGTGTAAAAGAAGTCTTCAATAAGATGTTGTATTTTATGTTTTAAGTTGTTATGTAATGTTCCTAAGCACCAAAGACACTAGACCTCTTGATCTTCTATGTTCTATCAAGTGAAGGTTTTATGTAATAAATTGTGTTAAATTGTGAAATAAAGAGAAAGGTTGTTATAGTTGGTATTAGGGGATAGGTTTAGTTATTTTTGGGATTAGGATTAGAAACCCCAAGTGAAAGACTTAGGGATAAGAATAAGTATAATAAAAATATCCCTAAATTTTGGTGAGTATTGAGTAAGTTTTTTATCAAGAAAATACATCCATGTCTGGATACAAGTAGGTAGAGGCGGCTCTGGCACAGATGTATCTAGGGGTAAAACCCGAAAACACCACTTTGAGCTAGACTCAAATGAGAACGGGTGCACGGCAATGGGCCTTACTGCACTCTTGGTTACGAAAATCCCGAGGGATATGATTTGGTAAATTCATAAGCTTAGTATGAACCATTATTAAGAAAATTAAAAAAAATACCCTAAGAATATATGTTGGGAAGTATATCATGGATAACATAGATTGAAGCCTATAAATTCATAAGTTAAGGAAATAAAAGTAATTTATAAGTCATCCGTTTTTGTCTATGGATTACCCTTTATGTGTTACCCCTAACTTTCCTTTTATTTCAGCCAATGGTCGGTAATAGGAGGAATCAGGCTAACAACTGATGTGAAGATCAATGTGATGACTATTCTAATGAGATTCCCAATCTGATGGGAGCGGGAATCGCAAACTTTATCATGATACTCTCTTAGTTAACTCAAGTTTTTAATAGAAGCATGGGTCAAGAGGAACATTCAACCCCCCTAAGAAATAACAAGTTATAATTGAGAGCTTCATGAGATAAAGACCTCATACTTTTAATGGATCATCAGATCCCTCAATCGTCGAACAATGGATAAACTCCATTAAAAATATCTTCTCCATCATTCAATGTTCTGAGAAAGAGAAGGTTCTTATGGATGATTATTGTATGGAGGGTTAAGCTGATCAATGGTGGACATTGATAAAAAATACAAAGCCTGAGGAAGAGATCAAGGTGTTTGAATAGAATGATTTTTGGAAAATGTTTTTTGATAAATATTTTCCACGCACCCTCCGACTTAAGATGGAAAGGGACTTCCTTGCCCTCAAGAAAAAAGATGAAGAATCTATCGAAGCATACAAGGAAAACTTCACAAGGCTTTCACAATATGCCTTCGTCTTTTTCGTTACCCCTGAATGCAATGTTGACCGCTTCTTTGGTGGGCTAAAACCTAGCCTACAGAAATCCCTAGCGATCCGTGACTTCAAGAGCTATGAGAAAATTGTCCGATGTGCCCTCAAAGTCGAAATGGAGATTAGAGAATCTCAGGGGTATAATGGGGATAAGAAGCGTAAGGTGGAATTTAATGATGGTGATTCTATGGATAAATCCAATATTGCTAAGAAAATCCATCACCCCACTTTCCAACGGTGTGAAAATGGAAAATGGTGCAATCATTGAATCCCGTGAATATAATTCCTCCACTTTCATAATTTGTTGATTGAACTTCCCAGTGAACCTGGTCATACTCCCTCTGGTATAATTTGATGCTTTTCTTGGTATGTATTGGTTTTCCTTATATAGAGCCAGCATAAATTTCTGTGAGAGGTAAATCACTCTCCATATGGCGAATCGACCCCCAATTCTGTACAAGTGCAAGGATGATGATGAATCTTCTTTAGCGCCATCATCTCAAACATGAATATTACTACTCTATGATCACGCGTATTTGGATCAGATGATTGAGTATAAGGAAGTAACCATCCTTGAATACATGCCTATTGTGAGGGAATTCACTGAAGCGTTTCTCGAGGAATTTCCTGGTCTTCCTCCCATAAGAGATGTTGAATTCTCAATTGATCTTATACCTAGGGCGTTGCAAATATCCAAGACTCCGTATAGAATGGCTATTGTGGAGCTTGAGGAGTTGAATAAAAAACTACAAGAGAATCTGGATAAAGGGTTCATACGCCCAAGTGCTTCACCATGGGGTACACCAGTCCTCTTCATCAAGAAGAATGATGGGTCAATGCTCCTTTGCATTGATTATCATGAGCTCAACAAAATCACGATAAAGAACAAGTATCCTCTGCCCCGAATTGATGACTTGTTCAATCAGCTACATGGAGAAAAATACTTCTCCAAGGTGGATATGTGGTCGGGATATTATCAAGTAAGGGTGAAGAAGGAAGGTATCCCCAAGATTTATTTTCATACAAGATACAGGCACTGTGAATTCATAGTAATGCCTTTCGGACTCACTAGTGCTCCAGAAATCTTCATGGACTTGATTAATAGAGTCTTTAGATATCACCTAGACAAATTTGTGGTAGTCTTTATAGAGTATATTCTAATATACTCCAAAACCAAAGAGGAGCATGAGGAGCATCTAATAATTATACTAGAGACCTTGCGAAAGGAGAATCTCTGTGCAAAGTACATTAAGTGTGAGTTCTGGTTCAAGGAGGTCACATTCTTGGGTCATATAATCACAATCAATGGGATATTTTTGGATCCCTCTAAGATAGCTACAATTGAGGGATTTCTGAGGCCAACATCGGTAACGGATATCCATAGCTTCCTGGGGTTAGCTGGATATTATCACCGATTTGTGATAAATTTCTCATGATTTTCAAACCCTCTTACCAAGCTAACTCGTAACGGAGTAAAGTTTGATTAGAGTGATAAATGTGAAGAGAGATTCAATGAGTTAAAAAGGAGTCTTATCACTACCCTTGTGCTCACATTACCCACAAGTGGAGAACTTTTGTGGTATTTAGTAATGCTTCAAAGAAGGGCCTAGGCTGTGTGTTAATGAAAAATGACAAAGTCATTGACTATGATTCAAGGCAATTTAAAGTTCATGAGAAAAACTATCCAACACATGATCTGGAGTAGACTGTAGTAATCTTCAATTTAAAAATTTGGAGACATTACCTCTTTAGGGAGAAGTGTGAAATATATACAGATCACAAAAGCCTCAAGTATATATTCACTCAAAAAGAGTTAAACATACACCAATGAAGATGGTTAGAGATGATCAAAGACTATGACTTATCTATCCATTAATACCCTGGGAAAGAGAACAAGGTGGCAGATTCTCTATGTGGAAAGGACCCAGCAATTCTATCATTGATGAGAATTGAAAAGGATCCAATCTTCTTAGATTTGATGAAGATGCACATGGGAATCATAAAGAAGGGAACATCATCAATCCTTCCACAAATGATTTCTCAACCATCACTTTTAGAAAGGTTAAAGGATTCTCAAAAGGATGATGTAGGAATTCAGAAGAAAGTGGAAACTATCATAAAAGGGAAATCTGTGGAGTTCAATGTTAATGAAGAAGGAATTGTGAGATTTGGGTCAAGACTATGTGTTCTATAAAATCCAGAGTTAAAGAAAGATCTTTTGGATGATGCACATAGTTTGAATTTCTCCATTCACCCAAGAAACACAAAGATGTATCGAGATCTCTGAGAGCATTATTGGTGGGATAAAATGTAGAAGGAGATCTCTAAGTATACATCAAAGTTCCTAGTATTTCAGCAAGTGAAGGCTGAGAGGTAGAAGTCTAAGGATATGATGAAACCATTACCCATATCAGCATGGAAATGGGAGAACATCACTATGGACTTTGTCACCGAACTTCCAAATACATCCAAAGGAAACAATGATATTTGGGTTGTTGTGAATTGTCTTACAAAGACTGTACACTTCATCGCAATTCGAGGGGATTTCTCATTGGATCAACTAGCACAGATATACATCAGAGATGTGGTAAGGTTGTATAGAGTACCACTATCGATTGTATCCAATCAAGATACAAGATTCACCTATAAGTTTTGGAAGAGTCTTCAACATGCTCTGAATACTGAGATGAACTTCAATACGGCTTATCATCCTCAAACTGATGGCCAATCTAATCAGACTATCCAAACATTTGAGGACATGTTGAGAGCATGCCCAATGGACTTAAAAGGAGGATGGGATCAACATCTTCCTCTTATTGAGTTCTCTTACAATAACAGTTTTCACTCAAGAATCCAAATGTCTCCTTATGAATCCCTTTATGGGAATAGGTGCAGGACACCGGCATGTTGGGATGAAGTTGGGGAGCGAAAACTCCTAGATCCAGAAATGGTCAAAGAAATGGTGGAGGAGGTTAAGACCATACAGAAGCACATTAAAACTTCTCAAAGTCGACAAAAGAGCTATGTTTATGATCATTGACGATACCTAGACTTGATGTTGGAGACATGGTATTCCTCCATATATCATCATGGAAGAGAGTTGTGAGATTTGGGAAGAAGGGAAAACTTAGTCCAAGGTAGATCGGACCTTTTGATATCCTTGATCACATTGGAGTAGTGGCCTATCGACTAGAACTCTTACTAAAACTATCTCAAGTACATGATGTATTCCATGTATCACTCTTGAGGAAGTACATACAAAACCCATCGCATATACTAAATCCATAGGTGGTACCATTGGAGAATGACATCTCCAATGAAGAGAATCCAGTGAAGATCTTAGATCGTAAGAAAAAAGATCTATGAAATAAGACAATGCCCCTCATCAAGGTGTTGTGGAGAAACCACAAGTTTGAAGAGACAACATGGGAATAGGAGGAAGTGATGAAACAAAGTTACCTGCATTTGTTTTAGTGTGGGAAAAGGAAATTTCGAGGGAGAAATTTCTTAAGGGTGAAAGATTGTAATGACCCAAACTTTTGTTAATGAAAATTCTTCTTGATCTAATTAAATATCTTATTGTGTAAATGGTTTGTTTTTATGTTTTTGGATTTCAAAATACCATTAATAATTGTTATCATTGCTAATATATCCATTGAACAATGATCAATTCATTAGTATAAATATAGGGCTTTAACAAATCCAATTTACTCAGACAAAGGAAGAGATGGCCTCATCCAGTAGAATTGCTCCATACGAAGCCCATTTATCAGAGCTCGGAAAGGAGGTAGCATCATTGGGCTTTTCTCTGGACCAAGACCAAGTCGATCTTCAACACATTAAGCTTGAACAGAACTACCTATGGGAGAAGTGGAAGTTGATAGATATTACCACACGAGCAATGTTATCTGAGCCACCCCAAGAGTCTGTCACCATTGCACACCTTACCCTTAGGTCATATTTAGGTGTTTTAAGGGGTTATGTAACAAGACCCTAACACTATGATTATGTGAATTTTTTTCTATATAGAGAATATATATTCATTTTATTATTGTTACTTTGTAAATAGTTTTTAAAGCACAAATTGTATTTTTAGTTAATATTCAATTAAGAAATATATTTTGATGAATTAACGGATTTTTGAATTAAATAATAAAATATTATTAATAAATTACTTTTTATTAAATATAAATGATCGTATAATTTTTATGAATATAATTGTGATTTTTATTAAGGTTTGAAAGCCGTTTTTGTCAAAACCCGTGAATTTTCGATAAATATCGGTTTTTATTTTAAAAGTAAAATTTCACATATTTAGAAAATTATTTAGATAAAATGAATATTATTTTTGGAATCATGACATCGAAATTATCAAATGGTTAATTTTTCATAGTTTTCTGAGACAATCGAATTTTTGGGTAAAAATTAAATATCGTCTAATTATATAATGTGTTTTATGACATCATAATGACCCAATAGTGATGTAATAAAATAATATAAATGTGATTTTTGTCTAATATATGTTTTAAAATTAAAATAATCTGATTTTGGGTTTTTTTTTATTTATTTTACAAAGCTTTAGTGGACCCTCCAAGACTTATAAAATATTTTAGCATTTTAAAATGATTTCATTTAGAGTGTGACTCACCTCCACATAATCAATCCTAATATTTTAAGAATTTCGGCCATTGGAATTATAAAATATTGCTTTCCAATCCCATTTAAAAAAAACAATGGTCAAAAACCATGGGATGGTTTGTGGTTTTGATTAGTTTAATGTGTAGGGTCCAAAACCTAAATAATAAATAATTCTATCCCTTTTCCTATATAAACCCACCCAAGCTCCCACTTCTTCTTCACTAAAATCCTTTGGTGCTCGACCAACATCTAACCTCCCCTCTCTAGAATCCTCCCAAGGTTCCTCAAAATCCCAATAATCCTCTCTCAAGCCTCTCCCAAGCCTTTGGGATCACACTTCCAAGTAAGGGATTTCTTCCTCTCTCACTTTTGTTCAAGTTTCTTTATGTTGCTATACCATTTTCTTTTCAATTAAAAATGTTGGGGTATGATTTTTAACCTCCCCCATACTTCCCTCCTTATGTTTTAATGATGATATACCCCTTTCTCTCTCATTAATTCATCCAATGTACACCCGTTATCATGATGAAATTCCGTAAAATATTTCTATCTCCTCATTTACATTCAAGCAATTATTTTATATTATAAATCTAAATTACATTACATATGTTGGGACATGTATCTATATGACCCCCTTACTATCCATTTCATGTACATATGATGAGACACCCATTTTTCTCTCATCAACCATTTTTATGAATTCTTATGTCACACTGTTATGCTGCCGAAATTGCACTGCGATTTTCCAAGCCAAAGTCATTGTGTAGTGAATACCATGCCCATTTTTCTATCAAGTGTATTCTCCTTTATGTACATTTACTTATTGATTATAGAGTTTCATTTATTAATTCCACATTCCTTTATCATTGAATAAATTATGATGTTTAATGAATCCATGTTATATGATCCATGTGGCACACTTATGCATGAAATGGAATGATTAAGAAGGGTGTGCCCTAATAGCACTCCAATGCATTGGGTAAAGAATAGTATCATGATACGTCAAGTGAAATGAGGGTTTACTAATGCTAATTCAAGTTCAATGAAGGTTTACTCATTCTCCATGTGCAATGTGCATTGGCTCATGCTAATATCATTTTAAATGTTGTAGCTACATTTCCATGTTATGATAATCATGTTATATCATGCCTTTATGTTCATGTTTTTCTTATAATCCATTGATATGCCTATTGCCTAACATGTACTGTATTCTTCATTTTATGCCTTGTTTACTCCCTTACTGGGCTTTATATCTCACCCTTTTATTATGCATGTCCTCAGGTTATCTCATGCAATGCTAAGTATGAAGGAATGATGTGGTCATGTAAAAGAAGTCTTCAATAAGATGTTGTGTTTTATGTTTTAAGTTGTTGTGTAATGTTCCTAAGACCCAAAGACACTATACCTCTCGATATTCTATGTTGTGTCAAGTGAATTTTTTATGTAATAAATTATGTTAAAGTGTGAAATAAAGAGCAGGGTTGTTATAGGTGGCATCATTAAAAAAATAGGTGAATGTTGGGTGTTAAAGTGTGAATTTTCAACAAAGTCCCATTTGGATAAATCAAGAATATTGGTCATGGGAACATGGACAATCAAAAAACAGGAATAAGTGATGTTGTCATGTTTTGAAAAATGAATTGGGTACAAATAACTCATCATGGATGCTTATCAGGGTGAATAATCTCTATAGTAGGGGTCTTGTAACAACCCACATCATTATGGGTCATCGATTTCAAAAGAATTTGAATTTTGAGTCCCATAGTGGGGGTGTTTTGGGAATTTGGATTCATATCTAAATTATGAGAGTTTTAATATCTCTAAGAGGTTTTTTACACATTCTTGGATGTTTATATGGTTTCTAGGGTGTTGGGATGAAGTTTTAGGATTCATCCTCGATGAAGGGATACCATTATACTTCAGGTGGAAGACCACAGCGCAACTGGGGTGTTGTAATATGGCATGTATATTGAGATCTTGGGAATTGCACTAAGATATTATCTATGGGGATATGTCAAGACACAACCAAAGTTTTTCATTGTGAAGGGTTATTAGGTGGAGTATTATCATGTTACCCCCAAGTGGTTTATTGTTTTGTGAAGGGTGCTTAGTGGGAGGAGTGTCTTGCTACCCCTATGTGGTTTTTTGCATTGAGAAGGGTGCATGGGGGGAGGAGTGTTTTGTTGGATCCCAATGGTTTTGTGAACTTTGAAGCACTAATCATACCAAAACACATGGTCGAGTTGTTATGAATGTTGTTTTGGGAATAACTATTGCATTGTGACCCATTAGGCTGTTGAGACTGAAAAATGATTGACCCAATGGTGTAGTGATAATTACAAGATAAAATAAAGTAAAAAATGTGGAAATAAATGGACACCAGATGTAATGTAGAAAAACCCCAAAAATTGAAGGGGTAAAAACCCACAAGAAAATATAAGGATCTTACTATGGGTAAAACTTGGTACACAGTCCCTCACTATTACAAGGATAAAACCCTCATAAATATCTCTCTTAAATAGGTGGGGAAACTGCCTCACAAAATACCAAATAAAAGGATGCTAAAGCTAATTTCTGGAGATGATGATATGTAGAAACCATCAGGGGAAAGACCTTTTTATAGAAAATCCTCATGTTCCTATCTTCTCTCCCGCTGGGTGGTTGGTGAAGCTGGCCACCAACCTCAACCCACACCCTTTGACAAATTGGGGGGGTAGAACCATCTAGAGAATAAACTACTGACATGTCTGAGATTTTATGGAGAATCAATCACATATTCACGCATCCTTTATATCTACCAAATATGTTTCTCACATCTCTGTAAGGCTTCTTGAGGATCTACCCCATCTGAACTTATTAGAGTCAATCGCCTTCGTCAGAAAATCTACCAGATTTTCTTTAGTATAAATTTTTTGCATGTACACACTTTATTCTTCCACCACATCTTGGAAAAAGTGATATTTTACCCCCAATTTACTACATTTTGGAATGAAAGGATGTATTCCTTGAAATGTTCAAGGCACTCTAACTATCACAAAACAATAGAATCATCTTCTATCTGTGCTCGATATCCTCCAACAACCTTCTCATCCAAATCACCTCTTTGCAAGACTGTGTAGATACCATGTACTCTACCTCCATTGTAGATAAATTCACAAATGATCGTAACTTTGAAATCTATCTCATAGATCTTCTGAAAGATTAAACACATTACCAGTAGTGGATTTCCTCCAGTCAGAATCACATAAAAAATTTAAATCAGCATATCCTATGATAGTGAAATCTGATCCTCCATAACATAATGCATCATTTTAGGTATCCTTTATGTATCTCAAGATCCTCTTCATTGTGATCCAATGATATCATCTAGGATTCTCCATGTACCGACTAATTTCCCTCTCTGCATGTGCAATTTCAGGTCTAGTAAAAACCATAGTGAACATCAGACTACCCACTACTGATGCATATGGTACTCAAGACATCTCTATCCTCACTACTTCACTGCTAGTAATCATTGTTAATGATAACTTAAATTTAATGGGAATAGGGGTAGATATTGGCTTACAATATTTCATATTGAATAATTTCAAGACTTTCTATAAATAATTCTTCTGTGATAGCCAGTTTTTTCAATTATTTCTGTCTTGGTAGATCTATATCCCAAGAATCTTGTTTGTTGGTCCCAAGTCCTTCATATCAAACTCCTTAGAAAACTATACCTTCATCTCCTAGATCTGACCATTGTTGAGGCCTACAACCAACATTTCATCCACATAAAATAGAATTATGATGAAATCATTACCATCCAAACCCCTAAAATATGCACAAGGATCTGAATGAAGTCTTTTGTATCCAAGGATCAGGATATAGGAATCAAATCTCTTGTACCAACACCTAGGCACCTGCTTGAGACCGTACAGAGATTTGTTCAACCTAACCAAGTTCTCTTTTCCTTATTCTATAAAACCTTCTAATTAGAGCATATATATCTCTTCATCAAGATCACCATAGAGAAAAGTAGTTTTCACATCCAGTTACTCTAGATGTAAACTGTATAAAGCACACATCTCCAGAACTAACCAAATAGTCATCAGTCTAACAACAAGAGAAAATATTTCATTGAAATCAATACCTTTGTTCTGAGCATATCCTTTGACCACCAGTAACGCATGATATCTTTCCACCTAGTTCTTTACATCCCACTTGATATTAAAGACCCATTTGTTGCCAATATCCTTCCTTCCATGAGGTAATTAAATAAGATCCATAGTCTTGTTCTTATTCATGGCTTCAAGTTCCTCTTGAATCTCCACCATCTAGGAAGATACATCTGGACTCTGAGTCGCTTCCAAAAAATAAAATGTCTCTCCATCCTCCGTCAATAAGTAGTATGCAATATTTCTCTCAGTCACATAGTCTGAGTGTAACAACCCGAATCCAAATCCCTTTCACTGGTGCCCCGTACCCGGTTCGCCACATGACCTCAAGCGCATTTCCCCAAACTCCAAAGGCTGCCAACTAGCAGCGAGGGCCTTGGTAAGTTGTTGGGGAAACTATGCCCTCATTTGGTAAGGTATACAAGGCAAGAAAACAACAGTCAATAGCGGAAGCAATAAGCAGCATACAAACACTGAAACTAAACAGCGGAAGCAATGAAGATATAATTATAATGATAATGATGCAGCCGATACAAGTATCTAAGGAAAGCAGCAAACGCAACAACGTGATGAAATATAAATGAAAACAAGGTATGAAAGTAAATAGCAACTCCAGCAGCATCGCAAGCCTAATATCGGTCCTATGCTCTCCAGCTCCACCCAGCAATCATGTACCCGAAGTAGAAGGGCCACAATCCCTATCCACACCTGCAACTATATAACCTATTTGGGCCGAAAAGCAGGACCCAAACAGGGTGTGAGACTAATCCCAGTAGGCAATCACCACGAGATCCGTGCCCTACTGTCAGTGAGTAATATAGCAAAAGTAAAGGAAATAAATGCAGTAGATAAACAGAAATACACTAAAGTAAACAATCCTAAAAATCTCCATTCACATTTATTTAGCAGTTCAGTACAATCATTTAGTTATCAACCAAGGAACCTAGAAACAGATCTATACTCCCAGGGCAAGTAAGTAATCACAACAGGTAACTCAGCAGTCTACCTAAATAGCAAGCAGTACAAACCCAAGCTTGTTCTTTGGCTTGGTGGAATCTTCACAACCAACCAACCAATAAATAAAACACTGACTCACTAGGTGGCTCCTACTAGAAAGCCCCTCTAGTCAAGTAAACGTAAAAAGTCACAAACACTCTGGGAATCTCTCACCATCAATTCCCATGTGGTCATGCAACGAAAGATATAGACTCTATATCATCCCGCCTTTTTGTCACATAAACTTTCATTACATTTTACAAAACCGAGGATCTTTAAGGTTTAGTGTCTTGGAAACCCAGAACTTAAAACATGAAAACATAAAACATTATTCTTAAACACTTGAAAGGCTTCTCATCATGTTCATCCTAGGTTCATTACCGCATCTCATAACCTGGGGACATACATCAAAAGAAAGGGTGAGCAGAAGGCCCAGTAAGAGAAACAAGAGAAACATTTTTCATGTGAACTTGAGATACTTCAATAAGGTCATGAAAAGAACTTTAAGGCATGAGAAAGAAATCATGAGATATATCATAATAAAAATAACATTTTTCATAACTTGAAGATGTGGCTACAACATTTAATATTGACAATAATTTCGTTTCACCAAGGTTCATCCCCAAGGTGTCATTAAAAATTACCAAGGTTATTCACCAAGGTATCAGTCTAAAAATTCATCTATAGAGATTAAGTCTTTACCCAATGCATTGGAGCGCTATCTGGACGCACCCTTGACATGTCTTTATTATCATGTGAGCCACATATATCATCATAAATCATTTCATAAACAACCCATATATCATAAAATAAATGGGTTTCATTTCATAATCATAACGTTTTAAAAACTGCTTTAAAGACATGATCTTTATGTCACTTTAAACCCACGGAAAGGGAAAGCGGGTTTCAAGTATGTAAATCCCAGAATTTAAAATAGAACATTTTGATATATATGTAAATACCCCTATAGAAATAAGAGCTTTGAGTATTCACTTAATAACATAAAATAATTTTGAGAAAAGAGAGAGGCATTTTGAGACGAAAATTCTGCAGCATAACGACTACGTTTCGGGGTTTTAGAAAACATTGAAAAGAGAGGGGACATGGGTCAAACATTCATAAATGATACATAAAACAGTAGGGGAATATAATATAAAGTATTTAAGAACATGGTAATGAAATTTTAATGATATACCATATGAAATGAAGAACTTGAAAGGAAGACAAAAAAAATAAGATTTCTCTTATGAGAATTCGGCTGCCTAACGGCGTCACTTAAAACTTCCAAAAATGGATTGACGAGATCAAATAGGGTCTCTAAAAAATATGAAAATAAATGATCAGTATGAAAGATATAGAGATCATACCCTAACATAATAAAAAGTATCTTGAAATACTTGACATGAAAATAGATCTTGAAAACGAGAAGGGTGAAAGAACCACTTAAAAATTCAGCAGCCTAACGGTGCCACTTAAAACTTCAAAGTACTGAATTGAAGAGATCAAATGGGGTCTCTCATCATATGATCATAAAAGATCAGTATGGTATATATATAGATCATACCCCAACATAATAAAAAAGAACTTGAAAGACTTGATAAGAAAATAGTACTTGAAAATTAGAAGGGTGAAAGAATCCCTTAAAAATTCGGCAGCCTAACGGTGCCACTTAAAACTTCAAAATACTGAATTGAAGAGATCAAATAGGGTATCTCATCATATGAACATAAAATATCAGTATGATAAATTTAGAGATCATACCCCAACATAATAAAAAGTAACTTTCAAGACTTGACATGGAATTAGAACTTTGAAAAAGGAGAAAGGTGAAAGAACCACTTAAAAATTCAGCAGCCTAACGGCGCCACTTAAAACATAAAAATACTAAATTGAAGAGATAAAATGGGGTCTCTCATAATATGATCATAAAAGATTAGTATGATAAATTTAGAGATCATACCCCAACAAAATAAAAAGGAACTTGAAATACTTTACATGAAAATAGATCTTGAAAAATGAGAAGGGAGAAAGAATCCGTTACAAAATTTCGGTAGCCTAACGGCGCCACTTAAAACTTCATAAAAACATAATAATGAGAGTAAGAGGGGATATCTCATTATATGAAAATGAAAAGGGCAGTAGGAGGAGTATAAAATAACATCCTTTAACATAAGAACATGGAGCATAAAAGAAATGACATAAAAGAGATTACTTGAAAAGAAAGAGAGAGGTCGGATCCCTTACCTTAAACGTAACTCTTAAAACTCAAAGGTTGGGACCTTGAGAGGCTTGAGGGCACCTTGGGAGGACTCCTTGGGAGGTAAGGAGACCAGAACTTCGTTGAGAATGATTTTGGAGTCCAAAGGATGAGAGAATGGCTTGGTATTTATAGGGAAAGTGAGGGGACAAGGCATTAATGGCCAAGGGACACCTCAAAAGTGGTTTTCTCAAAACCATGTGCTCTCCCATGATATTTCCCATGAAGTTAGGCCACATGGGGCCCCCAATACAATAATTCATCACCTTTGCTCGGAAAACCATTAAAATATCTCATGACATCATCATGACACAGTTATGATGTCATTAAACATAC
This sequence comes from Viscum album, assembly GCA_963277665.1. Taxonomy (NCBI): domain Eukaryota; kingdom Viridiplantae; phylum Streptophyta; class Magnoliopsida; order Santalales; family Viscaceae; genus Viscum; species Viscum album. The sequence goes on along the minus strand of OY728140.1, from coordinate 87,573,464 downwards.
CGAAACCCTAAAACGGTATTTTTACTATTCACTGAAAATTCAACTTTCTCAGAAAAATCCCAAAATTTCACCTTAACCAAATATCAATGCTCTGATTTCAAAAATGAACTCCATTTTATAAAAATAATTTTCTAAATATTTTTAATTTAATTTTTAAATAAATACACTATTCACCGAAAATTCATTTTTTCAGAAAAAACCCAAAAATTACATTAACATAATATCAGTGCTCTAAGTTCAAAAATGAAATCTGTTTTATAAAAATAATTTTCTAAATATTTTTAATTTAATTTTTAATTAAAAAACACTATTCACTCGAAAAAACTAATACTTGAATAATAATTTATGAAACCGTTATTTAACCATTTTATTGAATCACATTACTTAATCAAGGTGCCTAGATTATATTAATATTTTATTTAAGTGAGATTACTAATCCATTTGGTCACATTACTAATTCTAAGCATAAAATCACTATTCATAATTTACTATTCATCAAAAATAAAGTTGATCTTATTAGACTCTAAATTCTGTACTGAACATAATTGTAGAAGACCATTTTTTGAAAATAATTACACATTTTTAATTATTTAAGGTTTACATAAACATTTTTAAAATATCCTTTTTCTAAAATTCATCAAAAATATGCATACTATATTTACCCGGTCATTTGAAAATTCATAAACTTCATCATAAGAAGAAATCCCAATTTTTTATTTAAAACAAAGGATTACACAAGGTAGTTACGGTCTCCTTACATAGCCCCTTATCAAACCCGCATAGGACCTAAGTGTAAGGTGCGCTAAGGTGAGAGAATCCGAGGGAGGCTCGGCCAACATCGCACGAGTAGTAATTTCTATCAGTTTGAACTTCTCGCAAAGGCGATTCCGTTCTAGCTTCACACGATGAAGTTCGGCTTGGGTTTGGTCCAGAGCAAAGCCCAGTGGTGCTACCTCCTTCCCAAGTTCTGTTAGATGGGCTTCGATCGGTCCAAGACTACTGGGTGAGGCCATCGAATCTTCTTTCTATTATAATTAACCATGATTACTTGTATTTAGAGACAATAATCAAAACGTTTAGTTTCTAGCAGTCATATTGACCAATGGTCATATAACAGTCAAAACCCAACGGTCTCATTTTAATTATACTCATGTTATCAAATGAAACATTTTTGTTGAGTATAAAAAAATAAAATAACACACAAAATTAGGAAACAAGATTTATTCAAAATTTCAGGTCGTTAAAATCTTCCCCCCTTAAGAAATTGCGTCCTCGCAATTTTTAAAATTGGGTTTTGAAATTTCATTGAAAGTCCCACATCGGAAAAGGAGTCAGTAAAACTATTACTTTAAAAGAAAGAAAGGGAAGTACAAAGGTCACCCGAGTTAACCCACACTAGGATTCCATTTAGGAAAACATGGACATGGAGGAGAAAACAAAGGGTCAAGTTCTAAGGGAGAGTGATAGAAAACATGATAAAGAGAAAGTTAACCATAAGAAAATACCAAACTTATGATGTGTGAAAATGGTCTTTGATTACCTAGTAGGAAACGTAAACCAACAACGTTTTTTTTTACATTCCTTTTCATAATTTTGAGGAATTCATTTACTACATAGAACAAAAACATAAGAAAATATACCTACCTTCAAGTAGAGTTTCATCCTTTAATAAGTTTCTACCAAAACTAATCTTTTCTCCAAACGATGAGCATTCAAAACTACTTGGTCTCATCAAAACACAAGAATTATCTTCTAGATAATCACATAATCCACAAAAGATTAACTATCTATTTCTTCTATCTTTAAACATTATACCAAAAATAGAAAGGTTAAGGTAAAACAACTCTTCAAAAAGAAAGAATCCCATAGGAATGGAAACTACTTTTAAATCTTCAAAGTTCCATGGTACTACTCAAAGTTCATCATAGACCATTCCATAAATAACAGTCCTTAAAATTCCTAAAAATAAACCAAACTAAGATTGAAACCCAAATACATGAAGGATTTGATAACATAGTCTTCCAAAATAAACTTCATTGTTCATCTCCAAACAACATCAACCACTCCTAACATCTTATAACAAAAGTAGTTAACCTAAACATATTTTACCCAAGATAGGTTAATCATTCACATAAGTAAGCTAAATTACTATAAGTCCACCTTAAATTCATCGATTCTTCAAAATATAAGTCAACCTTACTCCTCAATGAAAATACTGTAGTAATCTATTTACCTTGACCATATAGGGTCCCCAAAATAGTGAATGTCTTCCAAAATAATAATCATCTTTTAATCCCCTAATCATCTCTGTCATATTAATATGGCAATCGTCACATTTCCTATCACATTGGTTGTTGGGACATGTTCTTCTATTTCCCACCATTAACTACGAAAAGAAAGTACAATTAGGGGCTTGAATGCTTAGCCAATAATCATGAAAAGGAAACTTTAAGCATAAAAGGATAAACTTGTAGAATAAAAGTATATCCTAACTTTTGATACCCTAGGTTTCCATCTAGGTTATCCATGATCATATATTCTTATGTGAATCATTATTTTATTTTATCTTTGTTCATTTAAAAATGGTTCATACTAAGCTTACAAATTTACCAAAGCATATCCCCTAAGAGTGTCGTAACCAAGAGTGCAGAAAGGCCCGTTATCATGTACCAGTTCCCATTTGAGTCTAGCTCAAATAAGTGTTTTCGGGTTTTACCCCTATGTACATCTGTGCCAGAGCCACCACTACCTGCTCGTATCCAGACAGGGATGTATTTGCTTGGCAACCCATTACTCAATACTCACCAAAATACCAGGAAGATTCCCTATATATAAACTTTTCTATAGGATTCTTCCTAAAGTTTTCATATCCTAATTTCCACAAATAACTAAACCATCCTTTGATACCAACTATAGCATCCCGCCTTTTTGTCACATAAACTTTCATTACATTTTACAAAACCGAGGATCTTTAAGGTTTAGTGTCTTGGAAACCCAGAACTTAAAACATGAAAACATAAAACATTCTTCTTAAACACTTGAAAGGATTCTCCTCATGTTCATCCTAGGTTCATTACCGCATCTCATAACCTGGGGACATACATCAAAAGAAAGGGTGAGCAGAAGGCCTAGTAAGGGAAACAAGAGAAACATTTTACATGTGAACTTGAGATACTTCAATAAGGTCATGAAAAGAACTTTAAGGCATGAGAAAGAAATCATGAGATATGTCATAATAAAAATAACATTTTTCATAACTTGAAGATGTGGCTACAATATTTAATATTGACAATCATTTTGTTTCACCAAGGTCCATCCCCAAGGTGTCATTAAAAATTATCAAGGTTATTCACCAAGGTATCAGTCTAAAAAGTCATCTCTAGAGATTAAGTCTTTACCCAATGCATTGGAGCGCTATCTGGGCGCACCCTTGACATGTCCTTACTATCATGTGAGCCACATATATCATCATAAATGATTTTATAAACAACCCATATAGCATAAAGGAAATGGGTTTCATTTCATAATCATAATGTTTTAAAAACTGCTTTAAAGACATGATCTTTATGTCACTTTAAACCCACGGAAAGGGAAAGCGGGTTTCATGTATGTAAATACCAGAATTTAAAATAGAAAATTTTGATATATATGTGAATACCCCTGTATAAATAAGAGCTTTGATTATTCACTTAATAACATAAAATAATTTTGAGAAAAGAGAGAGGCATTTTGAGACGAAAATTTTGCAGCATAACGACTGCGTTTCGGGGTTTTAGAAAACATTGAAAAGAGAGGGGACATGGGTAAAACATTCATAAATGATACATAAAATAGTAGGGGAATAGAATATAAAGTATTTAAGAACATTTTAATGAAATTTGAATGATATACCATATGAAACAAAGAACTTGAAAGGAAGACAAAAAAAATAAGATTTCTCTTATGAGAATTCGGCTGCCTAACGGCGTCACTTAAAACTTCCAAAAATGGATTGACGAGATCAAATAGGGTCTCTAAAAAATATGAAAATAAATGATCAGTATGAAAGATATAGAGATCATACCCTAACATAATAAAAAGTATCTTGAAATACTTGACATGAAAATAGATCTTGAAAACGAGAAGGGTGAAAGAACCACTTAAAAATTCAGCAGCCTAACGGTGCCACTTAAAACTTCAAAGTACTGAATTGAAGAGATCAAATGGGGTCTCTCATCATATGATCATAAAAGATCAGTATGGTATATATATAGATCATACCCCAACATAATAAAAAAGAACTTGAAAGACTTGATAAGAAAATAGTACTTGAAAATTAGAAGGGTGAAAGAATCCCTTAAAAATTCGGCAGCCTAACGGTGCCACTTAAAACTTCAAAATACTGAATTGAAGAGATCAAATAGGGTATCTCATCATATGAACATAAAATATCAGTATGATAAATTTAGAGATCATACCCCAACATAATAAAAAGTAACTTTCAAGACTTGACATGGAATTAGAACTTTGAAAAAGGAGAAAGGTGAAAGAACCACTTAAAAATTCAGCAGCCTAACGGCGCCACTTAAAACATAAAAATACTAAATTGAAGAGATAAAATGGGGTCTCTCATAATATGATCATAAAAGATTAGTATGATAAATTTAGAGATCATACCCCAACAAAATAAAAAGGAACTTGAAATACTTTACATGAAAATAGATCTTGAAAAATGAGAAGGGAGAAAGAATCCGTTACAAAATTTCGGTAGCCTAACGGCGCCACTTAAAACTTCATAAAAACATAATAATGAGAGTAAGAGGGGATATCTCATTATATGAAAATGAAAAGGGCAGTAGGAGGAGTATAAAATAACATCCTTTAACATAAGAACATGGAGCATAAAAGAAATGACATAAAAGAGATTACTTGAAAAGAAAGAGAGAGGTCGGATCCCTTACCTTAAACGTAACTCTTAAAACTCAAAGGTTGGGACCTTGAGAGGCTTGAGGGCACCTTGGGAGGACTCCTTGGGAGGTAAGGAGACCAGAACTTCGTTGAGAATGATTTTGGAGTCCAAAGGATGAGAGAATGGCTTGGTATTTATAGGGAAAGTGAGGGGACAAGGCATTAATGGCCAAGGGACACCTCAAAAGTGGTTTTCTCAAAACCATGTGCTCTCCCATGATATTTCCCATGAAGTTAGGCCACATGGGGCCCCCAATACAATAATTCATCACCTTTGGTCGTCCAACCCTTAAAATATCTCATGACATCATCATGACACAGTTATGATGTCATTAAACATACCAAAACCCTAAAACGGTATTTTTACTATTCACTGAAAATTCAACTTTCTCAGAAAATTCCCAAAATTTCACCTTAACCAAATATCAATGCTCTGATTTCAAAAATGAAATCCATTTTATAAAAATAATTTTCTAAATATTTTTAATTTAATTTTTAAATAAATACACTATTCACCGAAAATTCATTTTTTTAGAAAAAACCCCAAAAATTACATTAACATAATATTGGTGCTCTGAGTTCAAAAATGAAATCCATTTTATAAAAATATTTTTCTAAATATTTTTAATTTAATTTTTAATTAAAAAACACTATTCACTCGAAAAAACTAATACTTGAATAATAATCTATGAAACCGTTATTTAACCATTTTATTGAATCACATTACTTAATCAAGGTGCCTAGATTATATTAATACTTTATTTAAGTGAGATTACTAATCTATTTGGTCTCATTACTAATCCTAAGCATAAAATCACTATTCATAATTTACTATTCATCAAAAATCAAGTTGATCTTATTAGACTCTAAATTCTGTACTGAACATAATTGTAGAAGACCATTTTTTGAAAATCATTACACATTTTTAATTATTTAAAGTTTACATAAACATTTTTAAAATATCCTTTTTCTAAAATTCATCAAAAATATGCATACTATATTTACCCGGTCATTTGAAAATTCATAAACTTCATCATAAGAAGAAATCCCAATTTTTTATTTAAAACAAAGGATTACACAAGGCAGTTACGGTCTCCTTACATATGCCCTTATCAAACCCGCATAGGACCTAAGTGTAAGGTGCGCTAAGGTGAGAGAATCTGAGGGAGGGTCGGCCAACATCGCACGAGTAGTAATTTCTATCAGTTTGAACTTCTCGCAAAGGCGATTCCGTTCTAGCTTCACACGATGAAGTTCGACTTGGGTTTGGTCCAGAGAAAAGCCCAGTGGTGCTACCTCCTTCCCAAGTTTTGTTAGATGGGCTTCGATCGGTCCAAGACTACTGGGTGAGGCCATCGAATCTTCTTTCTATTATAATTAACCATGATTACTTGTATTTAGAGAAAATAATCAAAACGTTTAGTTTCTAGTGGTCATATTGACCAATGGTCATATAACAGTCAAAACCCAACGGTCTCATTTTAATTATACTCATGTTATCAAATGAAACATTTTCGTTGAGTATAAAAAAATAAAATAACACACAAAATTAGGAAACAAGATTTATTCAAAATTTCGGGTCGTTACAGACTCTATGAGGAAGCACTTACGTCTAATTCCCCCTATATTATTGCTACATAACTAAGGCTACATAACTAAGGACACTCTGAGGAAGCACAAATTCTCATTCCCATAGGTCCTGCGATCGATACTAATTATAACAGACTCTCTAGGGAAGCCCTAATTGTCAATTCCCCCTTTAGTCTACCACACCAGGTTCACTTAGCCCTGAGCAGTTTAGTCGTGCGTAATCGACTGTTAGCAGCCTAAGTAATTTTAGCAACTACTTGGCTAATAGCTACAAATTCATCCACAAGCATAAAAACTATAGGCAATACATACAATCAAGTCAACAGGCATACTAGCAATGTGCAAAAAGGGTCGCCTCGTAGGCAAACCGTGTCAAACGACAATCAACAGCCAAAACAAGGGGAACACCCATGGGGTGATCCTCAAACATACTAACAAGCAATTTATTGACCATCTAATAACCTCAAGCATACAAGAAATCTAAGGCAGATAACAAATAGGATCAAAACCCTAACCCGAGATACCCGATACATGGGTATCCGGAACTTTTGCACCAAAAACTCAAATACATTCAACGTAGGGAAACAAACCACCTACCTCAATCCTAGTAGATTGATATATGTGAACCACGATGACAGATTCCCCTTAGAACAACGTAGATATGAGAAAATGCACAAAACTCTCAACCTACGATAACTTGAAAACAAGGAGGAATCGAGAAACAAAGCTAAAGCATAACGGAGAACTCACTGTTGCGCTTCCAACGCAATCGACGGCGGCTAGAATGGAGGTCGGACGGAGGCACGGTGGCTCGGAGAAGATTCGGTCGTACGGTCGCTCTCGGATGAACGAAACCTGGAGAAGAAGATGCTTCTGTGCATCAGGCGCGACCCCAGTTCGTTTAATGAAAAAAAAGAAAGTACACGGCGTGTAATTTTAGAGTACACAGCGTGTACTAGGTCTTTTTTGTACTCTGCCAAAATTGGCCTCCACGTCACCCTTACACACCGTGTGTGTGGCCCGGACACGACCAGCACACGGCTTCGGCGGGAAAAGAGTACACGGCGTGTACTTGGAAAGTACACAGCGTGTACTTCAAAAATTTCCAGAAAGTTCATTTTTCTTAAAAACTCTAGAAAAAGGAAAAGTGTACCTAAAAAGAAGATTCGGGTTCTTACAAACTTCCCCCTTTAAAGAAATTCGTCCCCAAATTTCCCTAACGAGGCGGAGAAGAAGAAACCCCAAACAGCTTCGGCCACTGCGAACGTACATCAGCCTCCCTTTCCCAAGTCTTGTCTTGTACTCACCCGTGCTGCCATAGCACCCGTACCAGAGGAACAGACCACCCGTGGAGAACCTTCATACTGCGATCGACAATCCGGATAGGATTCTCCTCGAACGATGCATCCACTTCAAGCTCGACTTCCTCGGGCTGAAAGATGTGAGACGGGGCTGAAAATTAGCGTCAGAGCTGAGAGATGTGGAAGACGTCGTGCATGGCCCGATACCTCTGGGGTAGCTGCAACCGATAAGCAACCGGCCCAACTCTCTCCAAGACCTCAACCGGCCCGACGTACCGCGGTGAAAGATTACCCTGTCTCTGAATCCTCTTGTGTCCCAACCTAAGGGTAACACGTAGAAAAACCTAATCACCGACCTCGAACTCCAGAGATCGTCTCCGCTAATCAGCATAAGACTTTTGTCGAGACTGCGTTGTATCCATCCTCTTCTGAATCAGCTCTATCTGCTCTGAAGTATCCTGAACAAGACGAGGTCCCAGCAAAGCTGCCTCTCCTGCCTCCAGCCAGCATAAAGGTGATCGACATGGCCTACCATACAAAGCGTTGTATGGAACCATTTGAATGGTCTCTTGAAAACTATTGTTGTAGACGAACTCCACCAGAGGAATATGCTTCTCCCAAGAACCACCAAAGTCTAGGATGCAAGCTCAGAGCATATCCTTAAGCACTTGTATCGTGCGCTCGGACTGGCCATCAGTCTGGGGATGGTATGTTGTACTCAAAAGTACCTGTGTACTCAAGGCCTTCTGGAGTCCCTTCCAGAATCGAGAGGTAAAGCGTGCATCCCTATCTGAAACAATGGAGTGTGGAACTCCATGCAGATGAATGATCTCCCGGATGTAAAGTCGTCCCAGATCATAGACACTGAAAGTCTCCTTGATTGGAAAGAATTGAGCAACCTTTGTAATCCTGTCAATGATGACCCACACCGCATCGTTTCCTCTCGACGATCTCGGCAAACCAGTCACGAAGTCCATCGCGATGTCGTTCCACTTCCACTCTGGAATGGGTAACTACTGCAAAAGCCTCGCTGGTCGCTGATGCTCTGCTTTCACCTACTGACAAGTAGAACATCTCATGACAAAACCAGCAACATCCTTATTCATACCTGGCCACCAGTACTGGCGATGAAGATCCCGATACATCTTGGTTACGCCAGGATTCTCGCATCAGCTCCTCGCGTATATCTGCTGGCACCCATACGCGTCCCTGGAAACGCAAGATCTCATCCTCACCAACGGTCCACCCGGGAAGACGGTCCTATCCTAACACGCTTTCCCATAGGACTATCCCTTCTGAATCTGCTAGCTGCCTCATTCAAACTTGGTCCAGAAGTGCAGAGGTAACAGCCATAGAAGATAGGAAAGTCTGCCCCTGCCTGTCGTACACCTCCAAATGCATCTCCGAGAATAGAGCCATCAGTTTCCACTCACTGCTGGCCTCCTAAACTGTCTGTATCTGAGTTCTTCTGCTCAGCGCATCAGCCACTGCATTGCCTTTCCCAGACGTATAGGCAAGCTCAAAAACGAAGGACTGGAGATACTCAACCCACCTTCGCTGTCTCAGATTCAGGTCACTCTGTGTGAAGATGTACTTGAGACTTTTGTGGTCAGTGTATACCACAAAATTCTCTCCCAGAAGGTAATGTCTCCAGAAATATAAAGCATGAACAACCGTATCCAACTCCAAGTCGTGCGTAGGATAATTCCTCTCATGAGGCCTCAACTGCCAAGATCCATACGCAACCACTCGATCCTCCTGCATAAGCACTACTCCAAGTCCGATGCCAAATGAATCACAGAAAACTGTATAGCTCTTGCCCGGCTCTGGAAAAACTAGGATCAGTGCTGAAGTCAATATCTCCTTCAGCTCCTGGAAGGCTGAGTCACAGGCTTATGACCAAACAAACTTCACCCCCTTCTTATTCAAGCCCATCAACGGTGCTGCTAGGCATGAGAAGTCCTGTATAAACCACCTGTAGTAACCATCCAGCCCCAAGAAGCTCCGTACCTCGAAGATGTTCTTAAACTTCTCCCAGGTAACTACTGCTCTCACCTTCTCTGGGTCTACTGATACTCCTGTCTCTGAGATGACATGACCCAAGAAGTGAATCTCATCCATCCAAAGGTGGCACTTTGAGAGTTTATCATAAAGCCGATGCTCCCTCAGTGTACTCAAAATGATCTCAAGATGGGTTGCATGGTCGTGTCGAGTGTGAGAGTACACCAATATATCGTCCACGAAGACCACGACGAAGGAATCCAAGTAAGGAGGGAACACTTGGTTCATCAGTGCCATGAAAACTTCTGGCGCGTTCGTAAGACCGAACGGCATAACCGTATACTCATAGAGGCCATACCTGCTCATGAAGGCTGACAGAGGTATATCTAAAGGCCTAATGCGCAGTTGATGATAACCAAACCTCAAATCAATATTCAAGAACACCTGATCTCCTTGAAGCTGATCGAAGAGATCATCAATCCTCAGCAAGGGATATCGGTTCTTGACCGTCAACTGGTTCAACTTCTGATAATCCACGCAAATCCTAAGGGTATCGTCTGCCTTCTTCGCGAACAGGATAGGCGAACCCCAAGGAGAAGTACTGGGTCAGATGAAACCTTTTTCCTGTAACTCCTCCAACTGCTTCTTGAGCTCCTGTAACTCAGGTATAGTCATCCTATAAGGAGAAATGGACACTGGTGTTGCTCCTGGCACGAGCTCAATCGAGAAGTCTACCTCACGCTCTGGAGGCAACCCTGAAAAGTATTATGGAAAGACATCTGGAAAGCGATCAACAACTGGAGGAAAATCTAACTGAGAAGTCCCCTGGTCATCCAGATAAAGACTAGAAATTTGGGCCGTAACTCCTCCTAGCCCATGATGCTCGAGTCCAGCTCGACTTGCCTGAATATCCCACTCGCCTTTATGAAGGAAAGATTCACCCTCTGGTGATACAAAACTCACCCTACGGCGATAGAAATCGACGAATTCCTGGAAGGGAACCAACCAGTCCATACCGAGAATGAAGTCATAGCCCTTCATCTCCAGGACATAGAGGTCCCATAGGAAATGATACCCTGAAACCTCGAGAGTGCACTCCTTGCACTGACGTATGCTAGATGTCCTCGTTCCCAAGGGCGTGTCGAGAGTCAACATGTCAGCAGACAAAAAGACACAGAGCTCAAGGCTTTCCACGATAGCAACAGAAATAAAGATATGTGAAGCACCAGTATCGAAAAGGGCTTAAGATAAAACTGAGGCTACTAAGGTCATACCTCGAACTGTAGAGGGTCCCGGATCCTACTCCTGATGAATCTGCTCTACAGCAAAAGTCTGGCCTGTACCGCGACCCTGTGTAGCAGCCTGAAAACCCTGAGCTGCTCCCCCATAAGCCTGACCACTGCATCCACAGCCTCTAACCTGACCTGAACGTCCTGCAGAACTCCATCCCCTAGTTTTCTACGGAGCGAGTAATCCTGCTCCTGCACGCGGGGTCAAAACTGATCCTCCTTCACTAGCCGCTGGAAGGAAAACCTTGAAGAAACGCTGCAAATGACCCATCTTGCCGCAGGATCGGCACTCCACTGGGTCCCTTGGGCACTGGGGCTTCTTATGCCCACTCCTCCCACACTGATAACACACCACTTGGGTTCCAGAAGAGAGATATCGTCTACCAGAAGGAATACCACGCTTCCTTGGGTCGCCTCGGGTAGACTCTCGGTGGCGCTTCCTACTGTCTGCCTGAAGGGAATCAACCTTGGATGCTGAACCGCCCTGGTCCATAGCTCCAGTCTCCCTCAGATTCCTCTCCATGATGAGTGCCTGGTTGACTATCAGAGTAATAGAAGTCAACTGAAAGACATTCACCTGCGATCTGATCTCCGATCTGAGGCCTTCCTAAAACTTCCTTACTAGAAACAGCTCATCATTCCCCAGAATGGGAGTGAATCACTGTAACTCAGTGAAGCGGGAGGAATACTACATAACTGAGAGAGTACCCTACTGCAGGCTCATTAACTCCCTGGCTCTGTCAGCCCCCAGCATCGCTGGGTAGAAGTAGTCGTAAAACGTATGCTGAAACTCATCCCAAGCCATATCCTGCTGGCGCCCCGTCTGAGAGACTACGTCCCACCATCTCTTGGTGGAATCTTGTAGCATATACGTCACGAGCTTCACCCTCCTCTCTGGAGGCGTCTCCAGATGCTCGAATATGGACAACATGGCTTCCAGACATGACTCTGCAGCCTGAGGTCCTCCATCTCCTATGAAAGTGGGAGGATGCTGCTGCTGGAAGACCCGTGTCAGCTCTGCCATAGTTGGGGCAGGATTCTGAACTTCCTAGAAGGTCTGCATGAATCTCATGAAACCCTCTCTGAACTGAGCGTCGGCACCAGTGTCTGGAATCACTGTAGGTGCCATGTCCGGAACAATGGGCGGAACTACTGGCAGTCCCTAATCAGTCGTATCAGGCGTACTATTGCTGCCTGGTTCCTGGCGTGCAACAGGAGGACGTCTTGGTACCATAGCTCTGAAAGACCAAAACACACCTTCATTAAAGATGAACATAGTTGCAACACCAGAGAGTAAAACGAAACAGGAGGGAAAAACCTTTAAATCTGGAAAAAAAACATAACTGCACGGCGTGTAATACTGATACACGGCATGTTTTCCAGAAATCCTACCCTGGGCATGCACCTTGGCCATACATGGCTGTGTAAACAACCTGACTACACGGCGTGTTCTTAAACTACACAGCGTGTACTGACCCTTTTCTCCCTTCCTGGTTACTCCTACACGACTAAGTCACACAGACTATCCCAGCCGAAGACTACACAGCGTGTTTAAGGAAGACACGGCGTGTACTAGACATGCCTTACCTGGCCCATGTTGTTAGCGACATGGTCTGACACATGATCTACACTACATGGCGTGTTCCTAAGAGACACGGCGTGCACTTGAAGGGAAACCTCGGCCCGTGTTGTTCGTGACACGGCCGGGTACTCGGCTGATCCTTACACGGTGTGTTCCGAACAAACACGACGTGTATAGGAGAAGATAACACTGACCCGTGTTTTTTAAGACACGGCTGGGTACCTTGTAAAGGATAAACGGCGTGTTCATACCAAACACAGCGTGTACTAAACATGCATTAACTAGACCGTGTTATTAGTTACACGGCTGGGCTCCTAGTTAACCTCTACACGGCGTGTACCTACCGTACACGGCATGTTCCTGAAAACCATTTATAGCTCTGTGTCCCTGTCCACACGGTCAGTGACATGGCCAAAAACTACACGGCATGTATATATAAAGTACACACCGTGTATTCTGGGTTTTTCCGGACAATAGACTCAGAACTGCACCGGAGCCCAGAAAACACAAAAAAACAAGCGTTAAGGTGCCAAATTCCGATCTGTGGGGGCCCATACTCCCCGCGAATCAAAGCTTGGCATCCTAACAATTCATATAACAAGAAAACAGTACAAGAACTCACGACCCACCAAATTCTAATCCTCGAGGGCCCATAACACCTCTAAGATCAAAGTTTGGCGTCCGTGATAAGAAATCTCCAAACAATGATGCCCTGTCAATATAGCAGGTATTCTATCATAGCAGCTATCACAACAGCATGCATTGTCTATCACAAATCCTATCACAACAACATGCAATCTCTAATGCAACCTAGATGGCATGGTAAGATACATGGCATGTGATCTTCTAACATGTGCCTATATGATGCATGATAAGGCATACCCTCATATCCTCAGGTTGCAACAAAATAGAACCACAATCATATAAACAGTAACAGCACAAAACAAGTGCATCACCCAACGGTGAAATCAATTAAACTGTAACATTCGCAAAACTCAAAACTTGCAATAATAGAGGTAATCTGGATTTTTCCCTATACACGGGTTCTAGAACGCCCGGGCACAGCTATTTTCCATTCACCTATTCTATCCTATCCATGTCTAATGTCGCTAAACAGTAAGTCAATAGAAAAGGAAAGAACCCCTCTGATACCACTTTGTAATGAACCGAATCCGGAGCCCTTCCACTGGTGCCTCGTACCCGGTTCGCCACATGACCTCAAGCACATTTCCCAAAATTCCAGAGGCTATCGACTAACAGCGAGGGCTTTGGTAAGTTATTGGGGAAACTATGCCCTCATTTGGTAAGGTATACAAGGCAAGAAAACAACAGTCAATAGCGGAAGCAGTAAGCATCATACAAACACTGAAACTAAACAGCGGAAGCAATGAACATATAATGATAATGATAATGATGCAGCAGGTATAAGTATCTAAGAAAAGCAGTAAACACAACAACGTGCTGAAATATAATTGAAAACAAGGTACGAAAGTAAACAACAACTCTAGTAGCATCGCAAGCCTAAGCTCGGTCTTATTCTCTCCAGCTCCACCCAGAAATCATGTACCCAAAGTAGAAGGGCCACAATCCCTATCCACACCTGCAACCATATAACCTATTTGGGACGAAAAGTAGGACCCAAACAGGGTGTGAGACTAATCCCAGTAGGCAAGCACCACGAGATTCATGCCCTACTGTCAGTGAGTAATATAGAAAAAGTAAAGGAAATAAATGCAGCAGAGAAACAAAAATACACTAAAGTAAAGAATCCTAAAAATCTCCATTCACATTTATTTAGCAGTTCAGTACAATCATTTAGTTATCAACCAAGGAACCTAGTAATAGCTCTATACTCCTAGGGCAAGCAAGTAATCACAACAGGTAACTCAGCAGTCTACCTAAACAGCAAGCAGTACAAACCCAAGCTTGTTCTTTGTCTTGGTGGACTCGTCACAACCAACCAACCAACAAATAAAAAACTGACTCTCTGGGTGGCTCCTACTAGCAAACCCCTCTAGTCAAGTAAACGTACAAAGGCACAGACACTCTGGGAAGCTCTCACCGTCAATTCCCATGTGGTCTTGCAATGAAAGATATAGACTCTCTGAGGAAGAACTTACGTCTAATTCCCCCTATAGTCTCGCTACGTAACTAAGGACACTCTGAGGAAGAACAAAGTCCCATTCTCATAGGTCCTGCGATCGATACTAATTATAACAGACTCTCTAGGGAAGCCCTAATCGTCAATTCCCCCTTTAGTCTACCACACCAGGTTCACTCATCCCTGAGCAGTTTAGTCATGTGTAATTGACTATTAGAAGCCTAAGTAAGTTCAGAAACTACTTGTCTAATAGCTACAAATGCATCCACAAGAATATAAACAGTAGGCAATACATGCAATCAAGTCAACAGGCATACTAGCAATGTGCAAAAAGGGTTGCCTCGTAGGCAAACCATGCCAAACGGCAATCAACAGCCAAAACAAGGGGAACACCCATGGGGTGATCCTCAAACATGCTAACAATAAATTTATTAACCACCTAATAACCTCAAGCATACAAGAAATCTAAGGCAGATAACAAACAGGATCAAAACCCTAACCCGAGATACCTGATACATGGGTATCCGGCACTTTTGCACTAAAAACTCAAAGACATTCAACGCAGGGAAACAAACCACCTACCTCGATCCCAGTAGATCAATATATGTGAACCACAACAACAGATTACCCTTAGAATGATGTAGATCTGAGAAAATGCACAAAACACTCAACCTACAATAACTTGAAAATGAGGAGGAATCGAGAAACAAGGCTAAAGAAGAACGGAGAACTCACCGATGCGCTTCCAACGCAATCGATGACGGATGGAATGGAGGTCAGATGGAGGAATGGTGGCTCGGATAAGATTCAGTTGTACAGTCACTCTCGGACGAATGAAACCTGGAGAAGAAGACGCTTTTGTGCGTCAGGCGTGACCCCGGTCCATTTAATGAAAAAAAAGAAAGTACATGGCGTGTACTTTTAGAGTACACGGTGTGTACTATGTCTTTTCCGTACTCTGCCAAAATCATCCTCCATGTCACCCTTACACACCGTGTGTGTGGCCCAGACACGGACAGCACACGGCTTCAGCGGGAAAAGATTACATGGTGTGTACTCATAAAGTACATGGCGTGTACTTCAAAAATTTCTAGAAAGTTCATTCTTCTCAAAAACTCCAGAAAAAGGAAAAGCGTACCTGAAAAGAAGATATGGGTTCTTACACTAAGTTCCATATTGGTTCTTTTTTCTCCTGAGTTGACCATCATGGTCCAGACTCAACCGGTACTTGATCTTCATGCTCTAGTAATGCCTTAGAGGAAACTGGTTCTTCCTTAGATTTTTCCTCTACCTCAAATATTATAGTTTCTATATTCTCCTTCTCCATGTCTCAATTGATTGTCATTTTCACCTTGTCTTTTTCAAAAAATGAAATCTATGCTGATTATAAGTTTGTGGGCAATGGAGTCACACAAACAATACCCCTTCACACCATCAGCATACCCCAAGAAGATACATTTCCTAGATTTCAAATCCAAATTTTATCTTTCCTAGTCATTAAAAATTGCATATACGAGACTTCCAAAAGTATGTAATTGAGAATAATCAGTAGTTTCTCCAGTCCACATCTCCGTCAGTGTATTTAGATCAATCACCATTGAAGGAGATCAGTTGATCACATAACAGGTGGTATTCACTACTTCTGCCTAAAATGTTTTGGTAATTTCTACAGTCTTCAACATCGCCCTTGTTCTATCAAACAGGGTTATGTTCATATTCTCTACCAATCCATTCTGCTAAGGAGTGTATACCATTGTGAACTTTATCTTGATTCTAACCTATTGACAAAACATATCAAATTTCTTGCTTGTATATTCTTCACCATTTTTAGTCCTCAAACACTTGATCTTCTTTCTATATTCAAGATCCTTCCACATTTTTAATGTTTTAAAGACTTCAAAAACATATTCCTTCCTCTTGATTGGGTACACCCAACATCTCTTGGAATAATAATCAATAAACAATACATATTACCTTTCTCCTCCTAAGGATATAATCGGTGATTTCCAAATGTCGAAATGGATCAACTCTAAGATCTCATTGCTTCTTTCTATTGATTTCCTGAACTTTAGCCTTTGTTTAATTCTCAAAACACAATGCTCAAAAAATGGTAAGGATATCTTTGTAATACCAGGCATCAACTACTGATCCATAAGAATCGTTATCCCTTGTTCTGACATATGGCCAAGCATCTGATTCCATAACTTCACCAATGCTTCTGATGAGGTAGTTGATGCAATAACTATCTCTGCCTCCTTGTACATTTCACCCATAAGAATATATCGATTCTTCAAGATCTTTTCTTCCTTTATCACCATAAGAACACTCTTCACAATTCTCATCACTCCATTCTTAGTGTGAGTCTTGCATTAGATATCATCAAATCATCCCAAAGACTGTATGTTCTTATTCAGGCCCTTCACATGGAATACTCCTTGGATAGTTCATACCATTCCATCATGAATCTTTAGTTTGATGGTACCAAATCCAATGATATTCAAGTCATGATAATTCCCGATGTAGAAAATTCCTTCTGAGATGGTTTCATACTGATCAAACCATTCCTATTGAGATTTCATGTTCCATGTTGCTCTCGATTCAATTATCCATTCATTGTTGAGATGATGTCTACTTCCAGCAGTCTTCGTTAGGGGTGTCCATGGGTCGGGTTGGGTCAGGTTGGAGGATTTTTTGGACCTGACCTAGTCAAAAAATATCGGGTCGGGTCGGGTCGGGTCTGAGATGATTTCTCATTCAGACTCGACCCGACCCAACCTGTATTAGATCAGGTTGGGTCGGGTTGAGTCCATTGGGTCACCAGGAAAATAAATGTTGAACAAACAGAACCCTTCACAGGTTCGTCGGGCGCCTAAAAAGTGGTGTCGCGATCACGGGGGAGACAGAGGGGGTGGGGAGATTTGGGGGTGTGGGAGAAGGGGGGTTCGAGTTCTCGCTCGACAGAAAGGAGGTATGCGGCTCACGCGGTGGTCTGACCATCTGACCTTCATCAACAGAGGCAGCTGCTATGAATGAAGGAGGGCGGCAACGTTCAGACGGTGTGCGGAGGTGAGGGTTGATCCGCGGCGGCACTTCAATGGCGGGTGCAGACAAGGACTCTACTTCAGGCGGCTTGGGTTCTCGAGCAGAAGAGGGAATGAGGTACGAATCAGATTCATCTGGGGTGTTTAGCGGTGCTCGGATTCAGATGATGGTCACCGATGGGAGATCTGATTCGGTCATGGTGTGGTTTCTAATTTTTGAATTCGGGTATTTTGAGTTCTTCATATCTGGTTTGTGAAACTGTTAATAGGTTTTCAATTGGATTTTTTGTTCTGCCTGTGACTTATTCTTGCATTGATTCTGGTTTTTCATCCACCGGTGATTTTTGTTTGCTACGCTGCTTCTGGTTTGAAGGTGGTAGCCAAGGGTGGAGTAACAGCGGTCACTGAATCCATAGTGGGTGTGTAGATGGATCTTTCCGCGATGGTGGAGGTGATGGGAATGTGGTGCGTAGAGGGGAAGACAATGCTGGTGCGAGGGAGGGGAAGAGGCATTAGGTTGAGAAAATTCATGAACCGAAGCACGACGACAGTAAAAAAAATGAAGTTTGGGTCAATGGTTCGGGCTGGGTCTTTATACTTCCAACCTGTGACCCGGCCCAACCCGATCTCAACCCGACCCAAACAGACCTGACCCATCAATATACCTATGTAACCTGACCCAACCCAACCCAACCTGGTCGGGTCGGGTCGGGTCGTTCGGGTTGGGTCGGGTTTGGACACCCCTAGTCTTCGTCACTTCACTGACTAGTATATCTCCACTTCTAGAAGTACTCACTACATTTTCTTCCATGTCATGATTCTGGATCCCACTATAACCATGATCCATTTTCACATCTACCGGTCCTTCATCAATTACTAGTCGGTAATTATCATTCCACAACACTACATGTATCTTCATTTCCCAAAAAGGAAAATTATTCTCATTGAATTTTTTGATCTCAAATTTCAGCACCATCTAGACACGTTTTCAATCTAGAACCATCTCTATTTCACAATGGTGTATTTAATAATTTCAATAAATTTTTTATGATATGAAAGATCAACCAGAGTTTCAATCATAGACCATACTCAAATTAATGAAAATTATTAATACCCAAAAAAGTGAACAGCACTGGGCCAGATCCTTGCTATGATACCACTAGTTGAGACCGAAAAATGATTGGCCCACTGGTGTAGTGACAATTATGAGATAAAATAAAGTGAAAATGCGGAAATAAATGTACACCATATGTAACATGGAAAAAACCCCAAAATAAAAGGGGTAAAAATCCACGAGCAAATAGAAGGATCTCACTATGGGTAAATTTGGGTACACACTACCTCACTATTACAAGGAGAAAACCCTCGTAAATGTCTCTCTTGAATTGGTGGGGAAATTGCCTCACAAAATACTGCTCTAAGGGACCATCATTGATGATATTCTCAGTGAAGTTGATGCAAAAAAAACAGAGATATCACTATATTTTATAGGAAAAAACTCACCCTTTCCTGTTACCTTCTCCCACTGGTGGATTTGGTGGGTTTTCCACCAACCACCGACCACCACCTTCCCCTCTTTGACAAATAACGGGGTGGTGCTATCAAAGGAGAAAAATTTATGACATAGACCATGCTGCAATGCAACCCTGTAAGTGGGGAGTTGCATCATGGCACATTGGGTCATTCCATAATAGAGCTATAATATTTTTTTCAGTTGAAAACCTATCTTTTACCAGTCATATTTTTTTCTTCATTCAATTTGGAGCTTGGGAGAGGGTATTTTGGCCAGTTATCCCCCTCCCCTCTGTTTTCCCCTTAGTGTCCCCCTAGGATCGCCCTTATCTCCCCTTTGATTTATGACTAATTGGAGGTTGTTTCACCTTGTCAGATCAAGGTGATCCCTTACCCCACTTATCTTATTCATCTTCCACCTTTGATTTTAATTGATCTTATCTAGGGTTCTTAGGAAAATTTCACCAAATCATTTTGGAACCATCCCAGCAGATTGGGCTTCTTGGTGTGATGGAATAAGGTTGTCAAAGAGGGTAAATTGTGCCCATTTTTTCAATTAATGAAAGTATCCCAATGGGTTTTTCTAGGGTTTTAACCATTTTGGTTTTTAATTGTAATCCTATTGAGTATTTAATAATGGGGATTTTGTTTGTAGGAGTGTAAAAGGTATGCAACGAGACATTGGTGTGGCATTGTTCAAAGTTTCATCCATGGGAGGCCGCTCAGTGAGTTTTTGAGAAATTATGTCTCTTTTAATGTAATTATTAAATTGATTATAAATGTTTATAATTGAGTAATTGAGTATTTTGGAATGACATAGGGTGTCGGGAGCTTGGAGACTCTTGGACAGGATTAGATGGAATTGGGTGATCTTGGCTTAAGGGTGGTAACTCTAATATCTAGGTGGGTGATTCCTTTAATAATTAACCATGTGTTTATATGCATGTTCTTATGTGTGCATTTTAGGGGTTTAGTTTTGGTATGGACATGTGGGGACCGAGAGTGTACCTAGGATGTAAAGGGCTAAGATAGAGACTTATGGATATAGATTAGGTATTTCGGGTATTGTTGGTCACTAAATAGATTCTTGGAGACTACGTTGCCAAGGGGTATTGTTTCTAGTTGGGATTAAAAAACTCCTAAGGAATTTTTGGAATGTGTAATGTGTTGTTTGTGCATTTGGGTGACTCTTGGTAGAATGTGAAGGGGACTTCCAAATGGGTAAGTCCTCAAGTAGTGATTTCATTGAGTGTCTAACTTAGAAATTTGTGTGGAGAAGGTTGTAGGTATGGCCTTGAGCATTGAAAACTCCTAAATGGGATTTGGAGATAGTGATATGATACTCTTGGGTTGAGACCTAGTTTTCAAGAGAGTGAGTGGGTTACACTGAGGCATGGGCCTTAGTGAGTTGTCTTGTATGGAATGATCAAAGCATTCCTAGAGGGACTCCAGTGAGGGTATGGTTTTTAGTGGATAAATCAAAGATTTCCTTTGGTTTTAATTTGGTCTTAGTGCATGTAAAGGTGTTGGTAAAGGGGTATGATCACTTTTATGCACCTTAAGTTGTTGATGTGAGTTCTTTGTGACCTTGAAGGGTAAGTGTATCATGTAACGACCCATCGTTTCATGAAGGTATGGATCATTTTGTTTTTTGTTTAAATTCCTTTAAATGGACCAAACAATGATGCCTAATCAACTCAAGGAGTTCTTGGGTGCAGTTGGGGATCATTCAGAGCCTGAAGCCCTGAAATTGGGAGAAAAGACTCATCCGTATAGTTTGGGTAAACCATGGGATTGTAGAGAGTGGGAACCTGTAGGCCACAAGGTTTTTCTGAAACCATGAAATCTCAGGTTCACATTCATGGGAGGTTCCCCCCTTATAGGAGTGACTTTTCCACATTTTCTCATAGTTTGTAAAATCGTGCACCTAAACCATGTGACCCCTTAATTTGAGGTGAAAATTCAATTTTTCCCTTAATTTAATATTAAAACCTTTTTCTTCTTTCTCCTTCTTCCTCTAGCAGATGAAACCCATCCTCCTCCCCCTTTGAGCTCACATCTCCCTCAACCTTAATCATCCATGTAACTTGCATATCTGGTGTCTGATTCATGATTTTTTAGAAAAATTAGATCCATCTCAATAATCTCTCCTAGTATCTTACCTTCTATATAATTTTATCTTCAGATCCATCACACTATTTAGGTGCAAGATCATTTTCCCTATTTTTAGGTCATTGGGTTGTTTCTCAAATCTCTTCTAAACTACTCTGAATCTAAGGATGATATAGACCGAGGAGTCATTTATGACCTTGAGGTAGGTGGTATCATTGTTTGCCCCATGAGTTTTTATGTTTCTTAGCTATATCATTGTGTCTCACACTGGATTTTTTCAAGTGTATCCTTTTAGTTGAGTCCTTCATATCAATTTGATCATTTCCCCTTAATACATGCCTATTAAACCTTTTTTATTGGTTTAGAGGATGGTTACCACACTTATGGACAACCCTTGTGTGTGACACTTTGAATTGGACCTTGTATCTAATTTCCAAATTTTCTGAAACACCTTTTTAGTCTTCTTTTTAGACTTAAAATGGAATTTACCTTTATATATGAATATTTATAAAGCTTAAGGAATCTCTTAGGTGTTTGGATCAACACATTGTTGGAATTTCCCATGTATGAATTTTCCCACTTGACCATGAAACCTTCTAGTTCACACCTTGAGCCTTATGAATTGAATTTCCATGTCTTGATGAATTTAACGGGTTGATTATATTGAATGGTTTAATCAATTGGAGTGGATAATTAATGATGGTTTCCCTATCTTAAATGAATTAAAATGGTTTAAATGAAATGGATTATATGGATTGAATTCTTAATGGTGGGTTGTTTTCCTTTAATAAAATAAATTTCTTCTTTGAAATGATTTTTAATGGGTGGTAAGACCACACCTTCTATTATTCTTATACAAATTATCATTAGAAATGGCAATGCCATGTATGTGATGGAACTTGCCTAATGAGATGCATTAGAGTATTTTTCTCATATATTATATTATAAATATGACTTATGCCTTGATATAGGTTGTGGTACAATGGTAAGGGATCTGTTGATCATGGTAGAAAATCATGCTTCCTTACATCAGGTGAAGATATGGCATCTCGCACCACTAACACTAGAGGATGTTGGGATAGAGCCTACATGTTCTATATTTAGAGTGTTGGCGTGATGTAACACTCACCATCTTGAGTGATAGGCTTGACGCCCCCCATTCATTATGAGATGGGGGCTTGTATCCTATTTCTTGAGCTTATGGGCTCATTTAGACTAGTTATGGATGTCTGAGTTACGCCCCGGTCTATCCAGAAACTAGTATTCCAAGTATATACCCACTTACATCTACACGTACTTGGTTCATATTGGTGGATGAAATATATAATTAAACTATATATATTATTATTATCTATATATATATAGTCACTTATCAGGCCTTTTCTTGACCATGATCCGAAGAAGGTTGACCCACCAAGTGTTTTATGGGAACTTGGGTGGATTGTTTATTTATTTTAGTATTGTTTGTTATTAAATTATTACCTACACACTCTTTAGTTATGATCATTGCTTGGATTATTTCTAGACACCGTTGGTGGTGGCCTACTAAGATTCTTATATCATGCCCTACTTGGGCTTCCTCTGGTACCCTATAAGATTATTTGTCTACATGTATTGATAATGTAAAGAGTCCAATTACAATATGTTGATATGATTAGATTATATATGGAGCTTAGGAGCAGAGGACCAATTATTCACTCAAGATTCTAGTGGATCAGCATTTTTTTCTTTTTTTTCTTTTTTTATAGCATGATTTTATGCTTGTTCTATATCCCCCTTTTGTATATCATCATGCCAAGAATCCATATTGACACTTTCATAGAGGATTCCATTATTATTCAGTTGTTCAATCCTATTTACTCTTCCACTGCTTTCTTGTTTATTTATTCTATCTATTCTTATCTGCTTCTGCTACTGTTGTATGTTTGTTGTTGTATCTATTGTTCCATTCTGAGATGAGGGTATAGTTTCCTCAATGTACCACCTTTACACCCTCACTACTAGTTGGTAGCCTCTGGCATATGGGGAGGTGCACTTGAGGCCATGTGACCCACTGGCTTGGGGCACGGGTTATGTGGACCCCATGTCAAGATGTTACAAAGTGTTATCAGAGCCTTTGTTTTTCCTTTGTCTTAATGTTTGGGTATTATACATGAGACTAGGAGATAAAATAGTTTGGAATTGAATATGTGCCTAAACATCGCTAACCCATGTATAGGGTAAACCAAAATTACCTGGGATAGGAAATTGTTGTTATTGGTTATGCCATTTATGGTTGATACAACTTCACTATTGGGTGACGCAATTTTTTATGATGTTGTTGATATTGGTATCATTTTATTAGTGATTTATTTACCATGTACCAACGAAATAAGGGATTTTCATTAGACTATTCATCATTAAAAGGCACACTAGGATTAAAATTCCATGAATTTTTCCATACAACATTTATTTTTAGCGTGCATCTTCTTTTTACATATTGATTGTGCCTTGATTTCATGTTGAATTGTGGTGAAAATTCTTATAGGGATTGGAAAACATAATTTATACTTAAAGTTACTTCCTTAACTTAATTTTTTTTTTCCTGAATACGCCTTAATAGTTCAATTATGGCATGTTGAGCCATAGACCATTAGTCGCAGGGGATGGAACGTGTTATGGTATGGGTTAATTGGATTCCATATTTTGGTTCATAAGGATTATGGGACATTATGGATTGGAGAGAGCGATGCATTTAATACAACCATTTTAATAGATTTAAATGTTTAAACAAGCACAAATTCAAATTAATATGACTTCAAAAGTGAATTTATCCATCTTATATATATATCTGACATAGATATTTATACCCAAACCTAGCCTTAGTAGTGGGTAGTGGGGTATTTCTTACATTCTTATGGTCTGCTAAGGTTTTTCTCTATTACCTAGTCTTGGATTTAGGAGTAGGCAGAGGGGTGCGATCTGTTCATAGTAAGGATTTACTCATATCCTAGTTTTATATCTGTGATCTCTTCAAATTCTTAAATCTATTCTGAGGAGTACAATTGACATTGTAGTATCATGTATTAATGAAATCATATGATTGCACGCCCTAAAGGCGGAGACAACCATGCTTCTGAGGTGATGGGTCATGAGCCACCAGTGATTCCTCTTGTAGTGCCACCTATGGCACCTCTCCCTATTCCTGATATGGGAGATAATGCCCAGTTCTAAGAGGGTTTTTTGTGTATGCTTCAAAATATGTAAGGTATGGTTTTACTTTACTCGAGTATGGCAGAGTTGAATTGAGAGTTTCAGTAGTAGCATCCTCCCACATTTTCAGGGGATGGCGGACCGCACACTGTTGATTCATGGCTCGAATCAATCCTTTCTAATTTTGAGCATCTTGAGATGCCTCCAAAGTGGAGGGTCAATATATTTGCATAAATGTTGCATGATTCTACTAAAAGGTGGTGGTACATGATCACACAGGTATATCGGTATAGATATATAGTCTAGGTGGACTTCTAGATGATCTTTTATGACTACTTCTTTCCCAACACTCTAAGGGATTACAGGGCTAGAGAATTCATGAACATTCATCAAGGGAGTATGACAGTTATGGAATAATCTGCTCATTTTACAGAGATGCATTAGTTTTCTCCTACTCTAGATGGTGATGATCTTATTACCACTAGGTGATTCGGGGATGGGATGGTATACACTATCCAGTCATAGGTCAATGTATTCAAGTTGAACACTATTTCTAAAATTGTCAACCAAGCCCTTATTACAGAGTGAGATTTGAGGGAAGAAGATGGTGCAAGTTTGGGATGTTCAGCACCTAAAACTAGTGTTACTTTTTATGGGAGAAAGAGATTCTTTGAGGATACTCATGAAAGTATCAATGGTTGTACCCCATGTTCAAATAGTTTCTTGATCTTTCAATAGTGTGGTAAGTCAGGGCATACTAAACCTCAATGGTTATGGGATCCATTTGAATGTAGTGGTTGCAGTAGGATGGGCCATATTCAGTGTTTCTGTAGAACTATCCCTTCAGTTCCTAGTGAGAGTGGATTTACTCCTACTCCTTAGTCAGAATAAGGACCAGTAGGATCATGATAAGTAGGAAACTAGAATACTACTGGTTGATTAGGCCAAGCTGGCAGTCAAGGAAGAGGCAGTCTGACCAATGATTCTCAGTGCCAGCACAACATGCTTGCTCAGGGCAGTCAGGAAATGAATTAGGACTATGGTATAGTCTAGCTACATAAAGTCTATCCTGTGTCATAGGAGCAGATCACCAGACCTTCTACTATAGGAGGTACTATTCTAGTAGCCTCAACTTTAGTGTCTTCTTTATTTTACATAGGCGTGTCTCACTCATTTATATATGAGACTATTATGGGAAGTCTTGCATCAAGATTGAACACTTTAATGGCATTATGACACTCGAAACCATGTTAGGTATCTGATTTGAGGGCATTCACTATTGTAAAGACTGGACCCTTGAGATAGGTGTTTACCTTTTTGTGTGGAATCTATTTGTCCTCGACATGAATGTATTTGGCATAATCATTGGGATGAACTAGTTAGTTCCCTATCAAGCCTATATTGACTGATATCATCAAAGAGTGATTTTTACATCACTATAGAGCAGTAGGAACATGCATAAGAGAGAATGGTATGTTAGTGTGACACGAGCGGGACCCAAGCAGCAGAGGCTGGGTAGTGTGACATCTCAGATCGCCAGTCTTTTCCTCAATGACCAGGGGTTACGACCCATTATTTTTCCTCTTGTAGTGGATATTTTCAGGGATGTCTTTCCTAATGGATCCTATGGTCTAACTCTGATGTGAGAGGTAGATTTTACTATTGATCCCATTCCAGGAGCAGCACCAGTGACCATTACTCCGTATAGGATGGAAGGTGAGGAGCTTCTGGAGCTCAAGAAGCAATTGGAGGATCTGGAGGCTAAAGGCTTTACACACCCCGTAACTTCTTCTTGGGGTTCACTAGTATTTTTTGTCAATAAGGTCATTTAAATATGATCATGATAACGAATCAGTATCTACTTACTAGAATAAAAGGAATTATTGATCATCTCTAAGGAGCAAGAGTGTTTTCAAAGATAGATTTGAGGTCAGGCCATCATCAGGTAAATTTTAGGACTTCATAAATACCTCACACAAATTTCAGGAGCATTTATAGTCTATATGAGTACCCGGTTATGTCATTTGGACTTACGAACACACCTATAGTCTTCATGTCTCTTATAAATCGTATTTTTCACTTGTACTTGGATTCATTTTTGGTAGTCTTTTTTGAAGACATCTTGGTGTATTCATGCTCTAGACACGACCATGACAACCATCTTGAGATCATGTTGAATACACTGAGAGAGAATCATCTCTATTCTAAGCTTAGTAAATTCCACTTTTGGATCGACAAATTCCACTTCCTAGGTCATATCATCTCAGATTTAGGAGTTTTGGTAGACCTAGAGAAAGTGAGCGTTGTAGTTTCCTAGGAGCATCCCAAGAACATCTTTGACATATGGATTTTCTTGGGGATAGCTGGATATTACAAACACTTCATCTAGGACTTATCATGCCTTGTTGTACTGCTTATGATCTTGACAAAGAAGGGTATAAAATTCATGTGGTCAGAAGCTTGTAAATCATCCTTTTAGGAGTTTAAGGGTCGTTTGACTTCAGTGATGATACTAATTATATTAAAGATAGGCATGAGCTATACATTCTATTGTGACGCATCAGGTATCTGGCTTGGAGTTATCCTTATATAGGATGAGTGAGTCGTTGTGTATGAGTCTCATCAATTGAGGCCTCACGAGCGAAATTACCTGACGTGCAACCTCAAGCTAGTTGTAGTAGTTCACACTCTACATTGATGGAGACACTATCTACTTGGAGAGAATTTTATGGTATTCATTAACCATAAAATCCTCAAGTACATATTTACACAGCGAGATCTAAATCTCAAGTAGCACAGATGGGTTGTGTACCTATAGTCGTTCGATTTTGATCTTGCCAACATGCCTAGTAAAAGTAATGCAGTGGCCAACACTCTAATCTAGAAGACTCAGACTTGGGTGGTTTAGGAATCTAGTGGAAAATGGTATCTTATGGCCTTATTCTCATAGATACACATTTAGGTTCAAGAGGACCATGGTCAGACTATCCTCTCAGTCTTAATAGTAACTTCTACTCTTATAAAACAGGTAAGAATGAGGCAGCTATCAGATCCCTAAGGCTTTTTCCTAAGGGAAATCATCTCAGAAGATGATACATCTTCAGGATGGATCGTGGATGGGGATGATACCTTATTGTTCCATGGGTGTGTATGGGTCCCAGAAGACATCATAGCGGATTTGATGTGGGAATTCCATGCCTCATCATGGGCGGTTCACCTCGGTGTCACCAAAATGTATTGATATCCATGACACTAATATTGGTGGCTTAGTATGAAACGTGATATTTTTGGATTCATCACATGGTGTTCCACCTATTAGCAAGTGAAGGCGGAACATCAATGTCCAGCGGGTCTTCTACATCCGTTGTCCATTACCAAGTGGAAATGGGATAATGTTTTGATGGATTTCATGAATTTTCTACCCTGATCACCTTGTGGAAATGATATTATGTGGGTTTTCATTGATTGTTTGACAAAGGTCACACACTTCTTACCTATGTGGGAGACCTTCTCAGTAGACGATCTAGGAATGTTTTGCATCAGGGAGGTTATACTTCTTCATGGAGATCCTCATTCTATCATTTCTATAAGAGATGCTCACTTTACATCATGGTTCTGGTAGGGGTTGTAGAAGGCCTTGGGTACGCAGGTGCTTCTAAGCACATCCTGTCACCCTCAGACCGATGGATAGATGGAGAGTATGATCCAAGTGCTAGAGGACATGATCCATGCATGTTTCCTTGACTTTGGGGGTTCCTGGGAGAAACACATTCCCCTCATTGAGTTTTCTTATAATAATAGATTTTAGGATACCATCGAGATGGATACTTATGAAGCCTTATATGGTATGAATTTTCATTTATCTATGTACTAGATAGAGGTAGGGGAGGTAGCTATGATTATACCATGTCTAGTGTAGGATACTACAGATCAGGTCCAACTGATCAGAAATCACATAATGATAGCTCGGTCCAAACAGTAGTCATATGCCAACAGATGTCAGTGGCCTCTTGAGTTTGAGGTTTGAGATCAGGTTTTCTTGTGAGTCTTTCCTAGGTTGGTGCATAGACGTATTCATAGGTAGGGTAAGCTCTCACCAAGGTTCATTGGACCCTTCAAGGTTGTGAAACAAATTAGACCAGTGGCTTATTGGTTGGAACTTCCTCAGAGATACCAGTCTATGCATGATATCTTTCATGTATCTCAGCTTCACCGACATTATCCAGACCTGTCACATTCCTTTTAACCAAATGAGTTGGAGATGGATGTATATGCTTCCTTCAAGGAGTATCATGTTCGTATCATTGATTGGAGCATAAAGACGCTCTGAGGTAGGTCGGTTCCTTTGGTATGGGTGCTATGGTAGCATGGCCGAGTGCAGGATGAGACCTAAGAATAGGAAGCTGATGTATGAGCTCAGTGGATAGATCTTTTTTATGATGATAACTATTTACCCTCATAAGGCCAACTCAGGGAAGAGTTTCTTTAAGGAGGGGAGGTTGTAATGACCCTTCTTTTCATGAAGGTATGGATCACTTTGTTTTTGGTTTAAATTCATTTAAATGGCCCAAGTAATGATTCCTAATAAACTCAAGGAGTTCTCCGATGTGTCTGGGGCTCGTTCGAATCCCAGAGCCCCAAAATTGGGAGAAAAGACTAGGCCGCATGGTTTGGGTAAACTGTGCGGTTGCAGATAGTGGGAACCTATAGGCCACACTATTTTTCTAAAACCATACAAGCCTAATTTTACAGCCATGCGAGGTGGCCCCTTATAGTATTGACTTGTGCACGGTTCGGAAAATCATGTGCCAAAACCGTGCGCCCCATTAATTTGAGGTGAAAAGTCAATTTTGACCTTCATTTATTCTTAAAACCTTTTTATTCTTTATCCTTCTTCCTCCAATGGATGAAACCCATCCTCATATCCCTTTGAGATCACATCTCCCTCAACCTAGGAATCCAAGTAACTTCTACGTCCAGTGTCCCATTCACGATCCTTTGGAATCATTGGATCTATCTTGGTAAGCTCTCCCAGTCTTTTATCTCCTATCTAAGTTTATCTTGGGATCCATCATGCTATTTAGGCGCAATCTCGTTTTCCAAATTTTTATGCCATTGGACCATTTCTCATATCTCTTCCAACCTAATTTGAATCTAAGGCTAATATCTAGCGAGGATTCATCTACATCCTTGAGGTAGGTGGTCTCATTGTTTTCCCCATGAGTTTTGATGTTCTCTAGCTATATCGTTGTGTCGCACACTGGATTTTTTCAAGCATCTCCTTTTAGTTGAGTCCTTCATATCAATTTGATCATTTCCCATTAATACATGCCTATTAAACCTTGTTTATTCGTTTAGAGGATAGTTACCACACTTATGGACACCCCTTGGGTGTGCCACTTTGAATTATCCCTTGTAGCTAAATCCAAATTGTATGGAACACCTCTTTAGTCTTCATCTTAGAATTAAAATAGAATTTCCCTTGATACATGAATGTTTATAGAGCTTAAGGAACCTCTTAGTTGTTTGTCCCAACCCATTGTTGGAATTTCCCATATAGTCATTTTCCTAATTGACCATAACACCTTTCAATTGACACCTTAATCCTTGTGAATTGACTTGTCATGTCTTAATGAATTAAATGGGTTGATTGTATTGAATGGTTTAATCAAGTGGAGTGGATAATGCATGACAGTTTCCTACCTTAAATAAATTAAAATGTTTTAAATGAAATGGATTATATGGATTAACTTCTTTGTGGTGGGTTGTTTTCCTTTAATAAATTAAATAGATTATTTGAAATTATTTTTAAAGGGTGGTAAGACCACACCTTCTATTATGCTTATAAAAATTCTCATTGGAAATGGTAATGCCTTTTATGTGATGGAACTTGGATAATGAGAAGCATGAGAGGTATTTTCCTCATGTATTATATTATAAATATGAATTACACCTTGATAGAGGTTATGGTGTGATGGTAAGGGATCTTTTGAGCATGTCATAAAATCACACTCCCTTACATCAGGTTTAGAGTATGGCATCTCACACCACTAACACTAGAGGAAGTTGGGCTAGAGGTTCCATGTTCCATGTTTAGAGTGTTATCATGATGGAACATTCAGCATATTTAGTGACAGTCTTGAGGTATCCCACTCATTATGAGACGAGGGCTTGTACCCTACTATTTTAGGTTATAGGCTCATTTAGACTGGTTGTGTATGTCTGAGTTACACCCCAGTCTAGACAGCAACTAGTATTCCAGGTATATGGCCACATACGTCTGCACGTACTTGGTTCATATAGGTAAATTCAATATATAATTAAACTATATATATATATATTATTACTATTTATATATATATAGTCACTGATTGGACCTTTTCCCATCCATGAGCCAAAGAAAGTAGAACCTCCAGGTGTCCTATAGGAACCTAGACAGGCTGTTTATTTATTTCAGAATTATTTGTTATTAATTTTTTATCTAAAAACTGTTTAGTTATAAGAACTGCTTCGATTATGTCTATACACTGTTCGTGGTGGCCTACTGAAATTTTTATCTCACACCCTACTCGGTCCACCTCGGGTACTCAAGAAGATTATATGTCTACAAGTATTGATAAGGGAAATATCCCAGGATTTTGATATGCTTAGCTTATAGATGGAGCATAGGAGAAAAGGAATGAGCATTCGCTCGAGATGCTAATGGAGTATCCTTTTGTTATTTTTGTACTTTTTGTGCAATATGATTGTATGCATGTTCCATGTTACCCTTTTGTATATCAGTATGCCATATATCCATGTATTAACACTTCTATAGAGGCTTCCATTATTATTCAGTTGTTCAATCCTTCTTACTCTTCCACCACTTATTTATTTATTCTATCTATTATTATATGATCCTGCTACTATTGTATGTTTGTTGTTGTATCCATTGTGACACTCTGAGGTGAGGGTATAGTCTCTCCATTGTACCACCTTTACACCCTCTCTACTAGTCGGTAACCTCTGGCATATGGGGAGGCACGCTTGAGGCCATGTGACCCACAAACTTGGGGCACGGGTTATATTGACCCTAGGTTGGGGTGTTACATATCACTTGAGAGGGCCTTAGTGTGTTGAGATGGTTAGTTATGTCCAATGTGTGGGACATGGTTGATTGATCATGGCCTATGGGAATTGGAATTTTCATGGGTGTGGGTTAGTTATTAATTTTTGCATGATGACTTGGTATAATGTGACTAGTCAGGTTGGGTTATATTTGAGCTATAAATGTGATGTCCTCTAGAGGGGTGTTAGGTGGATATATGTGTATAGTAGAGGGCTAAAGTATGGTCTATGTTTTCCATTTGCTTCTTGGTTGCATAAATTAACCTTGTTGTAAAGCTATTGTTGATGAGGCTGAAGCCTGGAGAATTAGGGATTAGGGTGTATAATTACTCTACCCAGGTTCTCATTCCTTCTAGGTTCTATGAGAATTGTGAGAAAAGTGATATGATCCCTAGTTTCTCTGCTACATGGGTTGTCTATGTTATTCCTTTCCTAGATGAATTTTTAATATGATATGAGTTGATAATGATCAAGAATAGATATGTTATGACTCTCCCCTAATGGGTTTACTATATGAGGGTATGTCTATGTTATACCTTTCTCATATGTGTTTCCAATGTGAGATTATATGATTATTTCTGGGACTGGTTGTGTTGTGACTTTCCCCTAATGGGTTTCTTATATGTGAGTCAGGCTATGTTATACCTTTCCCAGATGCATTTCCTATATAAGATGATGCTAGTATGCCCAAGTTTGGCTATGTTATGCCTAAGGCTACAAAAAACAGGCTCAAAACCACAAGATTTAGAGGCTAACTTGCGAATATGATGCGGTTTGGGACCAAGTACATATGATTGTTTTTAAAATGGATTAAATAAATAGAGGTCTCATAAAATTAAATATTTTAATTTCATAAAAAAATCATCCTACCCCTGCCCCAATGTCCCTCCCTATCCTTATACCCTTCAGACTTAATCCCCAACTAACCTCTCTCTTGTTGATTTTGGAGTAAGTGTCCTATGACCAATTGTTTGTACTTTTATTACATATATATTCGATGTATTGAATATTAATTAAACATGTTTTTACATATTTTTCATTGTTCTGCATCGCTTTAATGTAATAATGTCCTAGAGTATTTTTCACATTGATAATGTCATAGTATTCCCCCACTATGATGAGAACCTTGAAGTGCAATGATAATATTCTTAATATAGTTCTACAGTTGGATAATGTACTATGATGAGACACATAGTATTTAGACCATCATGTGATATTACTCATAAGAAGGTGATGCTTCTTCTCATGAAGTTCACACTTGGTAATCTCCAAGATAGGAGATTATTAGAACAGGCCTGCCAGTAGGAATTTTGCATGTTTTGGTGTCATCAGATATTCTTATCTATGAGCTTGTGTAATGGTCCTTAGACTTTAAGATTTTCATTAATGCATGTTATGACTTGTGCACTTAGATTTTATGATGAAAACTATGATAACATATGCTTGCGGTGAGGTAGGGTATGTTAGGGGCGTCACAATTGACATGTCATTAATGGATAATTCTAGGAATATCTGATGACATCGTAGCCCTTTGATTGGAATAGAACTGTCACCCTAAATTCAATGTTCATGGGGTAATGATGTATTTATTCTAGATAGTCAAATAAAGACATATCAAGCATATAGGTTGGTGACACGAATGTGCAACCAGCTTGATGAGATATCGTGACAAAGGGATTACATTACACAGTGAGTGATCGTATGTGGTTGTTGTGCCAAAGAGCCTATACCCAAGTGGTAGAGGCTCTTGTTTGGCATCTAAGAGACTTGGGATCAAATCCAGGTGAGGGTGAAATTCCAGGTACCGTAGTAGTACTGTAGCAGGTATTGTTCGGTACTGTAGCATTCAGCACTATTCATCTAATTTGGGCCTTCGGACCATCGGTTTGGGCCTACATGTTTCAGGGCCTTCGATCCACCAAAGTCCTTCAGGCCACAGGGCCTTCAGGATGTAAGGGACTTTGGGCCACCAATGGCCTTTGGCCCATAGAGCTTTTGGGCCACAGAAAAGACCAAGAAGTAGGGGGAACCACATGGGAGAAAACCTAGACAAGGATTCAGAGAAAAAATAGAAACCACCAGAGCAGAGCTAACTAGATTTGAAGAGTGAGTGGGTATGACAACTGCCATCAAGACCAGGCACTGTGAAGCTCTGTACGGGGAAATTCTAGTCAATAATCCATGCAAGGTGGGGAGCTAAGCACCTTCAAGATACAGATTCTGGGGAGGGCTATTTCAAGTGTGTCAATTCTTGGGCGTTTAAGTTCGTGTATTGGTTCATGTATGGGCCTTGTGCCTTAAGCCTACAGGTCATTTAAGGTTTCCCCTTTAAACCTTAAAAGGAAGATTATCCAAAAATAAAATAAAAAGAAGGTCTTCAGTCCATTCAGGATATGTGGTTGTTTTCATTGAGGCATTAAGTTCTTTCTATTGGTGCCTTGACCCATTGCTATATAGTAATCTTATACATTAGGCAAGAACTCCTAATTCCAATGTGATAGAATCCTAGAGGTTTACACACCGAGTGTTTCCGTTAATCTCGATTAAATTTTATTTGAATTTAATTAATGGAATAAATATTATTCTCAAGACTGATAAATAATTTTACTCAAGTTTTATTGATCACATAAATTAAATAAATATTTATTCACCATATTGTGAATAAAATTTATTTATTTATTTTATTGAATATTTAATAAATATTTATTTAATAGAAAAAAAATATTTTATTCAATTATTCAATAAATGTTATAGGAGTTCTAATGGACTAAGACCGAGTCTGATGACAAATATTAATTAACAGGTTGGTTAAATAATACTTTTTATTGTGCAAGTTGGTACACACCACAAAATAATATTATTATTATTTTATTATATGGCATGAGATTTATTAAAGGTTATTATATTATTTATTATATGTATGAATTAAATAATTAGTTTAACCTAAACCCTGGCTTATAAATAGATGATTATGTCTATTATGTAGAGTATTGATCAGTGCAATCAAAATAGAGAATTATTGTGCACAACAAATTCTCTCTCGACTCCTCCTTCTCTCTCCCTCTCAAGAACAAAAAACTCAAGAGATATTTCTTTAAAACCAAAGAATGAGTGATGAATAATGAATATTGCAAGACATTTGATTCATCATGCTAACACCTAGAGATCGAGTGGCATTGTTCGGAGATCATAGGAGCACATGTGAATCACTGCTAGAGCGATTCTATCTTTGGATCCTCACATCACAACGAAGGCAATCCGAATGGGTATTTTCGGAAGATCAACATTCATCAACAAACAAAGATCATGAGCCCAGGTATTAATTTCTTCATATATTAAATAAATAAATTATAAATTTGACTTTCAAGATCCTTGTTCATGGTTTTAAAAAATGATAATTAAAATAAATTTTAATATATCATCCACTATCGCACGCTTTTGTTGCTCCTGGAACCAATAAGTGGTATCAGAGCTAGGTTGCATTTAAATTTATAATTATTTATTTTATTTTTGATCTATGTACAATTGTGGTTAGATTTTTATTTTATGTTATTTGTTCTTTAATTCAATTTAAATTAACATTCTTCAACATATTAATCATGATTTGTTCCATGTTTCATTTTCTTAAAGGTTTAATAACAGATGAAGAACGACTGGAGATGCCATCGGGAAACTTCCATTTTTTTCCAATAAGGGTTACATGAAATATACTCAGAAGTTCACACTGTGTACCCTAGCGCGCTACATCTAGATGTGTCGAGGGATGCATGGTGCACTACACGGTAATTACATGTCGTGTACGCTGCGTGTTGACCATCCAACATGGCACATGGTTATCGGATTACACAGCATGTATTAGTGTACACATCGTGTAGTCTACATGGGTTAGTGGTGTAAATTGCACAATATATGTGGTCATTATACATGGTCAAAATTGTGTGAGACTAAAAATATAGAGCATTTATGATATACATGGTGAGTATGCAGTGTACATGGCATGTAGTTCATCAATTCTCGCATATGAAACATGCACTGAAGACCTAAGTGTGCATCCCGAACACACAATAAGCAGAACAAATGGCATGTAGCTGGTTTGTACACGTCGTGTAGTCCGGATGAGGTACACACTACAGACCCAGGCATGTACCCTCGATACACGGAAACCAAGATACCCAGTGTGTAATTGGTCTATACACACCGAGTAGACTCCCATTAAAGGAAAAAATTAAAAATTACATTAAATTTTAAAATTGAAGCATTAAAAACTTATTTTATTTATTAGCACACTAATGTGTGTTTGAAAATTTAATAATGGTTTTAAAAGAATATTAAATGATCTATTAATTTATTATAATTAATATGTCATTATTGGTTCTGCTATTTATTTT
The DNA here is from genome assembly GCA_963277665.1 of Viscum album. Taxonomy (NCBI): domain Eukaryota; kingdom Viridiplantae; phylum Streptophyta; class Magnoliopsida; order Santalales; family Viscaceae; genus Viscum; species Viscum album. Next base: position 87,537,301 of record OY728140.1, on the reverse strand, counting down.
TCATGAATTCCATAAATGATGGGTATCTCCAATTAAGTTTGGGTGATCATTAAGATGAAAGGGTATTAATTAATTTAGTAATTAATTAATTAATTCAAATGTGTTCATCTTAATAATAAAGAATGAATAAATAAATGAATTCTAGCTGGTTACTTTTGTGCATTTGTTGCATGTATGAACCTTCATGAGATTGACCAATACCAGTGTATGTGTTGGATGTTTTAACCAATACTTTGGTTCCCTCACCTGTGTGTGAGTCATAAATGCATGTAATTAATGGATTATCCCAAGATGCTTGGAGGCAGTTCAAGACGAAATCATTATGATGTCAGCTCAGGTGATACACAGGTGGACAGGTGGAATGTTGTAACTCATGTCAAGACCAGAAATTGGAGTTATTTCCCCTAGGTTAAAGGTTGATTTAATATACAAACATTAAATAAACCATTAGATAAATCTCATGAATGGGTTATTTAATTATTTATTTATTTTTTTCTATGTAATTATTTATTTTATGGATGCAAGGTCGCGATCACATAAATAAATAAATTAATGTGAAAAGATGGAAATTAAATAAATAAATTATGTGTAAATTTTTTATCCATCATGGTTAATTAATTAATTAATATCCACTTGATATTAAAAATACATGTAAAGGATAAAACAAGATAAAAAATTGTGCATAATTAATTAAAAACCCTTAATTAAATATTAATCCATACTTGGACTTCCTTTACTTGATTAGGAATGAAAGCCTTGAAACTAAGTGTTTGACCAACCCTCATTGGGACACTTACTTTTAAAGTGGAGTTATTATGAAGGTTATGGGTTGACTTAACCATCTTACATCAAGAGAAGTAGCCCTCACTACACTTGATGTAACTTGTAGGTAAGTGTTCAGGAAATCCAAGTGAGGATTTCATGATAGGGGAGTCCACTCAATGGATCAAGGAGCTGCAAACCCACAGTTGGAAAAGACCTACCTACCCAAATATCTTCAAGTAGCTTGACCAGCCTCTGTTGGGGTTATGAGAAAGGGCATATGGATCTTTTCCACTAAAATTTCATAGAAACTAGACATTTCAAGTTCAATGGTGAGGGATATTATAACTTGATAAAATAGTGGGAAATTTAATAAAATTTAATAAAATAAAATTAATTTATTATTTCTTACATTATTTGTAATCAAGAAAAGTACTAATAATATTCTCTTTTAATTGTAGAATAAAATGGAAAGCTCTTCATCCACATTATCTCTATGATCAATATTGAATAAATACAACCTCCTCATTGGCAATAATTTTCATGAGTGGTTTAGATTCCTTTGGGTTGTGCTATTCCATGAACGGAAATATTACGTTCTAGAATCCTCAATACCTGATCTGCCTACTAAAGAGACGAGTGATGAAGAGTTCCTGGTTTACAAAAAAACATTTCAGCGATACGGTCAACGTTCAATGTTTGGTGCTTTCATCTATGTCTAGTGAACTCATGAAGTCTCATGAAAACATGGATGTGTATAGAATGTTTGAGCACCTTCGTGGTATTTACTAGGGGAGAGCTAGATATGAACGGTTTAAGATATTCAAGGTGATCTTTCAGAGAAAGCTTAGAGATGGTTTCTCAGTTGGGTCTCACGTAGTCAAGATCATTGGCTACATTGAGCGCCTAAAAGTTCTAGGTTTTAAACTCTCCGAAGAATTGGGCACCGATCTCATTCTGGCATCACTCCCTCAGAGATTCTCTGTCTTTTTTGTAAATTTTAATATGAACAACATTGAGAATTCACTTCTAGATATTCTTACTCTCCTTCACCAAGTAGATAAGGATGCAAAATGTGAAAATCCTTTCGTCCTTATGGTGAACAAACGGAAACAGAAAGCGAGGAGATTTAAGCTCAAAGCCTCTACATGCCCTTCCAAGAATAAGAAGATCAAGGGTCAAGCAAGGGAACATGATGTTGTCTATTTTTCATGTGGTAAGAAAGGTCACTGGAAGAAAAACTGCATCAAGCCAAAGAAGCAAGTGGAATCTTTAGGTACATTTTTTATCGAGTGCAATTTATCTATTTCTACAAGTTGGGTATTAGATATTACTTGTGGTGATTACATATGTATTTAAATATAGGAACCAAATAGATTCAGAAATATTGATCGATGGGAGGTAGATCTACAAGCATCCAATAGAGCTAAACTTGTTGGTGTAGCAATTGGTGACTACCACCTCACATTTCCAACTGGGATGATCTTGGTTTTAAAGGTTTTTTATTATGTGCCTTCAGTTACCAAAAACATTATATCAGTATCCAAACTAGATACATATGGTTTTATTTTAAAATTTGGAAATAAATTTTGCTTCTTTTATAAATATATCATTTGTTATGATAAGATGCAATTAAATAATGGTCTTTATGTGTTGGACTACACAAACCAAGTAATAGAAATCGATAATGAAACAATATAACATGATTCATACCACACCCAACTTTGGCATCACTGGCTAGGTCATGTAAATGAAAATCACTTGACTAAACTACATCAAGATGGATATTTATATTCTTTTAAACTAAAAATACTTTTTGTATGTCACAAATATTTACAAGGTGAAATATCCAAATCCCCATTTAGTGAAAATAGTGAAAGGGATAAATATTTTCTTGAATTAGTTCATACCGATGTGTGTAGACCATTTCCTGCTGAAGTAAGGGGTGGGTTCTCATACTTCATAAATTTTACTGATAATTTTAGTAGACATGGATATGTCTACTTAATGAGGTATAATTCAGATTATTTTAATAAATTCAAAGAATGCAAGAATGAAGTTGGGAACTGGTTTGCTAAGAAGATTAAGAAACTCCACTCAGACCGTGGTGGGGAATACCTTAATCAAGTGTTCATTAATTATTTACAGGAGTTTGGGGTACTATCTCAACTCACTCCTTATACACCTTAATGGAACGGTGTAAATGAAAGGAGGAACCACACCTTTTTGGGAATGGTGAGATCAATTATGAGTCATGTGAGTCTTCCATTATACTTTTGGAGATACACGTTACAAAAAGCAGCACAAATACTAAACCAAGTCCCAACTAAAGTGGTAGATGGTATACCATACCAATTATGGAATGGAAAGAAACTCATGTTGTCATACTTACATGTGTGGGGTTGTGAAACATTTTTCAAGGCCTCTTCAGGTAACAAACTTTCACCCTGAGGCACAAAGTGTCCCTTTATAGGATATCCCAAGGAAACAAGGGGATGTTACCTATACAACCCCTCTGACAAAAAGGTTATAGTGGGAAGACATGTCATTTTCCTTGAGAAGGAGAACATCTCTAAAAGTGATAATAGGAGAGAGATAGACTTCGATGAAGTCGGGGCTCAAGATACACAAGAGTTGGCATAGGAAAAAATTACACAAAGCCCCATGGAAGAAGAAATTGTTCCAGATACACAAGTATTGCGTAGGAGTATTTGATAAGTTAGAGAACCAGAATGGTGTGGTTTTTTAGTCACCGAGGATAGTGACTCATTATTAGTAGATAATAATGATGCTCTAAACTATAAGGAGCAGTAAGTGGCATGGATGTTTACAAGTGGAAAGAATCCATGAATTCGGAAATGGATTCCATGCACCAAAACCAAGTCTGGATTTTGGTAGATCCTCTGATGGATGCAAATTTCATTGGTTTCAAATGGGTATTCAAGAAGAAACTAGACATGGAAGGACAAGTTAGTACCTATAAAGCATGACTAGTTGCAAAATATTTTAAACAGTGTCAAGGAATTAACTATGATGAAACCTTTTCACCAGTTGCAATACTGAAATCAATCAGAATTCTACTTGCCATTGAAGATTACCATGACTATGAGATTTGGAAAATGGATGTCAAAATAGCCTTCCTTAATGGGAACCTTCAGAAAGATGTCTATATGACATAACCCAAAGGGTTTGTGACTCCAAAGGATGTCAATAATATATGAAAATTTTAAAAATCTATTTATGGATTAAAGCAAGCATCTCGGTCATGGAACATTCATTTTGATGAAGTCATAACGAAATTTGGTTTCATAAAGAATGAGTGTGAGTCTTGTGTCTAAAAAAGGTTTAGTGGGAGTGTAGTTTATTTCTTAATAATATATGTTGATGACATATTACTCATTGAAAATGAAATGCTAATCTTACAGCATGTTAAGGCATGGTTGAATAAATGATTCTCTATGAAGGACTTGGGCGAGGCAGCATGTATTCTTGGGATCAAGATCCATCATGATAGATCCAAGAGGTTGTTTGGCCTAAGTTAAAGTACATGCATTGATAATATACTAAAGAGATTAAGTATGGAACAATCCAAGAGGGGATTGTTTCCAGTGACACATGGCATTCGCCTTTCCAGGAAAATGTGTCCTCAGACACATGAGGAAAAAATAGAATGGAAAAGATTCCATACGCATCATTGATTGGGTCAATCATGTATGTTATGTTATGTACTAGGCTAGATGTCACCTACGCATTAAGTGCGATAGGAATATATCAAGTTGATCCAGGTGACCATCATTGGATGAAAATCAAGACTATCCTTAAGTATCTAAGGCGTACTAAGGATATGTTCCTGGTTTATGGAGGAGATGAGGAAATAGTCATCAGAGGATATGTAGATTCTAGTTTCCAAACTGTTCAAGATGACATGAAGACACAAATGGGAAACATCTTCACTTTGAATGGAGGTGTTGTGAGTTGGAAGAGCTCAAAGCAGGTTGTGGTCACAAATTCTACTGTAGAGTCTAAGTATATTGCAGCTTCTGTGGCTGCTAAAGAAGCATTATGGATGTGAAACTTCATCCAATATCTTGATGTGGTACCTAGCAGTAAAGATCTTATCATACTCTACTGTGATAAAATTGCAACGATGGATCTTGAAAAAGAGCCAAGGTCGCATCAACGGGAGAAGAAAATATTTCGGAAGTATCATCTCTTGAAGGATTTTTCTCAGAGAGGTGAGGTTAGAGTGAGCAGTATTTCTATGGAAGACAATGTAACAGGCCCCTTGACTGAAGTCTTGACTCAGCAAAAACATGATTATGAAGTGAGGTCCAGAGGACTAAAAGTCATAAGTAGTTGTCACAAGTCCAAGCGGGAGTTTGTTGGAGTTGGTGTCCTAGGACCAACTGTTTGTACTTTAATTGCATATATATATTCGATGTATTGAATATTAATTAAACATCTTATTACATTTGTTCGTTTTTCTGCATGAATTTAATGTAATAATGTCTTTGGGTATTTATCGCATTGATGAGATCATAGCAGTCCCCCGCTATGATGATAACTTTAAAATGTTATAACAATATTCTTAATATAGTTTTGTGTTTGGATAACGTACTATGATGGGATACATAGTATTTAGACCATCATGTGTGAGTACTCGTAAGCGGATGAGGCTTCTTCTCATTAAGTCCATACTTGGTAATCTCTAAGATGAGAGATTATGAGAACAGACCCGCTCGTAGGAATTCCACATGTTTTGGTGTCATCAGGTATTACTATTTGTGAGCGTGTGTAGTGGTCCTTAGACTTTAAGATTATCATTATTACAATTCATATCTTGCGCACTTAGATTTGCTGACGAAAACTGTGACGACATATGTTCACAGCGAGGTATGGTATGTTGAAAAATTTGCTGACGAAAATTGTGACGACATATGTTCGCAGCGAGGTATGGTATGTTGGGTGTGTCACGATTGATATGTCATTAATGGATAAGTCAAGGAATAATTTGACCCTTCCATCTTTATGGAAGCTGATATATCGTCCCTTTGATTAGAATAGAATCATCGCCCTAAATTTCATGGTCATGGTGTAATGACGTGTTTATTCCAGAAACTCAAAGAAAGACGCATCAAGCATGTAGGTTGGCAACACGAATGTGCAACCTGCTTGACGATATATTATGACAAAGAGATTATATTACACAGTGAGTGTTTGTATGTGGTTGTCATCGTTGCGACATTAAGTTCTTCCTCTTGGGTATCTGACCCGTTGTTAGACAGTAATTTTGGACTTTAGGCAAACCCGCCTAATGACAATAAGAAAGAATCCTAAAGGGATACACACTAAGTGTTTCTATTGATCTCTATTAAATTCTATTTGAATTTGATTAATGGAATAAATGTTATTCTAAGGACCAAGGAATAATTTTTTTCAAGTTTTATTGATCGCATAAATTAAATAAATATTTATTCACTAAAGTGTGAATAAAATATATTTATTTATTTTATTGAATATTTAATAAATATTTATTTATCGGTTTGTGAATGAAATATTTATTTAAGTGAATAAAATATTTTATTTGGATATTCAATAAATTCTAGAGTTCGAACGAACTAAGACTGGTGACAAATATTAATTAACAAGTCAGTTAAACAATACTTGTTATTGCGCAAGTTGGCGCGCATCACAAAATAATATTATTATTATTTTATTGTGTGGAATGGAGTTTATTAAAGGTTATTATATTATTTAATGGATGGTATGTATTAAATAATTATTTTAACCTGAACCCTAGCTCTATAAATATACGGTTATGTCTATTGTGTAGAGTATCGATCGGTGCAATCGAAATAGAGAATTGTTGCGCATAACGAATTCTCTCTCGACTCCTCCGTCTTTCTCCCTCTCAAGAATGAGAAACATAAGAGAGATTTCTTCAAGACTGGAGAACGAGCGATCAAGAACAAACAACGCAAGACATTCGATTCGCCACGCTAAAACCCGGAGATCGAGTGGCGTTACTTGAAGATCATAGGAGCACATGTGGATCACCGCTAGAGGGATTCTATCCTTGAATCCTCACATCACAACAAAGGCAATCTAAAAGATACTTTTTGAATGATCAACATTCATCAATGAAGAAAGATCCTAAACTCAGGTATTTATTTCTTCATATATTAAATAAATAAATTATAAATTTGACGTGCAAAATCTTCACTCATGGTTTCGAGCAACGATGACTAGAAGAAATTTTAATATATAGCTCATCATCGCACGCTTCCACTGTGCCTGGAACCAATAGTTGCCCCCCCCCCTGTGTCCCATTACCACCTCTTGTCCTATCATCCCCTCCCTTCCTTATTCATCTACCTTGATCCTTGTATTCCCCCTTCTTATCTCATCCCCAGCTTTATCTCCTCTCATTCCACCTCGATCCTTACGCACAACCTTCCCTCTTGATCCTCGCTCTCACGTTGCAGTTTAGTCAAGAAGTTTATGTTTGTAATTCGACCAACAAGCGCAATTGCCTCACCCCATGTTGATCTGGCACCCATCAATCCATATGCAACGATTGTTGCACCGAGCTTCTGACGACGATTATTGCCCCATGTCCAGATCAACGAACGATTGTGCTCCCACCATATGGTCAATGATCACCTAGTCCCGCTTCGGCCAACGACCATCATTCCATAAAGATTAACCTCAATGGGGTTTAAAAATGAGCCTTCTTAGCCCGCTCCCCTCTAAATTATATACATGTTTTTTTTTTAATTAAAAATACGAGCTGCCCACATGCTTATTTGGCCCATGCGAAATTGTGTCGGGCTTATCAAATTTGGCTTGTATATAAAACATGCCAAAGCAAGCATGGTTAAAATAGGTCTAGCCTATTTAGGCCTAGCCAGCCCGTTTTACATGATTAGTGTCATTCCCCCGATAGGTTTCCTAAACGCGGGTTTGGGCTATGTTACACCATGATGCGTTTTTTATATGATGTGGTTTCAACATATCCATTTCTGGCATCGGTCAAAGCGGGTGGGGTTGGGTGTTGTGGTGGCTTGGTTAGCATATCATGGACTAACGTGATTGCTTGTATGTTGTGTGATGCAGTTTATTTATTTTTATATACATGCATACACTTATATAATGACATATATAATGGAGGTGTTGGTTGTGCACTACCGAGTTTTATGCTCATACCCTATATAGGTAGTTTGGTGTGCATGCAAACCTTATGTTTGACTTTCAGGTCAAAGGTTGCACAGGGGATTAAGCCAGAGTTACTGGATGGATGTTCGGAGACAGAACTGAGGTGGGACTTGGGCTTCTGGATATGTCTCCACCGATTCTTGTCTTTTGTTATTTTGTACTTGTTGGCCTGGTAGGTGATCCTTCACATGTATATATGTACGTAAAGTTGCATGACACGTCTTTGATGCAACACGTCTCAGATGTTATATAATGATTCTGCTTTAAACTTTCACAACTAGTCGGTAGTCTCTGACGTATAGGGAGACACGCTAGAGGTCATGTAGTGGTCCAGCTCGAGTCGACGATCAGGTGCTCGAGTCAGGGCATTACAAAGTGACTCTAATTCGTAATTATTTTCTGCTTTTTTTGTTTTCATTTTAATTAACGGGGCTCTCACCTCGGATTTGTTTCAAAAAAAAATCTCAAATCATCAATCAATCAATTCTCATTTTAATTACTCCCTTGTTTTTGTTTTTTAATTAGTCCTTTGTTTTTTTTTTTTTTTAGAATAGCTGCTCAATCATTCCCCTTCCCATCAACCAATTTTTTAGGATAGTGGCTCAATCATTCCCCTCCCCATACCAATTCATTAACCATCATCCTATCCCTTCCCTCTGTTCACTGTTTTCTTCTTTTGCTTTTTCTTTAGATTTTTGAGAATCCAATCGAACCTCCCCTCTGTGATTCAACCCGCAATCACTTCTCTACCCAAGCATTAGGTGTCGAGCAAGTGATTGACCATAGTGGTTTCAACGGCGCCCACTGTGCCTTCATCAGGAGGTATCTCCCAAATGTTGAGTTCACCTCATGTCCAACATATTTAGTCATGGAACGTCAACAATTACAGAACGGTGTAGCGTCAAACATCCCAGCCTTATTGGGTCACGGACCCCATTGCTTTCACAGAAGACTACACAAAACACCTTTTCCTAAATTCACTTTTAGAAAAACACACGACACAACAAGACCTAAATAAAATCACTTTTACAAAAAGCAACCAAACATAACATTACATGATAAAAAAAAAAATCCACCAATCCATGGTGCAAGCACCTGCATCCATCCATCCATAGTGCACACTGTTCATTATGCGGCATTAATGAATCACGAGCGTGCGTGAGAATCTCATGGGAAACATCCCTAAACCTGCTAGCGAGCCTTGGACACAGCACACATCCCAAAATTATATGACTTGAGGGAGCAGTGAACTCGTCACAGCCCTTGGAGGGGCCTCCACATTAAAATCATGTAAATTACATTTGTCCGGTGTAGTTTCTTGGTATACTCTATGTTTTAGTATGTGTACCACATGCTCACTGACGTACACATTGATCAGTGGAATCAAAAACACCCACCATTGTTGGGATCTTGATCATTGCCACCAACAAAACTTGATCGAAATCAAATAAAAAAAAACAATAGAACCCCCCTTAAGGCAGTGCAATCCCATTCTTAATAACCAGATCATAAACTTCATCTACCTTGCTCGCCTCCACTCTGAACAGGCTATGCGCATCCAACTTGTTCGTGAGATTGCCCTTCATAATTTCTGCGGACATTGTCTGTGACATCTTCAGATAGTGCGAAGGCAGCAATCTAACACGCCTGCAAAGCTCCCTTTCCTGCACCCCCCCATCAACATCATGAGAGCACACTGGAAAACATAAAAGCTAAAAGAACAGGGAGAGGCGTTTTTACACTTTCAGATAGCAGGTCAGCCCCCGGCAGTCCGGTGATGTCCCAATCATCCAACCAGGTTGAGATCCTTGCTTCCATGGAGTCTTTGCTGAAGCTTCCTTGGGGACTTCCATTAATTTCTCCTCTGGAATGTGATGCTTTCCCACTCTGAGAAGCTCCCTCGCCTTCATTGGCTTCCTTCTTCCTCTTCTGTTCTATGTATCTTCCTGCCTCGGCCAATGTATGACAGCCCGCTGCCCTTGCCTCCTGCATTGTTTTCCTATATCAGCTTTTGATGAAGAGAATGTTGGTGGTTTTGTCATGATCAAAGGGTAAATGTAGTAGCAGATCACAAGAAAACGTCAGCTTGAGGTGCAATAGGGAGAGACAAAGTCAAAACGTTGCAATATTTAGACTCCATTTGACAGCACTTAATGAAAACTGCTTATAGCACTTATTACTTGCAGGAAGTGCTTCAGCATGAGGGTCATTCTTCAACTTATTGAAGCGGATTTTTTTTAGGAATTGAAGTGTCACCAGTTCTTCAGAAACAGAACAAAGACAGTCATAGCATCAGTGCTTCTGTACGAGTGTACCTAGATTGCTTATTGAATGTGTTTTTTTGCCACATAGTTAAGAGTTCTAGAATTTAAGTACAAGTGTTTTTTTTCCCCATTAACAGAACAAACACTACTTATTTTTTCTAACTTCTCATTGCTAGTGACAAGCGCTACAAGCAATTTTCAATCAGTGCTTATCAAACGGACCCTGTGCATTTTCTCTGCCATTTAAATTAGTGATTTATTCTGGGATTTAAGAGTAACTGTTTTTTCAGAAACAGAACAAACACTTATTTTTTCCAAATGCTTATCAGAAGTGATAAGTGCTATGAGTAGTTTTCAGTAGGTGCTGCCAAACAAAGCCTTAGATCGGGCAGAGCTGAGTGCTCTTAAGGAAAATAAAATGAAGAAACAGAAGTGAAGCAATATGAGTAAACTGGCATGAGGTTCAAAGGTTTTTGCTTTCGGGCACAAGAGCATATTAACAAGAAAGATGAGGAATGAAACCCGGAGATCTTGTATCCTTTTGCAGATCTGATGTTCATCGATGATCATACTAACAAGATGTTCGTGCATTTCTTTGGAGTCAAACCGCATGAAGACCTTGTATTGCTTATAGAGTTCCCTCTCCTCATGTGGGAGGTTCTTTTCCAAAACATCTGGATGGAGCAAATCTCTTTCCAGTATGAAATCCTTCCTGCGCCTCCTCTCCAAGAGTCTGCTAGAATTCATCAGCACATTTGAATTTCATGAAAATATGTGGACAGAATGGGGATAATCTTTAAAAAAACAAATGCCTAAGATCAGAGCAGATGCTTAGTACTGAGTAACGAAGGTTGTTTATTTTGAGCAGTTTTCCTGAGCTGACCTAAACAAAAACAAAATGGAAAGCTAAAATAAAACCTTTTTGAGTAAATACGAAGTACTCGCAATTTCAGTTCCTGCTCTGCAGCAGTGTCTGCGTCTTTGAATTCCATGTCTGCCAGAAGCTGCTCGGCATCATTATCATATTCAACCTCAAACTCCTGCCGCTTGGGATTATAACCACTTAATTCTGTCACAGAAGGCCCCTCGTCCCCAGAAGCCCTGGGTTTATTCTCTCCCATGCTCCTGCCTGTCACATTTAATGGTAACAAAAATTCAAGACCCATTGAAAAGCCATATTTCTTTCAAAGGTCTGTTTGTTTGACAAAACCTATTGAAAACTCTTTATAACTTATGATAAGTGCGGTAGTTCTGTTTCTGAAGAAACACTTGCGCTTAAAATCCAGAATAAAACCACTTAAATAAGTGGCAGAAAAATACTTTTTCAACAAGGGTCCATTTGACGTCTCTTATTAAAAACTGCATATAGCACTGATCACTAATGATGAGCAGCTTGAAACAAAAAATGTGGTGCCCTTAAATTCTAGAAGAAAACCAGATAAATAAGTGACACGGGCAATTTTTCAATAATCAATCTGGAAACAATTACGCAGAAACACTTATCATAAGTGGTAAGTGCGATAAGCAATTTTCAATTAGTGTTGTCAAATGGACCCCAGAAAACACTAATACAGAATCACTTATCATAAGTGATTAGTGATATAAGCAGTTTTCGATAAGTGTTGTCAAATGGACCCTTATACAGAAGCACATAAGTGATAATTTCTATAAGTAATTTTCAGCTAGTACTAGGCCAAAAGCACATTCTGCAAAGGCAAACAAACAAGTATTAACACAATTTTCCTAATAAATAGAAACTGGAAATGCGAGTGGAATGCAAAATGGATACCTTCAGCTTTAATATCTTCACCTTCATGAACATCAATCACTTGGGTCATGATGCGAGGAGCCTTCTTAATTGTACCGGTGGACATATTACCACTGCTAAAACCCATACCAGTGCCTGCATCTGAAGTGCAAACCCCTAACTTAAACCAAAAGCTTTATCATAAAATTCTTTTGATTTTTCACACCCATGAAAAATTTACAAACCAACAGTTAAGCTAGATGATGACGGACAGGCTGATACTTCTTCAGTCCTGGTCAGGTACATTCAAAAGAATTAGAAAAATGACTAGAATAGAGAATGAAGCATTGTGGAAGCAGTGAGTAAAGAAGACTTCCATACTTAACTACTACAGGCGGCGGAGACTCCACTTTCAATGTATGTTCGCCAAGTGTGGGAAGTCCTGAAGCAATAACAATAAAACTAATGTAACAAACTCAAATGTCTTATGCAGGAAGGAAGTCAAACATAACTGAAAAAACAAAACCTAAGGGAGAACTGCAAGATTACTGAACATGCATCCAAAAACAAAACTAAAAAAATCAAAGACAGCCAATAAAACCACACAGAATGAACAAATCAAGTGACACCAGTTTCCATGCGCTTTATTACAAAACATCCTTCTTGACCATGAATGCACTAACTGCCTAGTTGGTTAGACAAACAAGGTTATTCACAGGAATCTCGGGATTCCAAGCGCTTGGTTGGGCCTAAAAATTGGAAAACTGAAAAGGGGGTTTCATTCCTGGTACTAAGAATAAGATTAAGCAAGACCATCATACTTTTTAAAAATATTAAAATAAATATTTGGTTAAGCCATTTCTTAAAATAATACATATTTTATTAAAAATACTGATTAATTTATGGATTTATTGTTTATTAGAATGATTATTTATAAATATAAATAATCAATTTAATGATCTTCTATTTAATAACAATTTAATTATTATTTTAAGTATCATTCTACTCATAACATACTGTCGAAACCAGTCGCCTAATACACCCTGCAATGGGGGGTGAATTAAGGTGTTCTATTCTTCATCCCTTTCACAGGATCTTGTCCTCATGCAAGCAAGAACAGTCTGATTCTATCAATCTTCACATACACTGATGAAGAAAAACAGAGGACAGCCTTCTTTATATTTAACTAGAGATAAAAACAGAGCAGAAATACAGGTGGGAAGGAGGAGGAGAGTAGAAAATGGAGAAGAAACTCAAGAGTTCCACAGGAAGCTCTTGCCCAAGCCCAGCTGGCCGACTCCTTGACAGAATAAATCCCCTCCCTATGCAGTTCCTCTTTCCCTCTTCTATAACCTCTTTCTATCCCACTTCTAACCACTTGGGTCCCACAGAATATTCTCCCTCTAACCACTTCTCAACAACTCCAGCTAACCCAACAAACCCCCCCTTAAGGAATATCAATACTGCCCCTGGCCCCTTTCCCCTACGTACAGCAGTAGCTCCTGCATTCCTATCACTGCCACCATCCCGAAAAACCACCTTGTCCTCAAGGTGGTGGATGTGTCCCAAAATGTGATGGCTTTGTTCCGCTCCTCTGAAGATAGGTTGATCAGAAGTAGATACCAACCAGAACAACATGCAATTGTAGTGGTGGGGGCAGGTTTCCAACACAAGTGCCCCATGCTGAACGTTAGGAACTCCCACAAGCAGAATAACTATAGGGGGAAATGTCATATTAATCATAGCCGGATATGATTTAAATGTCGCTGCCTCCATTGCCTGGTTTGGCTCCAAATCATCAGCACTACTTTGTGTAAAAATGGTCAACACATTGTTGCCGTGCATCTCAGACCACTCTTCAACTCTAGATGTTGTAGAGCTGGGATTGTAGGCCGTATCATGTACTCCAGCTGGAGACAGCAGGTAACGTAATAATTTCTTTTGGCACTAGCAGAGTGTTCGCTTTGTGAATTCCAAACTAGGGAAATGACAAATGCTGCCGCTGAATATTGAACTGTTGGGAACTCGGTACTGCAAAGAATTTCTGGCAGGATCGAAGATCCCTCACACCTGCAGTGTGTATTAGATACAGATCCCACGGGTAAACCATTTAACCTCGATAACCCGGATGTACCAGTATCCAAATGGTGTCCATGCTTCCAGGAATTCAGTTCGCAGTGAGTATAAATTGTTGTTGAGCTCCATCCAGCAGCACGTGCACCAACAGTAGTAAAGAAGGGGAAAGTGGCCCGGTTTGCGCCAGGTTGTCCCGTGTTTGTAGGCACCGCAGCACCCCGGGGTACTGGGTAAAGTCCAGCAGTTTCCGGAAGTGGTTCAGCATACCAAGAGCTGTGTTCTTATTTCTCTCTCTCTTCATTTCCAAATAGCATCGTACGTGGTTCTGCAGGGTCATGCCTCTCTGGACTGGCAAACGCCATTAACAACGTCGCAGCAGGCATACCTGTTGTCCTAGCTGATTTCGCCTCTAGTAATGCCGTAACCGTGATCTCGCCAGAACACAATCCTGACTCCCGTGGGTCGTTCATGGGTGGCGCTTCATTCTCCCTGCAAGCGGTCATTCCCGCAGCGCGCCCTTGCAACGTCGTAGCACCAAATGGTGCGGAGTCTGTCTCCGCCGCAAAGGGTGGATGGTCCTCGTCGGGTAGTGGGGCCTTCTCGAGGTGGCGTACCAAGCTGGAGATGTACATGCGGAATTCAGCAAATTCATGTGTCTGCTTAGTGAGACTGGCCATGGCTGCTGTTTGAGGCCGTCAAGATGAGCTGGCCGACTGGTGTGGGTGGAAAGAAGGAAGGCAGCAACAGGTTATTGGTTCACCTCTGCAGCGTATCCAACAGCGAGACCCTCCCATGAGGGTGGTTCCGGCAGTGTGTCTACGCCAGCATTGGGGAGGGCGGAGAGATTTTTTTTGGAATTCAACGTACCAGGATTGTTGTTGTGCGGTGAGAGTATCCATCACCGAGGTCAATGTTGTAAATGATGAACCAATTTTGAGATCGAGCGTCCAAAGGCGTTGTTCAACACCCTCCAGGTGAGACTGATACCGGGTCTCCAGCAGCAGTGCAGAGCAAGAGTAGAGGTGGAGACGGCAGGGCGCGGCAAGTCAGACCAATTGATGAAGAAAAACAGACAGCCTTTATATTTAACTAGAAATAAAAACAGAGCAGAAAAACAAGTGGGGAGGAGAAGAGTAGAAAATGGAGAAGAAACTCAAGAGTTCCCGGGGAAGCTCTTATCCAAGCCCAGCTGACCGACTCCTTAACAGAATAAATCCCCTCCCTGTGTAGTTCCTCTTTCCCTCTTTTATGACCACTTTCTATCCCACCTCTGACCACTTGGGCCTCACAGAATATTCTCCCTGTAACCATTTCTCAACAACTCCAGTTAACCCAACAAACCCCCCTTAAGGAATATCAATAATGCCCCTGACCCCTTTCCTCTACGTACAGCAGTACCCCCTGCATTCTTATCACACACACACACACACATTCCAGATGATGAAATTAAATGCAGGGACACAAGTGTTTTATTTGGTTCACCACAAAGGGCTAGTCCAAAGAGCATACGTCGACAATGTGTCAACATACCTGAAAATACTACTCACTGCAGTTATTACAAATGTTTATGAAGGATGCACTGTCGATCCTAGGAGCACTACCTCTCTTCTTGTCTCCCTACTCACTGCGTCGAGACAAGGTATACATAAGGATGGCGATCCACAGGCCGTTTACAAAGTTTCTTTACAAAAGAAAATAACACCAAGCCAACAAAAGGTGTTGTCATTCAGTTCCATATTTCTGATGAATCTTCACAGCAGTCCCCTCTCCCCTTCTTCCAAATGTATCAATTTTTTTTCATAGATGATTCACACCAGCGTCCCCCCCCCCTGTTTTCTTTGTACCAAAGAAATCAATATATTTTTTTCCCTCTCTGCTCTCCCTTCTCCTTTTCACCTTTTTTTATCACCAAAACATTACGTGAGATATTTTCCATATTTTGACAGTGGAACTTTACAAAAATCGCCACGAGATTTCCTCCTTCAAAACCAAGTCAAAGTTGCCCATTTAATACCAAGATTTCCACAAAAACCCACAAGTTTCCATAACCACGCCTGACCGAATTATCAACCGTATTTTCAGATTACACTGTCGGGTACATTGAATTTATTCTTGAAGACCCACTTTGTCCCGATTACGTTATGATGCTTAGGCCTTTCTACAGGTTCTCCCGTTTGGATTTTGTCAATTTGATCCAACTCCTTGTTCATGGCTCTAACCCATGACTCATTGATAAAACGATGTTTTCATATTTATTATAACCAAAATTTACTGTTAAAATCTCCTCAAACAATTTTTAAATCTGGATAAAATTCACATTTTCATGTTGTCCTGAGTTTTTAGGAGAATAATTGGAATTGAGCATAATTTGTGGTACAATATCTATTTTTGAAATTTACTTGAAAATGAATCTTGAAAATATAATTGTTTTGCATGGATTTATCTTCAATCATAATTTGCATTGTTTTTATTTTGTGATGAATTTTGCAGCCCACTCCTGGCTGCGTGTGACTTCAGCAGTCCCGGGCGTAAGACTTTACCCCAGCGCCGTATGACTTTGTTTCAGCAGCCCATATGACTTCTGAACCACCGTAAGACTTCAAACTCTACAGACTTTCAGCACCGCGTCAGACTTAGCTGCAGTGCTTCGTAAAGCTCTGCTCCGGCAGACCCTCAAGGTCGAGCCAAGCACCCAGCACCTGCATTTCCCAGCTGAATCGAGCCCTCCACGCAGCACCATTGCAAATCCCATCTACCCGAAACCCAGCAGGTCTTCACTGGACACACACCTGACCCGCAGCTCAAGCATCACACGATGCCAATTTGATCCAGCCACCCAGACCGCATCCACCACGAGGAGCTCAAGCAAAGAACTTCCGAGCCAGGTTGAAGAAGACCCCGAGCTGCAGATTGACTGTAAGCGGCGAAGAAGGCCGACAAAAGCTCATTTCCGCCTGAGGAATGAAGCAGTCCTCTACCGGAGCTTAGCCTGTGCACAGAAGTACCGTAGCTGACCTCAAAGCCATTCTACCAAAGACGATGAAGTCTGACAACACGGAACCGAGTAGAAAGATTGCTAATCGCTGGTCTTTTCCAGTTTGCAGGATCAAGCTTAACAAAGACGATGGGGCCTCGATCATCCCCAATGCTCCGGTTGTGGGGATGAAATTGCATGCACGACGGGTGTTTGAAGAAATTCCTCAATGAAATCAGTTTGCAATACCGCTTGAATGAGGTATGTCAAGCTGGCTCGAGCGCATGGAGGAGAACGAGTGTAGCTTCATCCAAAGCTAATGATCCAAAGCTGATGGAACTCGAGACTGAATGGAACTCGACGTCACCCGACTGCGCCAATCACAGTGCGCAAATCACAGACACCTCAAGCCCCCTGCATCTCCACCACATCTGATGCATCTGGATGATTAGACAAGCCTCAATGTCTCAATGTCTCAATGTCCCAATGCCTCAATGCCTCAATATGCTGCAAGAAGGCCTGTGCAGATTTATTGATTTGAGCATGCACCTTTTGTTATGTAAAAAAACGAGAGAGGGAGAGAATGGGAAGTGAAACAGAATTATATTGCTAAAATCCACAGTATATATGCAGCAGAAATACAGCAGGATGGGAGAGAAGAATATAGGAGTGGAGGAAGGAGAAAATAGGAGAGAAGAGTGAGGAACCTGTGGAAGACCACTCCACTGATTCCTTACTGGAACGTCCCAACGCACCAGCCCACAAAGCAGCCTGCTGTGGAAAACTCTCAAATATCAGTTCATGTTTTATCCCAACCCCCTGCTGCCACTTCAATACCCCTCCAGCCCACTGCCACAGCTGGCAATGTAATTACAAAATACAATATTGCCCTCTAACCAACTAACAAACTCTAGCAGCCTATTTACAGCTGTCACCAGCCCTTAACCCACTAACAAACAATCTAGCCAATAACAGCTGTCAACAGCTGGCAGCACAATATCTCAAGTACAGCCCACACCTGACAGTCCCCTATATTCCTAACAATTCCCTCCCACTTAAAAACCACCTTGTCCTCAAGGTGGAACAACTCAATCTTTGTTCGGCTGTGCATTGGGATAGCAGCACCCGGTGGCGGCTTCGGTGGAGGCCTCAGCATCATTGCATCTTCATTGGAAATCAGCAACACACTCAGGCAAATTAAGACGCCCAGTGCAAGCGGATTAAAAGCCCCTTGTTGGTAAGGTAAACTTCAGCCTTGCCGCCCAAGTGAATCTTGTTTCCAAATCGTTCCCATCCAAAAGTGTGTCTTCAAAATATAAAAGAGCCCCTGCGACAAAAGCCCCACTGTTTGATCAATGGAATGCTCAGCATTTAAAGCGTCATCGCTGCTGCAAGAAAAATCTTCCAAAGTGCCTTCTCTCACAGTCTTGGCGTGGTGAGAATATGGTGGCTGCTGGGTAACAATTACAACATTTCTTAAAGTGACTGTATTAATAAGTTCTGCCTTCAACTCCCCATACTTAGTCCCAACAGCTGCTCCAAACAACGGACTAGAAGTGTATAGTCCTTCCACAAACCACAATTCCCTGTACAGAGTTGACGCCACCTTTTTTGGCCAATTTTAATTGGGCTAAACACCAGATTTCTGGAGTAAAAACGGACCTTCCAGTAAGTAGAATTTTGTCAACGTTACTAATGTCCCAATAGAGAATTCTAGGGTACCCAAAAACGGTATTTCCAGCTCTTAAACCATCTATTGCAGGGAAAACAACAAGAGAAAATCCAAATTCCTTTATAACATCAGCAGCTGGAATACAGTCTTCTTTAGGCATAGGTGGTCGGCAACAACCGGTGCAAATGAACATGTTATTACCCGTCCTTTCAAAACCATAGCCAACTGGAAAAACTGCATCCTGGGAGTAGCATCGGCATCACTGTGGAGGAGTTCATCCAACTCAGGACCAATATGTACGTATGTCAACCAACACCATACTCGGCTCCTGCTTGTCCAGCCTCCCTTTAGAACTACAGCACAATTTTCAAACGTAACTAAGGCACCTCCAACAAGTTCATTCAGCCCTGCCACTATTGCTCCCCTTGCTGGTCGCTTCATCTTTATAACAGAATTTCTCCTACCAAATCCTGTCGTAGTAGCAAGTGGGATAGGTGAGTGTCTACTTCTTATTTGGAGGCCATACTTCAAGACCCAAAAATCAAATTTATCTCTGATAGGATGAGTCACCCCAGGAACTTGAACTTTCTCACTTGCTATAAAATTTGGTAAATGAAATAGCTTCATCTGGAGTGGTGGTGCTGGTACCTGATCCCTTGTGATGCCAACAGGAGGAACTAATTTTGGCACCACCTCCTTTTTTTTCCTTCCGTCCAAGCCAAACTGGAGACATGTCCAAGCCAAACGGGTGCTGGTACCTGATCCCCTTCCTGTTCAGTCTGTAATTCCCCCAAATCTGCTGTTATTTCTTCCTTAAAGAAGCGATCGACTTCCTCTTTTTCTCATGTTCCAGTTCCAGTCCAGTCCATGCTTTGGTGTATCCGAATTAAATCAACCTTCTCTTGTCTTAAGCATTGAAAAGCCGACATGTCCTCCTCTATGTCTCCCAGAGCCTGCGTGAATTGCTGCTTATCACACTGTCGTCGTAAAAACTCCTCCTGCTCCTTGTCGGACCCGTACTTCTCTAATAGCGTCGGCTCTCCCATTCAGAACCCGGATTTTTGCTAAGCCAAGGCAAGAACCAAATTAGTACTGAGTATTTCAGGCTTATTTGTGCCAAATGTAGTTTCATTTCCTCGGTCGTTTGATTGAACAGGAAATAGGTTTCTGCTTCCCTGATCCAGCCTAGGGGATTCTCTCCTGCAAACACAGGTAATTCCACTCTTTTCGTTTTACTCCTCTTACCTACAGCTAGACCAATATCTTTCGGATACAGGCTTCCATATTGTTTGTTGTTGTCTAACATATTTATGCTTCTAGCTCCACACGAAATTACTGCAGCTGCCATACTCTGTTTTCCAGAACCTATACCATGTTCCTCCTGCACCTCATTCCCCTCGAGCTTCTCCATCACCCACTCTTCAATATCACGCACTTGAAAATGCGTCTGCTGGTATTCAGACTGCTCTTGAACCAATTTTTCCAAACTTTCATTCATAGTGGACATCACCCACCATAGCTGTTTCGATGGAAGCTAATCTATTTTCCATCCTCGCCTCAGAATTTTTCCCCAGCCGCAATCGCAACTTCCCAGCGTTTTCGCCTCTCCTCCAAAACAGTTGTACGTTCCCCCAGCAACGAACTCCTGTTGCGTTTGGTTTCGACCAGCAGCGTGCGCGGCTTCCACTGCACTCACGCGGCTCCAGCAAAAAGTTCAACCAACTCCTACGACGCTCGGCTGCGTTTGTGGCTCGAGTCCGACTCTTCAGTGGTTCGCGTCTCCCTCCCTACTAAAACAACGATCGACTCTTTCTCAACAGCCGCGGCACACTGGTTCAGTCCAAGCCACAGCTCTCCAGCAGCGTCCGAGCCTCCCAGCTACGATCGCGGTTCTCCCCAGCACCGGCTTCCGGTTCTTATCCAGCAACGAACAGCAAAATAAATTCACACGGACCTCCCCTGCTGCGATCCTCCTCTAGCGAACACGATCTTCCCTCTCGCACGGCACTCCCAAGCGAAGTCGCCAAATTGTTATGTAAAAAAATGAGAGGGAGAGAACGGGAAGTGAAACAGAGTTATATTGCTAAAATCCACAGTATACATGCAACAACAAAAATACAACGAGATGGGAGAGAATAGGAGTGGAGGAAGGAGAAAATAGGAGAGAAGAGTGAGGAACCTGTGGAAGACCACTCCACTGATTCCTTATTGGAACGTCCCAACGCACCAGCCCACACAACAGCCTGCTGTGGAAAACTCCCAGATATCAGTTCGTGTTTTATCCCAACCCCCTGCTGCCACTTTAATACCCCTCCAGCCCACTGCCACAGTTGGCAATGTAATTACAAAACCTAAACCAGCATGCCCTCACTGAAACCTAAACCAGCTTCATCACATGCACCACCCCGACTCCTCATGCCAGCATGCCGAGCAGAACCTGATTTACACTGTGGCCGAAACATAGTGAAGCGCATTGATAGAGCTAATATTTCGACTGTTTATCATATCTAATTTAAGGATTTAAACCTCATCAATTTGACATTTTATGTGAATTGCATCATTTTTGGAACTCAGGAAAGTTTTGAGCTTAATTGTGAAAAAGCCGTAATTCTGGACTTTTAACTGCTTTGAATTGTTTGTTGTTGTATTCCAGGATTGGAGGTAACGAACACTTCGAGCCGCGAGCTTCGCTCGCAGCACGACAATGGATTTTGTAAAAAAAAAAAAAAGCGGAGCTGGAAAACTAAAGCAGAACGCATACACGACGTGTATTGACAATAATGTCGTGACCTATTCAAATGGATTTTTTCGCGTGAGACATGTCGTGACTTCAGAACACAGCGTGAACATAAGCTACACGCTGTGATTCTCAAGTACACGACGTGACCGGAGTCAAAAATCAACCCAGATTCACGTGAGAAATTTGCGTTGATCTAGTTGACGCAGAGGGGTGTACACGTCGTGAACCCCCGGTACACGTCGTGTACCGGTCGACGCGCGGAAAAAAAAATAAAGGCGATGTGGCCCGATGTTTTGACAGGAGTGCCTATAAAAGGCACCCCTTGGCCGTTGTTTTGAGGCAGTCTGGGACGGACAGAGAGTAGCGCACACCACCGAACGCCCTCCAGCCAATCCGAAGCCTTCCATCACTGCAGTGGAGATCAAGATCGTGAGGAGGATGTCGCGCCTTCATGCTATGATGGAGATGACGGTGGAAGCCCAAGCAATGAGCGGCTAAGCGGCAAGCGGTTGCGGCCGACGACACCCAACGGACACTCTCTTCCGAGTTGCGAACTCGTGGTGTAATCTCTCTTTTGAATTTCTTTTGAACCTATATTTTTGAATGAATCTTGGTTGTTTTCTTTCTTAAATATATTTTCAACAAATCTGTTTAGATCGTTGTTCCAACTATGATGTAAATTAATTACCTTCACTATTTAAATTTCTTTGGAAAGGTCTTGCCATTGAGCATAGTGGATTTAATTAGGTTTGATTACTTCAAGGTCTTCAACCAATTGAATCACATCCATAGGCGGGACAACAATCATGTCGAGGTCTTGATATGATGTCTATTCAAGTTTGAGTGTCCACCAGGGGGTCCTTGGGGGTGCATTTGGGAATTCACATTTTGAAATATTTTTTTTAACGAGGAAGAGGAGTGTCCAAGAGGGTGAAGCTAGTCCGCAACCGCTGTTTTAAATCTGATTTTCAAACCCACTTTATTTGATGTCTATTTTCTGCCTTGTCCTTCAATTTACTTACACTTTAGTTATTATTGAATTCTGTTTTGGAACTTTAAATCAAATCCCCAATTTTCTCTTCTTGCAAAAATAACAAACAAAAGTGAGTATGGAGCTCGATCGGAGGACGATCGAGCAACGGGTCTCTCAACCTTTGCATCACGCATCGGCCCCGATTCTTCCAAAATGAGTATGGAGCTCGATCGTGCGACCGGTCTCTCAACCGAGTATGATCCTTTTCCAAATTATGTTGCGAGGGGATGGGCTACTGGGGAATGGGGGTATGCGAGAATTGAATTCCCCTTTGCAGGATGTAGGATTCGAACGCAGGGGAAGCGTGGCGGTTGGGAGGGCCCAATTTTTCTTTTTCCGTAATCAATGACCAATCCGGGATCAATACGATGATGAACGCCAGTATCCACAGATTAAAATAAAAAATTTAGACAAAGAGAAGAAAAACGCCAGATCCGAGAAAGAGGATCTTGCACATCATGTTTATTTATTAATTTCTGAAGAAATACCTCTGTCTTTGGTATTTTCTTCGTTGATGATCATTGATCGTCCGAAATGACCCTTCCGGATTGTCTTCGCTGCATTTGTGAGGATCCAAAGTAGAATCTCTCTAGCGGTGATCAACATGTGCTCTAATGGTCTTCGAACAACACCACTCGTTCTCCAAGTGCTAGCGCGGCGAATCGAATATCTTGCGTCGATCGTTTTTTATCACTCGTTCTTCGGTCTTGAAGAACTTCTCTCATTTTTGAGAGAGAGAAATGAGAGGAGTCGAGAGAGAGAATGTTTGGCTCAATAATTCTCAATTTACCGGGGTTTGACAAAACAGGTACCTTGCCTATTAATCGACATGGGGTTTCAGTTACGATATTTAATTGTGAAACATCAATTAAATGCAATTATAACTATTAGAGAAAACTCATGTCACATAATAACAATAACAACACCATTATTTGTGGTGCGCCAACTTGCGCAAAACAGAACCATAAATAAAATTTCATGCCACATAATGATAACAGTATTATTATTATTTCTTGCGCCAACTGGATAAATATTATTTACCGACTTGTAAATAATTAATTTATCAATGGACACGGTCTTGGTCCGTTCAAACTCCTCTTCCATTTATTGAACACCCGAATAAAAAAATTTATTCTCTTAAATAAATATTTTTATTTACAGACTAGTAAATAAATATTTATTAAATGTTCAATAAAATAAATAAATATATTTTATTCACAGGTGAATAAATATTTATTTAATTTATGCGATCATTTTACCTTGAATAAAATTATTCCTCGGTCTTGATAATAATATTCATTCCATTAATTAAATTCAAATAGAATTTAATCAAGACCACCAGAAACACTTAGTGTGTGACCCTCTAGGATTCTTTCTCGTTGGCATTAAGCGGGTTTGCCTAAAGTCCAAGATTACTGTCTAGAAACGGGTCAAGGCACCCAAGAGAAAGAACTTAAAGTTGCAACGACGACATCCATATACGAACGCTCACTGTGTAATATAATTTCTTTGTCACAATATTTCATCAAGCAGGTTTCATGATAATGTCATCAACCTATATGCTTGATACGTTATTCTTTGACTACCTAAAATAAACTCGTCGTTACACCATGGCCATGGAATTTAGGACTGACGGTTCTATTTCAATCAAAGGGCCGAGATATCAACTTCCATAAATGGAAGGGACAAATCTTTCCTCGACTTATCCATTGATAACATGTCATTCGTGACGCACCCAACGTACCATATTTCCCGCCAACATATGGCGTGACGGTTTTCGTCAGTAAATCAAAATGCGCGAGTCGTGACACGTATTAATGATAATCTTAAAATCTAAGAACCATTACACATGCTCGCAGATATGAATATCCGATGACACCAAAACATACGGAATTCCTAATGGCGGGTCTGTTCTCATAATCTCCCGTCTTGAAGATTACCAAGTGCGAATTTCATGAGACGAAGTCTCATCTGCTTACGAGTACTCGCACCTAACGGTCTGTATACTATGTGTTTCGTCATAGTATGTCATCCAACCGTAGAACTATATTTAAAAATACTGTCATAGCACTTCAAGCTTCTCATCATAGAGGGGAACTGTTCTGACCTTATCAATGCGACAAATACTCTGAGACATAATTACATCATAGTCATGCAGAACAATGAACAATATGTAATTAAATATTCATGTAATCAAAGTACAAACAGTTGGTTCTAAGACACCAACTCTAACACAGGATAGTTCTACACACTTTATTCTGCTTTGTAATTTCCATTTTGTTAATGTTTTGTGAAGTGAAATTTCACTATGTTTCTCTTCTTTGTGTTCGTAACCATGATCTCTCAACTCCATGGTAATGAAGTACTAACCTGAGGGTGTGAATTCGCGGAGGAGGTCCATAGTTACCCAAATCCTCATTCTGATTTCTTAAGTTTTTATTCAATTGTGATGGGGCGGTGGGGGTATTTTGATGTAGTGATTGTCCACCTTCCCTGGCTTTCTCCCTGTTTCATTCCAATCTATGTTAATTCTTTCTCTCTCCCTTGTCCCGGTTCTCTTCATATACGATGGAATGGAGGGAATTGGGCCATGATCAACAAACGATGGATTTGGGTGGAGTTTGGTGACATGTCTACTGTTGTGGCATGTTCATCATACGAAACCATGGAGGAAGTTGTTGCAGAAATGTCGGGAGTCACAGAGGTAGACAGGGTTTGCAGAGGAAGGAAAAACAAAAGAATCACACACAAGACACAGAGATTTACGTGGTTCGGGAAATGATCCCTACGTCCACGAAGAGGCAGAAATTTCAATATAGTCGGAAGCACAGAATTACAAGGAGTTTCAAGGTTCTCAAGCACACACAAAACCCTAGCCCAAAATGAGCTAAAATAAGGAGGACGAAGTACTATTCCACCAACCACACAGGAAGTCCATTGTGCTTCAATGAAAGGTAGCAAGAAGACTGCATCGTTACAGTACTGTGGGCATCCAAGTCCAATATGCTACAGTGGTCGACGGCTGAAAGTCTGCGTTGCTACAATACTGTTGACTCCAAAGTCCGACCTGCTGTAGTATGTTGCAGAAACGTCGAGAGTTGCAGCGACAGAAACAGCGAAACACGGAAAAATAAAAGGGAAAAAAACGACACAAGGATTTATGTGGTTCAGGAATAATCCCTACGTCCACAGAGAGCCAGAAAATCACTATATTCGGGAGCACAATTACAGAGTTTCAAAAAGAAACTCTAGCCCGAAAATGGGCTATAAATGGAGAAGAGGATCCACTGTTGCACAGGAAGTCCACGTCGCTACAGTGAAAGGCGGTCACCCAAGTCAAAAGTGCTACAATGGATGTCGGCTGGAAGTCCAAAAGGCTACAGTACAGTTGACTCCAAAAGTCCTCACTGTTACAGTGTCATGTCGGTGTCGGTCGATCAACTTTGCTACGGTGGTCGGAGTTGCTATGGTGCCCCAAAATTTGGGTCCAGGCACCCTTGGAGCAGGGGCGCGTTGCACCCTGCAACCCCCAACGAGCTCACCGCGAAGCTCGACCCGCGGAGTTGCGGCCTGGTGCGCGGTATGGGCCGAAAGCATGCGACCCAACCATTATTCAGAACAGATCGGGCTACACCAATCCTACGGAGGTGACATTCTATGTACAAAGAAGACTTCAGAAAGTGCATAGGATCTTATAATCTCAATAGAGAATGGTGATGCATGAATGTGGTCAAACCTTGGGTTCATCCCCTTTCCCTGTTAACTTGGTTTTTGTATGCTTTCATCTAATTTTGATGCATGCACACACATGTTTCTCTCCCCCTGCATTGCTTCATTTAGAATTAAGAAAAAGAAAAACAACAAAAAGAAACATAAGTGACCGAGAATAGTGGAACCGACCCCGAAACTCCTTCAGAACGACCCTGGACAGTCCCACTGGACTCCATTCTAGATTTTAAAAAATATTGTTTGACTGCAAGCTTGCAACAGTCACGGGATCAACTCGACGTCGTTGTTGGGGAGTTGGGACGACAATTCACTTTCCCTTCACTTTGTAAATATTTTACTGTTTTGAAATTAAAATTTAAAATCTAAAAAAACAAATGGACTTTGCTTTTAACTACGAAAATGTTTTGCTTTTTGCTAGACAGATGCAGAGAGCCATAAATGCATTAAGTAGAGAGACATTTAAGGAGCTCTTAGAGGACTGCGAACCATCAAAGCTAGAAGTCTTGCCCAAGGAGCTTACCGAGTTCTCAAAGTATTTACCGGAGTTCCATCAACATTCGGTCGCAGCACACAACAAGCTCATCCCTCCAACTTATGAAGAAGATATCATGACGGTGAAAGCCACATTGGAAACTCCTTCTCTACCACATGTTTTCACAAACCTCCAAGCGGCCCTTGATCAAGAACAAGAGCTCCAGGCCGAGCTAATGAAGGGAGTTGATCTTTACTTGAACTCAAATTCTTTTGATCTTACTTCACTTGAATTGGAATCTCACTTGTGTCTATGATACAGTCTCCATCAAGCCACATTTAGCCCCGAAGAATGAGGATGAAGAAGAAACCACACTGGACGTGGTGTATTTTGAAGAAAAATTAAAAGACCCAAAGCTGCCCACACCGGCAAAAAAGGAAGAAGTGGACAGCATCATCCCATAAGCTGGAGCTGAAGTAAAAAAGGCCTTCTACCTACCGCCAACTCCCATGGACAACAAATTTATTATTGAAGGGAAGCTGGACAGCATGCAACAAGGGAACCTCAAAAAGAAATGCTCGAATCACATAAGAACCACAAGGATGTGGTGGTTCTTACCACACAAACCCCATCCACCACATCATTGTAGATGATCATAAGGCTGTCCGGCTGCGGACAACATAAAATGCAGCAGTTTCGCCCAAAATTTCTTCTCCCATTTCATCCCTTTTCCAAAATTTTCATTTTCTGAGTTTAATTTTTAATGAGACTTATTTCCGTTTGTTTCTCTATGCAGGATACAGGTGGACAGCAACTTCAACACCTCTTTGAATATCACTTTAAGCCAATAAACTGTGAATCACACCTTCCCAAAGTTGTCAACTCAGGCACAAGATTGTACTATTTTCGATTCTACGTGAAAATTGCATGATTTCTGTTGAATGACATTGAGGTTTTAGTGGAGATTGTGGGGGGGGGGGGGGGGGTCTGATGGCTGCCTTGTTTGCTTTCTTTACTTTGTTTTGGTTTGTGTGTTTTAGTGAGTGTTTTTAAAAAACACAAAAAAAAACAGCTCTGTTTTGCAAAAAATGTACAAAGCTGTTTTTATAGTTTTTGTGTGTTTTTCAAACCTTCTTCGAGCTGATTGTGAGGAGCTTGGTCTTATTATTGAACCTCAAAAACTCAAATGATTGTTGATTTGTATTAGTTTCCTTGGGTTGTGATTTTCAAGCATTTGCATGATCTTTAATTAGAAATTGAAATCCAGATCCACTAGTGACTAGTCAATATTTAAATCTCTTACCCGAGAGACATTCTAAGCCCTTTATTGCATATTCTTCCTTGCAATCATTTTTTAAGAGTCCCGAATCATGTAGAAAAACTAGAACTTGTCTTGATTTTGTTTGAACCCATAAGATTAAAGTGTGTTACATTTATGACAGAGGTCATTGTTCGAATGAAAATCTTTTTATCCAATTAACCTCTATTTTGGGTCACCATGACATTTGACCCTTCTTAAGCTTTAGAGACCATGAAATACCTATTAGGCTAGCCACATTACAAGCTATAATTATCTCTACCTACACATCTATTTTGGGCAGTGTTTTCAAAAGATATATTCTAACATTGTTTTATGCATGTTTCCCTCTTTATTCACTGTTTGGTTGTGACCCACACAAAAAGAACAAAAGGGGGGATTGTTGTTCACTGGTCTTTGCCTGTTTGCAGGTTCGAGATGATGGGACGTCAATCATCCCCAATGCTACAGTTGCGAGGACGAAATCACGTGCACAGCCAGTGCTTGAAGAAATTCCTCAATGAAATCGGTTTGCAATACTGGTTGAATCAGGGACGCCGCACAGGCTCGAGCACATGGGGAAGAACAAGTGTAGCTTCGACCGAAGCTAACGATCTGAAGTTGATGGAACTCAAGACCTCCCTTACAGAAGAGGAACCTTGGGTATTCGGTCACCAGTGGCCATAGGTCTAAGGCAGCGTGTCGCGTCGATGTGAACAGCGGAAAAAGCCAGCAAAAGGGAGTCGGCGCAAGGACGAGTTGCCAGATCCAAAGCCTACGCGCAAAGGCAGAGGAGATCGGCACAGCAAGATCCGTCGCACAGGGCGACGCGAAGAGAAGTGCCGAAGATGGCAGGGGGCGGTGCTGCCGTGATGGTGGCCAATGGCCTGGGCCGCTGCCCCCCACGGGGGAAAATCCTTAGGTGTCGGCCGAGAAAAAAGAGACGGGGAGGGAGGGGTAGGGTTTAGAGAACCTCCTTTGATACCATGGATCCACTCTCTTTATCAATCAACATGGTATCAAAGGAGGTCTGATCTAAAACCCTCCCTCCTGTGTAATTCTCCCTAGGTTATTTTTTTTCGTAAGAATTTCGCCTGGGGGCGGGCCCGTCAAAGCTGTCTACCCCCTGCCGACTCCCTCGTCCGGGCTTCCCCCTACGTGCTCGGCTCTTTCGCAGCGCCCCGTCACCAGCACGACCGTGCAGAGCCCTTCTCCTGCGACGGGCCACTCCCTCTCGTGCGATGGCGCCTCCCTGCGCGATGCCTCTCTTGCGCGACGTCCTCCAACTCTCGTCGCTCTCCCGTGCGAGGCAATCTCCAGCGGCCTCCCCTCCCGTGCGACGGCTCCTCAGCGTTGCCCCTGCCATCTCTGGCTCCCTCCCGGCGGATCCCTCCCTGTGTGTGACGCCTAACGAAACCCTCCAGCTCGACGGCTCCCTCCCAGCATCTCCCTCCCAGCATCTCCCTCCCGGCGGAACCCTCCCTGCGCGCGGCGCGCGATGGACCCGCCTCTGCTGCAGGCGGTCTGCCTCCAGTCAACGGCAGCCCCTCCCTGTGCGCGACAGCACCACGCGGCCCCCTCCCTGAGCGGCGTCAGCATCCTTGACCGATTCACCAATTTCGACTCCTTTGCGGTTATCCCAACTCCCCGATCTCTGTTGCACCTATTTGCAGCCTTCCCGACGCCATCTCGCAGGTGACCGGCCAGCGGTTCGTCGACATCAGCAGGAACCTCATCTCCGCCGAGATCCCACCTGGCCCGGCCGGCCTCCGCTGCTCCCTCTCGTTCGGCCAAATCTGGTCGATCGCGCCTACGCATCTTTTCTTCTCCAACGTCCGCGACAGCCCCTCCACCCCGATTGCTCGTCCACTTGTGTCACGCGCGCCTTCTGTCGGTTGCGCCTCCTCCCCAGTGCCTCGTCGACCGGCCTCGCCTATGCGGCTTTCCCGGCGCACTCCATCCACCGGCCCGCCTGTGTGGCCTTCTCGGCGCTCCAACGACAGGCCCGCTTGTGTGGCCTTCTCAGCGCTCCAACGATCGGCCCACCTGTGTGCTTTCCCGACGCTCCATCAATCACCCCGCCTGTACGGCTTTCCCGACGCTCCATCGACCGGCCCCGCCTATGCAGCTTTCCTGGTGCCTCGTCGACCGGCCCGCCTGTACGGCTTTTCCGACGCCTCGTTCGCACATCTTTTTCAATGGATTCATCCATCTTTTTTCATCTCAAGGGGGGCCTGTGATCGCAGATGATTTATTTTGCTTCGTCTTATTTTGTAATCAAGCTGGGTATGTCCAGCTTGAGGGGGGAGTGTTTGCACTATTTTGTGTTTGCTTTGTCTTTTTAGGTTTGTTTTCTTTAATTATGTGTTCAAGCTAGGTAGACCTAGTTTGAGGGAGAGTGTTGGAGTCTGCGTCCCACATCGGACTTGTGGTCTTATGTGGTCTTTATTATTCATTATAAAATAACCTCAATACCTCCTTTAGAGAGGAATCTTGGGTATTGGATCCACTCTCTTTATCATTCAACAATTAAAAAAGCCTCAACGCCTCAATATGTTGCAAGAAGGCCTATGCAGATTTATTGATTAAGCATGCACTTTTGCCCACATCAAACAGCAGCCTTGCACTGGACCCTCTCAGCTCGCACTAGGCAGCCACTATCCTAGCTTCTCCCCTCAACTGTAGCAGCTTGATCCTCACGTGAGCATGCCGAGCAGAACCTGATTTCCACTGTAGTTGCAACACAGCGTAGCGCATGAGCCCCGATTCTTCCAGAATGAATACGGAGCTCGATCATGGGACGAGTCTCTCAACCGAGTATGATCCTTTTCCAAATTTTGTTGCGAGGTGAGGATGGGGTACTGCATATAAAGGGGATGAGGGTATGCGAGAATTGAATTCCCCCTTGCAGGATTGTATGACACTTCTTATTCTGCTTTGTAATTCCATTTTGTTCATGTATTGTGAAGTGAAATTCCACTCTGTTACTCTTCTTCTTTGTGTTTGCAATCCCTTCTTCGTTCTGTAACTGTGATCTCTCAACTCCATGGTAATGGAGTACTAACCCAAGGGTGCGAATTCCCGGGGGAGGTCCATAGTTTTACCTGAATCTCCATTCTGATTTCTTAAGTTTTAATTCAATTGTGGTGGGACAGTGGGGGTGTTTTGGGATTGGCATAGCGAACATCCACCTTCTCTAGCATTCTCTCTGTTTCATTCCAACCCCTGCTAATTCTCTCTCTCTCTCTTATCTCAATTCTCTTCATATACAATGGAATGGAGGGAGTCGGGGCATTATCAACAAACGATGGATTTGGAGGGAGTTTGGTGACATGTCTATTGTTGCATGTTCATCATACGACAATAGAGGTGAGATTCTGTGTACCTAAGGGAATTTTAAAAGTGCATAGGATCTTAAAATCTCAGTAGACGATGGTGATGCATAAATGTTACTGATTGCATTATCAATTGGATGATGGCAACATAAATGGATAATAAGGGTTATTGGTGATCGAACATTGTGTTCCTCCCCTTTCCATACTAACCTGGTGTTTGCCTGCTTTACGTTTCTCTCACTCCGCATTCCTTCGTTTAGAATTAAAGAAAAAACAACAACAAAAAGAAACATAAGTGATTGAGAATAGCAAAACCGGCCCCAAAACTCCTTGCAAATGACCTTGATCAGTCCCACTAGATTGCATTCTAGGTTTACAAAAATATTGTTTGACCGTGAGCCTGTGACAGCCACGTGATCACTCGTCTTTTGCAACTTTTTCAAACAGTGTTGGCTCCACGGTTGACAATAAAGTAGCATGCTCTACTACCCTCATTCTTCGCGTCTGAGTTGGCGCAGCTCTATCTCCAATTATATTTGAGGGATCAACTTTCATCCTCATGCCTCTTCTCTGAGGGGTAGGTTGACTTTCTTCAACAGCTTACTCATTCAATCCAGCTTCTGAGACTTCATCGTTTGAAGAACCTTGTATAGCTTCTGAATTTGCACCAATTTTATCATCTTCTTCGCTCTGTTCAAAATTTGAACTCCTAGAATTCCTTCCAGTTTTCTCAATAACTATAACATTATTACTTCCACCAATTTTGACCAGCCTTTATTGTAGCATTTGTAGGCCTTACTTCTTTGTTCAGTAGCCTAAGAACACTCCCTCATTGTTCAGTAGCCTAAGAACACTCCCTCGTTGTTCAGTAGCCTAAGAACACTCCCTCATCTGTTGTATCACCGTACTTATCTTGATTGTCTTCTTTATTCTGAATATAGAATCTTCTTCTAAAAACTCGAAAGTGTCCCGGTGAAGGCTTCCTTCCATGCCACATTTCATAGGGTGTTCTTTCCTCTCAAGGGCTTAGCAAAGCCCGGTTTTGAGTGGACACCACGACTTAAACTGCTTCCATCAATTTTACCCAGCCTTTGTTGTAGCATTTGTAAGCCTTACTTCTTTGTAAGTAGCCTAAGAACACCCCCACATATGTTGTATCATCGTACTTGTCTTGATTGTCTTTTATTCTGAATATAGAATCCGCTTTTAAAAACTCGAAAGTGTCCTGGTGAAGGCTTCCTTCCATGCCACATTTCATAGGGTATTCTTTTCTCTCTGGGGCTTAGCAAAGACCAATTTTGAGTGTACACCACGACTTGAACTGCTTCCATCAAATAGTGGTGAGAAACACCACTCTTGATAAGCAGTGTTTTGGCCATATTATTCACCATTTGGTTCCGTCATTTGACAACCTCATTATGTCGTGAGGTCCTAATCGAGGATATTGTTGGATTGGTGTAGCCCGATCCTCTCGGATGATGTCGGGTTGAATGCTTGTGGCACATATTGCGCACCAGGCCACAACTCCGCGGATCGAGCTCCGCGATGAGCTTGTTGGGGCTTGCAGGGGGCAACACGCCCCTGCTCCAGGGGTCTGAGAGCCGAAAGCCCCCGACCCAATTTTTGGTGCACTGTAGCACCCCCGACCGACTATAGAAAAACTCACCGGTCGACACCGACAGGTACTGTAGCGGTGCGAACTTTGGCACGACTACTGCAGCAGCTCAGACTTTGGAGACAACAGTACTGTAGCTTCGTGGACTTCCAGCTGTCGGCCACTGTAGCACCTTGGACTTGGGTGGTCGCGGCATTGTAGCGATGTGGACTTCCAACCACATTTCATTGAAGCGCAGCGGGCTTCCTGTGCAATTCGTGGAATAGTGATTCATCTTTTTTATTAGCCCATTTCGAGTTAGGGTTTCTGGGTGTTAGAAACTCTGAGATCTCATTGTAATTGTACTCTCGGATTTCATAGTGAAGTGATTCTGTCTCTCCGTGGACGTAGCGATCATTCTCGAACCACGTAAATCTCCGTGTCCCAAGCTCTTGTTCTTTTGTTTTTCCCTTTTACTCTTCTGTCAATTGTCTGTCGCTGCGACTCCCGACGTTTCCGCAACAGATACTTCATGTTTGATGTCATGTTTCTCGGGGTACTTTCCCACTTCAATGGATGTATACTCTGTTCCATTATCGGATTGCAAAATTTTGATAGTGCGACCAATCTCATTTTCCACTCTTCTTATGCCTCTTCATGCACTCCATAACCACTTTCTTGCTTTGCATGAACATAGACTGTAGTCATCAACGAAAAGAATGGAGTACCTTTCTCAACATGTGGCAAGTTGATTCATTGGACCACATACGTCAGTGTGGAACAGATCAAGTTGGATGCCCTTGGGTTACATGTCATCTTTCCTTGCATGCATGCACCGCACGTCCTTTCTAAGTCGCACTTCATATTTGGGATATCCATTGCGGCTCTCAACATAAATAGGTTTTCCATGCTTTGTTGGTGAATGTGGCCTAGCCTCTGGTGCCACAAATTGTTTTTTCCTCTTCCATTGTAAGGAACATGTTCTCCACCTGGTAAAGATTACCATTCGCGCGCCAACTTTCCATGAGAGAATTCTTAGTTTTGCCTTTGATCAAGCATCCCTTCCGATTGAAGGTAACCTCAAGCCCAAAGTCACAAAGTTGACTCACGCTCAAGAGGTTATGACACAAGCCATCCAAATAGAGAACTTTTGTGCTCTTTAGTTCGCCGCCTACTATAACCTGGTCTTCCTGTTTTCTTTGATCTTCAACGCTTCGTCATTTCCAAAACGGATAGTTCCATCAACTCTCTTCTTCATGTTTTTCAAGAGGTTCATATTTTCATTCATGTGGGATGAACACCCACTATCAAGGATCCAAGTACTGTTATTCTTTGTAGCTTTGAGTGTAATTTCAGTCAAGCTTGTCTTCTCTCTTCTTCTCTTTCCAGGAAATGCCCAAACAAGTTGAGACACAGGGCAGAGTTATTACTCTCTCCTTCCAATGGAGAGTATTTATTTTTCAATGGGATCTTGTTTGGTTGTCTCATCTTTGACTCCCATGGTAGCTATTTCCACTTCTTTTCTGCCTGCCTGCAGTCAATGGATTTATGCCCAAAATTAGAGCAGTGAAAACAGCATTAATAGGAGTTTCTTCTTTGAAATGAAGGATACGGTCTCATCCTTCTTTGCTAATAGCCAAATGCCTCTCCTCTCAGGTAGCTTCCTGCCTCTTGACAGTAGGACATTGTGTGACCAAGATAGCCACAAAATTGGTATTTCATTAATGGAAATATTTTTCCACATTCATTCCCCCACGTGTCTCCTGCCTTGGAGAAATTCTTCAGTTGATTAATAACCCTTGGGGATTGAGGGTTGTCCACAGCCTTCTGCTTCCCTTTAATCTGGGTTGAACTGATCCTGCTTGTGATGTCTCAGCATCAAAGCCAAACCCGCTTTTACCCACGTTCCAAGGTCTTTGTTCATTTAGCACCTTCTCGACACCACCCTTGCTTAGCCCTCTCCAATAGTTCTTCATCTGAGAACCTTCCAAACCGCAATTTCTTTGCCGAACAGCTGCCTTTATTTCTGATTCAAGTTTTCTTCACAAGATTACAGCTTCTTCGAGAGAGATTCAACCTATTTTGTCCGCTCTTTCATGCAAGCATTAAGTCATCAATCACCTTAGCTTGTTCTTCAAATTTCAGTTTGAATACCACTGCTTCTCCCAAGTCTCCATGACTGGTAGATAGATCTTCCAATTCTTTGTCCAGTCGATCGATCTCAGCTTCAAGCTAATCAACATATTCAGATGACTCTTTCAACAACTCACCAATCTTTCTATTTTTCTTTCTTTGAATATCGAGTACTTTAAGAGCTTCCTTGATAGGATAGTAGGGGCTTGAAGGGGGGATTTCTATAGATTTCTATTGCTGGGAACGAGATTACAGCAGAAACAGGAGAAGAATGATAAGACCCCACACCAACAGTAACACTGGACAGGCGTCTTTGTATGTATTTTGAGAGAAACGGGAGCAGAATTGCAGTAGGAGGAAGAAGAAGTGGGAGAGGATGGAAGAAGAAGCTCGAGAGTCTCCCCTGGATGCTCTCACCCAAGCTACAACCGAGTTCACGAGCAGAATGATAAGACCCCACCAACAGTAACACTGGACAGGCGTCTTTGTATGTATTTTGAGAGAAACGGGAGCAGAATTGCAGGAGGAAGAAGAAGTGGGAGAGGATGGAAGAAGAAGCTCGAGAGTCCCCCCTCGATGCTTTCACCCAAGCTACAACCGAGTTCACGAGCAGAATGATCCTTGTGCCCTTCTCTCACCAGCCTTCCCCTATTTAACATCCTTGGACCCTCCCCGAACGAACCCCCAGTTGCCCCCCCCCACCCCTAACAACTACAGTCGGCCCAACAAATCCCCCCATGGGAGTTACAACTCTGCCCCTGGCAGATTCCCTTATATAACAACCCCACCTACCTAACACAGCCCCACGCTTTCCTATCAGTGTTACCCTCCCAAAAAACCACCTTGACCTGAAGGTGGTGGTCGTGTCCCATAATGTGACGGCTCGGTCCAGCCCCCCGATGATCAGTGGACCAGAATTAAACACAAACCAGATCGAAACACAACTGCAGTGGTGAGGGTTGATCTCCAACGGAAGTGCAGTGGGGCCAACAGCAAACCCAAGCTCGTGTGTTGAATGACAAATCGGGCAGTGCTTCGCATCTCTCCAGTATCCACCAGAACAGTTTTCATATCTCATAAGTGAATTGAAATAAGTCTATCTGCAGTACTTTAAAAAAAATTGGGTACAACCGCGCAAGCGGCACACGACACAACAAAGAAAATACAGAGATAAACCGCTGGTCCGGGAACTTGACCCCGCGACCACGCCCCAAACCCCTCTCCACCCTTACCACCCCAGCCGAGCGCGGGGAGCCTATCTGCAGTACTTTATAACACTAAGATAATGGTGGAAAGGATCTCATTCCCAATCCAAGCATCAAAAGCTTGGAGACGGCTCCATTTTTGCTTTTACACTTCTCTCCTAGATTAGCACCAGAAAAATCCAAAGAATCATTAGCAAGCACTCCCAAGGACAGAGCCTTTTGTAAAGCAACTACCATTCCAGCCCCCCCCCCCCCCAATCGCACCCTCACAATAACAGAAAGCAATTCGGCGGCAATATCAGCTACTCCACCCACCATTCCTCCTAATTTCTAGATCTCAAGGTGTCTGACCAACGCATCCCTGCTGTGAAAGAATTTGGCTCCTCCCAAATGCCATTCGGGTCCAACAACCTCTTCATCCATAACAACAATATCAATTACCCCAATAACACCATCGAGGAGCCTTATGGTTTCATCACTTTCTGGTTCTGCCAGGAGGCCTCTAGGATCCCCTTCCGTGTAGAGTATTCCCTTAATTGGTGCCAACAGCTGCTGCAAAAAATGCACAACATCAGCAACAGAAGATTCCATGACCTGAGCCAAAGTAGAAACCAGATTGACAGGAGAAACAAGAACATCAAAATGAAGATTGGTTTTTGGTCCTAGCAATGTCCCCTGAGCATGTATCTTAGCATTCTTCTTTTGGATGGACATATTCTCGGGCCGCGAATACGCCCCGATTGCTAGTACCCGCTGGGTTTTATAGGCTCCCAACTCCCGGTCCTTTAAAATCAAGTTCTGTCATAGTGTACTTGTTGCCACCTGTTGCGGAAAACGTCGGGAGCAACGAAGCGAAAAACAGATCACAAAAGAATAAAGGGGGAGAAAATCAGCGTAACGAGAACACAGAGATTTACGTTGTTCGGGAATAATCCCTACGTCCACAGAGAGGCAGAATTTCACTAGTTTCGGGAACACAATTTATAGGGAGTATCTCAAGTTTCTCACACATAAACCCTAGCCCGAAATGGGCTACATAAGGATGAAGACGATTCACTGTTCCACCAACCGCACAAGAAGTCTACATCGCTACAGTGTCGTGGCCACACAAATCTAAAGTACTACAGTGGCTGGCGGCTGGAAGTCCGCGTCGCTATAGTACTGTTGACTCCAAAATCCGCACCGCTACAGTGATCAAAGTTGCTACAATGCCCGAAAAATTTGGATCGGGGGCCTTCGACCCTCGAAACAGGGGGCGCGTTGCCCCCTGCAACCCCCAATGCATTGGAGCACTATATAATTTCAGCCACACCCATCACTTTCATTTCATTCTCATTCTTAAGTGTGTCACATAGATCATTAAACATGGATTTATTCATCATCATAATTTATTCCATGATCAAGGAGTATTTAATACATACATGTAATTTTCCAATCAAAAGGTATGTGCATAAAAGTGAACACCCTTGATAGAAATGGGTACGGCATTCACTACACAATTGGTTTGGCATGGAAAATCGCGGTGAAAATTCAACAGCATAACGACGACACTTAAAAATTCATAAAATGGGTTGATGAGAACGAAATGGGTCTCATCATTTGGACATGAAGCGGACAGTAATAGGGACATGGAAGGACATGTCCACACATTTAGAATTAGAAAAAGGCATAAACTTGAATAAAAAATGAAAAGAAATGATGTTTACAAAATTTCAGCATGATAACAAGTGTACATAGGAGGGATTAATGAGAGATAAAGAGATCTCTCATTATTTAGACATAAGAATGGGAGGTGTGAAGACATACCTCATCATTAGTAATTGAAAATAAAAGAGCATAACAAGATAAAGAAACTTGGATAAAGATGAGATAGGAAAGAACCCTTACAAAATTTCGACATAGTGACAGGTGTTCTTAGGAGGGCTTAATGAGAGAGAAAGAGGTCTCTCGTGATTTATACATCATAAAGGCAGTATGGGGGAGGTGCGAAAACATACCTCATCATTGGAAACAAAAGAATAAAAGGGCATAACATAGAGTAAATTCTTGAATAAAAGTGAGAAAGAGAGGATCCCTTACCTTAAGAGTGTGACACCAAAAGCTTGAAAGGGGCTTCTTGAGAGTTTGGGGGCATCTTAGGAGGATTCTAAAAAGAGGAGCAGAATAAGGTCGTGCTCCAAGGATTTTGAGTGAAGAGAAGTGGGAGCTTGGATGAGTCTATATAGGAAGAGAGAGATTTCTTTAATATTTAGATTTTGGACTCTACAAAATAAAATATTTCAAACCACAAACCATCTCATGATGTTTACCAAAGCGGAGAGGTTTTCAGTATTTTATTAGGCAAAGGGCCGAACATATTAAAATAGTGTTCTTACTTATGTGGAGGTGAGTCGCACTTTTAAATAAATGAATTTAAAACTTTAAAATATATTAAATGTTTTGGAAGATTCATAAAGGCTTAATAAAATTAATCAAGTAAACTTAAAATCGCATTATTTTAAGGGGAAAACATAGATTTGGCCGAGAATATCCATTATAGTATTTATTGCATCATTTTTGGGTCATTATGATGTCATAAAACATACCGTATATTTAAACGGTATTTAATTTTTACCCGAAAATTCGACTATCTCAGAAAATTATGAAAAATTCATTGTTGGATAATTTTGACGTTCTGATTCCAAAAATAATATTCATTTTATCTAAATAATTTTTTAAATATGCGCATTTTCACTTTTAAAATAAGATTCGACATTTATTGAAAAATGTTGGGTTTTTGACTAACAGTTTTTGAATTTATATAAAAAGTACATTTCACTTCATAAAAATTATATAACCATTTTTAATTAATAAACCTTATTTAATAATAACATTTTATTAAAATGCTATTTATTTCAAAAATCCGTTAAATCATAAAAATAAATCCCTTAATTGAATTTGAATATTACACAAATATACAATTTGTGTTTAATTGAATCAAAATCAAAATCATTTATAAACAATAAAAATGAAAATAAATTCATTATTCTATACAATATACATATTCATATTTTTAAGGTCTGGATACATATCCCTTTATCACATCGGTGCACGCCCTAAGAGTAAGGTCACGGCAATGAGACTTTCATGGGGTTGTTCGGCAAACATGGTTTGGATCGTAATCTCAATGAACTTAAACTTCTCCAGTAAACAGTTTCGTTCATGCTTAAGTTGTAGGATCTCAGTTTGAGTTTGGTCAAAGGCAAAGCTCAGTGATGCTATCTCCCTCGGAAACTCCGATAAATGGGCTTCATATGGTACAATCCTACTGGATTAGGCCAACACTTTGTCTGTGTCAATTGGATTTGTTAAAGCCCTATATTTATATTAATAATGTGATCACTATTTAACGTCTATATTAACAACGATAATATTCTTAACGGTCTTTTAAATCCAAAGATATAACTAAGTGCATGTGTTTTCTATAACCATATTACATAATAATACATTTAATTAAATCACAAAGGAAAACTTCATTTATTTACAGGTTCGGTTATAAATAAAGGGAAGAGGTTGAGAGAGGGGATAACCAGACTCCAGAGAGAATATTGGGAATTGGCCATAGGCTTGGAATCGTCCGTTAAGGCTTGGGCGAGATCACTCCTGATCGTCTTCTTTTCCTACCTCTAATGTATTTCTGATTCATTTTGTACTTAAATACAAGTACAAAGGGGAGTGTATTAAAGAACCATGGGAGCTTCTCCCCAAATCATTTTGTAGATGGGCGCCCACCTAGACCACCGAGATTGCAAGAACTATCATCAGGAGAACAACATGGTGGTAGAATATCAGGTGGACAATAACTACCATTCATAAACTTTCAGCAACATCCAAAAACCTCCAGATAAACTTTCAGCAACATCCAAAAACCTCCAGAGAAATCCATACAAGAAAGTCATCAAGCCATGAGGTAGCTGGCTTAGCTATGTAGCTTGGTTCTGAAAGTAAAGAAGCTCTTGATTTCTCATTCAA
Organism: Viscum album; assembly: GCA_963277665.1. Classification (NCBI taxonomy): domain Eukaryota; kingdom Viridiplantae; phylum Streptophyta; class Magnoliopsida; order Santalales; family Viscaceae; genus Viscum; species Viscum album. Next base: position 87,497,042 of record OY728140.1, on the reverse strand, counting down.
AAGTGAATTCAAGACGCAATGATTGATGGAGCATAGCTGGTTCATATGACTTGATTCAATCCTAGTAAGCAATGCTATGCTTGCAAAAGAATGGGAAACTAAGACAGCAATGAGAACGATTTTAACTCCCCAAAAGACCAAGAATAGGAGCATGAACTTCCTTCAAATAGCGTGAAAACAATCCAAGACCTTCAGCACTGATGCCTTCATTAGATTCCTTAGAAGATAATAACTTTTTTGTATGGCAAGCAGTCAATTATGTTATTCTCTGCTCTCATAAAATCAAAAACTACTAAGGCGATAAAAGCAGTAACTTGCAGAAGTCCAAGAGAACAGCAAAAGCAGCAAACATGGAAAAATCACGGCAGGCGGGTATGGCAATGAAGCTTTCTACAGCAAATGCTAAAACTTCTGACAAGCTAGCCAATGTTATTGACAGACTGATTTTTACAAGTGCATTGCTGATTCTTTCTTCGGCATCAATATTGGGTAACCCTCCATTAGGATCTGGCACGGTTGCAAAAATCAGCTGCTCGATTCTGTAATATGAACGTTTCTCTTCCGCCGCCCTACTGCCAGGCCCTACCCACGGCTTGTATGGAAAATTAACTTGTTCCTGAGATAAGGCACCTCTGTCAACAAAACTTAAAAGCCTGGATTTCTGAAGAAAAATAGATGCTGGAAACTTCATCCGTTCACGCAAGCTCACCAAAATGTTGACCTGCTAAGACCGCATATGTACCGTTACAGAAACTTTTACCACCTTTATAGCTTTAGTAACTGGAATATGATGATACTCATTTCAGTGTGGTGGTTCTTGATTACAGTCCATAGCTTCTGCAGCTTCTGCTAACGGCTGATTGAAGCTCCCTCTTGCAGCCTCTTGAGCTGCTCGTTTCTCCTTACATTCTTCCCCAGTATCTGCAGCTCTCAATTTGTGTTGCTCGCTCAACTCGGCAACACGCCCAGTAACTGTAACAGTTTCCTCTGCAATACCAGCAACGAACAAGAGGTCACACTGTCTCTTGTATTCTGTTCTCCCGCTATGTATGAGCTGATCATCTCTATTCCTCGCCATTCCTATGTATGAGCAGCTATGTACTCCGTTTTCTTCCGCTCTTCAAGCCGTACCGGAAAGAGACCGTGTTTCTCCTCCTTGCCATTAATGTCCCGTCCGAACCGGAAAACATTCAAGCTTACTACAGTAGCTTTCCAACTTACAGCGTCGTCATCATCCGTTTGCTTCATTTGTTCTGGTTTTTCCCAATGTTGGAGTCTGCATCCCACATCGGACTTGAGGTCCGGTGTGGTTTTTAATATTCATTATAAATACACCCCAAGGGCTCCTTTAGAGTGTACACCTTGGGGGTTCGGGTCTCCTATTTTCTCAACCTACATGGTATCAGAGGAGGTTTGATCCCTCCCTCACATATTTTTTTTTCCGATCTAGGGTTCTTTGCAATTCCCCCGTGGGGGGCGGCGGCCTCAAAGCCCCGTAGGGTTACCGCCGCCGCCCCTCCGCCTCTGCCCTGCGCGGCTCCCTGGCGGGTCTCCCTAATCTCCCGGCGGCTCTCCCTCCCGGCAACCCTCCCTCCAGGCGGCGCTCCCTCCAGGCGGCTCTCCCTCCGGCGGCTCTCCCTCCGGCGCGGCTCCCTTCGCCCAGCGGCGCCTCGCCCTCGGCCTCGCCCCCGCGGATCGCCCTCGTCGGCCCTCCGCGGCTCTTCCCGGCGGCGTCCAGATCCAGCGCGGATCTCCTTCCATGCGCGCTCCTCCCGGCGGATCGGTTCCTCTCCTTCCATGCGCGCTCCTCCCGGCGGATCGGCTCCCATCCTCCATGCGCGCGCCTCCGGTCCAGATCCGGTGCGCCAGCCCAGACGGCCCCCTTCCCGAAGGCCCTCCTTCTCGGCGCCCTCCCCATCGCGCATCTCGTCGCCCCCATCGGCCCCGGTGCGCCTCTGTGTCGCGCCTTGTCCCGGCGACCCTCCCAGCGCGCGCTCGTCCTGCGCGCGATCCTCTCGGCGGCTCCGTCCAGATCCGTCCCGGCTGCTCCGTCCAGATCGCCCCACGCCTCCCGCCGCTCCCGCTGCTCTCGCCGCGCGGCTCCCCTCCCCGCCGGCTTCGCTCTCGCCGCGCGACTCCCGCCCGGGCCTCCATGCGCGTCAGCCCGCGGCTCGCATCTTCCCTCTGTGCGACGAACGCCGACTCCCCCAATCCCGGTGGTTCCCTCCCGTCGCGATCCCTGCGGGCTCCCTGCTTCGCCACGCTCCGCCCTCCCTGCGCGCTTCCCCTGTGCGACGGGATCCAGCCGCTCCTCCTGCGGCGTTTCTCCCCGACGTCGCCCCTCCTGCTCACAAGCGCGCCACCTCCGTCCAGCCTGAGCGGCACCAATCCTCCCGGCAGATTTCTCTCCCTGCCGGCTCCTCCGACAGCCGGCCTCCACCCCTGCCGCGCCTCCCTGCTGTCGCGCCTCCCTCCGCGGTCCTCCTGTGCGCGCAGCACGGCCCGGCGCCTCTCTTCCAGCCGGCGTCTCTGGCTCCAAGTTACTCCCAGCGCCAGCGGCCACCCTTCCCCGGAGGTCTGCTGCTGTCTGGCAGCTCCTTCCGCCCTCCCGCGCGACTCTCTACCGGCGGATCTCCCCCTGCCGGCATCTCCCTGCGCCTCTCCTGCGGTTTCTGGTTCTGTCCGGCCCGCCTCTCCCTGCCCTAGCAGATCGGCCCGCCTCCGTCAGAGCGGCTCTCCGACGTCTGCCCCTCTCCGTCCGGCTGCTCCCTTCCCGGCGGATCCTTCGCGCCGGCACCCGCCCGTCCGGTTACTTCCCTTCCAGAACCGGCTCCCTCCAGGCGAACCGGTCCAGGCTGCTCCCTCCATGTCGGCCTCTTACTGCTTCCTGCGGAATCCCCGCCTCCCTGCCCGACGCCTCCTGCGGAATCACCGCATTCGATTGCCGGCCTCTTCCTGCGGATTTCCCGGCGCTTCGACGACCGGCACCGCCATTGCGGATTTCCCGGCGCTTCGACGACCGGCACCGCCATTGCGTCTTCCACGGCACTTTGACGACCGGCCCTCCCGAGCGGATTTCTCGGCGCTTTGACGATCGGCCCGACATTACGGATTTCCCGGCGCTCTGACGACCGGCCCGTAGTGCGGATTTTCCCGACGCTCTGACGACCGACCCGCCAGTGTGGATTTCCCGACGCTCTGTTGCTCGACCCCGCACTTTTCCGGCAATGACCCATCTTGCGTCCGCGACATCATCCATCCATCATCCTGCGGGGGAGCTTCAATCGTGAGGGGGAGCAGCAGCCTTTGCAGCGTTCTTTTTATTTCGTCTGGTTTTGTAATCAAGCTGGGCATGTCCAGCTTGAGGGGGAGTGTTAGCGTCTGTTTTGTTGCTTTCTTTTCATTATATGTCCAAGCTAGGTACACCTAGCTTGAGGGGGAGTGTTGGAGTCTGCACCCCACATCGGACTTGAGGTCCGGTGTGGTTTTTAATATTCATTATAAATACACCCCAAGGGCTCCTTTAGAGTGTACACCTTGGGGGTTCGGGTCTCCTATTTTCACAACCTACACCCAACATACTGACAAGAAAGCAGAGACCGTCGTTTGTTCCTGCTACACAGTTTGTGTCTCGCGCTGTTGCGTCGGACTGATCTCCTCATGCCTAGGATTCGAAAGTCCAGAAGTAGGTTGACAAACAGAAAATCTGGCTAAAACTCTTGTTTGGTCCTACGACATTACCTGAACCACTGGTATTTGTGTCTGCACGGTCTGCAGCACCTCTCACGGTTGTCGCTCATTTTCATCTCTCCAAGTTTTGACTGGAAATATTTTCAACGTCTCTTCATTTCTCGGCCGCTAGTGTATGCAACATCATTCTGGACAAAATTTCACCAACAATCCTCGATCAACCTTCTCAAGCATGTCTCTCAACGAAAGCACCAATTGATAGGATGGTAGGTGCATAAAGAAGAAATTTCTATAGATTTCCATTAGCAAGAAAGAGATTACAGCGGAAACAGAAGAAGAAAATAGATTAGTAGAATAAGAAGACTCCCCAGGGACACTCCCTGAAGCCAAGGCCTAAGCCTCCCAATCAGCCACAACTAAATGCCACAGAATATTAAGTCCCCATCCCCTCCGCCAACTACCTCTGCCCGTGTTTATTACCCCCAACTACTTCCAACAGCCCCAACAACTAAATTCAGTAAAGTACAATACTGCCACTGGCAGTTACTCCCCCCCCCGGACAACTCACTTCCAACAGCCCCAACAACTAAATTCAGTAAAGTACAATACTGCCACTGGCAGTTACTCCCCCCCCCCCCCGGACAACTCACTTCCTTATCATCCCTCTAGTTCCACCTTGAGATCAACAATAGCCTCCGGTTAATGGTTATTCTTTCATTCAGATTTTTCTTCTTCAACTGTTGCCATCATTGAATCTTTTGTATCAGACTTGAATTTTATTTCAACCTTCATAGGATAGGAGTCGTGTGAGGGGCTGTGAGAGTGTTGTGTTGTGCAGTGATGGATAGGGGGTATTGAATAAGGGTGGTTTTGTACTTTTTTTTATATTTGATTGTTGGGGTTGTTGGAATAGTTGAGGAATAATAAATAGGGTGGGGGCAATTGAAAGGGTGTCTGGGATATTTTTCTTTGGCTTCAGCTTTGTTGTAGTGGAGGCCTCGGTCTTAGCTCCTAGGGGTTTGTCAAGGAGATTCCTCCCTTCCTCGTCTCCTTCGTCTTCTTCTTCTGTATTCTACAATAACCCGGTTTTATTCTGCTAATAGAAACTGATGTTTTCCCTCTCTCTCTCTCTCTCCACGGTCTTATCAAATTGGTACTTTCATTGACAATAAAAACACGAAACAAGGATCGTTGGAGTGTTTTGACCAGAAATGATGTCGAAAGCATCGGCATCCGAGATAGAAGCTTCCATAAAGGTACATGCGGAGTTCCTGAATCAGCAACGCGAGTTTATGCGTTTGCTACAAGAACGAGGAGTTCGCAACATAGACGGAAGAAAAATTGCCAGCCCAAATTCGGGCAGAAGAAAATGGAACGCAGCCACGAGAGGCGTTGCAGTCCGTGCATACACAAGTTTGTGCGGAACAATGAACGTCTATAGCCAGATTTTCTGCTCAGCAGCCAACACCTGGATTTTCGAGTTCTGTCCGTGAGGTGATCAGTCCGAAGTGGCGCAAGATGAAAGCGGAAAATGACGCTGACTCGCTAAAACATCAGCCTACAAGGAGTGCATGAATGGAATAGGCAAGACTAGTTTCGGAGCGGCGAAACAAGTATGCTTCTAGTTCGAGATTTGATGGACACCACAAAAATCAAATAGAAACGCAGGCGATTGATGCATTTCGACCTACAGTAAGGCTACAAAGCTTTGACAGTCGCATGCAAGACGTGCAATCTACCCTCGACATTTTTATTTAAGGAGAGAGGCAGATGCTGCGGACCGAGCAGGCACATGCACAGACCGGACTGGTAGTACGAGATGCAAACTGAGCAGGAGCAAACAAGAGTTTTTGCCGAATTATCTGTTCAATAAACTGCTCTTGGATTTCTTGTTCAACACTCTAATCTGGGAATTTCGAAACTTATGCATGAGGAAAGGTTCGGCAAGGACCAAAATTGACTTTGACCCTGTCCGGACAAATGAAGAGCTTCGAACGACTTTAGAGGTCCTGGCTTGGGTACGGGCGGAGCACACGAAGCAAGACCGTTTGCAGGCGCAGTTGCAGGAACTTGCTGAGTATCCTCTAGTCGTGAATTCCAGGAACAGCACAGGGTTGGCGAGCACCCAAGCCGACCAAGACTCTAGCTCCAGATTTTCGATTTGCGTCCGCTGTTCTGGAGGTATTACAGTGGACACAGTTGCAAATACTGTTGAGCTGCGAGAGCAGTACCAAACAAGAGTTGCAATTGTCAAGGAAGTATGCAAGGCAAAACAGGGAGCAGAGAGCTATATACAACTGCTTGTATATGTTGCAGACGCTAGGGTCCGCCTTAAGAACCATCACACCCAAAGGCGTTTTGTCGTGTTCCTAATCCTACTGCTATAGGAAAGCTGTTGTCTGTTCGAGAAAACAGTGTTGTTTGGGACAAGGGCGGCATTTTACCACTGAAGTGTGGTCAAGGGACGACGTTTTGCACGAGTTCTCTAATTTTCAGAATATGGAACATTCTAAGACGCTACAGGAATGACGATCACTGGTTTGTCGCCATTTTGGTTTGTTGGGGCCCAAGGGAGTGCAGCTCCTAATACAGTCGATATGCAATCACTGTATCTTTTGAAAGGATCAAACGAAGGTGGTAAATCCAGATTCCTTCGATCAATTTGTGCAGCTAAGACACTTGGAATTTGTGTGTCTATGGTTCTTGCGGTGCTAGCCCTGATTCCCTATTTTGACTCCATTATGCTTCCACATGAAATCTGATGATAGCCTGGCTGGAGGAAAAAAGTTCATTTCAGATTGAAATGTCAGAGATGCACTCCATAACCAAAAAAGCCTCTTCAAGAAGCCTCTTCCTTGTAGTTACGAACTATCGTGGGGCAAAAAAAAATGAAAGGGATCGTTGGTTCCCGGATATGGCGGAAACAACAGTTGGTGGGCGTTATATTAAAAAAAAATATTTAGTTGTCTGAAACCCCAAGCGAGGATCTTTCACATTAAATTTATAATTAATTTATTTAGATCAGAAGAAAATAAATATTTTGTCTTAGGATCCTTTCTTCGATGATGTTGTTGATCTTCAGAACGACCCTATTCAGATTGTCTTCGTTGCGATGTGAGGATCCAAAAGTAGAATCTCTCTAGCGGTGATTCACACGTGCACCTTTGACTTCAGGGTGCTAGCACGGCAAATCAATTGTCTTGCATCGTTCGTGTTGATCGTTCGTCCTTCGATCTTAAAGGAATCTCTCTTGCGTTTCTCATTCTTGAAAGGAAGAGAGAAAGAGGAGGAATTCGAGAGAGAGGGAGAGAGAAGTCCGTTGTGCGCAAGGATTCTCTATTCTCAACTTTTAGATTAGCCCTACATAATAGGCATAATTATCTATTTATAGAGTTAGGGTTTAGGTTAAAGTATTAATTAATTGCATACCGATCCTTAAATAATATAATGACCATTATAAAACCTCATGCCATAAAATAATTATAATATTATTATTATTTTACGGAGTGCGCTAACTTACGCAGTGATGAATATTATTTACCGGCTTGCAAAAACATATTCATCGCCGGACGCGGTTTTGGTTCGTTCGAACTCTTCGACATTTATCGAATACTCGAATAAAATTATTTTATTCACTTTAATAATATTTATTCACAAATAAATATTTATTAAATATTCAAGAAATAAAATAAATATTTTATTCACAAACCAGGGAATACATATTTATTATATATATTCACGTAATCAAATAAATTATTTATTACCTTGCGAATATTAGCGATCAATAAAACTGCAATCTCACCTATTTCTCAGTCTTGAAAATAATATTTATTTCAATAATTAAATACAAATAAAATTTAATCGAGATCAACGGAAACACTTAGCGTGTGACCCTTTAGGATTCTTTTTCGTTGACATTAGGTGAGATTACCTAAATTCCAAGATTACCGTCTAGTAACGGGTCAAGACATCCAAGAGAAATAACTTAATGTCGCAACGATGACGAGCACCTACAAACGCTCATTGTAAAATATAAACTCTTTGTCTCAATATCTCATCAAACAGGTTGCACATCTGTGTCATCAACCTATTTGCTCGATACGTCTTTATTTGACTATCTGAAATAAACATTGTCACACCATGGTTATGGAATTTATGCGACAGTTATATTTCAATCAAAAGACTAAGATATCAACTTTCATAAAGATGGAAAGGACAAATCCTTCCTCAACTTATCCATTAATAACATGTTATTCGTGACACACCCAACGTACCCTACCACACCGCGAAAATATGTCGTCACAATTTTCGACACCAAATCTACGTGCGCGAGTCATGACATGCATTAATGATGAGATGAAGTCTCGTCTACTTACGAGTACTCGCACCTGGCAGTTTATATACTCTGTGTCCCATCATAGTATGTTGTCCGACCGTGGAACTTTATTTTGAGAATATCGTCATGGCACATCAAGGTTCTCATCATAGCGAGGAACTGCTATGATCTTTATCAATGCAACAAATATCCTAGGACATTATCACATAAATGTTATGCAGAAGAACAATCAATATGTGATAAGATATTTAAATTAATATTCACTTCTTTGAATATACATATAATCTAAAGTACAAAGTAGTCCGCTTTAGGGCACCAACTCCAGCAAACTCTCACTTACAATAGAGCCAACTGTTAACAACCAATTAGTTCTCACATGTAAAAACATGCTTCCGTTGAGTATGGCTACAACTGCTAGGTCTATCACGTTTTCGTGGATAGGGTTGGAAACGCCACATGTCTTTGTGGCGAATCTATTTTCTGCAACATTACTATCTTGAGAAAATCCCTAATGATATAACCGAGTATCCATGTCAGAAACCAGACATACTGACTAAATCCATAGTCAAAGCTTATCATAAAATGATAAATTTATTTCTTTTTGGTATAACTCAAAATCGGAACAGGACGTTGCTAAACCGCTTCTCAAGCTGCATCAGAAGCCACAACGTACTCGGATATTGTGGATATGGCAACCACTAGCTGTAATAAGTTATTCCTGCATATTACTATAGCCTTATCAGTGATACTAGATCAAATTGAACTAAATAAAGATAAGTGTTCAATTCCCTTGATCACTAATATTCTCACTTCTCCTGACACCAGGAACTCATCCAGATTTCCTTTTCAAAGTATCGTCGGATAGTTCTAACTGCAAGTCTATGCAATTATGTTGGATTTGTTTGATATTCACCTATTATGCTTTCTGCATCAAATGTTAGTACATATTGTTGGGTCGGAGAAGAGTGATGGCAAGAAGGGGGTGAATTGCCTTTTAAAAAATAATTAACAATTTAAAATCAAAGTAAAAAGTGCAGCGGAAATAAAAAAGGCAAGACACAAAACTTGATAACGGAGTTCGGCTTAAACCAAAGCCTACGTCTCCGCTCCCAACTCAACCGTTGAGAGATTTACTACCGCTTGCTTTTTAATGGTTTTAGCAAGAAACCCACTAGACTTTAAGGTAGTCTAAAACCTATTACAGCTTGCTTTTAATGGTTGAGCAAGAACCCACTAGCCTTCTTACAGGTGAAGGCTAGCTCACCTATGACTCAAGCCTTTTAAAGGGAAAGCTTGACTAACCTCTTCACACCTTGAAGGTGGTGTGAAAACCCAAACAAAGAGAGGATGAGAGAAAGAGGGGTTTGTAGGCACAAACCCAAATTGATGCTCAAAATAATAAAACAAGAAAAACCGTAATGTGGAGAAGTCTTGGGCGCCAATGGATTGATTGGAGTTGATGAAGAGCGCTCTCAAGCTTCTTTGATGGTGCTCCTTGGATGTGGAAATGGGTTGGAGCAATTGAGGTTCCTTGAAGGAATCCGCCGGAGGTTTGCCAAATGATGAAGAATGTGTCCGTTGGCTTCTGTTGGCTTGGTTATTGTTCCACTTATGTTCTGGGGCTTCCTAGTCCTTTATTTATAGAGGGGGAACCCTCATATTGCCGTTCGGGGTCTTCGGAGCCGTTGGAAAAGTCTTCGGAGCCGTTGGGAGCAGGCTGGTCAAAGCCCAACGGCTAGTTTGACTGGCTCCACCGGCTGACCGGTACAGAGCCACCGGTTGGCCGGTGCTTAGGAAAATGGAGAGGCCTTCTGCCCAGGCACCACCGGCTAGCCGGTGAGGAGGCCACCGGTTGGCCGGTGCTGAGACAGTAGCAACCTCTTCTGTCTGGGTTCCACCGGCTGGCCGGTGATGGGACACCGGTTGGCCGGTGGTCTGGACAGAGAGGATGCCTTCTGTCAAAATTCCACCGGCTGGCCGGTGGTCATCCATCGGTTGGCCGGTGGACTGAAATCAGTCCACTTAAGCTAGTGAAATTCTTTTAATCTCCAAAATCTCTTCTTTTGTCCATGCATGTTCTACTGGAAGAATTATATGTCAACAACAATTCGGTCTTGAATTGTTTCAACTTGTATTTTTTCAATACTTAGTTAATATATGTACTATAACTAAATTGAGCAAACACATAGATCTATCTTGTAGATCTTGTTCCCTAGAACATGAATGTTGCTTCAAGTCATATTTGAAGAAATCTTCATTCCTTAGTCTTATCAAACTCGTAAGAAACAACATTCGTTTTCCATATGTTATCAACATATCTAACTTGTAAACTTATAGCGCTCCCACTAACCGGATAGAGACACATGTCACTCATTCATTTCCAAACGAATATTCCATGACCACTATGCATGATTTATTCATAAATGGATTTATGTCATCTGCATATCTTATTGGCATTTATGTCATCTGCATAAAAGTATGCTTTGACAAGTAGAATTTAAAAGGGATTTTAGTCATGATGAGAGGTGAATAAGTTTTGTCATAAACTAAACTTTCGATAATCAATCATGCTTTATCGGTACCGTCTTGTACCATCCATGTCCAGTTTCTTTTGAATACTCACCAGCAATATCAAGTCTTAGAAACATTCAAAATACGGAGACCCGGAACTTGATACATGGGGAGTCCATTACTTGAATTTATACATACTTGTCAACCTTAGCATATTACCATTTACTGCTTCTTTGTAGGAATCGTTATTCTGAAAGAATAATACATGTATCACTCACCGCAGTGAATATGAACCACCTTTGTGGTTATGAATTCCTACGTAGTATGTGTCTTTGGAACTACTCCCACTAAGCTCAATGGAGTCTAGTATTCTTATGCCAACTCATGTTCATCTAGAGCCTTAACCCTAAAAGTTAAGTATGCTCCCACTGTCTTTAAAGAGATGGGCTTCCTTTATGGAAATATATTTGATCTTGACTAGACATTAATATCCTTAGTGGCTTTAGAATCATTAAACTCATATGCACCTTAGTGTTTTGATGTTCGTTTATAGCTAAGGCGCGGTTTTCAACAAACAGTTGTGATAGTGTTTTAATTGATTCTTATCATATCGCATTTGATATGATATCCATTAGACAATATAGTTGGCATATGGTTAATTGTTGCACTTCTATTTACAAAATATGTCTTGAAAAGAGATAATGGAAGATTTGCGATATATATGACTCATCATTGATCTTCCTTATACTACCATCATAACATTGATGTATATAAGGAAATGTGAGTTAGGGATAACATTTACTCCACATATATGATCAATGATTACTTGGATAAGATATACTCCGACAAGCCAGCTCAGGGATTCCTTTTACCAAGTGCACTCATTTACTCACTGAGCATTTCTAAAATTTCTCATGAAGTATATGAAGTTACCTTTAGCTTTAGAATAGTTCGCATGACAATGTTAAACTAACTCTAAAAGTTTTATGACGTGCCTTTATTTAAAAGGTTTTTATCTAAAACATGATAATTAGTTTCTCTGCATATCTAGTATCTTAGCTCAATTGAGACAAAAATACTTTAATGGAAATAAACAAGTCAACTACTTTCAGTTTTATTTGAAAAAGAATTATCTTGCCATAATCGAGTAATTGTCTTAGATTTTATATTAATCATTCATTGCAATAGATATTTGTGATTTAAGAGTTACTGAACCGTTAGTTTAGTATTAAAGTACCATAGCAACATTTATTCCAAAAAGAAATAATGTCTCGTTGTGTCTAGACGGATACTCAGATAAATGTTTTGGTAACACTTATTATAAACTTTAATCAATCCATTTAGCAATGAGAAATAGTGAGCTCCCCTTAGCTGATATAGGAATCACCCCTTCTCAACTCTTTTTGAGTTCACTCTATAACCTTTCTATTCTTATTCTTTTCCTGTATTCAAATAAATATATGTTATAAGTTGTTAAACCCTCTTTTATTATTTTGGGTATTTCCGAGTCCCACATCGAAATAAACCTGTATGTATTCCTTTTTCTCTTTCTATAAAAGAAGGTCTCCGCCTCACCTTGAGGTAAGGCGGTTTCCCATTTTACATGGTAGAGGAAAAAAAAAAAATTCCGATCCATTTTTTTTTCACCGCCTCTTCGCGGTTTCTCACGGCGCCCCTCCTCTACAGCCGGCCCCGCCTCCTCCGCTCACTTCGGCTCCCTCCCGACGACGCTTCCGGCTCCCTCCCTTGTCGCGTTGCTCCCTCTGGCATCGTCCGAGCACGATCGGCCCCGCCTCCCTCAGGCGGCCCTCTCCTCCCATCGCGACCCTCCTTCCCGCTTTCCAGCGGCTCTCCCGGCACCCGGCGTCAAATCCCTCCCGCCCGTTCCAAGCGGCCCCTCACTCCCACGACATCGCTCTCCCCACAACCGGCGGAACGCTCCCGGCTCCCGCCTTCCGCGGCTCCCTCCCGGTGACGCTCCTGGCTCCCCTCCGTCGCGCCGCATCCCGTCGCCCCAGCTCCCGCTCTGCGCCGCTCCCGGCTCCCTGCGCCCCTCCGTCGCGACGCAGCCCGGCACCCTCGTCCCTCCCGACGGAGTCCCGCCCTCCCTCCCAGCGGCTGCGCTCTGCCCCAACGGGGCTCCTCCCCGACAACGTCCCGCCCGCCCGCGGCTCCTCTGCGGTTTTCCCGGCGACCCCCCATCACCGGCCCTGCTAGCTCGACCGCCCTCGTCGGCCCTCCTGCCCGGCAGCCGCCCGTCGACCGGCCTCCCGCGTGATGGCCCTCCTGACCGGCAGCCTCCCGTCGACCGCCCTCGCCGGCCCTTCTGCACGGCAGCCTCCCGTCAACCGGTCTCCAGCGCGACGACGCCTCTCCCGTCCCTGCCTTCTGCGCGCAACGACGGACGCCCCGCCTCCTGGCCCATCCGCAGTGACGCATCCCGGCTTCAACCGGCCCCACCTCCTTGCGGCCTCTCCCCACGGCATCCCGGCCTCTGCCACATACCGGTCTCGCTCTCTGCAACTCACGGCTCCTGTGCTAAGCAGCTCCCGCTGCACCTCTCGGCCCGCCTCCTCTTGCCGACTCCCGGCCCTGATGCATCCTCGCTCTTCCTGCTAGGCACTCCTGGCCCGCCTCTCACGGTTTCCCAAATCCCACCTTCCTCACGGTTTCCCAACCCGCCTCTTGCGGCGACGTCCCGGCCCACGCCCTACTCGGCGTTTTCCCAACCGACCGACTCTTCGTTGTGTCGGTCTTCCCAACCAATAACACCACGCTTCATCCGTGCATCTATACGGCCACCTGAGATGTCATCCCCTGCTCTGTCATCGGCTCGGCTGCACAGCAGTTCCCCTTCATCCAGCCCCAGTTTCAGAACGACACTCTCGACATAAGAAATGGACTAGATACAATCTTATCAGGCGACTGTGCCACCGTCCTCTTCTCCAGCCCTCATTGCTCAGACTGACGGCTCTACCGCCTGTGTATCTCAACAACCGACAGCATGGATGCTAGACTCTGGTATGTTCACTACCTATCATCCGTACACCGGTACCTCTACAATTACTAATGGAAATGGATCAACAATCCCCATCGTCGGATTTGGCACATGCCACTTGACCTCGTCTATTCACCTGGATTCAGTTGCTCATTCCTCAAAGTCCATTTAATCTTCTCTCCAACAGCAAACTCACCAAAGATTTAAATTGGTGAGTTTTTACTTCTTCTGGTGTTGTTTTTCAAGAGCAGACGACGAATCGAAAGCTTGGTCGAAGTCATCTTCGGGTGTTGTTTTTCAAGAGCAGACGACGAATCGAAAGCTTGGTCGAAGTCATCTTCGGAATGGGGTGTACATGTTCGATACTCCAACCATATCTCGCTTGCTCATCCACCTCGGCCCGTGCTCTTGACCTACATTCCCGTCTTGGTCATCCACCAGCTTCCATCCTACATAAAATGTGCCCCCAATTCAGTTTTCACCTATCCTTCCATTGTGAATCCTGCAAGTTTGTTAAACATCATCGGGTAACATATACTCCTCGACAGGAACCACGTGTAGTGAATCCTTTCGATCTTGTTCCTACTGAATGATGACTTCTCCCGCATGACATGGTTTTACATGCTTCGTGCTCGGTCTGAAGTATTTCCTATCATTCGGACCTTTTACAATGAAATTCATACTCAATTCTCCACCTCCATCAAATGTCTCCGCTCCAACAATGGACGGAAATATTTATCTACTTCCTTTCAGCAGTTTCTCAAGGATCACGGCATCATTCATCAGACATCTTGTCCCGATACACCTCAGCAGAATGGAGTGGCGGAGCAGAAACATCGTCATATTCTGGAGACTGCTCGTGCCCTCCTATTCCACATGCAGGTGTCACTCCGCTTTTGGACTGATGTCATCCTAAGCGCCACCTACCTCCTAAACCGACTCCCTTCTTCTATCATTCAAGGGGAGACTCCTTTTCGGACTTTGTTCTCCTCTCTCCCTCCCACACTCACTTCCACTTGGTGTATTTGGATGTCTTTGTTATGTTCGTGACACTCGTCCCGACCTCTCCAAACTCTCTTCCAAATCCCTCCGCTGCATATTCCCCAGGTATTCACGCACTCAGCGCGGATACCGGTGCTTCTCTCCGGACCTACGGCGTTATATCACCTCTAATAACGTCTCATTTGTTGAGAGTTCTCCATTCTCACTTCCCTCTCCCCATCCAGATACTGACATCGATGATTGTCTTCCACTCATCACCCATCCTCCTCCGGTGCTGCCTCTTGCTGATCACCGGTTTGGTACGGTCTACTTAAAGGTTCCGGGCGCAGCGGAAGCGCGTGGGTGGATGTGCCCACTTGGCTTTTTGTCATTAGCAATGATCAATCCGGGATCAATACGATGATAAACGTCAGTCTCCACGGATCGAATCACAGAAAAAGACAAAGAAGATGGTTTGTCCCGGAACCACAAACAAGGATGTTACAGGTTGATTATAATTAATTTAATTAATTATAAAGAAATACTTTTTGGGTGTTCTTTCTTCGTTGATGTTCTCGATCACGTTGTCGATGTCATCCGTCGTTGCGTCGCAGAAGCCAAGTGTAGACTCCCTCTAGCGGTGATCCACACGTGTACCTCGTATCTCTGGACGTCGCCAAAGGATTCTCCGGGTGCTAGCGTAGAGAAGCCTTTGTTTGCGTTGTCCGCCTTAGATCGTCTTGATCTGATGGAAGAGGATCTCTCTCGGTCTTGAGAGCGTTCTTGGAGGAAAAGGTTCTTTCGGCCTTGAAAGAATTCTCCAGAGATGTTGTGTCCAACGATTCTCTTGTGTGTCAGAAAAGAGTTGGGGTTGTGAGGATATTTATAATCGGATGTGTGGGGTTATAGAGTTATGACAATAAATAAACGCGTTACGCGTTTTATTTATTTCATTGACTCTTTATTTAAAACCCCCATGTCGAATAAATAATTCATTGACATGCGCCCACGCTGATTATAATAAATATCATTTAAAACAATATTATATCCTCAAAATCCCGACTAGAAAAACTACACGGCGTGTAATAATAAATACACGACGTGTACTTGTTTTTCATTGAAAACTACACGGCGTGTACATTAAATGTACACGGCGTGTAAATCTTGTTTTCATTTATTCATTTCCTTTCCAAAATAAAACTACACGGCGTGTAATAATAATACACGGCGTGTACTTGTTTTATTTTATTTTTTCTCCATCATTAAAAACAACTTAGGCTTCCTTGAATAATTATTAAACCACGTACGGGAATAATCTTTATTCAACTTGAGATACTTGGTAATACTTAGTGTGTGACCCTCTAGGTCTCTTTCTCGTTGGCATTAGGCAATCTTGCCTAAAGTCCAAGATTACTCTCTAGCAACGGGTCAAGGCACCCAAGAGAAAGAAGTTGACGCCGCATTGACGTATCACCTCATACGAACGCTTACTGTGTAATTTAATCTCTTTGTCTCAATATATCATCAAGCAGGTTTCATGGCAGTGTCATAAACCTATATGCTTGATATGTCGCTCTTTGACTACCTGAAATAAACTCGTCGTTTACACCATGGCCATGGAATTTAATGCGACAATTCTATTTCAATCAAAGGGCCGAGATATCAACTTCCATAAATGGAAGGGACAAATCCTTCCTCGACTTATCCATTAACATGTCACTCGTGACGCACCCAACGTACCCTACTTCCCGCCAACTGTCTGCGTGACGGTTTTCGTCAGTAAATCTAAGTGCGCGAGTCATGACATGAGTTAATGATAATCTTCCAGTCTAAGAACCATTACACACGCTCGTAGATAGCAATATCCGATGACACCAAGACATGCGGAATTACTACTGGCAAGTCTATTCTCATAATCTCCCATCTTGGAGATTACCAAGTGCGAACTCCATGAGAGAGAGTCTCGTCTTCTTACGAGTACTCGCACATGACGGTCTGTATACTATGTGTCCTATCATAGTATGTCATCCAACCGCAAAACTTTATTTAAGAATATTGTTATAGCATTTCAAGGTTCTCATCATAGCGGGGATCTGCTATGACTTTATTAATGCAACAAATATTCCAGGACATTATTATATTATAGTCATGCAGAACAATGAACAATATATAATAAGTGAACATTTATGTAACCAAAGTACAAAACAGTTGGTTCTGAGGACACCAACCCTTACACTACTCCCGTCGTCCATCGAATGTGCCCCCCATCCAAGCCGAGGAGACCATTGTCCCAACTTCGTCTGATGCTCCTGCACCGCCACCGGAAGACCTACCCATTGCACTACGGAAAAGTACTCGTTCTTGCCAGAACAATCCTCTATTTACATCTTCATACAGAGGTCTGTCAGCTCTGGAGACGATATCTATTCCCCGCACAGTTGGCAAGGTCAAGTCTCATTCAGGGTGGTTGCAAGCGATGAGAGATGAATTGCAGGCTCTGGAAGACAATCATACTTGGGATCTGGTTCCCATCCCTACTGGTAAACAGGCGGTCGGCAGCAAATGGATTTACACGGTCCGTCTGAACGTCGATGGCACTCTTCATCGACTCAAAGCCCGACTTGTGGACAAGGGCTTTGCTCAGACATATGGTGTCGATTATTTTGACACCTTCTCTCCAGTTACCAAGATGGCATATGTTCAATTATCCATCTCTTTGGTCGTTCATCATCAATGGCTGCTTCATCATCAATGGTCGCTTCATCAACTGGACGTCAAGAATGTCTTCCTCCATGAATTTCTTGAGGAAGAGGTTTATATGCAGCAGCCCCCGGATTTTGCGTCTCCGGCTACGGGTCTCAAGTCTGTCGACTACGCCGCTCTCTATACGGTCTCAAACAGTCTCCTCGTGCTTGGTTTGACCGATTCAGCACCGTCGTCATCGACTTTGGACTCTCCCGCAGTATGAAGGATCACACCATGTTCTACAGGATGACATCCACCGGCTACATCATTGGTCGTGTATGTGGATGATATCATCATCACCGGTAGTGCCTCTGCTGGTATCGCCCACCTCAAAGGGCATCTTCACCGGCACTTCCATACCAAAGATCTCGGCTCTCTCACATACTTCCTTGGCATCGAGGTCTCCCGTTCTCCGGACACAATCTTCCTTTGCCAAATGAAATATGATTTGGATATTCTACAGGATGTTGGGATGACACGGGTCACCGCCGTTGACACTCCTCCTGAGCCTGGGGAACGGTCTCTCTATGACTCCTCAAAACCGTATTCACACCCAGAGTGGTATCGTCGATTGATGGGCAAACTCAACTATCTCATCATGACTCGTCCCAACATTGTCTGCACTGTTAGTAAAGTGAGCCAATTCATGGAGCATCCGACCACCTCTCAGTGGGATGTTGTACTCCGCATCGCCAAATACATCAAGCGAGACCCTGTCTGTGGTCTTCGCTACTCTCACCACGCTCATCAGAATATTGAGGCCTTCTGTGATGTTGATTATGCCGATTACCTTGCTACCCGGAAATCTACTTCTGGGTTTGCCGTGTTCTTAGCAGACAACCTCATCTCTTGGCGCAGCAAGAAACAGACTGTCGTCGTCCGATCCAGTGCGGAGACTGAGTACCGTGTCATGGCCACCGTCACTACGGAGATCCTTTGGCTTCGACAACTCCTCCAGGAGCTTAGCTTTCCTCAGCAGACATCTACTCACATCTGGTGTGACAATCAGGCAGCCGCTAAGATTGCTTCGAATCCCGTCTTCCATGAACGCACGAAACATATTGAGGTGGAATGCCACTTTCTTCGACACCACCTGGAGCACAATACACCTCGACGGCGGACCAGCTTGCTGACATCTTCACCAAAGGTCTCCCAGGGGCTCGTCTGGCCTCGCTCAGTTCCAAGTTGGACATCCACAGCATTTGCAACCCAGCTTGAGGGGGAGTGTGTCTGGTCTTGTCTGGTGTCATCTTTTTTTTTGCGGGACTCGTGGTCCAAACTGAGCATGTCCAGCTTGAGGGGGAATGTTAAACCCTCTTTTATTATTTTGGGTATTTCTGAGTCCCACATCGGAATACTCCTGTATGTATTCATTTTTCTCAATCTATAAAAGAAAGTCTTCGCCTCACCTTGAGGCAAGGCGGTTTCCCATTCTACAGAAGTATATTTGTATTTAACACATAAGTGGTGAATAGAAACTTTTCCAGTGCCCAAACTTTCCACATAAGGAGCAAATAGTCTCATGTCCATTCTTCTGCCCTTGGACCTTCAACCTTGTCTTTCAAACTTTTCACCATAAGGGGTGGAGAAACAGGTTTCAACCAGTGTTTATCGGCTTAGTGAATTATGGACAAAAGTTTCATGAGCGACTTGTCCATTTCATTTATCCGGGCTTGGACAACTAAGGATAATCTTGGTGGTAAGGATAATAA
Source organism: Viscum album (assembly GCA_963277665.1). NCBI lineage: Eukaryota > Viridiplantae > Streptophyta > Magnoliopsida > Santalales > Viscaceae > Viscum > Viscum album. The sequence goes on along the minus strand of OY728140.1, from coordinate 87,478,069 downwards.
GATAAGATTAATGGATAATTTCTTATCCAAGTGGAAGTCCAATTTTGCTAACTGGTCAATATACCCCAGCATTTCGAAAGCATGATCAATAGCTAGATTGTCTTCTTTCGGTTTACACTGATATAGTGCATTGACAGTCTTATTTATTTCAAGCTTTTCCTCATCTTTCTCAAGAGAAAGAAGATGAGATATTATGGTGTAAGCATCCATGTCCTTTTGTGGTATCAACTCTTCGGACATAGTTGATAGAATAATACAACGAGCATAGGAATCATCCTCAACATATCTTTGGTAGGCTTTGTCACCTTCGCTCACTTGTTGGGGTGGTAGAACATGAATAAGGGATTCCAACACATTATACAATTTTTCTGATAATAATGCATCACATAAACAATTGTACTATGTTTGGAAATTTGTATTTGCACGAGCATACCCTGACTTGAGGAATGATTGCACTGATTTTGCAGTTTTGATTGCCATTTTTCTACAACAATTAAAACAGATGACTAATACTTCATTTGATTTCAAATTATGTGAGACAGAATAATAATATTAATTTTATTAAGTCTCCAGCTATTTTATCAAGTCTCAATATCTCTCACCATTGAACTTGAAATGTCTAGTTGCTAGAACATTCTAGTGGCAAAGACCTGTATGTCCCTTCGCATAAACCCAACAAAGGGTTTGTCGTTCAACTCCTCCTTCAATTCAAGAATGGTGATCCGCAGATTGCTTACAAAGTTTCTTCACAAAAGAAAACACAACACCAAGCCAACAAAGGGTGTTATCGTTCAATTCATCCTTCGATTCAAGATTTCCAATGAATCTTCAGAGCAATCTCCACTCTCCCTTCTTTCAGATGTATCGATAATTTTTGTTCATAGATGATTCGCAGTCACGTCCCCTCCCCTGTTTTCTTTGTACTAGAGAAATCAATATTTTTTTTCCTCTCTTCTCTCTTTTCCCCTTCTTTTCACCTTTTTTTATCATTGAAACATTACACGAGATATTTTCCATATTTTGAATATGGAAGCTCTACAAAAATTGCCACAAGATTTTCTCCTTCAAAACTGAGTCAAAGTTTCTCGTTTAATTACAAGATTTCCACAAAATAATTACGTACGATAGTTTCAATTTTTTTTAATATAAAAACTCAGAAATCGGCATTGAGAAATCCTCCACTTTAATTCTTCATAATCTCCGCGATCTCCCTCAAATATCGTAGTCTTCATCCATCCACAAAAACCCCATGTTTCTATAACAACGTCTGACTGAATTATCAAGCGTATTTTCATGATTAATAACGCACTTCATAAACATCCATGCATCCGGACGTCGCAGCGCAAAGCTTCGGATCAGAACGCATTCCACCTTTTCCTCTTGACAAGTTGTTGCATGGAACCCTTCCACAGCGTGGGCACCTTCAAATTGAGAGTAGCACTGAAACTCACCTTAAGCCTCTTCACGATGTAAATATTCTTCTCCTCCACGGCTTCTGCTATAGCATGACCTACTCTTTTCCTCAAAGAGAATGACCCTTACGTTTCGCCTTTGTCCTCCAGAAATGACTCTTACATATTCCCTCTGAGCCGTGAAAAATGACTCTTCCGTATTGGGTTAATGACCCTTATGTATTCCAAGACTTCCCCACATTTTTAACCTCCGGGCAGAAATGACTCTTTTGTTTCAAATGATGACTCTTACATTTTGTAAGGGAATGGCTCTTACGTTTCATGCCTTTGTCGTTTTCTTGCTCAGTCTTCAAATGTTACTTTTACTAATTCAGGAACAAACTCTTACATATCAAGGGACTTCGCCAAATTCCAGACTAACTGTTACTTTTACGTATACTGGGTTGCTTCTTCAGGACTTTGTCGATTTTCATGTGAGCTCCAAATCTTTACTTGTACGCATACAAGGAGACTATTATGACTTTGTCGAATCTCGGACCACTTATCTTCCGGAACACTAACCTCCCAGCTTCCAACTTCCGAACCACCAAACTTCTAACTTCCGATTGACAACAAATCCAATCATTACAACTTGTGGTTCCAACACATACCAAATACAATTTTGCTCTCTCATTAAATTCCATTCCAGGAGATTATTCAAGCCAAATAAGGCTGTAATGGAAAAGATTTAAAAGAATTTTCCTCCAAAAAACCTCCATGCATATGCTATCCCATATAATTTATGATAGGCAATCTAATCTAGACCTGCAGGTTATAATGGACCAATAGGTTTGAACAGAGAAAACAAATAAATGACTTTATTTTGTGTATTGGATCGGGGGGGATGTTCAGACAACCTTTAAGACAGCTACAAATGGAAATCAGATCTTTTTTTAGCTTTATGAGGCACGCAAGTAAGAAATTCTAGAAAACAAGGATTGCAGATTCGAACAGGATACTGACCTTTACTTAATTGGCAATGTTCTTGAAACATCTCAATAAGCTCTTCCCTATTCTTTCCCAAGACATGAGACATGTCCTATAATGGCATATTATTAAGAACGTCACCAGGTTACAAAAAATGAGCTTTTGAGATGCCCGTGCATGAGTGTAATGAAAAAAATTGCCATACCGGAAGAGGAAAACATGGAGAATTCATGAATATGCTATTATAGTGCTCAATACATTGTGATTTTATCTTTGTTCCAACATGACCTGCAACTTCATTCCAGTTCCCCATCCCATACATTTCAATGCCCTAAAAACAAAAGCTGTCAGAATATGAGAATATAGAATAAAATGAATGATCATTCTAAAAATGCTAAATGCAACAAGACATAACTAAAAGACTTTCCAAAAAATAGCATAGAATTCAAATCATTATTGACATTTTGAAAAATCATAAACCTAATATGAGAAAAGAAGGATAACTAAATTCAAACTGTGATAGGAATACCTCTAGAAGCAAAATTTCTTCATCTGCATTCCAGTCAGGAGACAAGAGTGGGAATGACAAATTGTCCTAAACATTAAATAGCATTAGGTGCAAACATAAAAATCAAACACAAAATATTGCAAGGTATAACATATTATGTTTCACAACAATAAGACAGCAGAAAATTAGGTTACCAGCCACCAAAGAAATTATAAAAAAGGATAGTTTCGAGAGAGAAATACTAATTAACATGCATCATTATTTAAAGAAAATCAACTCACTCAACAGACATCGGTGCACGGCTCCATAACTCATGCCACACTCTAGTCCAAGGCAAATTTACCACAAGCATAAGCCATTAGTGTCTGCTTACATGTGAATGTAGAGATTATGTGACAACATATAGAAGTGCGAGTCTCTCTAAGAGCGCTTAAAATACTAATAATAATAATAATATGGTCCAAAATTTGATCAATGGTTATCACAAGCACCCGTAAAATTGTAGTGAGCAATATGGGAATATACCAAGAAAATTGAAAGGAGAACAAATCATAGAATGAATACCAGGACTAACCACAACACTGTATGCATGATTGCTTTTATGAGGCGTCACCTCAGCTCCAACAGAAAAGCACTCCACACAAAGGTCAAAATCAGGACAAATGACACACTTAAATCTGATTTTTCCTGTAATATCTTTGTTGCAATAGTTACAGTGGTATAATGCACCATTCCCTTCATTCACTCGACCTATTTTAAGGAATGAAATGGAGTTAGCAAATAAGAATATGGCTAGATAGAAAGGATGGTCTAATAAGTCCGGCCAAAAAAAGGGAAAAGGGAAATAAAGAAAGAGAACAAGATAAGGATAAAAGCACAAATTAGTGAAGAAATCTTTTACTCCTTTTTGTGCGAACATTTGGCGAGTTAGGAGGGGGACGGGATGTACTTTATCAAAGATAATTGCAGCAATACCAGTAAATGAAGTCTCCAAACTATCTATGCCAAAAGCTGTCTTCTTCCTTTTAGCCCTACCAAATAAAACGTATCACAATCACCGTATAAGATGGTATCAAAAAAAGTTTTATGAAAAAATGCCAAGGTTCATGAGATTCAAAAATATATACACCAGAACAGAACATTTGAACAGACAATGTAAAATCATTTCAAAACAATAATATTGACTTGGAATTTTATAAAGTAGAATCATATGCAACAAGAAACCTTCAATGAAAATTTAAAACAGATTGGGAAATTTGAGAGGGTGGATGTGTTAAAATAATCAAATTCAGGAGGTTAACATCTCATAATTTTCTAGAAGGAACACACACATAATATCTAACAATTGATATTTGGAAGAACATTAAATGAAACATAAGCCAGCAAAATTGAGTAGTAAGAAACAGATCCATGTACAGATCTACAAACATATTATATGTACATTTACACTGATGTGGCCCCAAGTTTGAAAAAGGAGAATATTAATCAGAAGGTGAATGCAGTTTTGTCTCCTGGTTTTATTTAATTATTTATTTTTATCTTCCAATGCCTAATCCTTTCACATTATAGCATGAAGCATGTAACTCCAAGCTCAGCATATACAGTGAGTTGATATCAGATTGACCTTAGAAGTACATTCAGAACAACAAAACAAGCATTGCTTTACAAGAATGCTCTATAATAACCAGGGAACAAAATAAAATCAACATCAAATGAAGTAGTGCTGATGGCAGGGACCTTTGGTTGGGATCCTCATTAGCAGAATGTTGGGCTGCACGAGAGCGGCCCATGAATACAATTCACCTGATTACAGTGCAAAAAATAATAAATTTTTCAAACTTTAACAATGTATGACCACATTCTAAACGCTCAACAAAATGATTTTTGGACAAACTAATAAAGATTAATACAGCAGGGAAATTCACGTCCACATACTGAATCTCCAGCATGAACAAATAAGAATGAAAACTCTATTATTTGGAAAAAGCAAAAGAATTTGAAACACGTTAGGCATACTTCCTAAAGTTTGGCGGAAAAATAAAACCAGCAATACTGAAAGGGAGCTCTTTCAGGATGTAGATTATGACGAGAATACTATAAACTGGGATAGAAGATTATTACATTGTAAAAAAAGATGTGAAACGTAAGAATATTAAATCATACATAATAAGGCTTTTTTCCCCTATTCATAAGATAACTTTTAGGTAAAGAAATTCACAGTATGGTGTTGGAATTCACAGCACCAGTCCGATAAGAAAAGTAAAATACTGGGCAGTGATGAAATGAGAAACAAGATGGCTAACAACCCAAAGATGGCTTCTAGTGGTGAAAGCCATAATTTGGGTTATATAAAGGGGAAAGCTGTTAAAGCTAGTTTGACATAGGTGATATGGAGAGAAAATAAATGATATTGAAGGGAGAAATAGATTTCTGATGTTTGGTAAGGTAATGCTGAGAGGGGAAAAATGAAAAGAGGGTAAATGGAGAGAAATGGATTTCTCTCTTGCTATTGTTTTTAAATCCTCTCAAAATTGAGATAATTTAAAAGAAAATGATGGTGAAGGGTTATTAATATTTTAAAATTCCAATTTTATCCCTATTTTCTACATGTATCATGAAATAATTTCTTTTATTTTATTTTAAAAAGATTCACCAAACAAGATGAATACTTCTATTTTACACAGTGTTAAGGTAGATCAGAAAATGGCCTTGCAGATTGAGAAATATATACATGTAGTAAACAAACCACAGAGATGAGATTGTTTGTACAGAAATGGGAGAAATGGGAACCCAGTTACTGAAATCATAAACGTTGAAAACCATGGATGAGTACAGCATAAATTGTCAAATGAAACGTCTATAAGACATTCAAGGAGAATAAAAAATAAGAGGAAGTGGTATTACCAAAATATAGATTCAACAAATACAACTGGTCGTCACTCCTTGGTAACTCAGAATCATGTCTCCGACACTCTCACGCACGCACTCTTCTCTCATCGTTTGCAGCAACAAAAATGAAGAAGGAGTCAGATCATATCAAGATCAACACTGCCTGCACAGCGCACCAGAAGCCTGAACACTTCAGCATCTTGGAGAAGCACGACATCACTGGACCTGGACTTCGACCCAACAAAGATGAGGCCGTGAAAGGGAGAGCCGGAGACGAGGACGCCGAAGGATTGTACCAAGGGGAAGTCACGTATTAAATTGGGTGTTTCATTTTATAATGAACGTCGTTAATTATCCCTAAATCTATCTTTTAATTTTTTATCATGATCGTTAAATTTTTTTCTTTTTTTTTCTTTTCTGACAACTTATCATGATCGTTAGATTTCTTTTTTAAAAGGCTTAAATTATCGATACTAAAATCAAATATTTTTTGAAAATAAATTATGATTAAATTTTAAATACTAATAAAATTTATCATTTCAATAAAAATATAAAAAATATAAAAAAAATAATGCAACCGTATAAAAAACCAAAAAAGTATTGTCCACTCCAAAATAAATTAAGGTCAGCAAATTTATTATAAAAAAAATGTTATAAATAGCGATAAAAGATCAATAAATGAATATCACGTGTTGTATTTTAATAAAGATGTTAACTAACATCCGTAAAATATGTGTTTTGGTCATTATTTTATATGAAAAAATCAAATGAGAAATATATAAATCATGTTTTTTAAAAAACGTAATAAAAAAATAAAATAACGCATATGTTTTGATGTTAAATGAGATTACAATAGGTACTTGTTTACCAAGTACCTGGACCCACCCGACCTGATTATATAGGCTTTAGGTACCCCTTAATCGGGTTTCGGGTATCGATGATAGGATACCTGGAACGGTCGGGGATCACAGTGGAGAGGAGGGGCACGTGGCGGATCAGTTCGCATAGCCAATATCACATGGAGGCTTATAAAGCCTCGTGCCCCCCATCGGTTTTCTGATGTGGGACGGTTGTGTGGACAAAACATATGTATGAGATTTTTTCCACATATGGGGGGGGTGATTTTCTCAGGCATGGGCGGGTGGTGTGGTAGATGATGGTCACGGAAGACGATGCAGACGAGTGTCGGCTGGCACAGGGAGGCGAGAAGGTGCAGCAAATGATGACGCTTCTTGGGGGTTTGTTCGTCAACGCGAGACGGTGGTCGGTTGTAACGACCCTAGCCTTTTACACATAATATTACATGATAATAAACATAATACAAACCAAGGATCGAATAATCCAGTGTCTTTGGAATACCAGGTACATGAACAGAAAACATGAAACTAAAATAATAATAAAAACATCTTTTATTTAATCTCCATAACGAGCTCTTAATTCCCTTTGAGCTCCCATAACTGCATAGGATAACCTGAGGAATGCATAAACAAAAGAGATGAAATAAAAAAACCCAATAAGGGAATAAACATGGGATTTAAACATAACACATGAGTTAGAAAGACATAAAATGATAATATAAAAGGCACGACTCGTGAATAAACATATGAAAGCATAACATATAGAACATGAAATCATATGATCATGACAATATTGAAATGTGACACCAACATATAACATGACATAAACACGAGTCAATGCTAACTGTCAATACTGCATCGCATGATGAACGAAGTTCCATAATGAATTAGGTTTACTCCATAATCTCATAGATGACGTCTCATGAGACTGAACATCACCCAATGCATTGAAGCGCTGTCTGGGTGTACCCATTATAACATGTTCATACATATGTGTGTCATATAAAGAATCAGACACAAGGAATAAACATAAGGGTTGTGCATGGAAATAAATGAGTATCGTAATCATATCATAAGGCATAACCAAAGGGAATATAACAATGGTATCCATGAAAGAAGGGATTTAAATCACACTTGTACATTCATAAAGGAAAAATAAGTGTAGATCATAGTAAATTATGTTCAACTAAAGCGAATGTTTCTTCTGGAAATGGGGATGACCTTGTTTGTTTAAGGTTCAAACATTCCAATCGGTTTCTAATGGGTTTATTCGTAGAACCGAAAACATCCAATGATTCTATATCTATTTAGACCTACTTTCCAAAGGCAGGTGCTCGTTAGTTATGAACCGATGAGGCTTAAGAATTTGCATTGGTCGAGAGGATGGGAGGTCGGACTCATCACACCTTTTTGGGGGGAATTATTGTCTACTCCAGGACTCTCTTATAGATTTGAGTTATGTTCGTGAATCCTTATTAAATTACCAAGTATGAAAATGAGCTTTCCTTTAGATCTGACAATCAACGATTGATATGTATGAAATTTAAAGAATCCTTTATATGTATTTGAGGTTCTTCATCGATAGAGAATCATCCATATTTATTAGAGATTCTTAGTCAATGGTATCCTTCAACACATTATATAGAAATCTTTTGGTCATTATGATAACCATACTGGTTTTGAAGCCACTCAGCGGGGCACTTGAAGTTTATTGTTGTTCCGAAGGACATGGATTATTTCAGAGTTGGGATTGTACCCGCAGATGGGCTACCTATGTATCCTTGTTAGAAAAGGAATCAGAACTCACGTAGTTCGAGTGACGAAGTATGAGGTTTATGCATGATTAATGGCTCAAAGAGAGATGTCATAATTACATTTACACTCTAATCTCACGTGAGTCATGCTCAGTGTGAGAAACAAGAGGTATTAGTAGAATCTGACAATTGTGCCACGAAAGATGCAATCATAAGAAATGATGTGGGCCTTATGTATGTATGACTGCCCAAGGTAGATGAGGATTGGGTTTTACTTCAGGGAAGAAACCCGGGAACAAGGTCCATAAAGATATATGTGTTTTATGGAGATTTGAATACTTAACTTAGGGCTTACTCCTGAAAAGGATACCCAAATTAGAGGGGACTTGTGATTGAGTTTTATTCCTGAGAAGGAAGCCCAAATCAAAAGAAATTATGATTGGGGTTTACTCTTGAAAAGGAGGTCCAGGTTAAGGGGAACTTGCGACTGGGGCTTACTCCTGAAAAGGAGGCCCAGGTTAAAAGAAATTATGATTGAGCCTTACTCCTGAAAAGGAGGCCCAGGTTAAGGGGAACTTGTGACTGGGGCTTACTCCTGAAAAGGAAGCCCAGGTTAGGAGAAATTATAATTGGGGCTTACTCCTAAGGAGGATGCCCAGATTTGGGAACTTGGGGCTTACTCCTAAGGAGGATGCCCAGATTAAAGATCTTCTCATCTTAAATGACGAGGTTGAAATGAATGAAATATCTAAGCTTAGTGACATAAAGTTATGTAAATCACGAGGTTTTGAGAGATGTTTGACAGAATTACTTTCAGATAAGGAAGCCAACAAAGGAATCATGCCATAAATGGCTTTGAAGAGGGTTTTGAAGGCTAAATCTTGAAGAGGAGAGGTGGATTTGAAGAAAAAAGTTGAATAAGCAGGAGGGGCACCAAAAAAGGGGCAGACGCGCAAGTCTTGTTTGGGCGCGCAAGTCCTGGTCGCGCAAGTATACTTGCACGACATGGGTGTACTTGGGAGACGGTTAACCAATAGGGTAATACTTGAGCGAGACTTGGCTCAAGCCCTTAGTATTATCCCTGAAGGCTTCCAAAAGGGTGGCGCGCAAGTTCTATTGAAGGGATAAGGTGGCGCACAAGTGTGGCCATTTCCCTTAAGGGTTAGACACTTAGGCGCGCAAGTGTTGATGAATTTCAACAGTTAGGCCTTGTTCCCCCTCCTTATATCTTCCATTCTAGGTAAGAAATTACCTTAGAAGTGTTCGGAAGACTTCAAACAAAGACTAGGGCGCCGAGAGCTTAAATCTAACTTTTGGATTTTTCGTCCTCGAAATGGGGGCCCACAAGGGGTATTTATAGTCCATTGAGGACCTTGGGCGAAAATAAAATAGGGCGCGCAAGTCACCTGCGTGACCAATATGTGGCGCGCAAGTATACTTGCGTGACCATGGTGAAACTTGCGTGACCCGTGCTTAAAGAAATCCTTGTTCATGCCTTTGTCAATTTTTGATGTTCTTCAAAGGATGAATCTCTTTATGCTTAAGGTATTCCCCTTTTTCATTCGTTAGACTCTGTGATGGAAAGGAGCGTCAACAAAAGTCCCCCCTCAGAGTTGGATCCGAAAAAAGGAAAGAGGATTTGACTCTGAGGTAAAGTAGAAAACCAAGGAATTTTGGGCGTGCAGGTTTTGAGCACGCAGGTAGCGGCACGCAGGTGCGAGCCGCGCATGGTACGACGTACAGGTAAACTACTTCGCCTATAAATATGTGGCACCACTTCACGCAAAGCACCCGACTTTGAATGCTTCTGATCTCTTGACGCGCAAGTAGCTTGGATTTCGCTTGTTCGCGCAGGTGCTGTTGTCCATGCTTCATTGTTTCTTTGTGTCACGCTTCTGTAGAGGTATTTGGACTTGCGCGGTGATACATGCGCGCCCATACTTGCACGACCGAATTAGACTTGCGCACCAACATTGGACTTGCGCGCCTTAATGCCTTAGCCATTTTTTCGAATTTCTTCACAAATTTTATGAAAAAACATACTTAAGAGTTAATTATTCGACCTTTGTGCAGATTCAATGGCTCCCAGAAGAATTGGAATGGATGATGAACTGGCTAGCAAGAGGATTGATGATATGATGAACATTGTTGGACATGATTACTATAATATCTGCGACAACACTCTCCCAGATTTGGCCAAGTATTTGAAGAAGTATCATCTTAATTTCCCACAGAGCGTCTACCTGCCTCTGTATAACCATGGTCATCTGCAAGGAGTCAACATTCCAGAGCCAAAGAACTATCTCCCGCATTCTTGGTTTCAAACTTACACCAACTTTTCTTCAGCAAATTTGTCAATTGCAGGATCATTTGTCAATGTTGGGACAGTGGTGCCGGTTGGTGGAGAGAAGACTATCATGAAATTAGAAATAATATCTGAAAAGTGTACTCTCTCCAAATGGATCTTTACTTCCAATGCTCCATTCTCAAATCCATGTATCCATCTTCCAAGTCTCTTGGACAGAAACAGAGTCACTGCTTAATCAACAAATTTTTTTCTCAAACCGCACTCAAGAAAATTCTTTTACAATTGTTCTAAGAAGAGCTGGTATCACTGCGTCTCTTATTGTATCCAGTTGAATGAATGAATTCCAGGTGACTACTGATGAATATCGGGATGCCGTAAATCAAATGAAGAGTTATGTTGAAATCCTCTTGTAATTCCCGAAAAAGAGAAGAGACTCCAGTCTGTGCATGTCCTTCTAACTCTTGTTCATCAATGAAAAATACTTTCATCCTCAATTATTTGTGCCTGCATTCTCTTGTTACCTGCTTTAAATAATTACCTAAGCCAATGGGCCTAGTAAGCATAGTCTGATTTTTGCTAGGATTATAAAAATAACCCTACAAACTTTGAATCTTTTTATTGCTCAATATTACCTAAATCATACAAAATGTACATTTAGTGAGCTGGGACTTGACTTTTCTTCAGAGTTCCCTTGTCTTTTGTGGGCAGTTTAAAGTCATGCACGTCAGACATAAAAAAGCTAATGTTTAAGGTCAAATAGCTTTGACTGAATGAATTAAAATTGACTCAATTACTTGACAGTTTATCTAAAAACATATTACCACATTTAAGTATGGGGGAAAACATGTAAACTATAACTTAAGAAATTTTGAATCTGAGGAATGATATGAAAAAATGGCTAAAAGGCATTAGAAGAAGTATTTCCTAAGAGTGAAGTTACCACTATTTAACAAACCCACTAGGGGGTTGAATTATATAGGTCCACTTAAGGGCATTGGCTGCATAGTCAAATAATAACATCTTTTGGCTGACAGGTCCGTTATGTAGACTATTTATGCAAGGCCGCCTAAGGGCACATGCTGCATAGTCAGGCAAAAGAACTCTTAGAAATTTTACTTTTCTATTGCTAAAAATCCAGTGAATGTTTATGGAGATTCAAATTTTCCGAAGCATAGAGTCTGTTGTCTGGAGAGAGGTACTTGAATATGGAGAGGATATTTCCAATCAAGATTATCAAAGAATTGGATGAATGTCACTCCTGCGAAGTTCTGACCCAAACGCAGGGAAGGGAAATATAAACCATAGACTTAAATACTTTTAGATCATGAAAAAGAGTATGAGACAAATATGTTAAGGGTGGTTATTTTTTAGGATCCCTACATATTGTCGTTAAGACAAATAAGGAAAAAAAGAGGTTTTACTCCCAAGAATGAAGTTACCACTATTTGACAAACCCTTTAGGGGGTTAAATTATGCAGGGTCACTTAAGGGCATTGGCTACATAGTCAAATAATAGCATCTTTTGGCAGACAGGTCCGTTATGTAGACTATTTATGCAAGGCCGCCTAAGATCACATGCTGCATAGTCAGGCAAAAGAACTCTCGGGTATTAGACATTTTGTGACCAGAAGTCAAGAAAAGGGTTATAGAGATCTGGAAGTATTTAAGGTTAAGAGTATGACACATCAAAATGGGTATTGTCCAATGCATGAAAGAGATACATAGACCAATGCTGACCATAATCATGTTGTGGTTGGGTCCTGAATTGAGGTGCTAGACTTCACTACGTATCCCATAAGGATAGGAATCAAGCCACACGTAGTTCTTGAAATATAGTTTAACGTCATGTGAGACGAGAGTATAGGAGATCTTAGTTTAGTGTCATAGAGCTCGGACCATAATAATAAATACAAATTGTGTGTTTGTTAAACCTAATGTGAATGAAGACTAGGGTTTTCATACCACATTCATGTTTTCATAAGGGGACTTTTCAACCAAGGGACTGAAAGTGGAATTTGGGGTTAGGCCCAAAGACTTGGGGCTGGATTCGAGGGACGCTTGAACGTTCCTACGTATCCCATAAGGATGAGAATCAAGCCACACGTAGTTCTTGAAATACCCTCTGTACAGACTTGGTTCGTACAAGTGAAGGGTGAAAGGGGACTTTAGTGCAATGATGGTTTGACCCAAGATTAAAGGTTCAGGCATTACTATGTATGCACGTAGTCTTTGGAATATAACATGATTGGAGATCAATGTAAATAATGATTCCCTCTCAGGTGAGGGTGTCAAAGAATGTTGTAGTTTATTGTCGTACATGACAATGGGGGACTGTATAGTTTAACGTCATATAGCAAGGACGATGGTGAACTAATGTAAAAATATTGGTTCTGGGGGTGGCTTCACGAATCAACATCGTATGAGATGGAGGTGAACCGATGTGAAGATATTGGTTTTGGGTTTGAACCTCGGGAGGTTGCCTACGTACCCAACCTAGAAGGCAAGGATCAAAGTCCGCGTAGTTCGATTAGGAATGAATTGATGATCAAGTTGTACTTGAGGACAACCCGAAGATGGTGCTGCACTTACGCGTGGTTAGCAACCCAGAGAGGGTGTTATGGTTGAAGTTTACTCTAAGCTCACGTGATTCATACTCGGTGTGAGAAACAAGAGGTAGCAACAACCCTAACGATGCACAGTTTAATGTTATGTAGGACATAAGGGACAAGACACAGTTTAACGTCATGTTGGACGAAAGAGGGATTGTGCAGTTTAAAGTCTTGCAGTAAGGACTTTGGGGACTGTTCAGTTTAATGTCATGTAGTAAGGACAAAAGAGGGGCTGTATAGTTTAACGTCATATAGCAAGGACGGAAGAGGAGACTATGCAGTTTAATGTCATGCAGTAAGGACAACACAGTTTAACGTCATGTTGGACGAAAGGGTGTTGTACATTTTAGCGTCATGTAGCTAGGACGTAAGAGGAGACTATGCAGTTTAATTTCATGCAGTAAGGACAACACAATTTAACATCATGTTGGATGAAAGAGTGTTGTACAGTTTAGCGTCATGTAGCTAGGACGTAAGAGGAGACTATACAGTTTAATGTCATGCAGTAAGGACAACACAATTTAACGTCATGTTGGACGAAAGAGTGTTGTACAGTTTAGCGTCATGTAGCTAAGACGTAAGAGGAGACTATACAGTTTAATGTCATGCAGTAAGGAAAACACAGTTTAATGTCATGTTGGACAAAAGGGTGTTGTACTGTTTAGCGTCATGTAGCTAGGACGTAAGAGGAGACTATGCAGTTTAATGTCATGCAGTAAGGACAACACAGTTTAACGTCATGTTGGACGAAAGGGTGTTGTACTATTTAGCGTCATATAGCTAGGACGTAAGAGGAGACTATGCGGTTTAATGTCATGCAGTAAGGACAACACAGTTTAACGTCATGTTGGACGAAAGGGTTCTGTACAGTTTAGCGTCATGTAGCTAGGACGTAAGAGGAGACTATGCAGTTTAATGTCATGTAGTAAGGACAACACAGTTTAACGTCATGTTGGACGAAAGGGTGTTGTCACTACTACAAATACAACTTTTATTAGCACTAAAAATGGCCTTTAACAGCGCTAGAAAAGCGCTATAAATGCCAGAGAAGATAAAGGGGGGGGGGGTCCCCTTTATCAGCACTCCAAAAAGCGCTGATAAAGACTCCTTTTATTAGCGCTCAAAAAAAGCACTGATAAAAGGGGTCTTTTATCAGCGCTAAAACAAAGCGCTGATAAAGGGGTCTTTTATCATCACTTTCTTTTTAGCGCTGATAAAAGACCCCTTTTATCAGTGTTTTGTTTTAGCACTGATAAAAGTTAAAAAAATTAAAAAAATTAAAAAAATCCTACCAATCGGGGGGGGGGGCTTTTATAGCGCTTGATCCCCCCTTTTAGAACGCTTTTCCGCCCCCCTCCAGCGCCCCGCACGCACCCCTCACCCTTTATCAGCGCTAGCCCCAGATTCACCCATGCGCACGCGTCCCTGCCTCCACCCGGATTTGATCTCGAGACCTCCCCCCTGCGCGCCTGAAGCCTTTTTCACTCCTCTATATTGATTTGTTCTCCTATTAGTGATATATCTATTTATTTATATATATATTTAGTTATATTTATTCGTATAGTAATATATATTTATATTAATATATATAGTTATATGAATATAAATATATAGTTATATTAATATATATATATATATAGTGATATTAATATATATATTTATAGTTATATCAATATATATATGTAGTTATATTAATATATTTATATAGTTAGATTAATATATAGGTATATAAATATTCATATATTTGTATTATAAATAAAATGGATATTAGTTATTATTTAGATAAAACTAATATATTTTATATGTAAATATATTTTATTATTTATATTTATAATTAAATTTTTAGGTGTGAATATATAAAAAATATGTACATATAGTTATATATTTGATTATAAATAACAGTGTAATATAAAAAACGATAAAATTTCAAAGACATAATATCAATATGAATGTAATACCTTGGAATAAATTTAGTCCCCACCAAAAAAAGCCAATAATACCCCCTTAAACGAGGCCGAAAATCCACAAAATGTTAAAAAATCGGGGTACCCCGACTAAAAACTCAGTTTTGGAGGCCTTCTAGCCCTATTTTGGCCTTGAAAAAACCTTTACTGGGGTTCTCCTAATCATAGTAACGTAGAGCTCATTGCAGGCTTCGATTTGATATGTGGTAGAGCTCAAACGGACACCCGGATCAAAAGTTATGGTCGTTTGAAGTTCGAGTTGCGGTTTCAACATATTTTGGATCTTTTTTTTAATTTTTTAATTTTTTTATTTTGTTAGTCTTCAAATTGTTATTAAATGACTATTACTCCATAATAATTATCAAATTATTAATTAAAAATATTTTTTTTAATTTTTTTATAAGCCATTTTCACTAAATATCTTATATATTAAGTGTAACTGTATATTTATACTTATCTAAAATATATTTAAAATTATATTTAAAAAATATAATTTATATTTATATCAATATAACTATATCTATATATTTAAATATTAATATATATTTTTTAATGATTTTTTTTTGGAAGTAGACCCTTTATCAACGCTTTTTTTAAAAGCGCTGATAAAGACCCCCCTTTATCAGCGCTACTAAAAAAAGCACTGATAAAGAGGTACCCTTGAACAATGCTAAAAAAAAGCATTGTTAAAGGGGGTAACTTTATGAGTTCTAAAAAAGCACTGATAAAGGGGTACTTTTATCAGTTCTTTTTTTAGCGCTGATAAAGGTAACCCCCTTTATCAGCGCTTTTTCGTTAGCGCTGATAAAGGGTGGCGCCGGGAATGCCCAGTTTTATGGTTGTGTGTATAGTTTAGCGTCATGTAGCTAGGACATAAGAGGAGACTATGCAGTTTAATGTCATGCAGTAAGGAAAACACAGTTTAACATCATCTTGGACGATAGGGTGTTGTACATTTTAGCGTCATGTAGTTAGGACGTAAGAGGAGACTATGCAGTTGAATGTCATGAAGTAAGGACAACACAATTTAACATCATGTTGGATGAAAGGGTGCTGTATAGTTTAGCATCATGTAGCTAGGACGTAAGAGGACGTATTGTATTTGTGTTACACAAAATAATTCTTCAAGAATCTTGCATTGGTTGGAGTCGTGATGAGTTCTCCATCCATTGAGATTAAAGAATAAGCTCCATTGGAGTAGACCTTATGTATTGAATAAGGTCATTCCCACTTTGGCTCAAGCTTGGGAGGTTTCTTTCCTGATATCATTGGAGTTCTGAGAACCAATACCAATTCTCCTTGAATGAATGAATGAAGATGAACTTTTTTGTTGAAATATCGTGCTATTCGATTCTGATAGACTTCCAAGTGGTGCAGGGTGTACAATCTTTTTTCATCTAATCGTTCCAATTCATCCAATCGCTTTTGAGATTGTTCATCTATAGATGACTGATCACAAATGGCTACTCTGAGCGAGGGTAATTGAACTTCAATGGGCAAGACTACTTATGTTCCATATACCAATGAATATGGAGTTGACCGCGTAGCAGTGCAGGTGGTGGTCCAATAAGCCCATAAAGCACGAAAGAGTTTATCAGGTCATGATTTCTTATCTTTATCCACCATCTTTTGCAGTATGTTTGAAAGAGTCTTATTAAAGGCTTCTATTTGTCCATTAGTTGCTGCATGATACCGAGATGAATGGTTGGATTTGATGTTGTATTCTTGATACAACTTTTTTACCTCGGATGAACAGAAGTTGGTGCCATTGTCCGTCAATATGGTATGAGGGATACCAAATCTGGTAATGATGTTAGACTTGATGAAGCTAACAATGCTTTTAGAAATAACTTCTTTGAGAGGTATTGCCTCTGCCCATTTGGAAAAGAAGTCAGTAGCAGTAAGAATATACTTAAACTGCTTGGATGTAGCTGAAGGTTAAGGTCCTACTACATCCATTCCCCATGTGGTAAATGGCCATGAGTATTTATCTGTATAAAGCAACTCTAGGGGTTGATTAATGAAGTTGGAATATACTTGGAAATAATGACACTTCTTAGTGAAATCAACACAATCTTGTATCATTGAAGGCCAAAAGTATCCAAGCCTTCGAATTTGATCAGATAGTCTATGTCCAGACTGGTGGGCACCACAGACTCCTGCATGTACTTCTTTCATGATAGCCATTGTCTCTTCACTATCAATGCATCTGAAGATAATTCCATCAAAACCTCTTTTGTATAGAATTTTTTCTAGGTGTTTGGTCTATCATAAAGAATAAAATTGACCACACGTCTCCAGATTTGTTCTTTCTCGGCTCTATCAGGTGGGAGTGTTCCATTTTGAAGGTATTTCCTAATAGGTGTCATCCATCCTGTAGTATGACTATATAGTTCAGAAATGGGACTAATTTCATTGATTTCCTCTGTTCTGGTTTGAACATAAGGTGAAATTGTACGATGGTGGGCAATATTGATGATTGTTTCGTCCCGATTTGAATCTGCCAGAGCTGTGGCTATATTAGCCAATGCATCAGCTTGAGCATTTTGTGATCGTGAGACATAAGAAAATGTCGGTTCTGAAGGAAATTCCGCCATTAACTCTCTGACGTAATCATACAAAGGGATTAACTCTTCTTTTCTGATGGCATAATCCCCATTGACTTGTTTGATTACCAGATCTGAATCACCTTTCACCTTTAAGTGATTCACTTATGCCTGAAGCGCCAACTCCAATCCTGCGACGAGAGCTTGATATTCTGCTTCATTGTTTGTACCGCCTTCCCACAATAAGAAGAAATAGGGTAGCACTTCCTTTTCCGTGGAAATAAGTACAATTCCCAACCCAACTTTTTGAATTTAGGATCTTCCATTTTCTTCCCTGTTGGACTTCTGGAAGCACCATCAAAGTAAATTTCCCATGTTTGAAGATTATCTTGAATAGAAAAGACTTCCTCATCAGGAAGTTCAATATCTAAAGATGTATCTCCTACTGAAGGATGTTCAACAAGGAAATCAGCCAGAGCTTGGCCCTTTATTGCCTTTTGAGACACATACTGGATATCAAATTGCTGCAAAATAACTGTCCACCTTGCCAGACATACTGTAATCATTGGACAACTAAGGATGAATTTGAGCGGGTTATTGCGAGATACCAATTGGAGCTCATGATGTTGTAGGTAGTGTCTCAATTTCTGAACTGCAAAGATTAATGCTAGGTATCACTTTTCAATACTTGAATATTGGGTTTCTGCTTCAAGCATAGTCCGACTGAGATAGTAAATGCTGTTTTCATTCCCAGCATCATTCTTTTGGGAAAGGAAGGAATCCAATGACCGCTCTAAAGCTGTCACATAAAGAATAAGTTGTAACGACCTAAAATTTTAAATAAATCTTGTTTCCTAATTTTATGTGTTATTTTATTTTATTTTTATACTCAACAAAAATGTTTCATTTGATAACATGAGTATAATTAAAATGTGACTGTTGGGTTTTGACTGTTATTTGACCATTGGTCAATATGACCACTGGAAACTAAACGTTTTGACTATTGTCTCTAAATACAAGCAATCTTGGTTAATTAATATAGAAAGACGATTCGATGGCCTCACCCAGTAATCTTGGACCGATTGAAGCCCACCTAACAGAACTTGGGAAGGAGGTAGCACCACTGAGCTTTGATCTGGACCAAACCCAAGATGAACTTCATCGTGTGAAGCTAGAACGGGATCGCCTTCGCGAGAAGTTCAAACTCATAGAAATTACTACTCGTGCGATGTTGGCCGAGCCTCCCTCGGATTCTCTCACCTTAGCACACCTTACACTTAGGTCCTATGCTGGTGTGATAAGGGGCTATGTAAGGAGACCGTAACTGCCTTGTGTAATCCTTTGTTTTAAATAAAAACTGGGATTTCTTCTTATGATGAAGTTTATGAATTTTCAAATGTCCGGATAAATATAGTATGCATATTTTTGATGAATTTTAGAGAAAGGATATTTTAAATTTTTTTATATAAACCTTAAATAAATAAAAATGTGTAATGATTTTCAAAAAATGGTCTTCTACAAATATGTTCAGTACGAAATTTAGAGTCTAATAAGATCAACTTAATTTTTGATGAATAGTAAATTATAAATAGTGATTTTATGCTTAGGATTAGTAATGTGACCAAATTGATTAGTAATCTCACTTAAAGAAAGTATTAATATAATCTAGGCACCTTGATTAAGTAATGTAATTCAATAAAATGGTTAAAAAATGGTTTCATAAATTATTATTCAAGTATTAGTATTTTCGGGTGAATAGTGTTTTTTAATTAAAAATTAAATTAAAAATATTTAGAAAATTATTTTTATAAAATGGATTTCATTTTTGAACTCAGAGCATCGATATTATGTTAAGGTAATTTTGGGGGATTTTTCTAAAAAAATGAATTTTCGGTGAATAGTGTATTTATTTAAAAAATAAATTAAAAATATTTAGAAAATCATTTTTATAAAATGGAATTTATTTTTGAAATCAGAGCATTGATATTTGGTTAAGGTGAAATTTTGGGATTTTTCTGAGAAAGTTGAATTTTCAGTGAATAGTAAAAATACAGTTTTAGGGTTTCGGTATGTTTAATGACATCATAACTGTGTCATGATGATGTCATGAGATATTTTAAAGGATGTTCGACTAAAGAGGATGAATTATTGTGTGGGGGTCTCCATGTGGCCTAACTCTATGGGAAGTACCATGGGAGGGCCCATGCTTTTGAGAAAACCACTTTTGAGGTGTCCCTTGGCCATTAATGCCTTGTCTCCTCACTTTCCCTATAAATACCAAACCCTCCTCTCATATTTTCGACTCCAAAACCATCCTCAACGAAGTTATGGTCTCCTTACCTCGCAAGGAGTCCTCCCAAGGTGCCCCCAAGCCCTCAAGGTCCCAACCTTTGAGTTTTAAGAGTTACGTTTTAAGGTAAGGGATCCGATCTCTCTCTTTCTTTTCAAGAAATCTCTTTTATGTAATTTCTTTTATGCTCCATGTTCTTATGTTAAAGGGTGTTATTTTATACTCCTCTTACTGCCCTTTTCATGTTCACATAATGAGAGATCCCCTCTTACTCTCATTATTTCATTTTATGAAGTTTTAAGTGGCGCCGTTAGGCTGCCGAAAGTTTTGTAACAGATTCTTTCTCCCTTCTCATTTTTCAAGATCTATTTTCATGTAAAGTATTTCAAGTTCCTTTTTGTTATGTTGGGGTATGATCTCTAAATTTATCATACTGATATTTTATTATCATATGATGAGAGACCCCATTTGATCTTTTCAATTCAGTATTTTGAAGTTTTAAGTGGCGTCGTTAGGCTGCAGGATTTTTAAGTGGTTCTTCACCCTTCTCGTTTTGAAGTTCTACTTTCATGTCAATTCTTTAAAGTTACTTTTTGTTATGTTGGGGTATGATATCTATATCTATCATACTGATCTTTTATGATCGTATGATGAGAGACCCCATTTGATCTCTTCAATTCAGTATTTTGAAGTTTTAAGTGGCGCCGTTAGGCTGCTGAATTTTTAAGTGGTTCTTCACCCTTCTCGTTTTGAAGTTCTACTTTCATGTCAATTATTTCAAGTTACTTTTTGTTATGTTGGGGTATGATCTATATATCTATCATACTGATATTTTATGATCATATGATGAGAGACCCCATTTGATCTCTTCAATTCAGTATTTTGATGTTTTAAGTGGCGCCGTTAGGTTGCCGAATTTTTAAGTGGTTCTTCACCCTTCTCGTTTTGAAGTTCTACTTTCATGTCAATTCTTTCAAGTACCTTTTTGTTATGTTGGGTTATGATCTCTATATATATCATACTGATCTTTTATGACCATATTATGAGAGACCCCATTTGATCTCTTCAATTCAGTATTTTGAAGTTTTAAGTGGCGTCGTTAGGCTGCCGAATTTTCATAAGAGAAATCTTATTTCTGTCTTCCTTTCATGTTCTTCATTTCATATGGTATATTTTCAAATTTCATTACCATGTTCTTAAATCACTTATATTCTGTCCCTCTACTGTTTTATGGGTTATTTATGAATGTTTGACTCATGTCCCCTCTCTTTTCAATGTTTTCTAAAACCCCGAAACGTAGCCGTTATGCTGCAGAATTTTCGCCTCAAAATGTCTCTCTCTTTTCTCAAAATTATATTATGGTATAAAGTGAATACTCAAAGCTCTTATTTCTATAGGGGTATTCACATATATATCAAAATGTTCTATTTTAAATTCTGGGATTTACATACATGAGACCCGCTCTCCCCTTCCGTGGGTTTAAAGTGATGTAAAGATCATGTCTTTGAAGCAGTTTTTAAAACATTATGATTATGAAATGAAACCCATTTATTTTATGCTATATGGGTTATTTATGAAATTTTTTATGATGATATATGTGGATCACATGATAATAAAGGCAAATTTAAGGGTGCGCCCTGATAGCGCTCCAATGCATTGGGTAATGATGTAACCACTAGAGATTACAATTTTCACGATACCTTGGTGAATAACCTTGGTAATTTTCAAATGACACCTTGGGGATGAACCTTGGTGATATGTTCATGATTGTCTATGTTAAATGATGTATCCACATCTTCAAGTTATGAAAAATGTTATTTTTATTATGATATGCCACATGATTTCTTTCTTATGCCTTAAAGATCTTTTCATGACATTGTTGATGTATCTCAAGTTCACATGTTAAATGTTTCCCCTTGTTTCCCTTACTGGGCCTTCTGCTCACCCTTTCTTTTGATGTATGTCCCCAGGTTATGAGATGCAGTAATGAACCTAGGATGAACATAAGGATAAGCCTTTCAAATGTTTAAGAAGAATGTTTTTTTTTGTTTCATGTATTAAGTTCCTGGTTTCCAAGACACTAAACCTTAAAGATCCTCGGTTTTGTAAAATGTAATGAAAGTTTATGTGATAAAAAGGCTGAATGCTATAGTTGGTCTCAAAGGATGGTTTAGTTATTTGTGGAAATTAGGATATGAAAACATTAGGAAGAACCCTATAGAAAATTTTATATATAGGAAATCTTCCTGGTATTTTGGTGAGTATTGAGTAAGGGGTTTCCAAGCAAATACATCCCTGTCTAGATACGAGCTGGTAGAGGTGGCTCTGACAAAGATGTACATAGGGGTAAAACCCGAAAACACCGCTTTGAGCTAGACTCGAACGGGAACTGGTACACGACAATGGGTCTTGCTGCACTCTTGGTTATGACACTCCCAGGGGATATGCTTTGGTAAATTCATAAGCTTAGTATGAACCATTATGAAAGGAACAAAGATAAAATAAAATAAAGATTCACATAAGAATATACGATCATGGATAACCTAGATTGGAACCTAGGGGATCGCAAGTTAGGATATAATTTTATTCTACAAGTTTATCCTTTTATGCTTAAAGTTTCCTTTTCATGATTATTGGCGAAGTATTTAAGCCCCTAATTATACTTTATCTTCTTAGTTAATGGTGGGAAAAGGAAGAACATGTCCCAACAACAAATGTGATAGGAAATGCGATGATTGCCGTATTAATATGACAAAGATGATTAGGGGATTAAAAGATGATTATTATTTTGGAAGACGTTCACTATTTTGGGGACCCTATATGATCGAGGTAAATATATTACTACGGTATTTTCATTAAGGAGTAAGGTTGACTTATATTTTGAAGAATCGATGAATTTAAGGCGGACTTATAGTAATTTAGGTTACTTATGGAAATGATTTAACCTATCTTGGGGTAAATATGTTTAGGTTAATTACTTTTGTTATAAGATGTTAGGAGTGGTTGATGTTGTTTGGAGATGAATGATAAAGTTTACCTTGGAAGACTATGTTATCAAATCCTTCTTGTATTTGGGTTTCAATCTTAGTTTGGTTTGTTTTGAGGATTTTTAAGGACAGTTATTTACGGAATGGTCTATGATGAACTCTGGGTAGTACCATGGAACTTTGAAGATTTAAAAGTAGTTTCCATTCCTATAAGATTATTTCTTTTTGAAGAGTTGTTTTACCTTACCCTTTCTGTTTTTGGGATGATGTTTAAAGATAGATGAAATAGATGGTTAATCTTTTGTGGATTATGTGTTTCTCTAGAAGATTATTCTTGTGTTTTGATGAGACCAAGTGTTTTTGAATGCTCATCGTTTGGAGAAAAGATTATTTTGGGTAGAAACTTATTAAAGGATGAAACTCTACATGAAGGTAGGTATATTTTCTTATGTTTTTGTTCTATGTAGTAAATGAATTCCTCAAAATTATGAAAAGAAATGTAAAACAAAAATGTTGTTGACTTACGTTTCCTACTAGGTAATCAAAGACCGTTTACACACATCATAAGTTTGGGATTTTCTTATGGTTAACTTTCTCTTAATCATGTTCTCTATCACTCTCCCTCAGAACTTGACCCTTTGTTTTCTCCTCCATGTCCATGTTTTCCTACACGGAATCCTAGTGTGGGTTAACTCGGGTGACCTTTGTACTTCCCTTTCTTTCTTTTAAAGTAATAGTTTTACTGACTCCTTTTCCGATGTGGGACTTTCAATGAAATTTCAAAACCCAATTTTAAAAATTGCGAGGATGAAATTTCTTAAGGGGGAAGATTGTAACGACCCGAAATTTTAAATAAATCTTGTTTCCTAATTTTATGTGTTATTTTATTTTATTTTTATACTCAACAAAAATGTTTCATTTGATAACATGAGTATAAATAAAATGTGACTGTTGGGTTTTGACTGTTATTTGACCATTGGTCAATATGACCACTGGAAACTAAACGTTTTGACTATTGTCTCTAAATACAAGAAATCTTGGTTAATTAATATAGAAAGACGATTCGATGGCCTCACCCAGTAGTCTTGGACCGATTGAAGCCCACCTAACAGAACTTGGGAAGGAGGTAGCACCACTGAGCTTTGCTCTGGACCAAACCCAAGCTGAACTTCATTGTGTGAAGCTAGAACGGGATCGCCTTCACGAGAAGTTCAAACTCATAGAAATTACTACTCGTGCGATGTTGGCCGAGCCTCCCTCGGATTCTCTCACCTTAGCACACCTTACACTTAGGTCCTATGCTGGTGTGATAAGGGGCTATATAAGGAGACCGTAACTGCCTTGTGTAATCCTTTGTTTTAAATAAAAACTGGGATTTCTTCTTATGATGAAGTTTATGAATTTTCAAATGTCCGGATAAATATAGTATGCATATTTTTGATGAATTTTAGAGAAAGGATATTTTAAAAATGTTTATATAAACCTTAAATAAATAAAAATGTGTAATGATTTTCAAAAAATGGTCTTCTACAAATATGTTCAGTACGAAATTTAGAGTCTAATAAGATCAACTTAATTTTTGATGAATAGTAAATTATGAATAGTGATTTTATGCTTAGGATTTGTAATGTGACCAAATAGATTAGTAATTTCACTTAAAGAAAGTATTAATATAATCTAGGCACCTTGATTAAGTAATGTGATTCAATAAAATGGTTAAAAAACGGTTTCATAAATTATTATTCAAGTATTAGTATTTTCGGGTGAATAGTGTTTTTTAATTAAAAATTAAATTAAAATTATTTAGAAAATTATTTTTATAAAATGGATTTCATTTTTGAACTCAGAGCATCGATATTATGTTAAGGTAATTTTTGGGGATTTTTCTAAAAAAATGAATTTTCGGTGAATAGTGTATTTATTTAAAAAATAAATTAAAATTATTTAGAAAATCATTTTTATAAAATGGAATTCATTTTTGAAATCAGAGCATTGATATTTGGTTAAGGTGAAATTTTGGGATTTTTCTGAGAAAGTTGAATTTTTAGTGAATAGTAAAAATACAGTTTTAGGGTTTCGGTATGTTTAATGACATCATAACTGTGTCATGATGATGTCATGAGATATTTTAAAGGATGTTAGACTAAAGAGGATGAATTATTGTGTGGGGGTCTCCATGTGGCCTGACTCTATGGGAAGTACCATGGGAGGGCCCATGCTTTTGAGAAAACCACTTTTGAGGTGTCCCTTGGCCATTAATACCTTGTCTCCTCACTTTCCCTATAAATACCAAGCCCTCATCTCATATTTTAGACTCCAAAACCATCCTCAATGAAGTTCTGGTCTCCTTACCTCCCAAGGAGTCCTCCCAAGGTTCCCCCAATCCCTCAAGGTCCCAACCTTTGAGTTTTAAGAGTTACGTTTTAAGGTAAGAGATCCGATCTCTCTCTTTCTTTTCAAGAAATCTCTTTTATGTAATTTCTTTTATGCTCCATGTTCTTATGTTAAAGGGTGTTATTTTATACTCCTCTTACTGCCCTTTTCATGTTCACATAATGAGAGATCCCATCTTACCCTCATTATTTCGTTTTATGAAGTTTTAAGTGGCGCCGTTAGGCTGCCGAAAGTTTTGTAACAGATTCTTTCTCCCTTCTCATTTTTCAAGATCTATTTTCATGTGAAGTATTTCAAGTTACTTTTTGTTATGTTGGGGTATGATCTCTAAATTTATCATACTTATATTTTATGATCATATGATGAGAGACCCCATTTGATCTCTTCAATTCAGTATTTTGAAGTTTTAAGTGGCGTCGTTAGGCTGCGAGATTTTTAAGTGGTTCTTCATCCTTCTCGTTTTGAAGTTCTACTTTCATATCAATTCTTTCAAGTTCCTTTTTGTTATGTTGGGGTATGATATCTATATCTATCATACTGATCTTTTATGATCGTATGATGAGAGACCCCATTTGATCTCTTCAATTCAGTATTTTGAAGTTTTAAGTGGCGCCGTTAGGCTGCCGAATTTTTAAGTGATTCTTCACCCTTCTCGTTTTGAAGTTCTACTTTCATGTCAATTATTTCAAGTTCCTTTTTGTTATGTTGGGGTATGATCTATATATCTATCATACTGATCTTTTATGATCATATGATGAGATACCCCATTTGATCTCTTCAATTCAGTATTTTGATGTTTTAAGTGGCGCCGTTAGGCTGCCGAATTTTTAAGTGGTTCTTCACCCTTCTCGTTTTGAAGTTCTACTTTCATGTAAATTATTTCAAGTACCTTTTTGTTATGTTGGGTTATGACCTCTATATATATATCATACTGATCTTTTATGACCATATTATGAGAGACCCCATTTGATCTCTTCAATTCAGTATTTTGAAGTTTTAAGTGGCGCCGTTATGCTGCCGAATTTTCATAAGAGAAATCTTATTTCTGTCTTCCTTTCATGTTCTTCATTTCATATGGTATATTTTCAAATTTCATTACCATGTTCTTAAATCACTTATATTCTGTCCCTCTACTGTTGTATGGGTTATTTATGAATGTTTGACTCATGTCCCCTCTCTTTTCAATGTTTTCTAAAACCCCGAAACGTAGCCGTTATGCTGCAGAATTTTCGTCTCAAAATGTCTCTCTCTTTTCTCAAAATTATATTATGTTATAAAGTGAATACTCAAAGCTCTTATTTATATAGGGGTATTCACATATATATCAAAATGTTCTATTTTAAATTCTTGGATTTACATACATGAGACCCGCTCTCCCCTTCCGTGGGTTTAAAGTGATGTAAAGATCATGTCTTTGAAGCAGTTTTTAAAACGTTATGATTATGAAATGAAACCCATTTATTTTATGCTATATGGGTTATTTATGAAATTTTTATGATGATATATGTGGCTCACATGATAATAAAGGCAAATTTAAGGGTGCGCCCTGATAGCGCTCCAATGCATTGGGTAATGATGTAACCACTAGAGATTACAATTTTCACGATACCTTGGTGAATAACCCTGGTAATTTTCAAATGACACCTTGGGGATGGACCTTGGTGATATGTTCATGATTGTCTATGTTAAATGATGTATCCACATCTTCAAGTTATGAAAAATGTTATTTTTATTATGATATGCCACATGATTTCTTTCTCATGCCTTAAAGATCTTTTCATGACATTGTTGATGTATCTCAAGTTCACATGTTAAATGTTTCCCCTTGTTTCCCTTACTGGGACTTCTGCTCAACCTTTCTTTTGATGTATGTCCCCAGGTTATGAGATGCAGTAATGAACCTAGGATGAACATAAGGAGAATCCTTTCAAGTGTTTAAGAAGAATGTTTTTTTGTTTCATGTATTAAGTTCCTGGTTTCCAAGACACTAAACCTTAAAGATCCTCGGTTTTGTAAAATGTAATGAAAGTTTATGTGATAAAAAGGCTGAATGCTATAGTTGGTCTCAAAGGATGGTTTAGTTATTTGTGGAAATTAGGATATGAAAACATTAGGAAGAACCCTATAGAAAATTTTATATATAGGAAATCTTCCTGGTATTTTGGTGAGTATTGAGTAAGGGGTTTCCAAGAAAATACATCCCTGTCTAGATACGAGCAGGTAGAGGTGGCTCTGGCACAGATGTACATAGGGGTAAAACCCGAAAACACCGCTTTGAGCTAGACTCGAACGGGAACTGGTACACGACAACGGGCCTTGCTGCACTCTTGGTTACGACACTCCCAGGGGATATGCTTTGGTAAATTCACAAGCTTAGTATGAACCATTATTAAAAGAACAAAGATAAAATAAAATAAAGATTCACATAAGAATATACGATCATGGATAACCTAGATTGGAACCTAGGGGATCGCAAGTTAGGATATACTTTTATTCTACAAGTTTATCCTTTTATGCTTAAAGTTTCCTTTTCATGATTGTTGGCTAAGTATTTAAGCCCCTAATTATACTTTATCTTCTTAGTTAATGGTGGGAAAAGGAAGAACATGTCCCAACAACCAATGTGATAGGAAATGCGATGATTGCCGTATTAATATGACAGAGATGATTAGGGGATTAAAAGATGGTTATTATTTTGGAAGACGTTCACTATTTTGTGGACCCTATATGATCGAGGTAAATATATTACTACGGTATTTTCATTAAGGAGTAAGGTTGACTTATATTTTGAAGAATCGATGAATTTAAGGCGGACTTATAGTAATTTAGGTTACTTATGGAAATGATTTAACCTATCTTGGGGTAAATATGTTTAGGTTAGTTACTTTTGTTATAAGATGTTAGGAGTGATTGATGTTGTTTGGAGATGAATGATAAAGTTTACCTTGGAAGACTATGTTATCAAATACTTCTTGTATTTGGGTTTCAATATTAGTTTGGTTTATTTTGAGGATTTTTAAGGACAATTATTTACGGAATGGTCTATGATGAACTCTGGGTAGTACCATGGAACTTTGAAGAATTAAAATTAGTTTCCATTCCTATAAGATTATTTCTTTTTGAAGAGTTGTTTTACCTTACCCTTTCTATTTTTGGGATAATGTTTAAAGATAGATGAAATAGATGGTTAATCTTTTGTGGATTATGTGTTTCTCTAGAAGATTATTCTTGTGTTTTGATGAGACCAAGTGTTTTTGAATGCTCATCATTTGGAGAAAAGATTATTTTGGGTAGAAACTTATTAAAGGATGAAACTCTACATGAAGGTAGGTATATTTTCTTATGTTTTTGTTCTATGTAGTAAATGAATTCCTCAAAATTATGAAAAGAAATGTAAAACAAAAATGTTATTGGCTTACGTTTTCTACTAGGTAATCAAAGACCGTTTACACACATCATAAGTTTGGGATTTTCTTATGGTTAACTTTCTCTTAATCATGTTCTCTATCACTCTCCCTCAGAACTTGACCCTTTGTTTTCTCCTCCATGTCCATGTTTTCCTACATGGAATCCTAGTGTGGGTTAACTCGGGTGACCTTTGTACTTCCCTTTCTTTCTTTTAAAGTAATAGTTTTACTTACTCCTTTTCTGATGTGGGACTTTCAATGAAATTTCAAAACCCAATTTTAAAAATTGCGAGGACGCAATTTCTTAAGGGGGGAAGATTGTAACGACCCGAAATTTTAAATAAATCTTGTTTCCTAATTTTATGTGTTATTTTATTTTATTTTTATACTCAACAAAAATGTTTCATTTGATAACATGAGTATAATTAAAATGTGACTGTTGGGTTTTGACTGTTATTTGAACATTGGTCAATATGACCACTGGAAACTAAACGTTTTGACTATTGTCTCTAAATACAAGCAATCTTGGTTAATTAATATAGAAAGACGATTCGATGGCCTCACCCAGTAGTCTTGGACCAATTGAAGCCCACCTAACAGAACTTGGGAAGGAGGTAGCACCACTGAGCTTTGCTCTGGACCAAACCCAAGCTGAACTTCATCGTGTGAAGCTAGAACGGGATCGCCTTCGTGAGAAGTTCAAACTCATAGAAATTACTACTCGTGCGATGTTGGCCGAGCCTCCCTCAGATTCTCTCACCTTAGCACACCTTACACTTAGGTCCTATGCTGGTGTGATAAGGGGCTATGTAAGGAGACCGTAACTGCCTTGTGTAATCCTTTGTTTTAAATAAAAACTGGGATTTCTTCTTATGATGAAGTTTATGAATTTTCAAATGTCCGGATAAATATAGTATGCATATTTTTGATGAATTTTAGAGAAAGGATATTTTAAAAATGTTTATATAAACCTTAAATAAATAAAAATGTGTAATGATTTTCAAAAAATGGTCTTCTACAAATATGTTCAGTACGAAATTTAGAGTCTAATAAGATCAACTTAATTTTTGATGAATAGTAAATTATGAAAAGTGATTTTATGCTTAGGATTAGTAATGTGACCAAATGGATTAGTACTCTCACTTAAAGAAAGTATTAATATAATCTAGGCACCTTGATTAAGTAATGTGATTCAATAAAATGGTTAAAAAACGGTTTCATAAATTATTATTCAAGTATTAGTATTTTCGGGTGAATAGTGTTTTTCAATTAAAAATTAAATTAAAAATATTTAGAAAATTATTTTTATAAAATGGATTTCATTTTTGAACTCAGAGCATCGATATTATGTTAAGGTAATTTTTGGGGATTTTTCTAAAAAAATGAATTTTCGGTGAATAGTGTATTTATTTAAAAAATAAATTAAAAATATTTAGAAAATCATTTTTATAAAATGGAATTCATTTTTGAAATCAAAGCATTGATATTTGGTTAAGGTGAAATTTTGGGATTTTTCTGAGAAAGTTGAATTTTCAGTGAATAGTAAAAATACAGTTTTAGGGTTTCGGTATGTTTAATGACATCATAACTGTGTCATGATGACGTCATGAGATATTTTAAAGGATGTTCGACTAAAGAGGATGAATTATTGTGTGGGGGTCTCCATGTGGCCTAACTCTATGGGAAGTACCATGGGAGGGCCCATGCTTTTGAGAAAACCACTTTTGAGGTGTCCTTTGGCCATTAATGCCTTGTCTTCTCACTTTCCCTATAAATACCAAGCCCTCCTCTCATATTTTCGACTCCAAAACCATCCTCAACGAAGTTATGGTCTCCTTACCTCCCAAGGAGTCCTCCCAAGGTGCCCCCAAGCCCTCAAGGTCCCAACCTTTGATTTTTAAGAGTTACGTTTTAAGGTAAGGGATCCGATCTCTCTCTTTCTTTTCAAGAAATCTATTTTATGTAATTTCTTTTATGCTCCATGTTATTTTGTTAAAGGGTGTTATTTTATACTCCTCTTACTGTCCTTTTCATGTTCACATAATGAGATATCCCCTCTTAACCTCATTATTTCGTTTTATGAAGTTTTAAGTGGCGCCGTTAGGCTGCCGAAAGTTTTGTAACAGATTCTTTCTCCCTTCTCATTTTTCAAGATCTATTTTCATGTAAAGTATTTCAAGTTCCTTTTTGTTATGTTGGGGTATGATCTCTAAATATATCATACTGATCTTTTATGATCATATGATGAGATACCCCATTTGATCTCTTCAATTCAGTATTTTGAAGTTTTAAGTGGCGTCGTTAGGCTGCGGGATTTTTAAGTGGTTCTTCACCCTTCTCGTTTTGAAGTTCTACTTTCATGTCAATTCTTTCAAGTTTATTTTTGTTATGTTGGGGTATGATATCTATATCTATCATATTGATCTTTTATGATCGTATGATGAGAGACCCCATTTGATCTCTTCAATTCAGTATTTTGAAGTTTTAAGTGGCGCCGTTAGGCTGCCGAATTTTTAAGTGGTTCTTCACCCTTCTCGTTTTGAAGTTCTACTTTCATGTCAATTATTTCAAGTTCTTTTTTGTTATGTTGGGGTATGATCTATATATCTATCATACTGATATTTTATGATAATATGATTGGAGACCCCATTTGATCTCTTCAATTCAGTATTTTGATGTTTTAAGTGGCGCCGTTAGGCTGTCGAATTTTTAAGTGGTTCTTCACCCTTCTCGTTTTGAAGTTCTACTTTCATGTCAATTCTTTCAAGTACCTTTTTGTTATGTTGGGTTATGATCTCTATATCTATCATACTGATCTTTTATGACTATATTATGAGAGACCCCATTTGATCTCTTCAATTCAGTATTTTGAAGTTTTAAGTGGCGCCATTAGGCTGCCGAATTTTCATAAGAGAAATCTTATTTCTGTCTTCCTTTCATGTTCTTCATTTCATATGGTATATTTTCAAATTTCATTACCATGTTCTTAAATCACTTATATTCTGTCCCTCTACTGTTTTATGGGTTATTTATGAATGTTTGACTCATGTACCCTCTCTTTTCAATGTTTTCTAAAACCCCGAAACGTAGCCGTTATGCTGCAGAATTTTCGTCTCAAAATGTCTCTCTCTTTTCTAAAAATTATATTATGTTATAAAGTGAATACTCAAAGCTCTTATTTCTATAGGTGTATTCACATATATATCAAAATTTTCTATTTTAAATTATGGTATTTACATACATGAGACCCGCTCTCCCCTTCCGTGGGTTTAAAGTGATGTAAAGATCATGTCTTTGAAGCAGTTTTTAAAACGTTATGATTATGAAATGAAACCCATTTATTTTATGCTATATGGGTTATTTATGAATTTTTTTATGATGATATATGTGGCTCACATGATAATAAAGGAAAATTTAAGGGTGCGCCCTGATAGCGCTCCAATGCATTGGGTAATGATGTAACCACTAGAGATTACAATTTTCACGATACCTTGGTAAATAACCTTGGTAATTTTCGAATGACACCTTGGGGAGGGACCTTGGTGATATGTTCATGATTGTATATGTTAAATGATGTATCCACATCTTCAAGTTATGAAAAATGTTATTTTTATTATGATATGCCACATGATTTCTTTCTCATGCCTTAAAGATCTTTTCATGACATTGTTGATGTATCTCAAGTTCACATGTTAAATGTTTCCCCTTGTTTCCCTTACTGGGCCTTCTGCTCCCCCTTTCTTTTGATGTATGTCCCCAGGTTATGAGATGCAGTAATGAACCTAGGATGAACATAAGGAGAAGCCTTTCAAGTGTTTAAGAAGAATGTTTTTTTGTTTCATGTATTAAGTTCCTGGTTTCCAAGACACTAAACCTTAAAGATCCTCGGTTTTGTAAAATGTAATGAAAGTTTATGTGATAAAAAGGCGGAATGCTATAGTTGGTATCAAAGGATGGTTTAGTTATTTGTGGAAATTAGGATATGAAAACATTAGGAAGAACCATATAGAAAATTTTATATATAGGAAATCTTCCTGGTATTTTGGTGAGTATTGAGTAAGGGGTTTCCAAGAAAATACATCCCTGTCTAGATACGAGCAGGTAGAGGTGGCTCTGGCACAAATGTACATAGGGGTAAAACCCGAAAACACCGCTTTGAGCTAGACTCGAACGGGAACTGGTACACGACAACAGGCCTTGCTGCACTCTTGGTTACGACACTCCCAGGGGATATGCTTTGGTAAATTCATAAGCTTAGTATGAACCATTATTAAAGAAACAATGATAAAATAAAATAAAGATTCACATAAGAATATACGAT
The DNA here is from genome assembly GCA_963277665.1 of Viscum album. NCBI lineage: Eukaryota > Viridiplantae > Streptophyta > Magnoliopsida > Santalales > Viscaceae > Viscum > Viscum album. The sequence continues at coordinate 87,444,857 of OY728140.1, read as the reverse complement.
CATGGATAACCTAGATTGGAACCTAGGGGATCACAAGTTAGGATATACTTTTATTCTACAAGTTTATCCTTTTATGCTTAAAGTTTCCTTTTCATGATTATTGGCGAAGTATTTAAGCCCCTAATTATACTTTATCTTCTTAGTTAATGGTGGGAAAAGGAAGAACATGTCCCAACAACCAATGTGATAGGAAATGCGATGATTGCCGTATTAATATGACAGAGATGATTAGGGGATTAAAAGATGATTATTATTTTGGAAGACGTTCACTATTTTGGGGACCCTATATGATCGAGGTAAATATATTACTACGGTATTTTCATTAAGGAGTAAGGTTGACTTATATTTTGAAGAATCGATGAATTTAAGGCGGACTTATAGTAATTTAGGTTACTTATGGAAATGATTTAACCTATCTTGGGGTAAATATGTTTAGGTTAGTTACTTTTGTTATAAGATGTTAGGAGTGGTTGATGTTGTTTGGAGATGAATGATAAAGTTTACCTTGGAAGACTATGTTATCAAATCCTTCTTGTATTTGGGTTTCAATCTTAGTTTGGTTTATTTTGAGGATTTTTAAGGACAGTTATTTACAGAATGGTCTATGATGAACTCTGGGTAGTACCATGGAACTTTGAAGATTTAAAAGTAGTTTCCATTCTTATAAGATTATTTCTTTTTGAAGAGTTGTTTTACCTTACCCTTTCTGTTTTTGGGATAATGTTTAAAGATAGATGAAATAGATGGTTAATCTTTTGTGGATTATGTGTTTCTATAGAAGATTATTCTTGTGTTTTGATGAGACCAAGTGTTTTTGAATGCTCATCGTTTGGAGAAAAGATTATTTTGGGTAGAAACTTATTAAAGGATGAAACTCTACATGAAGGTAGGTATATTTTCTTATGTTTTTGTTCTATGTAGTAAATGAATTCCTCAAAATTATGAAAAGAAATGTAAAACAAAAATGTTGTTGGCTTACGTTTCCTACTAGGTAATGAAAGACCGTTTACACACATCATAAGTTTGGGATTTTCTTATGGTTAACTTTCTCTTAATCATGTTCTCTATCACTCTCCCTCAGAACTTGACCCTTTGTTTTCTCCTCCATGTCCATGTTTTCCTACACGGAATCCTAGTGTGGGTTAACTCGGGTGAACTTTGTACTTCCCTTTCTTTCTTTTAAAGTAATAGTTTTACTGACTCCTTTTCTGATGTGGGACTTTCAATGAAATTTCAAAACCCAATTTTAAAAATTGAGAGGGCGCAATTTCTTAAGGGGGGAAGATTGTAACGACCCGAAATTTTAAATAAATCTTGTTTCCTAATTTTATGTGTTATTTTATTTTATTTTTATACTCAAAAAAAATGTTTCATTTGATAACATGAGTATAATTAAAATGTGACTGTTGGGTTTTGACTGTTATTTGACCATTGATCAATATGAACACTGGAAACTAAACGTTTTGACTATTGTCTCTAAATACAAGCAATCTTGGTTAATTAATATAGAAAGACGATTCGATGGCCTCACCCAGTAGTCTTGGACCGATTGAAGCCCACCTAACAGAACTTGGGAAGGAGGTAGCACCACTGAGCTTTGCTCTGGACCAAACCCAAGCTGAACTTCATCGTGTGAAGCTAGAACGGGATCGCCTTCGTGAGAAGTTCAAACTCATAGAAATTACTACTCGTACGATGTTGGCCGAGCCTCCCTCGGATTCTCTCACCTTAGCACACCTTACACTTAGGTCCTATGCTGGTGTGATAAGGGGCTATGTAAGGAGACCGTAACTGCCTTGTGTAATCCTTTGTTTTAAATAAAAACTGGGATTTCTTCTTATGATGAAGTTTATGAATTTTCAAATGTCCGGATAAATATAGTATGCATATTTTTGATGAATTTTAGAGAAAGGATATTTTAAAAATGTTTATATAAACCTTAAATAAATAAAAATGTGTAATGATTTTCAAAAAATGGTCTTCTACAAATATGTTCAGTACGAAATTTAGAGTCTAATAAGATCAACTTAATTTTTGATGAATAGTAAATTATGAATAGTGATTTTATGCTTAGGATTAGTAATGTGACCAAATGGATTAGTAATCTCACTTAAAGAAAGTATTAATATAATCTAGGCACCTTGATTAAGTAATGTGATTCAATAAAATGGTTAAAAAACGGTTTCATAAATTATTATTCAAGTATTAGTATTTTCGGGTGAATAGTGTTTTTTAATTAAAAATTAAATTAAAAATATTTAGAAAATTATTTTTATAAAATGGATTTCATTTTTTAACTCAGAGCATCGATATTATGTTAAGGTAATTTTTGGGGATTTTTCTAAAAAAATAAATTTTCGGTGAATAGTGTATTTATTTAAAAAATAAATTAAAAATATTTAGAAAATCATTTTTATAAAATGGAATTTATTTTTGAAATCATAGCATTGATATTTGGTTAAGGTAAAATTTTGGGATTTTTCTGAGAAAGTTGAATTTTCAGTGAATAGTAAAAATACAGTTTTAGGGTTTCGGTATGTTTAATGACATCATAACTGTGTCATGATGATGTCATGAGATATTTTAAAGGATGTTCGACTAAAGAGGATGAATTATTGTGTGGGGGTCTCCATGTGGACTAACTCTATGGGAAGTACCATGGGAGAGCCCATGCTTTTGAGAAAACCACTTTTGAGGTGTCCCTTGGCCATTAATGCCTTGTCTCCTCACTTTCCCTATAAATACCAAGCTCTCCTCTCATATTTTCGACTCCAAAACCATCCTCAACGAAGTTATGGTGTCCTTACCTCCCAAGGAGTCCTCCCAAGGTGCCCCCAAGCCCTCAAGGTCCCAACCTTTGAGTTTTAAGAGTTACGTTTTAAGGTAAGGGATCCGATCTCTCTCTTTCTTTTCAAGAAATCTCTTTTATGTAATTTCTTTTATGCTCCATGTTCTTATGTTAAAGGGTGTTATTTTATACTCCTATTACTGCCCTTTTCATGTTCACATAATGAGATATCCCCTCTTACCGTCGTTATTTTGTTTTATGAAGTTTTAAGTGGCGCCGTTAGGCTGCCGAAAGTTTTGTAACAAATTTTTTCTCCCTTCTCATTTTTCAAGATCTATTTTCATGTAAAGTATTTCAAGTTCCTTTTTATTATGTTGGGGTATGATCTCTAAATTTATCATACTTATCTTTTATGATCATATGATGAGAGACCCCATTTGATCTCTTCAATTCAATATTTTGAAGTTTTAAGTGGCGTCGTTAGGCTGCGGGATTTTTAAGTGGTTCTTCACCCTTCTCGTTTTGAAGTTCTACTTTCATGTCAATTCTTTCAAGTTCATTTTTGTTATGTTGGGGTATGATATCTATATCTATCATACTGATCTTTTATGATCGTATGATGAGAGACCCCATTTGATCTCTTCAATTCAGTATTTTGAAGTTTTAAGTGGCGCCATTAGGCTGCCGAATTTTTAAGTGGTTCTTCACCCTTCTCATTTTGAAGTTCTACTTTCATGTCAATTATTTCAAGTTCCTTTTTGTTATGTTGGGGTATGATATATATATCTATCATACTGATCTTTTATTATCATATTATGAGAGTCCCCATTTGATCTCTTCAATTCAGTATTTTGATGTTTTAAGTGGCGCCGTTAGGCTGCCGAATTTTTAAGTGGTTCTTCACCCTTCTCGTTTTGAAGTTCTACTTTCATGTCAATTCTTTCAAGTACCTTTTTGTTATGTTGGGTTATGATCTCTATATCTATCATACTGATCTTTTATGACCATATTATGAGAGACCCCATTTGATCTCTTCAATTCAGTATTTTGAAGTTTTAAGTGGCGCCGTTAGGCTGTCGAATTTTCATAAGAGAAATCTTATTTCTGTCTTCCTTTCATGTTCTTCATTTCATATGGTATATTTTCAAATTTCATTACCATGTTCTTAAATCACTTATATTCTGTCCCTCTACTGTTTTATGGGTTATTTATGAATGTTTGACTCATGTCCCCTCTCTTTTCAATGTTTTCTAAAACCCCAAAACGTAGCCGTTATGCTGCAGAATTTTCGTCTCAAAATGTATCTCTCTTTTCTCAAAATTATATTATGTTATAAAGTGAATACTCAAAGCTCTTATTTCTATAGGGGTATTCACATATATATCAAAATGTTCTATTTTAAATTCTGGGATTTACATACATGAGACCTGCTCTCCCCTTCCGTGGGTTTAAAGTGATGTAAAGATCATGTCTTTGAAGCAGTTTTTAAAACGTTATGATTATGAAATGAAACCCATTTATTTTATGCTATATGGGTTATTTATGAAATTTTTTATGATGATATATGTGGCTCACATGATAATAAAGGCAAATTTAAGTGTGCGCCCTGATATCACTCCAATGCATTGGGTAATGATGTAACCACTAGAGATTACAATTTTCACGATACCTTGGTGAATAACCTTGGTAATTTTCAAATGACACCTTGGGGATGGACCTTGGTGATATGTTCATGATTGTCTATGTTAAATGATGTATCCACATCTTCAAGTTATGAAAAATGTTATTTTTATTATGATATGCCACATGATTTCTTTCTCATGCCTTAAAGATATTTTCATGACATTGTTGATGTATCTCAAGTTCACATGTTAAATGTTTCCCCTTGTTTCCCTTACTAGGCCTTCTGCTCACCCTTTCTTTTGATGTATGTCCCCAGGTTATGAGATGCAGTAATGAACCTAGGATGAACATAAGGATAAGCCTTTCAAGTGTTTAAGAAGAATGTTTTTTTTGTTTCATGTATTAAGTTCTTGGTTTCCAAAACACTAAACCTTAAAGATCCTCGGTTTTGTAAAATGTAATGAAAGTTTATGTGATAAAAAGGCGGAATGCTATATAAGTGGTCTTCCTTCAATAGGTGGCATTAATAACGGTGGACTCAAGAGATATTTCTTGAGAATATTGAATGCCTCTTGACATTCTTCAGTCCACTGGTAAGTGACTCCCTTCTTCATCAATTTGGTGAAGGGTAAACATTTGCCTGCCAGATTGGTGATGAAACGCCGAATATAGGCCAAGTTTCCTTGAAGTCCTCTCAATTCTTTCAAAATTTGAGGAGGTAACATACCAAGGATTGATTTTGTCTTCTCAGGATCGACTTCGATACCACGATGGCGTACCACAAAGCCGAGAAATTTTCATGAGGTTACCCCAAAAGCACATTTTAAGGTGTTTATCTTCAAATTGTGTTATCAAAGTTTGTGGAATATGATTTCCAAATCAGGCAAGTGATTAGAACATTGTCTGGATTTAACCACCAAATTGTCCACATAACATTCAACAAAATTCCCTAAAAAGGGTTTGAAGATATGGTGCATGGCACGTTGATATGTTGCGTCTGCATTCTTCAGGCCAAAGGGCATTACCCGATAGCAAAACACACCCTGAGGGGATCTGAAGACTGTAGATTATTCATCTTATAGAGCCATTCAGATTTGATTATATCCATAATATCCATCCATGAAGGAAAGTGCTTCATAGCCAGCTGTTGCATCAATTAAGAGTTATGTGATCGGAACTGGAAAATCATCCATGGGACAATACCGATTAAGATCTCTGAAATCAATGCAAACTCTATTTTGTCCATTATTCTTTTTCACAGGGACAATATTAGCCAGCCATTTGGTATATTGAACTTCTCTGATGAAGTTAGCTTTGATAAGCTTATCCACTTTAGCTTCAATTTTGGAAGCATAAGTTGGGTGTGTTCTTCTTGCGGTTTTCTTGAATCCTCGATGTTCTTCTGGCAAACCCAAATGATGAGTAGCAACATCGGGATCAAGCCCTGTCATTTATGTATAGTTCCAAGCAAATATATCTCGATTTTTCTTTAAAAATGAAATATACATTTCTTGCTCTTCAAGAGTCATGGCCACACTAATTAAAGTGGGGCGTGGATCTTCTTTTGTACCCAGATTTATTTCTCTAAGTTCATCCACAGTGGTAGAGATACCCTCTTCAAATGCTGGAGGAGAATCTTTGAGATCTTCCTCTTCTTCTTCAACATGTGTTATTTCTTCTGTTTATACTTGCATAGTAGATGATGAAGCAGAATTTCCATGATTAGGAGAGATGTTAAAATTTTAACATCTTGAAGAAGAGGCTACCATTTCTGACCCTATTGATGATGAAGGGTCTTCCTTGGGTAATAAAGAGGAGATGATGGATTGAGAATCGATATCATCATTCATCTCTGACATTGCTATAACTTCTTCTGGCCTGGTTGATGAAGTATAGAATTGTTGGATTTCAGCAGATGAAATAAAGACATCTCCGTTTGAGCTTTCATCATTGCTTGGTGAATCACCAATTTCTCCCATGCTGTCTGGCTTGATTGCTGTAATTGACATTATGGAAGTTTCTATAAGAGTATTTGGATTTGGGTCTATCCTGTCAATTTGAATGATAGGCAACACATAATCTGTACTCACATGTATGAATGGGTTTACTAGAATCTTTTCCAAACCATATGGAGCATTAATTTTGGTAACATCCCTTTTCATAGATACCTCATTTCCCTCCATGTGATAGAATTCCGCCTCAATGTATTGAGATTCACATGTTTTTAATGGGGATTTATCACCATACAATGTCCCAATTTGACCATTGAAACAATATTTGAGACATTGATAGTATGATGAAGGTATAACTGCATGTTGATGTAGCCAAGGTCTTCCAAGCAAAATGTTGAAGGATGTGTCATGACGAACAACCATGAAATCTGAATTGGATACAAGATCCCCAAACTGAGTTCTGAGTGTAATCTCGCCCATAGGTTCTTGTTCATTTTTATCATATCCTTGCAACATCAAAGTAGAAGGAGTTAAATCAGATTCAGTGAGGCCCAATCATTGAAGTGTACGAATAGGGATGAGGTTGACTCTTGAACCATTATCAATGAAAGCTCTTTGGATGTCTACATCATTGACCTTTCCAGATAAATACAAAGGTCTAATATGTCCATACACAACATCATCTTCATCTTCATCTGTAAAAGATATCACTGCATGAAATTCTATAGGATCATTCTCTACATGGTAGACTTCAGCCGTAACAATTTTAGTTTCGAATTCCTGAGGACTTGACAAAACCTCAATGAGTTCCTCCCGAAGATCCTTTGATAGATTTAAGGCATCCAGAATTGATAACTTGGCCGGTACTTGGGACAAATGTTTCAGAACATCATACCTTTGGTCCAAAGGTCTGATTTTCCCAATAGGAACATATGGTTTCGCAGGTGCCTTAGAAGTTGATACTTTGGAAGTAGATGCATCTTGTATCGGTCTAGGAGTTGAAAATACTCATGGATTTGTAAGATTAGACCGACTAGGTCTATTTATTTGCTGAGAGGAAGAAGGTGTAACCTCTAACCGATCCTCCAAAATAACTGTGCCAGGACTGAATCTGCTATGTGTGGAAGAACTTTCTTGTTCTTGTTGAGCCTACTGAAGGGCTCTGCCATGAGTTTCTACTGCATACACAGTTCTAGCAGGGGTAAAATTGAAATAGTAGATTCTAGGATATCCATGTCTTCCTCTGTATCCTAGACATCTGAAACTCCCTCTAATTCCTCTGTTTGATACAGGGAACTCATGCTCATCAAGATCGAAACTGTGACTGGCATAAGGATCTATTAAGTGAATCATGTTAACAGAACCAAAGATCAAATCTTCATCTGATGAAGACTCTTCCCGATTAGACAATTTAGGCTGTGCCGTTTGGTGGGGCGGTGCCCATGGATTTGAAGTATATGGCATAAAATCTGCCAGAGTCAAAGATAACTTGGGATTTGACACGAGCTCATCTTCTTCTAACTGTTCTTCTTTCTTTGAATTATGCCACTTCTTTGAGGATTTTCCTTCTGATGAAGGGGGTTTTGCTGTGGCATTCATAGCATACGACACAATTGGTTTCTTCAATTGAGTTCGTAAAATGGCATGAGTTTGGTTGATCGTTTTCCTGACCATCCAATCATCATATTTCTGCGCATTTTTGCTTTTGACTTCTTGCCACTCGCCTTCTTCCTCTGGATCTGTAGCAGTAACACATTCTACCCGGGTTGAAGAACCTTTCATTTTTACCTATCCCAGGTCCAACATCTTTTGTAGGAGGTCTTTGAAGAAAAAACACTCCTGAATGGGATGCCCCAACATCTAATGAAATGGGAAATAGTTGGGAAGGTCTTCATCTCCTTCCTTTTTCAGCCTTTTAAGCCTTGGTAATTGAACCAAATTATTTTCCAGAGCCGAAATGAAGTAACCATGAACTTGTTCATTTCGGAAAGAATAAAATTTTCTCTTTAACTCCTCAAATTGTTTATGTATTTGATCTCTTTGATAATCTTGAAGAAACAACCTTTGTTGTTGACGCTCAGGAGGTGGAGCCCTTCGATAAGATGAAGGTTTTGCAGTAGAAGCAGGTACAAGTGCTTGTTTAACTGTGACTATAGCAGTCTCTGCTTTACCCATTCTCCTTCCTGCAACTAATGGAATTACATGAGTTTTATCCTTAGTCTTTGTAAGAGAATCTTCAATCTGCTAAGCGATCGAAGTAAGGTCTCGAAACCCTCCTGTGTATTTCATAGGGATCAACAGTGTGCGTAATTCATCACGCAAATTTGCCACACAGATTGGCAACAACTCTTATTAAGGGAGTGCTAAGCTTAAGAAATATGTTAATCCCTTCTAGCGAGCAATGAAATCTGAAACTCTTTCATTCTCCCTTTGCTTACAATTTTTAAGATAAAAAACTGTTATCTTTGGCAATGTTGAGCTAAATTGAAGAAGGAATCGTTGACAGAGATCTTCCCACCCGGTAATTGACCGGGATTGCAAACTTGTATACCAGACAAAAGCAGGCCCTTGTAATGACTGTACAAAAAACCTGAGCTTAACTTATTCTTATTGTTGAGGAGTTCCCATCATAGGATCACAACGAGAAACAAAACGTGTTAAGTGTTGTTCTGGGTCTCCCGAACCATTAAAAATTGGGAATTTGGTACTTGAAAAATTTGATGGGGGAGGAATTGCGTCAACCCATTTAGGGTAAGATCTCTTTTCTGGTTGAATTTGTGCACGTTTTCCCTCCATAGCTTCCAAATGAGCTGTTAATGACTCAATGATAGTTATTAACTTTTGAGAAACATCTGGTTGAGCTTGGACCTGAGCAGGTGTAATAACTGGAGCGTGGACAGGTGTGGTGACTGGTACTGCAACTGATGGTAGCACCACTGATTTTTGTTGCGCATGACCCATAGGATTAGACCTATGAGGGTGTAATAGTAAATGAGGATATTCTTGATCCATCTCAGCAGCTGCAACAAATTCCCTTGACCGACTGACTCCAGTACGCTTAGGAGGAAGACTACCTTGAAGTAGTTCTGCATTCTTTCTTTTCCCCTTGTTGGATGCCTTTCAGAGAAGGGAAAGTTGGTTATTTGAAGGAATACCTAGATTCTGGGTAAGCCTTTGATTTCGTGTACACACACCTTCTTCATTTGCCTCTGTGTGCACAACCTCTTGAGCAGGAACTTCTTCATCTGATCCCTCTGAGTGATCCTCATGTTCTGGAGGATCAGAAACAATGACATTGATGACATTTATCGATGCATAACGCATTGCATCCCTTATATCGGAATTTCTGCGATACTGTCTTCTCCCATGTCCTTGATGAGACATTGCCTTTTGTTGAGTTGAACCCTCAGGAACTTCCTGATGAACCGTAATTTAAAGGGAATCTCCTGATAATTTGGCTCTTCATTCCTCTTGTGGCATTTTCCCTAATCGAGAGAAGACTGACTTTCACTAAGGAAGAGATTGAGGATTTGAAAAAGTCCCCAGTCCGGAGGACTGGGGATGTTCCTGCTGTTCCTGCTCAACTCCTCGAATCCTATTTGTTGATTCCAAGGGTTGGGTTAAAAGAGTCCCCAGTTTGGCAAGATGAGGTGGTTCTTGAGCTGCTACATCTAAGAATTTATTAAAATCTCTCCTGATTTTGCGGACTTTAGTCCAGAAATTGGTTGGATGCATCAACCCACATCCACTCAAATTACCTGGCTCAAATGACCATTAAATGATTTCTGACACTTCTGTCACCTGATGACGCGCATGCTCTAAACGAGAAGCCTGTTCGATATTCTCATTTGCTTGATGCAAGAGTAATTCAACAACTTTTTCTTTGTATACCTGAATTTGGGAAGAACTAGTTGAGGCATGTTCCTGAGCAAGTCTTTGATTACACACAAAACCAATAGGTTGTGACCGGCCATGATAAATAACATTGCATGAGACCATTTTTTGCGGGCTTTGTTGACCGGAGAGTACAATGAAATGCAGTGCTCCATGAACACCCCATCCCCTGATATGAATACCAGATAGGGCATTGGCAATTAACTGGCGCAATCTTTTTAGTGCTCCAAGGCATGAATGCTGAAGGGATCTCTGCTGCTTTTCGACCTTTGGATATTGGGAAACTGAGAGAGATGCCAAATCAATTTGGCGTTGTAACCCTTCTATTATCTTGACATGATTTTCATATTTATCATAAAATAATATTTTCTTTTTCAATTGACAAAGAGTTTTCCACATGTTGAGATGAATATCATGAATACAATCTTTCATCAACATTTTTGGAATATCATACTGAGAGTCATCTAAAGGCCAAAACATGACTGGTACTTCACATTTCACTAGTTGTTTTCTCATATTCAGCATTTCCTCCTTATCATTCAATGAAGATTCTTCTACATGATTAGACCAAAGATAATGCTTCTTTGTTGCTTCATCAGATTCAACAAGATTGGTAGAGAATTAATTTATCAAACTAGAAGATGAATGACCTAGGGGTGGTTCAGAGAATGACCTACATCCCGGGCTATCTTCTGATTGAGAAAGTATTTCACCTGCTAGCGGTAAAGCATCAGACATGACTGGATTCACATTTGCAAGTGCCTTAAGATAAGAGGGATTTCTCATAACTGCATTTTCCTTTGAAGAATTTTCTATGCAATGCGAATTACTACTGTGGAGAGGACTTTCACAGCTAAATTCATCATCATGGGGAGGACCACCATGGTGGGTTACAGTAAAAGATGAAACCTTTTTCTCCTTGATCTCCTAGCCACACAGAGGGTTCTCGTGGCTCTCATCTGAAGATGATACTTCGAGACTGACCAAACTGTCATAAAGCAAGCCTTCATGAGGAAGTGTATGATTAATACCTTCGGAATTATTGTTCCCACTATTGGGAAATGAGAGAGTAGAATCTTGAGTTGCAACAGATAATTGTCTGAGGGCTTCAAAAACTCCAGCATCGAGCAAGGCCTTATTACAGATCGACTCTTGATTTCTTGACCGCGCTGAACGGGTATTTTTCTTAGACATCTTCTTACTCATTTTGGGAACCACTTGTTGACAAAAGTGGTTATTATGGGCAGGTGTATGTGCCTGATTAAGAGAAATAGCCAGGTTAGGATGATTATCTCTATTCAAATCGGATGTATGTGCTTGACTTGATTGTCCGTATGATATGGGGGAGTATGCCCCACAACCCTCTTAGACTAGAACAAAGGTGTGTATTTGTTCTGGAGTGATATGTTGATGATTCACTCCACTGGTAGGGACAAATTTGTATTTCTTTCCCTGTGATGCTGTTGAAGTTGTTATAATATTCTGACAGACATCCAGAATATGGGTAGTGATTTTCTTATGCTCTTTCACCATTGTCAGAATGTGCTTGGTGACTTCAGCTGCCTGAATGGGAATATACATCCATTCCGTGCTTGGAGTAGGTGTATGTGTCTACTCCTGTCCTCCTTTTCCTGTCAGTGAATTCTGACAGTACTCATGTGTAGGGGCAGAGAGTTGAGTCTGCTCCAAATTTGTCGTCGGAGCTTTCCAAATGACTTCTCCGGGTGCTACCAAACGAGACTGTTGGCAGGTTTGATGAACATTGACAGGTGTATGTGCTTTCTGTGTATTCTTCGTCAAGTATGGTTGACAAATTTCCTTCAATACTGGCAGACGAGACTGCTGATAGAATTGTTGATTGTAAACAGGTGTATGTCCCTACTCATAAGTTGCCACCATATTAGATTGGTGAGCTTCTTTGGTTGTAGTCAGACGAGCCTGCTGACTAGCTGATGAGTTATAAACAGGTTTATATGCCTGCCTATAATACTCCACTGAAATTTCCTGGAGAGATTGGTGTGTTACTGCCAGACGAGTCTTCTAGACAGTAACATTAGGACGGACGAGTGTATATGCCCGCTCGTTGTTTGCCATCAAGTTGGCTTGATGAACTTCTCCGGAGGGGGCAGAAGTAAGAACCTGCTCCCTGTTGACCAGATTTCGCCTCTGGCGATTCGTCTTGCGTGCTCGGGTCTGAGGAACCTGAGCCGAACCCCTAAAGGCGGCACCCTCATCATGTTGAGGGCACACTGCCATACGAGTCTGGCGTCGATTGTTGATGGAATCCCTCAGGAATGACTCATGTATTCTTAAATTAAAGCCTTGAGTGACCTTCTCATTCACCTCCCCATAATATGGGAGGGACTGGTGGTTGTGTTCTGGGGGATAACGACCCAAAATAGTTGGATACGGTGGTTGACACCACCTGTTTCTTGATCACTGGTCATCGTTGTCCGGACAACCAGGGTGAATTATTGACTTGGAGGGCTTGTCGAGCAACCTCCAGAGTCAGAATGGTACCGTGTTGACGGTATTACTTAACCAGTGCATTTGAGACCCAGTGTTGAAGATGTTGAGTAGGTGATGTCGTCCTCAGAGCAGATGAGAATCCAACAAGAGTAGTAGCAGAGGCATTCAGAGGTGTGAACTTTAGAGAAGCCATTTCTGTAACACAGAGAGATCTTGGAAAAGAGTGCCTGTTTGATATAAAAGACATAATCAAGATAAGTTCAGCCACTAAATCTTTTGGATGAGCACATATGTTATTGATTGCTTTGTTGGCCCTCACATTGAGTTAAATAGGGGCCTAACAAATAAGTAAAACATCATTTAACTTGGTTAAGGATTCACACCGGGTTCACCATTTTTTGTTTCTTCTGGAAATGGAGATAACCTTGTCTGTTTAAGGTTCAAACATTCCAATCGGTTTTTAACAGGTTTATTTGTAGAACCGAAAACATCCGGTGATTATATATCCATTTGGACCTACTTTCCAAAGGCAGGTGATGATTAGTTATGGAGCGATGAGGCTTAAGAATTTACATTGGTCGAGAGGATGGGAGGTCGGACTCATCACACCTTTTTGGGGGGAATTATTGTCTACTCCGGGACTCTCTTATAGATTTGAGTTATGTTCATGAATCCTTATTAAATTACCAAGTATGAAAATGTGCTTTCCTTTAGATCTAACAATCAATGATTGATATGTATGAAATTTAGAGAATCCTTTACATGTATTTGAGGTTCTTCATTGATAGAGAATCATCCGTATTTATTAGAGATTATTAATCAATGGTATCCTTCAACACATTATATAGAAATATCTTGGTCATTATGATAACCATACTGGTTTTGAAGCCACTCAGTGGGGCACTTGAAGTTTATTATCGTTTAGAAGGACATGAATTATTTCAGAGTTGGTATTGTATCTGTAGATGGGCTACCTACATATCCTTGTTAGAAAAGGAATCAGAATCCATATAGTTTAAGTGACGAAGTATGAGGTTTATGAATGATTAATGGATCAAAGAGAGATTTCATAATTACTTTTACACTCTAAGCTCACGTGAGTCATGCTCGGTGTGAGAAACAAGAGGTATTAGTAAAATCTGACAATTGTGCCACGAAATATGCAATCATAAGAAATGATGTGAGGCTTATGTATGTATGACTACCCAAGGTAGATGAGGATTGGGTTTTACTTCAGGGAAGAAACCCGAGAACAAGGTCCATAAAGATATATGTGCTTTATGGAGATTTTAATATTTAACTTAGGGCTTACTCCTGAAAAGGATGCCCAAATTAGAGGGGACTTATGATTGGGTTTTATTCTTGATAAGGAAGCCCAAATCAAAAGAAATTATGATTGGGGCTTACTCCTGAAAAGGAGGCCCAGGTTAAGGGGAACTTGTGACTGAGGCTTACTCCTAAAAAGGAGGCCCAGGTTAAAATAAATTATGATTGAGGCTTACTCCTGAAAAGGAGGCCCAAGTTAAGGGGAACTTGTGACTGGGGCTTACTCCTAAAAAGGAATCCCAGGTTAGGAGAAATTATAATTGGGGCTTACTCCTAAGGAGGATTCCCAGATTTGGGAACTTGGGGCTTACTCCTAAGTAGGATGCCCAGATTAAAGATCTTCTCATCTTAAAGGATGAGGTTGAAATGAATGAAATCTCTAACCTTAGTGACATAAAGTTATGTAAATCATGAGGTTTTGAGAGATGTTCCACAAAATTCCTTTCAGATAAGGAATCCAACAAAGGAACCATGCCATAAATGGATTTGAAGAGGGTTTTGAAGGCTAAATCTTGAAGAGGAGAGGTGGATTTGAAGAAAAAAGTTGAATAGGCAGAAGGGGCACCCAAAAAGGGGTAGGCGCGCAAGTCCTGTTTGGGAACGCAAGTCCTGGTCGCACAAGTAGACTTGCGTGACATGGGTGTACTTGGGCGACAGTTAACCAATAGGGTAATACTTGGGCGACACTTGGCTCAAGCCCTTAGTATTATCCCTAAAGGCTTCCAAAAGGGTGGTGCACAAGTTCTGTTGAAGGGATAAGGTGGCACACAAGTGTGACCATTTCCCTTGAGGTTTAGACACTTAGGCTCACAAGTGTTGATGAATTTCAACACTTAGGCCTTGTTCCCCCTCCTTAGATCTTCCATTCTAGGTAAGAAATTACCTTAGAAGTGTTTGGAAGACTTCAAGCAAAGACTAGGGCACCAAGAGCTTAAATCTGACTTTTGGATTTTTCATCCTTGAAATGGGGGGCCCACAAGGGGTATTTATAGGCCATTGAGGACCTTGGGTGAAAATAAAATAGGGTGCGCAAGTCACCTGCACGACCAATATGTGGCGCACATGTATACTTGCGCGACCATGGTGAAACTTGCGTGACCCATGCTTAAAGAAATCCTTGTTCATGCCTTTGTCAATTTTTGATGTTCTTCAAAGGATGAATCTCTTTGTGCTTAATGTATTCCCCTTTTTCATTAGTTAGACTCTGTGACGGAAAGGAGCATCAACAGCAAAACATGTAAAAAGTGTTGGGCATGTATTGTCTTAACAATACTCTATAAATCTTATTGATTTTGATGCTCACAAATACCCTTGTTTGTTTTACTAATGATATTACATTAAGTGTATTTCAGGAAATTAATATTCTTTATATTCCTTATTTTGGAATTATATTCAAGCTTATTATTCGCGTGGGATATCGGTCAAAGTGTTCAAAGCACTTTTAAGTGTATTATGAAAACATTATTCATACCATACGTTGAAAAACGTAACGTAAGGAACAAACCCTACATTTGTATTAAACCTTATGCTTAAAGTTTGGTGCATATGGTTAATCAACCATATGTTGACAGAAATGTATGGATAAAGAACCATACGTTTGGATGAAACCTTACATTTGACAAAGAGAAAAAGTTTGGTTAAAGAACCCTACATAAGTATGAAACCTTACGTTTGAGAAACAAACATATGGATCATCAACCTTACTTTTGTGACCAACCTTACGTTCGGAGATTGAATGATACATAGTTCACTACGGCAAAAAAGGCATTTAACGGCGGTTTTTTTTTTCGTTTCGCGACGGTTTAAACCGCCGCTAAATCGTGCATCGGGAAACTATTCGCGGCGGTTTTCAAAACCATCGCAGAACGTTTCGCGACGGTTTTTTAGCGGCGGTTTAAACCACCGCTCAATGATTCAGCGGCGGTTTTTTTATTTTTTTATTTTTTTTATTATATATATATATATATATATTTATTTTATTTATTTTATTTATTTATTTATTTATTTATTTATTTTTCGTATTTATTTATTTTATTTCACATTTATTTTATTTCGTATTTATTTTATTTCGTATTTATTTTATTTATTTATTTTATTTATTTATTTTATTTATTTATTTATTTTATTTATTTATTTTATTTATTTTATCTATTTATCTATTTATTTTATTTATTTATTTTATTTATTTATTTTATTTATTTAATTTCGTATTTATTATTATTTTTTATTTCATATTTATTTTTTATTTATTTTATTTCGTATTTATTTTATTTATTTATTTATTTATTTCATATTATTTTATTTACTTTATTTATCCATGCATGCACCTCCCATACACATGCACATGCATGCCCATGCATGCCCATGCAATATAAAGAAATTCTGCGTTTGGTGAGATTTGAACCCCTAACCTCTTGCATATTTTTCAAAGACTTTACTACTCCAGCAAGCTCGCCATGTGGTTAATAAACAGAAATTAATATACTTATATATATTAATTGAAAAAACAAATAATACATAAATAATAGATATAAACTCGATAATAATAAATAATAAATAATAAATAATAAATAATAAATAATAAATAATAAATAATAAATAATAAATAATAAATAATAAATAATAAATAAGGAATAACAAATAATAAATAAAAAATAAAAAATAAAAAATAAAAAATAAAAAATAAAAAATAAAAAATAAAAAATAAAAAATAAAAAATAAATATAAATAATAAATAATAAATAATAAATAAGGAATAATAAATAAATATAAATAATAAATAATAAATAATAAATAATAAATAATAAATAATAAATAATAAATAATAAATAATAAATAATAAATAATAAATAATAAATAATAAATAATAAATAATAAATAAATATAAATAATAAATAATAAATAATAAATAATAAATAATAAATAATAAATAATAAATAATAAATAATAAATAATAAATAATAAATAATAAATAATAAATAATAAATAATAAATAATAAATAATAAATAATAAATAAATATAAATAATAAATAATAAATAAATAATAAATAATAAATAATAAATAATAAATAAATATAAATAATAAATAATAATTAATAAATAATAAATAATAAATAATAAATAAATATAAATAATAAATAATAAATAAATATAAATAATAAATAAATATAAATAATAAATAATAAATAAAGATAAATAATAAATAATAAATAATAAATCATAAATAATAAATGATAAATAATAAATAATAAATAATAAATAATAAATAATAAATAATAAATAATAAATAATAAATAAATATAAATAATAAATAATAAATAAATATAAATAATAAATAATAAATAAATATAAATAATAAATAATAAATAATAAATAATAAATAATATATAATAAATAATAAATAATAAATAAATATAAATAAAAAATAATAAATAAATATAAATAATAAATAAATATAAATAATAAATAATAAATAAAGATAAATAATAAATAATAAATAATAAATAATAAATAATAAATAATAAATGATAAATAATAAATAATAAATGATAAATGATAAATAATAAATAATAAATAATAAATAATAAATAATAAATAATAAATAATAAATAATAAATAAATATAAATAATAAATAATAAATAAATATAAATAATAAATAATAAATAAATATAAATAATAAATAAATATAAATAATAAATAATAAATAAATAATAAATAAATAATAAATATAAATAATAAATAATAAATTAATATAAATAATAAATAAATATAAATAATAAATAATAAATAAAAAATAATAAATAAAGATAAATAATAAATAATAAATAATAAATAATAAATAATAAATAATAAATAATAAATAATAAATAATAAATAATAAATAATAAATAATAAATAATAAATAATAAATAATAAATAATAAATAATAAATAATAAATAATAAATAAATATAAATAATAAATAATAAATAATAAATAAATAATAAATATAAATAATAAATAATAAATAAATATAAATAATAAATAATAAATAATAAATAAAGATAAATAATAAATAATAAATAATAAATAATAAATAAATAATAAATATAAATAATAAATAATAAATAAATATAAATAATAAATAATAAATAATAAATAAAGATAAATAATAAATAATAAATAATAAATAAAGATAAATAATAAATAATAAATAATAAATAATAAATAATAAATAATAAATAATAAATAATAAATAATAAATAATAAATAATAAATAACAAATAATAAATAACAAATAACAAATAATAAATAATAAATAATAAATAATAAATAATAAATAATAAATAATAAATGATAAATAATAAATAATAAATAATAAATAATAAATAATAAATAATAAATAATAAATAATAAATAATAAATAAATATAAATAATAAATAATAAATAAATATAAATAATAAATAATAAATAAATATAAATAAAAAATTATAAATAAATATAAATAATAAATAATAAATTAATATAAATAATAAATAAATATAAATAATAAATAATAAATAAATAATAAATAAATAATAAATATAAATAATAAATAATAAATTAATATAAATAATAAATAAATATAAATAATAAATAATAAATAATAAATAATAAATAAAGATAAATAATAAATAATAAATAATAAATAATAAATAATAAATAATAAATAATAAATAATAAATAATAAATAATAAATAATAAATAATAAATAATAAATAATAAATAATAAATAATAAATAATAAATAATAAATAATAAATAAATATAAATAATAAATAATAAATAATAAATAATAAATAATAAATAAATAATAAATATAAATAATAAATAATAAATAAATATAAATAATAAATAATAAATAATAAATAAAAATAAATAATAAAAATAAATAATAAATAATAAATAAATAATAAATATAAATAATAAATAATAAATAAATATAAATAATAAATAATAAATAATAAATAAAGATAAATAATAAATAATAAATAATAAATAAAGATAAATAATAAATAATAAATAATAAATAATAAATAATAAATAATAAATAATAAATTGTAAATAATAAATAATAAATAATAAATAATAAATAATAAATAATAAATAATAAATAATAAATAATAAATAATAAATAATAAATAATAAATAATAAATAATAAATAATAAATAATAAATAACAAATAATAAATAACAAATAATAAATAACAAATAATAAATAATAAATAATAAATAATAAATAATAAATAATAAATAATAAATAATAAATAATAAATAATAAATAATAAATAATGAATAATAAATAATAAATAATAAATAATAAATAATAAATAAATATAAATAATAAATAATAAATAAATATAAATAATAAATAATAAATAAATATAATTAATAAATAATAAATAATAAATAATAAATAATAAATAATAAATAATAAATAATAAATAATAAATAATAAATAATAAATAGTAAATAGTAAATAATAAATAATAAATAATAAATAAATATAAATAACAAATAATAAATAAATATAATTAATAAATAATAAATAAATATAAATAATAAATAATAAATAATAAATAATAAATAAATATAAATAATAAATAATAAATAAATATAAATATAAATAATAAATAATAAATAATAAATAATAAATAAATATAAATAACAAATAATAAATAAATATAAATAATAAATTTTAAATAAATATAAATAATAAATAATAAATAATAAATAAATATAAATGATAAATAAATATAAATAATAAATAATAAATAAGAAATAAGAAATAAGAAATAAGAAATAAATATAAATATAAATAACAAATAAGAAATAAGAAATAAGAAATAATAAAAAATAACTAATAAATAAATATAAATAATAAATAATAAATAATAAATAATAAATAATAAATAATAAATAATAAATAAACATAAATAATTAATAAATATAAAGAATAAAGAATAAAGAATAAATAATAAATAATAAATAACCAGTTACAAATAATATATAATAAATAAATTAAAGTATATTATAAATAATAAATAATAAAGGAAACACATGAAAAAGTATGAAAAGACGTGATAAGGGATGAAAAATCATGAAAATGCATGAAAAAGGATGGAGAAGCATATGAAGAATGATGCATTAGAAAGAATGAGAACGCATGAAAACTCGTGACAACTCTGGAAAACTCCTTAATAATTCAACATAATCATCATAATAACCCACAAAAAACCATTGATAAAGATAACAAGTCATGGAAACCCAAATAAACAGTAATAAATTGAGCTACCGTTAAAACCCGTCAAAACGGTCATAAAGAGACAAAAACATTGGACTCACATTAACGGAGATAACTTAAGATCCGAGAGTCCGTTTTAGATCCGCAACCTGTCAAATCAAAGATCCTGAAATGATCTTCAACCTGAAAGGTGAAAGAGTCCGAATGGACAGGCGGATCGGAAGTTACGACCATTTAAAAAAAAGCTGACGGGGAACGGGTGCTAGAAACGAGGCATTGAAAAACATAACAAACCCGATACCCACTAAAAAGGCCATAACATATGATCTAGGAGTGCATGTGGGTGCCGCGACCAGTCAAACTGAAGCTCATGGAACGAGCTATGATCTAGCAGGTGGAGGAGGCCAAACTGACACGCGGATCTGGTGCGTAGCTCTCTTCGCTGGCTTCGATTTGATATGTGGTAGAGCCCAAACGGACACCCGGAGCGAAAGTTATGGCCGTTTGAAGTTGAAGAACTTTTTTAAACTTTCTTATAACTCTAATATCTTCCGCACCTTAGACCGTCTCACGGTTTTGATTATATTTGCCTCTAGATCTCTTCATGAGCTTCGATTTGACTGGTCGTGGTGCTTCAACGGACGCCCGGATCAAAAGTTATGGTCGTTTTAGTGATTTCGGGGTTTCTCGTGTTTTCTTATTTTTTCATTTCATTTCACGGAGGTTTTACCGAAACCGCCGCTATTTCGCGGTGGTTTTTAAAAAAACCGCCGCTAATCATGGAATAAAATTAAAAAAAATAAAATAAAAATAAATAAATTTTTTTTTGCTGTTTAGCAGCGGTTTTTTCACGGCGGTTTTCTCGTAGTGGTTGAACCCCATGTTTAGTATTTTTTTTTGTGAAGGAACCTTACGATTGACTTTTCATCATCAGAAATTTGAATTTACATTTTATCAGAGTTTCGTGCAACAGTCTTTACAGAATATCAGGTCGATTTAAAGCTCGTTTTCGAACGATTCAAACTCATTACCATTGATTCAAAGAATTGTATTAAGTATAAAAATTCTCTCCTATTCTTAAGGAAAGTTACGACTACTCTGAGCTGTCTCAAGAATTTGAATTCTGACGATTTATCAGGCGACTTTCTTGGATCTGAAATTGAAAGACATGCCCTCTGCTTTATTTATTTTATCGATGTATTTGTTCTATATATGTGTGTATGATTCAAAGAAGAAGATATATATTGAGATGTGTATTGAGCCATATATTGCGACACATATTAACGATTGAAACTGCCTTCTTATGAAGAACTTTTACAGATCTACTGCAACAATCGATCAGACTCTGTTTTCTATAGAAGAGGCTACAGTGGAGATATATGTATTCTGAATTTAGTATTTGATGTAAGTTAGATTCTACTATTCATTGCTATTTTTATTTCAAAGATCTATTACAATCGGATCACTTTAGAATATCTCTTTCCGGAAGAAACTATTTTCTGAAGAAGAAGATCCATCTACCATCAGTTGTTGTTTCAACTGTGAAGTTAAACCAGAACCTTTTTAATCGATATCTTTTTATTGAGAGTTTCAACTGCTCGTACTCATTTGTGGTAAAGTATCAGCTTCTCGATCTAAACTGTGGTTTTTCGATTCTCTGTTAAAGAACCAGAAGTCTCTGCTTTTAGCCTTATTTGTAATGGTGTCAACTGCCTGCGCTCAGTTGTGGATTGGTCTTATTATATGAGTACCCGATGTAACAACCCAAAAAAATGCACTTCTTTTATTTATAGATATTTTTCCTCCTAATACATTTTTATTATGTTTTACAATAGAAGCACATCTAATTACTTTTTATTTAATGAGAACATTATATATCATGCATAAATTTGGATTAGTACAACTATAAACAATAATGGGACATACACATTTAAGAATGGGTTTGCTTAATAAAATATGTATTTAATTGAGACAAATTTGATAAATTGTCTTTTCTGACCCAAATTGTAGTTTTCAGAAATGATATAATTATTATAAAAAATCAAGGTATATAGAATAATGATTATTTTAATTAAATAATACGATTAAACACACCTTTTTAAATTTAAATGATAAAATATTTTTACTTTTTTTGTGTCAGAAATTTCACTATGCCATTTCACTATTCATTTTCTATCCACTATTATTTTTAATAACTAATGATTTTTATATTTAAAAGTTAAATTTCTCATACTTAGTGAATTTTTATGGTTAAATAAACATCATTTTTGAATTTCAAATGTCGAAATTAACCTAGGTTGAATTTTTAGAAGTTTTCTAAGAAGTTTCAATTTGATGAATAATATTTTACGAATAACATTTTTTTATGAATTGTATTTGATTAATAGTGTTTTTTAATGAATAGTAGAAAAATATTTTATTATTAAATAACTTTTTCTGTGAAATGATTTTTGAAAATCGGACATACATGGTTGCAATCAGTGCGAAAAATGTGGTTCAATAAGATCAAAATAATTTTCTGGTGAATAGTAACTTTATCCTTTGGAATAATAATTTTACCCTTATGAATGGTAATTTTACCAATGGAATAGTAACATCGCCTAAGGAAGTATAAATATGTTTTAGTCATATTAAGTGGTAATGTGATATAATTATATCATAGTATAAGTAAATAAATGTTTTAGAAATTATTAATGAAGTATTAGTATTTTACTTATTTAATTTAACAAAATTATTTTTTATAAAATGGAGCTCACTTTTAAATTCTACACGTTGAAAAATGGTTAGGGTGAATTTTTGGGATTTTTCTAAAACAATGGAATTTTTGGTGAATAGTAAAAATATAGTTTTGAGTTTTCGGTAAGTTTAATGACATCATAACTATGTCATAATGATGTACTGAGTAAGATAAGATGTTGGTCGACTCTTATGTATTAAAATATAATATGAGGTTTCCCAAGTGGGCAATACTATGGGCAAATACCATGGACAAGCCCATGATTTTTCAAATACCAATAATGAGGTGTCCTTTGAAATTAATAAAATATTCTCTCACTTTTGCTATAAATACCCACTCATTCCTTCATTTCCTTTCATTCCAAAATCATTCTCCATGAATTTTTGGTTGTATTACCTCCTAAGGAGTCCTCCCAAGGTTCCCTCAATCCCCCAAGGTCTCGATCTTAGAGTTTTAGAAGTTACTCTTCAAGGTAAGAGTACCTCTCTCCCTCCTCTTTTAGTCAAAGAATTCTTTTATGTTATGTAATTTAATTTCCATTTTCATATGTTAGGTCATGTTATTATATATACTTATTACTATCCATTTTATGTCCAAATGATGAGAGTCCCTTTTCACTCTCATCAACTCATTTTCTGAAATTTTAAGTGACACTGTTAGGGTGCCAGATTTTCGTAAGGGAATTCTCCACTTCTCTCTTTCCTTTCAAGTTCTCTTTTATGTGGTATGTCTTTAAATTTTTCATATCATGTTCTTATTTCCATTTTATTATGTACCTATACTATAATATGAGTTATTTATGGATGGGATACCCTTGTCCTCTCTCTTTTTAATGTTTTCTAAAACCATGTTGCATAGCCATTATGCTGCAGAATTTTCGTCTCAAAATCTCTCTTTTCTTCAAGAAACCCTCTTGTTTTA
Organism: Viscum album; assembly: GCA_963277665.1. Lineage (NCBI taxonomy): Eukaryota > Viridiplantae > Streptophyta > Magnoliopsida > Santalales > Viscaceae > Viscum > Viscum album. The sequence goes on along the minus strand of OY728140.1, from coordinate 87,420,884 downwards.
TTTATGTGAATACCCAAACCTATTTCATTTCCATGGGTATTCATCAAGACATAAAAATTATGCATTTTATTCTAAAATTTACATACATAAAACCCTCATTCCCTTTCTGTGGGTTATACATAACATAATAATCTTGTTTTTAAGCACTTTTTAAAACGTCACGATTTTGATATGAAACTCATTTATTTTATTCTATTTGGGTTATTTATGAAATGTTTGATTATGATATATGTGTCTCACATGAACATAAAACATATTAAGGGTGTGCCCTGATAGCGCTCCAATGCATTGGGTAAAAAAATTAATATATAAAGATGACAAGTTTTATGATACCTTGGTGAATAACCTTGGTAATTTTTATGAAACCTTAGGGATGAACCTTGGTGATATGCTTATGAATGTCTAAATTAAATGTTGTATCCACATTTTCAAGTTATTATTCATGTTCCTTTTTTTTCATTGCTCATGTATTTATGTATTTCATGAAGTTCTTATTGATATCACAAGTAAATTGTTTCCCTTGTTTTCCCTTACTGAGCCTTATGCTCACCCTTTCCTTTGAAATATGTCCCCAGGTTATGAGATGCAATAATTGAACTTAGGATGAACCTATGAAGAAGCCTTACAAGTGGATTAGAAGAATCTTTTAATTTTTCATGTATTATGTACCTAATTTCCAATATACTAAACTTTTAAAGATCCTCTGTTTGTAAAATGTTATGAAAAGTTATGTAATAAAAGGCGGGATGCCATACCTGACTAGTGAAATTCTCCATACTCGCAGAGAGAGTAATTAGTAGAGTGGACTAGGGGATCTTTATGCCCCAAACCACTATAAACAACCATTTTTTGTATTTCTATTTTATCTGTTGCTCATAATTTCATACAAAAGATAAACACTGCTTACCTGCATAATCATCAGTCGACATCAAGAGGCAAAATTGTGAAAGATTTGGAAAATGTTGAAAAGAAACAATTCACCCCCTCTTTTGTATTTGTATATTCCGACCTAACAATTGGTATCATAGGAGAGCTTTTGGAAAAGGCTATAATAAGCTAAAAGTATAAGGTCTATACAAAGATGACAATGACTGATCAGAGAGAAGGAATGTCAATGATTAATGATCCTTATTTCAATGGTGAAAACTATGGATGCTGAAAATCAAAAATGGTTATATATTTGAAAAACATGGTATTCAAAGTCTACTCTAAGATCATTACTCCTTATATAATTCCTGAAAATCTTTCAACTTGGATCGCTGCTACAGAGGCTAAGTATGACACGAATTCTAAAGCTATGAATGCTATTATCTGTGATCTTGGACCCGATGAATTCAACCGTGTCTCACAATGTCCTACTACTTATCAAATGTGGCAAACCATTGTAGTTGCTTATAAAGGAACAAACAATGTAAAAAAAATGAGGTATACAACAACAAAACTGAAATTTGATACATTCAGAATGATTGATGGAAAAAGTATCACTCAAATGAATGGAAGGCTTACAAAGATTAATAATAATATTACAACCTTAGGTGGTCCTATCAAATAAGCAGATCAAGCTTTGAAAGTACTGAGAGTGACACCTACTAAATGGAATGGTTTATCATCTGCAATTCGATAATCATCACCTATAAAAAATATGACAATGAGAGAATTAATTGGGACACTGATGATGTATGAAGCTGAAATGAAAGATAAGCTAAAGATCATAAAGTCTTAGTGAAAAAGGATAATACTACTCTAAAGGTAGCATCTCATAAGTAAAGAAAAAGAATAAAGTAAGAAGTCAGAGAATAAAGGAATTCAGATACATCTGATTTTGAAATAGAATTGGCTTAATTAGCCAGAAAGTTTATCAAGTTTTATAAGAAGAAAAGGAATTCAAAAAACCCTTCAAGAGGGATGAGAAAGACTTAAGGGAAGTCAGATGCTATGAATGCAAGAAATTATGTCATATAAGACCTGATTATCCCAGCTAAAAGGTGAAAATAGAAAGACAGAAAAGACATATCAGAGAAATGATAATTATGAACATAAAGGCAAAAAAGAAATGAAGGCTACTTGGAGTGTTTCTAAAGACCCCAACAGCTCATCAAAATCTGATTTAGAAAAGGAAGAATCAAATACGAAAGAAAATATATACTTTATAGTAGAAGGAGATAAGTTACAAACCTATTATTCATTTAATTCTGATTCTAATTCAAATTATTCAAATAATAAATTAGCTACTTACTGCAAAATGCTAGAAAAAAATATGACTCCTTATTAAAGAAACACAAATCTTTAAAGAATATTCATAATGCTATTTTAGGAGAAAGAGATGCCTTACTTAAACAACATCAAGAGTTAATTGATAAATTTAACTCATCTACCACAAACTATGCTAATCATGAAAATAAGATTAAAGCATTACAAGATGAAGTATAAACTTATAAAAGTGTTTCTCTCTTATTTATAAAAGGAGAAAATATTCTGAATGAAATTCTTGATAAAAATGTTATTAGAAAGAAAAGACTTGGTATAGGAAGCAAGGGTGAAAAATCTAAACTATATAAGAATTATTTTGTTCCCAACTCAAAAACTGTTACTTATCATTTTTGTGGAACAAAATGACATATAACAAAAAGCTGTTATTTAAGAAATCCTCAAATGGAATTGAAATAGGCTTTTATTTCAAATAGATTATCTGAAGCAAATGATATGAGTTATGGAAAAACAAAGAAGATCTAGATTTCTAGATCTTTGCTAGCTAACACTGCTGGACCTAAAAGAATATGGGTACCAAAACAAACTCTTATTTAAATTACCTTTGTAGGAAACAAGTCACAAAAAAAGAAAAGATATACGGTACATTGATAGTGGATGATCCAGGAATATGAGTGGAAACTCATCAAACTTCAATACACTGACTCAAATAGATAAAGGTCTAGTTACTTTTGGTGATAATGCCAAAGGAAAGATAATTGGACTTGGAACTATTGGAGATCCAAAAACAGTCTCAATAAACAAAGTACTATATGTACAAGGGATAAAGCATAACCTGATAAGTATCTCTCAACTCTGTGATGATGAATACTGTGTTGATTTTTCAAGCAATTCCAGCTCTGTATTTAAAGATAAACTACTTAAGTTTAGATCACCTAGAACTGATAATATTTATACTTTGGATTTAAACTCCTTGTGTAAACAAAAAGTGAATTGTTTAACTGCTAAGATAAATGAGTCTTGGATATGGAATAGGAGGCTTGGTAATTGTAATATTTATGATTTACATAAATTATCTAAGAAACAATTAGTTTCTGATTTACCTAGTCTTAAGTTTGATAGTGACAGATTTTTTGATGCATGCCAAATTGGAAGGGAACACAAATCTTCCTTTCAAATCTATTAACAAAATTGTTACATAAAAACCTTTAGAACTTATCCACATAGATCTGTTTGGACCATCAAGAATAGAAAGTTTGGCTATAAAATTATATGTATACGTTTTAGTTGATGATTACTCTAGATTTACTTAGATATATTTTCTAAAACTCAAAAGTGAAGCTTTTACTGTTTTTGAAAGTTTCTATAAAATTGTTCAAAATGAAAAAGGTTTTAAGATAATTTCATTAAGAAGTGATCATGATAGAGAATTTTAGAATCAGTAATTCAATTCCTTTTGTTCAAATTTGGGTATTAAACACACCTTTTCTACACTAAGATCACCTCAAAAAAATAGAATTGTTAAAAGAAGAAATAGAACTATTAAAGAAATGGCTAGAACTATGTTGAATGAATACAATCTACCTACTTACTTATGGGTAGAAGCTGTAAGCACAACCAACTATATCATGAATAAAGTTTTAATTCGGCCTATTTTCAAAAAGACACCTTATGAACTTTGGAATTACAAAAAACCTAAGGTAAATTATTTTAAAGTTTTTAGATGTAAGGTGTACATCCATAACACCAAGGATAATCTTGGTAAGTTCAATCCAAAATCTGATAAAGGAATATTTTTAGGATATTCTGCTACCTCTAAATCCTATAGAGTGTTTAATAAAAAGTTAAGTATTGTTGAAGAATTAGTTCATGTGAAGTTTGATGAAACTAACCCTTTTATTAAAGAGAAAGATCAAACCGATGAAATTACTGACTCTTCTAACAACATGAGACTTGAAAACCTGAAAAATATTTTTGAAAATAGCATAAATAAAATTCAGTCCAATTTAGAAGAACATGATACTGATGAACCTAAAAGTGTTTTACCTAAATAGTCTAGAAACCCTAAAGAATCATCCTTTTGAAACTATTATAGGAGACCTAGACATAAGAATAAGAACTATAATAAATACATGAAACCTAGTTGAATTCTATGCCTTTCTATCTCAACTAGAACCTAAATCTTTTGAAGAAGCCTTAGAATATGAGAGTTGGATGTTAGAAATGCAAGATGAGCTAAACCAATTCAAAAGGAATGAAGTTTGGGAATTAGTTGAAAGACCATAAAATTATCCAGTAATAAGAACTAAGCGGGTCTTTAAAAATAAACAAGATGATCAAGGGATTATAACTAGAAATAAATCTAGATTAGTAGCTAAAGAATATAATCAATAAGAAGGTATAGATTATGATGAAACCTTAACCCCTGTAGCTATATTAAAAGCAATTAGAATTATTTTAGCTTATGCATATCATATGAACTTTAAATTATATCAAATGGATGTTAAATCTACATTTTTAAATGTCTATTTAATAGAGGAAGTTTATGTTGAAAACCTCCTGGTTTTAAAAATTATCAAAAACCAGATTCTATTTTTAAACTTACTAAAGCTCTCTATGGCCTTAAACAAGAACCTAGAGCTTGGTATGAAATATTAAGTTCTTTTCTTTTAAAAAATGGATTTACTGTTGGAATGACAGATCCAACTATTTTTAAGAAAACCATTTGTTCTAATACATTATTAGTTAAAATCTATGTTTATGATGTTATTTTTGGTTCAACCAATAAAAAACTTTGTAATGATTTTTCAGAACTTGTGCAAAAAGAATTTGAAATGAATATGATGGGAGAATTGAACTTCTTTTTATGACTTCAAATTTATCAAAAATATTATGGAAATATTTTAAACCAAAGTAAATATATTACTGATTTATTGAAAAAGTTTGGTCTTGAGAACAACAAGACATATACAACTCCCATGTGTACCAATATAAAACTTGATTTAGATGAAGTTAGAAAACCAGCAGACAACAAGTTATATAGAGGTATGATTGATGGTTTATTATATCTTACTGCTAGAATACCTGATATTATGTTTTCTGTATATTTATGTGCTATATTTCAAATAAATCCTAAAGAATCTCATTTTATTTCCATCAAAAGGATTTTTAGATATTTAAATGGAACTATTTTTCAATCTCTTCTTTATCTAAAAACTTCTGATTTTAATTTAATATCATATTTAGATGCTGATTTTGGAGGTTGTAGATTAGATAGAAAAAGTACCTCAGGAACCTATCACTTTTTGGGAAAAAAATTTAGTATCATGGTCAAGTAAGAAACAACACTCAGTTTCTCTGTCAACAGTCGAGACAAAATATGCATCTTCAGGCAGTTGTTATGCACAAGTATTGTGGATGAAAAACACACTAATGGACTTTGGATTAAATTTTAATAGTACACATATTTTATGTGATAATACAAGTGCTATAAATATTTCAAAAAATCCAATAAGTCATTCAAGAAATAATCATATTGATATTAGACATCATTTTCTAAGAGATCATGTTCTTAAAAAGGATATATCTTTAGAATTTGTAAATACTAAATATCAACTAGTAGACATTTTTACTAAACCACTTCCCACTATAAGTTTTGATTTTATTAAGGGGGGTTAGGTTTATTTAATTTTTAAATAAATGTTAATATTTTTAATATTTTTTTTTAAATTTTTAAATTTTATTTTATTTATTTATTCTAGTTTATTTATGTTAAAATTATTTACTGATTACTTTAAATATGATATGTTTTAATATTTTTTTCACTATACATTTTAGTTAATTTATTTTATCTTAAATTTATTTGTGCCATGTGTTTTCAAAAATTTTAATGATTATATTACATAATGACACGAGAAATAAGGGACTGTTAGAAACATTTCGAACACCTAACCTTTTCATCTCTCAAACCCTTTTCGAATACTGAAATCCTCATTTACCTTTGTCTACCTTTGCTTACCTCAATTTTCTTTCAAAACCCTAGAACCTAAAATCCTTAGAGATTTCATTTCTTAGAAATGAAGAAAACTAAGAGAACCCAAAAAGGTGAAGCCAACGACCTGAAGCATCAGAAAGTTTCTAGAAGAAAGATTCTACAGGGTAAAGTAGTTGATTTCGAATGGATTTATCAGACAGATATGCTCCCGAAGCAAGCAATGGATTTTTAAGGATTGGAATCTATGTTCAATGTAGTGAACTCAGAATTCATTTATGAGGTAGAACTAAAATTTTTCTATAACAGTTTTTAGTTTAGTTTTGGCGATTCTGAAGATACAATTTTTGCAAGAATAGAGGATAAGGACTTTTTAGTTTCTTGGACTGAAATTTCTCAAATCTTGAACTTTCCTCATGAGGGAGTTTTTCATTTCAATCTAAGATCTATCAGAGATAAGGACCCTAAGTCTGAAGACATTATGTCTTTTCTATTTGGTTCAACAAACCTTAGAAAAAAGTTTTTCAAGGATCTCAAGGAAGACCATAAAATCTTGGTTAAGTTTATTCAAATAGGAATTACTCCTAGAATTGATGAGATGAAGAAAATCCTATATCCATACATGTATATCATGTTTCTATTTTTGAGTGAAATAAATCTGAATTTTCCAAGGTATATGTTCAGATATTTGCGTTACTGCTGTCAACCAGATGCTAGGATGACTTTTTATCCTTATGGAAGGATAATCTCATGAATTTTGTTTAAAAAAGGAATGATTAATTTAATAGATTATTGAATCAAATTACATCACAACAATGTACTCAATGCAAGAACCTTGAGGAAGTTAGGTTTTTACTAGAGTATATTAAAAGGAAAACTCTTTCCAATTGGTGCAAACGACCAACAAAGATCAGGATCTTTTTCTCAGAGGGATCAAAGTGCAATTGGAAATGAAGAAATTGATGAAACCTGAGGTGAAGGAATTTCCAAAACAACCTAAAGAAAATTGATACTTGTTGAAGAAGAATAATAATAGGAGGAAGATGAGGCTGTGTAAGAAAAATTGGTTGTAAAACCACAGAAAAGAGTAGATCCACCTGCTGTAGAACCGGTGTTGGGTTTTGGTGAGGCTACCAGGTCAGTACATTTGGAAGAAACTTTTCAGGAGGAAGATCAATAGGTTGAAATCCAAATAAGAGATCTGTAGAATGCTGATTTAGCAATTTTCCAGGAGGAAGAACCAACTATTTAGAAAGATCAACAGTTGATCAGATATGAAAATGTGGCTACTGAAATTGTTGAAAATTTAGTTTTCTCTATTTTTAATCACATGGATGAAATAAATCAATATAAAACTGAAGAAAAAAATAGAATTTCTTGATAGTTTGTCTTGTTCAAGTGAAAAATTAATTGAAAAACTAGTGGAGAAGTCTGTGGAAAAATCTCCTTCAAGATCTCTAGCAATTGTGGCAGTTGGTCAGTCACAACATCTAGATGAAGGGACATATGATTACTTATCAAATAAGGTTGAGGAGATTGTAATGAAGTTTAATAAGTCTCAGGAAGAGAATGTCAATCTTCTTAAAGATTTGGAAGTTGAAAACAAAAAGTTACATGATCTTAACAAAAATTCTATTTCCAAGAAGGAATTTGATGCTTTCAAGAGAGAAATGTTGAATAAAGTTGGAAAGACAAAGTCTGAAGTTGTTTTTAAGTTAGTATTTGTTGATCTAAAGTGGTATTTGGGGATTCAATTTGAATCAATCAAGATTATTTTTGGTCAGACCAATATATCTACCTCTACTCATACTACCAGTCTAGATCTGATTCGAGGATATCAGGCAATCCACTTTTTTATGGTAGATATGAATGATTGTCTTCAAAATATCCTGTGAAATAGTGCTCCTCTATTAGTTCTGCTGGAAAATTAGAAATTTCTATTTGACCAACTGACATAGAATGAACTGGGTATCAAATTTCTGTTGAACAAATTCACAGAAAAGTTGGATTGGTTTATGCAGTAAGAGGAGAGTTTGCATGACTTTTTGAAAGTCAATATTTTTGAGAATTTTCATATCAGTCAAGATTCCAGAATTTTGATTATGCAATTGGGGGACAGTATTATGAATAAGTTAAGGTTATAGATGGTAGGGTTGAAATATATGTTTGAAGCAACTCAAAATCCTTAGAACCTTAATCGAGCCAACTCCTACCCAATATTTTTTACCCTAACCATTTCAGTTGACTAAACTTGTTTCCTAGTCATACATATTATTTTATTTATACAATTTTTGATCAATAAAATCTCCTTTTTTTATTTTTGTGCGTGCATTATTTCATATTATTTTATGTTTATGTCACAATCCAAAAATATAGTCTTATTTATTTAGACAGATTTATATAGCATTCACTTACAAATTTTTTCAAAATTAAACGTGTTTTATTAATTTTCTATAATTTTTTTTGAACTCAAAAAAGGGGGAGAAATTTGGATAAACACAAAATTTCTTTTTATCAAAATAATTTTGTCAAATAGAATTTTGAATTATTTTATTTTAATTATTTAAAAAATTCTAAATTTTGTTCTTAATTTTATGGGTTTTGTGATCATTAAAAAGGGGGAGATTGTTGGGCATGTATTGTCTCAACAATACTCTATAAATCTTATTGATTTTGATGCTCAAAAATACCCTTGTTGGTTTTACTAATGATATTAATTTAAGTATATTTTAGTAAATTAATATTCTTTATATTTCTTATTTTGGAATTATATTCAAGCTTATTATTCTCATGGAATATTCATCAAAGTGTTCAGAATGCTCTTAAGCATATTCTGGAAACACTGTTCAGACCGTACATTGAAAAACTTAACATAAGGAACAAACCCTACATTTGTATTAAACCTTATAATAAAAGTTCAGTGTGTATGGTTAATCAATCCTATGTTGACAGAAATGTATGGATAAAGAACCATTTGTTTGGATGAAACCTTACGTTTGACAAAGAGAAAAAGCATGGTTAAAGAACCTTATGTAAGTATTGAACCTTACGTTTGAGAAGCAAACATATGGATCATCAACTTTACTTTTGTGATAAACCTTACGTTGTCAACCTTACATTCAGAGATTTAATGATACATAGTTGAACCCTACGTTTGGTATTTTTTTGTTTTGCGAAGGAACCTTACGTTTAACTTTTCATCATCGAAAATTTGAATTTACGTTTTTATCAGAGTTTCATGCAATGGTATTTATAGAATATCAGGCTGATTTAAAGCTCATTTTTGAATGATTCAAAGCTCATTATTCTTGATTAAAAGAATCGTATTAAGTAGAGAAATTCTCTCATATTTTTAATAAAAGTTAAGACTACTTTGAGATGTCTCAGGAATTTGAATTCTTATGATTTATCAGGCGACTTTATTGGATCTAAAATTGAAAGATAGGATCTCTGCTTTATTTATTCTATCGGTATATTTGTTCTATATATGTGTGTATGATTCAAAGAAGAAGATATATATTGAGCCATATATTGCGACACATATTCACAATTGAAACTGCATTCTTGTGAATAACTTTTACAGATCTACTACAACAATCGACCAGACTCTATTTTCTATAGAAGAGGATATAATGGAGATATACGTATTCTGAATTTAGTATTTTCTGTAAGTCTACTGCTACTATTTGTTACTATTTTTATTTCAAATTTCTATTGTAACTGGATTGCTTCAGAACTGCTCTTTCCTGAAGAAACTTTTTTTTGAAGAAGAAGATCCATCTACTGTTAGTTGTTGTTTCAACTGTGAAGTTCAAATAGAATATTTTTAATCAATATCTTTTTATTGAGAGTTTCAAATACTTGTACTTAGTTGTGGTGGAGTATTAACTTCTTGATCTAAACTGTGGTTTTTTGGTCCTCTGTTAAATAACCAGAAGGCTATGTTTTTAGCCTTATTTGTAAAGGTGTCAAATACTTGCACTTAGTTATGGATTGGTCTTATGATATGAGGACCTGACTAGTGAAATTCACCATACTCACAGAGAGAGTAATTGGTGGAGTGGACTAGGGGATCTTCATGCCCTAAACCACTATAAATAGTCATGTTCTATATTTCTGTTTTATCCTCTGCTTATAATTTCATATAGAAGATAAACACTGCTTACTTGCATAATCATCAGTCGATATTAAGAGGAAGAATTGTGAAAAATCTAGAAAAGTTTGAAAATAAAAAATTCAACTCCTCTCGTGTATTTGTATATTTCGACCTAACAAAAATATTGGTCAAGTAAACTTAAAAATGTGCCGCTTAAGCGAGGTTTTAAGAGAAGAGGTAATGAGTATTTAAAAGGGGTAAGAGAATAATAATTTACATACAACCAGAAGTAAAATAAAATGGGTTTTCAAATAATAAGGAGTGTATTTATTAATCATATAATCCTTAAAAAATTTCATTGAGTGGTACTCTAAAAGAGACAAAGAAAATAGATAAGTTTCCTTTAATCGAATTTTCGAAAGGAATTAAGAAAAAAACATTTAATACATGCATATATCCATCAAAGAAAGATTAAATAAACATGGTATATATGTGTGAGACATATATAAAGAATATATAAGAAGTAAATAAGAATAATTAAGTGATTTATTGAGTCATATAGAGAGATAAAGTAACTTAAAGGAAATATGGAGGTTCGAAAAGACCCCTTACTGTCCCAATGCGTTCTACACTTTTACTTAATATCTTGGATAATCAAATTAGATTAATTAATTACTTAATTCAGAACCTATTCTATATTTATTTGATTTTTTAAGTTTATTTATGACCATAAATGAGTTATAAAGTTCAATTTTTTTGTTTTAGGAGCGTTTGTTTCATGGTTTCATGATCGGTTTGTTTGTGTAAATTTATGGAAGTTCTTGTAAAATGAGAATAATTATCTAGAAGTGAAATTATATGGTATTAATTAAATTCCAAAAGTTTAAATGGTCCCATATATCATTTTTTTCTGGTACGAGGATGATTCATTTGATAAAACATTAATGATAATTGTTTAGTTTATTTTGGCGGGTTTTCCGACCACCACGAACTAGTTTCATTTTATTTAATATTATGTCTATATATTAGTTCTAGAAAATAAAAAAGTAATAATATACATATTAAAATCTAATTTAACCATAATAATGGCTTTAAGACCAACCTTGAAGGCAGTAATGGAAAATGAAAACTCATCATCCACGAAGGTGGTGAACTGACATATCACATATGATGTTTTAATTTTTAGAATAAAAGGATAAGATAAGATATTTGATGATGAATATTCTATTAACACAATAATATTATAGTATATATATGATATTGGAGTTATCATGCCGATTTTTATAGGGTAGGTGAGGAGAGGAAAAGAAAAGAAAAGAAATTAAAAGAGAAGGATTGTAGATTTTACCTCTTGAATGTTCTCTCCTTTAGAACCCCCTTAAGGCACTTGAGTTTGGTATTTTGTTGATATTGGTAGCTCTTGGGTGTGTAGAAGAGCCTTGGTAAGATATTTGGGAATAATATTAACAAGATACAAGGCTTTTAAGGCGTGGATAGAAGGGGTGGTGATGGGTAATATTTATAGGGGGAGAGGGGTGTTTTTTATTATTATATTCATTAGTTTATTATTTTGCCTCAAGACTATCAATAATGTTGATTCCTATGACTAAATATAGTAAATAGTTCAAAAGAGTTTGGACCAATGAGTTCTTACATCATACCTACATCATCAATGACTCAAAAATTCATGTATTTAGCTTATAGTGTTAAATACCGTAAATTATCGTATTTCATTATTCACAAAAAATTCAACTATTTTAGAAAAATCCCAAAAATTTACCCTAACTATTTTTTGATGTGTAGATTTCAAAAAATGGAATCCATTTTATAAAAATAAATTTTTAAATATGAGGAATTTAATTTTTAAATAAAATCACTATTTATTCGAAAAATACCGATTTTGATATTATAATCAATTTTATATCCCTTTAAAAAATTAATTAAGGTCTCATAAAATTATATTATAATTATAATGAAACATAATATTAATTTATGAATCTATTTCATGAAAATAAATTTTCTTTTAAATAATTATATTAATTATAAAATTATAAATAAACATTTATGTTTTATAAAAATACCAGCACTTAATTTATCATTTTTAAAACATTTATTTACTTATACCATGATATAAATATATCATATTTTCATTTATAAGATACCTAATTTTTTTATAATTTTATAGGTGAATTTATTATTCTAACAACCAAATTACTATTCCTAACAGTCAGATTACGACCAGATATAATCAATAACAGTACTCCATGCAGCCTCACCACTTCTCGGATGTATATCCACACAAGTTGGTTGAGTGAGAAATATTATTGAATCACAATAAAGTGAGAAATATTTGTAAGATGGTCCACAATGACCCATATAGAATTATTTCCTTTGGATGTCTTCGGAAGTCTAGTGAAAAAGTCTATAGTGATGTTTTCCCATTTCCATGCAGATATGGGTAATGGTTGCATCATCCCCTTAGACTTTTGTCTGTTAGTCTTTACTTGCTGACATACCAGATACTTTTATGTATAGTTAGCGATATATTTCTTCATTTTATTCCAAAAATAGTGCTCTTGGAGATCTCTATACATATTTGTGCTCCCTAGGTGAATAAAGAAGGTTGAGATACGTGCATCATTCAAAAGCTCTTTCTTTATCTTTGGATTAGATGATATACATAGTTGTGACCCAAATATTATGACTCCTTCCTCATTAATTTTGAACTCTACGGATTTCCCCTTTCTTATAGCTTCCACCTTTTTCTGAATTTCCGCATTATTTCTTTGAGAATCCTTTATCTTCTCTAAAAGAGATAGGTGGACATTCATTTGTGAAAGGAATTATGATATAACTTCCTTTATGATTCTCATGTCCATCCTTTTCAAGTATAAGAAGATTGGATCTTTATTAATTCTCATCATTGATAAATTTACATGATTATTTCTACTTAGAGCATCTTCCACTTTATTTGCTTTACCAAGATGGTAGTGAATTAAGCATTCATAATCCTTTATGAGTTATAACCATATTCACCGAAACATATTTATCTCCTTCTATGTGAATATATATTTGAGGCTCTTATGATCAGTATATATCTCACACTTCTACCCATAATTATAATCTCACCAAATTTTTAATGTGAAGATCACAACCGCTATCTCCAGATCATGCATTAGATAGTTTTTCTCATAAATTTTTAAATTCCTTGAGGCATAGGATATCACTTTATCATTTTGCATCAGTACTTATCCTAAGACCTTCTTTGAAGCATCACTGTATACAACAAAGAGTTCCCCACTTGTGGGTAGTGTAATAATTGGCACCTTGATAAGCCTATTTTTTCAACTCTTTGAATAATTCTTCATATTCACTAGTACAGAAAAACTTTAATCACTTCCGATTCATCTTGGTTAGTGGGTTTTACAAGTGTGATATGTTCCTCACAAATCGTCAATAATACCCAACTAAAATAAGGAAACTATGGATCTCCATCATAGATCTTGGAATATGCCACTCCTCAACTGTCTTTGTCTTAAAAGGGTCCAATAATTTTCCTTTATTGGTGATAACATGACCCAATAATGATACTTCCTACATCTAGAACTCAAATTTACTGTACTTTTCATATGGTTTCTCCCTCTACAATGTCTTTAGCATAGTATTCAAATGCTCCTTGTGTTCCTCATTGCTCTTGGAGTATATCATAATGTCATTTATAAATACTACCATAAATTAGTTTAGGTAATATATAAAGACTTTATCCATTAAGTCCATGAAAATTTCTAGAGTATTAGTGAGTTCTAAGGGCATCACTATAAACTCATAGTGTCCATACCTCATTTGAAAGACAATCTTGGAAATATCTTCCTTCCTCACCTTTAATTGGTGATATCCCGACCAAAGATCCACCTGAGAGAAATATTTGGCCCCACATAGTTTAATGAACAAGTCATCTATCCATGGTAGGGGATACTAATTCTTTATCATGATTTTTTTGAATTCATGATAATCAATGTATAGGCGTATTGATCTATCCTTCTTCTTGACGAAGAGGACTGGTGCACCCCACGATGAAGCACTCGGACGTATAAAACCCTCGTCCAGATTCTCTTATAACTACTTATTTAGTTATTTCAACTCAATGGTGTTCATACTATAAGTAGTATTTGATATAGGAAGAGATCTAGGTAAAAGATTAATTGAGAACTCAACCTCTCGGTTAGGAGGAAGACCAAACATGTAACACCCCAAGTTTTTATGAATTATTTTTTACAAATAAATTGAAATTATTTGATGTATTTCATTGCATGATACACAAATTTAAGATTATGGTACACACAAAACTAAATTTATCTTACAGTACACACAATACTGAGTTCCTTCGATAGCTTGCGATGCACACAAGATCGAGTTTTACTAAATTACTATATACTATTAATATTATTATTTAATATGATTGTTGTCACCTTGCCATTAGAATTACGGGTATAAATAGGATTAACTAAATTATTAAAATACGATTTACACATGTTTATTTAATGAATTATTTGGTTACCCATTAATTATAAATGAGTGTAATAACTATTTAAAAATAAAGAAATTTATTTTCTGAAAAACTATTTTTCTATGCACAAACATATTTTATCTTAATAAATTAAAAAAACCACTTTTTATGAATTATTTTAATATAATATATATATTATATATTCAATCAACTATTTAAAATTCATCTTATGCATTTTCCAGATAAAAGATAAGAATTAATCCAATTTTATGCATAAAAATATGTATTTCTCTAAAAGATAGTTTTACCGCCTTTTAATGACGTACTTATTTTAAAACTATTTTTTGAAAATTTTATAAATTATATTTGAAAAAATAAACTTCATTTTTTAAATCATAACATAAAAATTATCTTAGTGTGAATTTTTTTTATTTTTCTAAAAAGTTTCATTTTTTGATAAACAGTGAAAAATACTGAATTTTTATTGAAAATCAACTTTTCATCTAAGTAATTTATAATGTTAAATTATATTTTAAATTGTTTTAAAGTATAATTAGTTAATTTATACATCTATTAATATAATTTAGGTAATTTTAATCAATTTTACATTGAAATTTAATATAAAAACATTTCAAACTTTTGAACATTTTCATTTTAAAAACTCGTTGTCTCGTCTCATCTGTGAGATTAATTTTAAATTAATTTATACCACTTTTGTGATTAAAATTTAAAAAAATAGATTCCATATTTGGAATTAACATAATTTATAATGTCTAATAAGTCCAAATTATTTTTTTTACTAATATTATTAGTGAAAACAATTAAAATTAATCACAACGATTAAGAGAAAAATGAGTTTACTAAGGAACTAAAATTTAAACTTAAGGGGAAAATGACATAAAAACTTATCCAAAACCAATTTTATGGACATATTTAGACCATATCAACTCTTTTATCAAAATATATTCTTTATTGGAGGCACATTATGTAAGTGATACCTCCCAATAGTGTTTACCTTTTGATATTTACAAGAATTTCACTCCTCCTCCACTATAAAAAGGCACTCACCCCCTCGCTTATCCACACCTCCCAAGACATTTGACTTGAAAAAACCTTGAAAAAATAACTCTAAAAATTCCCTAATATCACCCTAGAAGCCTCACTTTGGGCATAAATTCAACCAAGGAAGTCCCTTGGTGCAAACCAAAAGGAGTTACCCAAAGGAGAGGTAACTTTCATCAACATGCATTTTTGTTTTGTTTCCTTCACCAAACCCTTCAATTATTATTATAATATGATTATATAATAACCTCAGTATTCTTAATATACTTATATTTTTTTATGTTAAGTTTATGACCTACAACTTCACACGCTTCTATCAAATGGGACACACAATCATCATTCGTGTGTACGACAGACTACCACCTCGCGAACCGATGTCGTTCGTTCTTCCATTAAAAATTTTCAAGGTTAGGAATAATGATATACACACTATTTACATACTATATATATGATATTTATGATTCATTTATCCTTCTATAATTATTATATAATGCACACTTTCATGCTTTCTATTTTGTGAGAATACGATAACGTTGTTCATGTGCATGGTGGACTATCGTCTCATAAAGCGATGTGATTCGTTCACGCTTTACATAGAATGTATGAAGGATAAGTTTAATATACATATGTGATATATATGAAATAATAATTCTACTATAATGATAATATATATATATATATATATCATTTTCTTTTTTTTCAATATGACAAGAAAATGGAAACAACGTTCATGCACACGTACGACCTACCATCTCCATGAACAATGTATTTCATTTAATATTTATATATTTTATAGATTATTATAAATAGATATATACAGAATATATATTATATTTATATCTTGGTTTATATTCTGTAAATGAGGAAATAATGATCAAAGTAATAGAATAAAAAATAATAAGTCAAAACATATACGAAAAATAAAGCGGTTGTTACCCGAAGCATAACTTTAACATGGAATTATTAATAAACAGGTAATATAAAGTCATAATAAAATCATGTATGGTATGATATATATAAATATGGTTCTATGGTATATGTATAATAAACTTATATTTATTATATAGGAGGTTTGAACATGTATGAAGGAAGTCAAGACTTAAGGTAAGGGGATTTCTAGTATCACTTTTATTTCTGCGAGACTTCTACCATATTCACCACTCATTTATTTTATGTGGTGTATGTAATGACCTATGAAATTTTTTATCATGAATTTAATTTATTTCCTAACACTAAAAGTTTCAATTAATTCTATTCTTTCATAGATCTCATGATTCAAAAGTTACTCAAGTAGTAAGGTATTTCTGTCTCACTTTTTACTTCTGTGAGATACATGTCATATTCACCACTTATTTATTTTATGTGGTGTATATACTTCCTATGAATTTATTTTATGATAATTATAATTATAATTATAATTATTTACATATCCATTTTAGGATATCTCTTTCATGGGTTTATGGTTCTAAAGTTACCAAATTGGTAAATGAATTTTGTCTCAATTTGCCTTCTTTGAGACACATATTATGTTATGAACCTATATTCTTTTACAAGGTGTGTATAATTCCCATTTGAAATGTTATATCATGAATATAATTCATTTAATGATATTTTAAGCTTCATGTAATGTTATTATTTCATAGTTATTTTGATACAAAGTTACCAAAGTGGTAAGAGTTTATTGCTACAATCTCATCGTTTATCGAGATTGTTTACAATTATGATTCCATTGATGAAATATTATGATTCAACTCTCAGGAATTATCATTAATTTTATTTTCTTATAGTTATTAATGATATATTAAAGTAATTTTACCATTTTTTACTCTTTGTTACTTAATATATTTAAGAAAATGTTTTTAAACAAATCCGACCTTATTTATCTCTTCGGTCAGAAATCTGTTTTATTCAAAAAACCATGTTTTCTAAAAATGTTTTCAAAAATGTTTTTAAATGAAAATTTAATCTCAATTTCAAGGAAAATTATTTTAAATATGTATTATGTTTAAAAAAAAAATTAAAATTGTTTTCAAATCTTTCTTTACATATTTTCAAGGTTATTTTCAAAGAAAAAGGTTTTCAAAATGTTTTGTTTTAAAAAGTGTTTTTCAAAGAAGAAAGGTTATTTTTCTCAAGAAATGTTTTAAATGATTTTTAAATCTTACTTTATAAGTTTTAAAATTTGTTTTCAAAGAAAATTATTTTTAAATAAAGGTTATTTTTCTTAATAAATGATCCAAGTGATCTTTCAAATTATTTCTCTATCTAAGATGAAATCCTTTGATATAATTTTTACTTTACTGGGGATATGATATAAGGACACCATTATTATTATTTCTTTGAATGGTTTATGTTTAATATGACAAGTTATTTATGAAACCCATTTCTCTTCCACGGGTTATACCATGATAAAATTCTTATGAAACCCGGTTCCTTTCATGAGTTATTCTATGATGAAATTATTATGAAACCTATCTCTTTTCCACAAGTTATGATATGATGAAATTTTTATGATACCAATTTAATTTCATTGGTTATGATATGATGAATTTTTATGATCTTTTTGCACACATATATATGATTTCATTATGTGATGGGTGATACCTATATCTCTCTCCAATGCATTGGGTAACGATTTATATCTCATGAGATACGAATGAAAAACAAGTTGACGAATTTGATCCATAATGGGAAATGGGTGCATCCTGATCCATAATGGGAAACGAGTGTGTCGTGATCCACAATAATAAATGGGTGTGTCTTGATCTATAATGGGAAATGGGTGTGCCCTGATTCACAATGGGAAACAGGTGCATCCTGATCCATAATGGGAAACAAGTGCGTCCTAATCCACTATGGGAAATAGGTGTGTCCTGATCCACTATGTTAATGGTCTTGGTAGTTAACCTTTACACATGAAATGGTTTTCTATATTTATGATGGTGCCATAGTTTTACGACATGATCTTATGTTCATGATTGATTTGTGATGATTTCTCACCCTTATGGCTCATGTTTTCTAAAATGATAAAGTTTTATGCCATGAATCATGTTTATGATCTATGATAGTTTGGGTATGAGATTCAATTTTTTTTATTAATTATAAAATACCCTTGTGCTTATCTTATGCTTTTATATGTTAATAGATTTATATCTCTTATGTTTACCCTTACTGAGCATATAAGCACACCCTTTCTTATGTTTCCTTCCCCAGTTTATGAATAAAGTTTTAGGTAGTATATGACTATAAGGAGTACTAAATGGGGAGATCTCTATGGGAAACATTAAAGATATTTCACCAAGTAAAAAGATGGTGTTTCAAGTTTCCAAAGACACTAAACTATTACAGTCCTTGAGCATATAATTTTTTAATGTGCTGAATATTCATCTAAAATGATGTAATATCCATATATGTTAAGTCTAGATTATAAGGGTTGGTGTCCTGAGAACCAACTGATTTGTACTTTGATTACATAAATGTATACTTATTATATATTGTTCATTGTTCTGCATGACTATAATATAATAATGTCTTGGAATATTTGTTGCATTGATAAGGTCATGACAGATCCCCACTATGATGAGAACCTTGAAATTCTATAATGATATTCTTAAATAAAGTTCTACGGTTGGATGACATACTATGATAGGACACATAGTATACAGACTGTCATGTGCGAGCACTCGTAAGAAGATTAGACTCTCTCTCTCATGGAGTTCACACTTGGTAATCTCCAAGATAGGAGATTATGAGAACAGACCCGCCAATAGTAATTCCGCATGTCTTGGTGTCATCATAAATTACTATCTACGACCGTGTGTAATGGTCCTTAAAATGGAATATTATCATTAACTCATTTCATGACTCACACACTTAGATTTGCTGACGAAAACCGTCACGAAGACAGTTGGCGGGAAGTAGGGTACGTTGGGTGCGTCATGAATGACATTTTTTTAATGGATAAATAGAGGAAGGATTTGTCCCTTCCATATTTATAGAAGCAGATATCTCTGGCCCTTTGATTGAAATAGAACTGTCGCACAAATTTCATGTCCATGGTGTAACGATAAGTTTATTTCTGGAAGTCAAAGAATGACAGATCAAGCATATAGGTTTATGACACTGCCATGAAACCTACTTGATGAGATATTGAGACAAAGGGATTAAATTACACAGTAACTATTCTTATGAGGTGATACGTCAATGCGGCGTCAACTTCTTTCTCTTGGGTGCCTTGACCCGTTGCTAGACAATAATCTTGGACTTTAGGCAAGCCCTCCTAATGCCAACGAGAAAGAGGCCTAGAGGGTCACACACTAAGTGCATTCAAGTATCTCAAGTAGAATAAAGATTATTCCCATATGTGGTTTAATAATTATTCAAGGAAGCATAAATCATTTTAATGTTGGAGGAAGAATAAAATGAAAACAAGTACATGCCGTGTATTAATGATTACACGCCGTGTAGTTTTATTTTGAAAACAAGTACACGCCGTGTATTATTAAATGTACACGCTATGTAGTTTTCATTTTGGAAAGGAAATGAATAAATGAAAACAATATATACACGCCGTGTACATTAAATGTACACGCTGTGTAGTTTTCAATGAAAAAAAAGTACACGCCGTGTATTTATGATTACACGCCGTGTAGTTTTTCCAGTCGGTTTTTTGAGGAAATATCATTTTATTAAATGATATTTATTATAATCAGTGTGGGCACATGTCAAGGAATTAATGACTCGGCATGGGGTTTTTCAAAAGAGTTAATGAAATAAATAAAATGCATAACACGTTTATTTATTGTCATAACTCCACAACCTCAAACCCGATTATAAATATCCTCACAACCCCAACTCTTTTCCTCAGATAAGATAATTGTTGTGTACAACAATTCTAGAGAATTATTTCAAGGCTGAAAGAACCTCTTCCTCCAAGAACACTCTCAAGACTAAGAGAGATCCTCTTCCATCGGATCAAGACGATCTAAGGCGGATAACGCAAGAAAAGGTTTCTCCACGCTATCACCCGGAGACTCATTTGGCGATGTCTAGAGATAAGTGGTGCACGTGTGGATCACCGCTAGAGGAAGTCTACACTTGGATTCTATGATGCAATGACAAATCACATCGGAACATGATCAAGAATATCAATGAAGAAAGAACACCCAAAAAGGTACTTTTTGTCAATTAATTAAATTAATTATAATCAACCTATAACGATCCTACTTTGTGGTTCCGGGACTTTCCTTTTCTTTGTCTATTTCTATGATTCGATCCGTGGAGACTGGTGTTTATCATCGTATTGATCCCAGATTGATCATTGTTAATGAAAAAAATCCAAGTGGGCGCATCCACCCACGCGCTTCCGCTGCGCCTGGAACCTTCAAATAGTATCAGAGGGATGTTACAATGTTGATTATAGTTATTTAATTTTTGTTGATAATTTACGCATTTATATTTAATTCAATTCAAAATAAATCGTTCTATAAATATGAATAAACGAGATCTGTTCTTCCTCCTTCATTTCTCGATTCATATCACAGAAATGGACTTTTAATTTTAATTTTGATTAAAATAAAAATGAGAAACTCATCCAGAGAAGCCACTCTTTATGTCTGTACAACACGGGAATACACGACGTGTAATGAAAACTACACGCCGTGTACTTAGGTTCAACGAACTGACACTGGTCCGCCAAACCACAGCGTGTGAATTGAGTATGCCTAAGTTTTTTATTATTCCATGTTGACCAGAATTAAACGGCGTGTGGGAATCAGAATATACAGCGTGTATGTTGGAGCAACACGCCATGTAGTCCGATCCGGCCCAAGTGAAACCATGTACAAAGGAGAAGCCACGTACCACGTACATGGGATTGCCAGGTCGATTACCACATAACAAGGAAGTACACACCATTTATGATTTATCTATATGCCATGTACTCCAAAATTTCTAAAGTATAGAAAACACGCTAAAGCCCCCGACGTTTACTTTGGATAAAGGGTGAAAAGAAATACACGCCGTGTAAATATAAACTATACGCAGTGTACTTTCAAGAAATTTCACCAGGTTTCTTCCAAAAGTACAAAGACCTGTACAAGGAATATGGATGAGAAGAATCTCAAGGAAATTCAGAAAGGAATTTAAGATAAATAATTGATTAATTATAAGATCATAATTAATTGAATTCGAGCATGACTTATCTTAAATGAAAAGAACGATGAAAAGAATTTGAATTCTAAATATGCGTAAATGTCGTTGCATGCTATGGATGATCACGAGCTAGAACAAAGAACCTTTGTATGTGTGTATGGTTTCATTTAAATTTGTTTAATTTAAATTCGTTGGCCTACGAGCCTTCTTCCAATAAAATGTAGGGCCTGCGTGCCCATGGTTTCTTTAATGTAAACCCCATGTAATGGAGGATCTCCCAAGCCAGAGGAGATGGTTCAAAATCCGAAGCTGAGGCAAAACCAACCCAAGAAGATACAAAGGTGGACTGGTGGGAGCTGTAAAACACAAACCATCAGGTTCAAGGTTTTTCCCTAGATCAGGGTTAGCTTATTAAAACAACTAGATAAGCTAACCAATAGAAGCTCATGATCATGCCATCTTATTTTATTTATGTCTGATTGCATGGTTTATTTATTATGTATGTGTTTTCGCGATCACATAATTAATAAAATGAACAAGCATGCAAAGATGGAATAAAATAAAAACCAGATTATGTGTAAACATTATCAGAACATGGTTAATCACTTAAGCAAGAATCACTTAATATTAACAAGCATATGATAATGAAAAACTATGTATAAAGAATAAAATCCCTCAAATACCATATTAAGTCACACCAAGCCTTCCGTTACTTGATTAAGGGCAAGACTCAATAAAACTATGTGTTTGACCAACCCTTGTCAGGACACTTAATTTTATAAAGGAATCCCTTATGAAAGGTTTTGGGTTGACTTAACCATATTACATCAAGAGGAGTAGACCTTGATGGAATTGATGTAATATTGGAGGCAAGAGTTAAGGAAATCCAAGTCAGGGTTTTAGGATTCGGGAGTCCACTCAACAGATCAAGGAACTGTAAGCTCACAGTTGGCAAAGACCTGCCTACCTAAATACCTTCAAATAGCTTGACCAACCCTTGTTGGGTTTATGTGAAGGAGAATATGGATCCTTGCCACTATAATGTCAAAGCAACTAGACATTCCGAGTTCAATGGTGAGGGCCATTAGGACTTGATAAAAATAGTGGGAGAATTAATAAATTCATTTATTATTTTTCATAAAATATAATCAAAAGGTACTGATAAATCTGCTCTTTTAATTTCTAGAATCAAAATGACAAACTCGTCAACCAAATTTTATTTGCGATCAATTCTGGATAAAGACAATATCCTCACCAGCAGTAACTTTCAGGAATGGTTTAGGCGCCTTCGGGTTATCCTACGCCATGAACGAAAGTTTTACGTGCTGGAGTCCTCACTTCCTGATCCGCCTGCCCAAGGGGCGAGTGATGAAGATTTCCTGGTCTATGATCAACATTTGAGCGATGCACTCGATGTTCAATGTTTGATGCTGTCATCAATTTCTAGTGAGCTCATGAAGTCTCATGAAGACATGGATTCCTATAGTATGCTCGAGCACCTCCATGGTCTATACCAGGAGAGAGAAAGATAGGAAAGGTTTGAGATCTCTAAGGCTCTATTTCAGAGCAAGCTTGGAGAGGGTGCCCCAGTCGGGCCTCATGTAGTCAAGCTCATTGGCTACATTGAACGCTTGGAAGTTCTAGGGTTTAAACTCCCCGAAGAACTGGGTATCGATCTCATTCTTGCATCACCCCCAGAGCTTCTCAAACTTTGTTGTGAACTTCAACATGAACAACATTTATAATTCTCTGTTTGATCATCTTATCCTCATTCGCCAAGTGGACAATGACATGAAGTGTGAAAAGCCTTCTGTACTCATGGTGAATAAAAGGAAAGGGAAGGCAAAGAGATTTAAGCCCAAAGCTTCTTCAAGGCCTTACAAGAAAAGGAAGATTAAAGGGGAGGCAAGAGAATAGGAGGCTATTTGTTTCGCATGTGGCAAGAAGGGCCACTGGAAGAAAAACTACACCCAGCCAAGGAAGCAAGGGTAAGCTTCAGGTGCGTTTGTTATCGAATGCAATCTATCTGTTTCTACCAATTGGGTATTAGATACTACTTGTGGTGCTCACATCTGTATCCAAATACAGGAACCAAGTTGATTCAGAAAGATTGATCGAGGTGAGGTAGATCTATGAGTAGCCAATGGAGCCAGACTTACTACTGTAGCTGTTAGGGACTACCACCTCAAATTTCCAACTGGAATGATCTTGGTGTTAAAGGATTGTTATTATGTGCCTTCTGTTACTAAAAACATTATTTCAGTATCTAGATTAGATACTGATGGATTCATGTTCAAGTTTGGAAATGAATGTTTCTACTTTTATAAAGATAGCATTTGTTTTGGTAGGGCACATTTATATAACGACCTTTATGTGTTATACTACACAAACCAAGTAATGACAATTGATGACAAAGTCAATTCACATGACTCATACCACACCCAACTTTGGCATCACCAGTTAGGTCATGTCAATGAGAAACGTTTAACAAAATTACATCAAGATGGTTATTTAGATTCTTTTGAACTAAAACCACTTGGTGTATGTCATGTGTGTCTACAAGGAAAAATGAACAAATCCCCATTTAGTGGGAAAGGTGAAAGGGCTAAAGAGCTTCTAGAATTAGTTCACATAGATGTGTGTGGACCATTTCTAGTTGAAGCAAGGGGTGGGTTATCATACTTCATAACTTTTACTGATGATTTTAGTAGATATGGATATATTTACTTAATGAGGTATAAGTCAAATTATTTTGATCGGTTCAAAGAATACAAGAATGAAGTTGAGAACCAGCTTGGTAAGAAGATTAAGAAACTCCGCTCAGATAGAGGAGGAGAATATCTTAATCAGGACTTCATTGATTTCTTACGGGAGTTTGGGATTCTATCTCAACTCACTCCTCTTTAAACACCTCAGTGGAATAGTGTAATTGAAAGGAGGAACCACACCCCGTTGGACATGGTGAGATCAATGATGAGTCATGCGAGTCTTCCATTATCCTTTTGGGGATATGCATTACAAACAGCAGCACACATACTAAACCAAGTACCAACTAAATCGATAAATGGTATTCCATATGAGTTATGGAGTGGAAGAAAAGCCATGTTATCTAATTTACATGTGTGGGGTAGCGAAGCATTTGTTAAGGCCTCTTCAGGTAACAAACTTGCACCCCGAGGCACAAAGTGTATCTTTATAGGATATCCTAAGGAAACAAGGGGGTATTACCTATACAACCCCTCAAATAAAAAGGTTACAATGGAAAGACACGCTATATTACTTGAGATGGATCACATATTCAAAAGAGATAGTGGGAGTGATATAGACTTCGATGAATTCGAGGCTCAAGATACATAGGAGTTGGTATAAGAACAGATTCCACAAAGCCCCGTGGAAAAACAATCTGTTCCAGAGACACAAGAACTGCGTAGGAGCACGAGAGAGATGAGAGAACCAGAACGATATGGTTTTCTTGTCACTGAGGATGGTGACTCATTATTGGTTGACAATGATGATCATCTTACCTACAAGGAAGTAGTTGAAGGCACAGACGTTGCCAAGTGGCAAGAAGCCATGAATTCTGAAATGGATTCCATGTACCAAAACCAAGTCTGGATTTTGGTAGATCCTCCAGTTGATGTAAAGCCTATTGGTAATAAATGGGTATTCAAGAAGAAACTGGACATGGAGGGGAAATTCAACACCTATAAGGCATGACTGGTTGCAAAAGGTTTTAGACAGTGTCAAGGAATTAACTACGATGAAACCTTTTCACCTGTTGCGATGCTGAAATCCATCAGAATCCTATTAGCCATTGCCGCTTACCATGACTATGAAATTTCTCAAATGGATGTCAAAATAGAATTCCTTAATGGGAACCTCTAGGAAGATTTCTACATGACACAACCTGAAGGGTTTGTGACTCCAAAGGATTCCAACAAGGTATGCAAGTTGCAGAAATCCATTTATGGATTAAATCAAGCATCAAGGTCATGGAACATTCATTTTGATGAAGCTATAACGGAATTTAGATTTGTTAAGAACGAATGTGAGCCTTGTGTCTATAAGAGGTTTAGTGGAAGTGCATTCGTTTTCATAATTGTATATGTTGATGACATATTACTAATTTGAAACGAAGTACCTGTCTTACAGTCAGTTAAGGCATGGTTAGATAAATGCTTCTCCATGAAAGACTTGGGCGAGGCAGCATATATTCTTGGGATCAAGATCTATCGTGATAGATCCAAGAGAATGCTGGGCTTGAGTCAAAGTACATACATTGACAAGATACTGAAGAGATTCAGTATGGAACAGTCTAAGAGGGGATTATTTCCAATGTCACATGACATTCATCTTTCCAAGAAAATGTGTCCTCAGACACATGAGGAAAGAAAATGGAAATGATCCCTTACACATCCACGATTGGGTCAGTCATGTATGATATGCTATGTACGAGGCTAGATGTTGCTTATGCATTAAGTGCGGTAGGAAGATATCAATCTAATCCAGGAGACCACCATTAGATGGTAGTTAAGACTATACTTAAGTATCTAAGGCGTACTAAGGATATGTTCCTGGTTTATGGAGGAGATGAGGAACTAGTCATCAGAGGACATGTAGATGCTAGTTTCTAGACTGATCAAGATGACATGAAGTCGCAGACTGGATACATCTTCAGTTTGAATGGAGGTGAGGGGAGCTGGAAGAGCTCAAAGCAAAGTGTGGTAGCAGATTCTACAGCGGAGTCCGAGTATATCGCAGCTTCTGAGGCAGCTAAAGAAGAAGTATGGATGTGAAGATTCGTTCAAGAGCTGGATGTAGTGCCTAGCAATAAAGATCCTATCACACTCTATTGTGATAATACTGCATCGGTGTCACTTACAAAAGAGCCAAGGTCACATCAGCGGACAAAGCACATACTTCAGAAGTATCATCTCTTGAGGGATTTTTCTCAGAGAGGTGAAGTTGCAGTGAGAAGTATTTCCACAGAATACAATGTGGAAGACCCCTTGACTAAAGCCTTGACTCAGCAGAAACATGATCATCATGTGAGGTCTAGCAGACTAAAAGTCGTAGGAAGTTGGCTCTAGTCCAAGTGGGAGTTTGTAAGGGTCAGTGTCCTGAGAACCAACTGATTTGTACTTTGATTACATAAATGTTTACTTATTATATATTGTTCATTGTTCTGCATGACTATAATATAATAATGTCCTGGAATATTTTTTTCATTGATAAGGTCATGGCAGATCCCCGCTATGATGAGAACCTTGAAATGCTATAACGATATTCTTAAATAAAGTTCTACGGTTGGATGACATACTATGATAGGACACATAGTATACAGACTGTCATGTGCGAGCACTCGTAAGAAGACGATACCCTCTCTCTCATGGAGTTCGCACTTGGTAATCTCCAAGATAGGAGATTATGAGAACAAACCCACCAGTAGTAATTCTGCATGTATTGGTGTCATCAGACATTACTATCTACGAGCGTGTGTAATGGTCCTTAGATTGGAAGATTATCATTAACTCATGTCATGACTCGCGCACTTAGATTTGCTGACGAAAACTGTCACGAAGACAGTTGGTGGGAAGTAGGGTACGTTGTGTGCATCATGAATGACATGTTGTTAATGGATAAGTTGAGGAAGGATTTTTCCCTTCCATATTTATGGAAGTAGACATCTTTGGCCCTTTTATTAAAATAGAACTGTCACACAAATTCTATGGCCATGGTGTAATGACGAGTTTATTTCTGGAAGTCAAAGAATGAAAGATCAAGCATATAGGTTTATGACACTGCCATGAAACCTATTTGATGAGATATTGATACAAAGGGATTAAATTACATAGTAAGCGTTCATATGAGGTGATACGTCAATGCGGCGTCAACTTATTTCTCTTGGGTGACTTGACCCATTGCTAGGCAGTAATCTTGGACTTTAGGCAAGCCCACCTAATGCCAACGAGAAAGAGGCCTAGAGGGTCACACACTAAATGCATTCAAGTATCTCAAGTAGAAACATGTCCTGGTTCTCTTTAGATAGTTTCCAGGATGCTTCTTCCCACACTTTTGACATGTGGGATGTTGGGTTTTCTTTCCTTCATGGGATTTATCTGTTGATACTCCCATATTAAACTCCATTTTCCTATTTTTATCTTTGAACCCACATGACCACTGAGAGTCACAAATATCAATCTCAACCTTTAGGGTAGATTAGACAATCTCCCCATAGCCGTCAAAGTCTCGAATCACCAAGCCTTTTCGTAGACTTGGCTTTAATCCACTAAAGAATTGATCAACCTTGCTTTCAGTGTTTATGACAAAGCCAGAGGCGTATTGTAAAATATTTTTAGAGTTTTCCTCATATGTATTGATATATTCATCTTTATCTTACTTCAGTTCGAGGAACCCCCTCTTCATCTTAATATGAAGAGTTTGGGGAAAATATTTATTGAAAAATATTTTCTTAAATTCTTCCCGATACATGAAATCAATTTCCTCATTATAATTTGTGTTTTTGATCAATTTTCAGCATTGATCAGCTTCCCCATCAAAATAATAAACCTAAAATATGAATTTCTCATATTTTTATCATTATAGAATAGAGAATGTCTTCTCAATGTAGTTAATCCATTACTCTACGATGAGGGGATCGGAAGATCCACTAAAAATAGGAGGTATTTGTCGCATAAAGGATTCAACTGCAACTTACTCTTTCTTAAGAGAAGGAGGGATCTTCACATGATTCATTTTATTATTTATCACTTAAACCATTTGATCCAGTACAATCATGGAGTTTTGGGCTCTCGTTACCATCAGATTTGACATCTCATTAGGGCAACATCACACTGCCTATCACATTGATTGTTAGAAAGGGTTTTCCTATTTACCACAATTAACTAAAAAAAAATACAATTAGGGGGCTTGAATATTTAACTAATAATCATATAAAAAAGGAAACATTGAATATATAATAATAAACTTATAAATGAAAATTATATCCTAACTTGTGATTCCCTAAGCTTCAATCTAGGTTATCCATGGTGATAGATTTATCCCTAGGGTTTTTAGTAAAGTTTTCTAGTTCTAATACTCAAAAATAACTAGACTGTGCCTACGATACCAACTATAGAGACTATATCCTTTTACACATAATATTACATGATAATAGGCATAATACAAACTAAGGATCGAATAATCTAGTGTCTTTGGAAGATCAGGTACATGAATAAAAAACATTAAAATAAAATTAAAAAAACATATTTTATTTAATTTCCATGATGATCTCCTAACTACTTTTGAGATATTATAATTATATATGATAACCTGGTGAATATATAAACAAAAGAGATGATCTAAAAAACTGAGTAAGGGAATAAACATGGGATTGAAACATAACACATGAGTTAGAAAGACATAACATGATAATATAAAAGGCATGGATCATTAATAAAAGTATGGAATCATAACATATAGAACATGGAATCATATGATCATGGTAGTATTGGAATGTGGTATCAACATATAAAATGACATAAACATGAGTCAAGGCTAACTACCATGACTATATCACATGGTGGACAAAGTCCCATAATGGATTAGGTTTACTCCCTAATCCCATACATGATATCTCATGAGAATAAACATTACCTAATGAATTATAGTGCCATCTAGGTACACCCATCATAAAATGTTTGTGCATATGTGTGCCACATAAATAATAAAACATAAGATATAAATTAAGTGTTACCAATGAAAAGAAATGGGTATCATAATCATGTCATAAGGCATAACCAAAGGGCATATAACAATGTTATCCATGGAATAATGGATTTAAATCATACTTGGAAATTTATAGAGGAAAAATAATCATAGATCATGGTAATTTATGTCCAACTAAAGTGAAAACATTTAAAACTATTGGCTAAGTAACCTTGGAAATGTGTCGCTTAAGCGGGGTTTTAAGAGAAGAGGTAAAGAGTATTTAAAAGGGGTAAGAGAATAATAATTCACATACAACCAGAAGTGAACTAAAATGTATTTTAAAATAAGATAGAGTTTTTTTATAAATCATAGAATCTTTAAAACATTTCATCGAGTGGTACTCTAAAAGAGTCAAAGAAAATAGAGAAGTTCCCTTTAATCGAATTTTCAAAAGGAATTAAGAACAAAACCTTTAATACATGTATATCCCCATCAAATAAAGATTAAATAAACATGGTATATATGTGTGAGACATATATATACATAATATATAATAATTAAATAAGAATAATGAAGTGATATATTGGGTCATATATAGAGAGAAAACGACTTAAAGGAAATATGTAGGTTCAGAAAGATCCCTAACCTTATGTCCCAATGCGTTCTACACTTGCACTTAATGTCCTAGATAATAAATTATATTAATAAATTAATTAATTTATAAACTCTTATATATGTATTTTATTTATTATAATTTTATTAAGTTCATTTATGACCATTTCAATGAGTTATAAAGTTCAATTTCGTTATCCCAGGAGCGTTTGTTTCATGGTCGGTTCGCTTATGTAAAATTATGGAAGTTCTTTTCAAATGAAAATAATCATCCAGAAGTGAAATTATATGGTATTAATGAACTTAAATAAGTTTAAATGGTCTCATATGTCATTTTTTTGGTATGAGTATGTTTCATTTGATAAAACATTAATGATAATTGTTTAGTTTATTTTGGCGGTTTTTCCGACCATCACAAACTAATTTCATTTTATTTAATATTCTGTCTATATATTAGTTCCAGAACATGAAAAAAGTTATAATATACATATTAAAATATAATATTACCATAATAATGGTTTTATGACCAGTTTTGAAGGTGGTAATGGAAAATAAAAACTCATCATCCATGAAGGCGGTGAACCGACATATCATGATATAGAGGGAAAATTTTATTTTTCCATTTTTCATCTATGAATTGAATTATATAATTTATTAAATGTTTATAAATCATATAAAAGGTATTTTGGGATATTTATTTAATTTATAGTGTTTTAAAATCAATTTTTTATAATTTTTTATAATTAATTAGTAAATATTTATGAAATGTTTTATAAATAAACATCCTTGATATTAACTATTAATAATGAATGCCTTTGATTTATATGAAATTACTTATAATTTACATATAAAGTGTTTATATAAAAATTATAAGCTAATTTATAAAATGTTAATAAATTTCAAAATAAGGGAAAATATAAAAGATATTATATTAAATTATGGATTTTTCATAATTAATAATTTGAAATGATAAAATTTAAAGGCCTTATTTGATAAATTATTTGAACCATATCAAAAGAAATTTTGATAATTGATATGATAAAGGTTTAAATAATTTTAAATGTGAGATATTTTGATTATGTAAAATGTTTACATAATGTATGAATTATTTATATAAAATATAAAATGATTATATTTTAATTAAATACCATAAATATAGAAAATTCATATAAAGGTAAAATATGAAGAAGTTTATATTAAAATAAATATAAAGTGTTTATTATTACAAGACTAAATTATAAAGTATTATTATTTCTTTTTTATGAATCATTCAAAAATGTTTATCTAATGTTTGAATTTATGAAATGTTCATTTATTTGGTGTTATTACCTACTTTTTATTCTTGAATATGAATTTTATATTATGAATGTTCATATGGTGAATTTTAAAGTGTCAAACTTCTTCTTTTTAAATCATTACACATTCATTTAAGGAGTTTCCTGCTAGGTATGATGCTTGATTTAGTTTTTATTACCTTAAATTTCGATTATTATTAGGTAATTGGATTAAATTTAGAGTCCAATTAGAGTTTATACATATTAGGTATTATAATTATGAGGTAATTAAGGTCTATTTTGAGTATTGAACCATAGGTAGTGGGACTTTGGGTTAGACCACTCACTAGCCTAAGGGGTTATGCTCTATCTAGAAAAGAGAGGGTTGGATATTTGTCACACCATGATTTATCTTTTATAGATATTGGTTTAATATGACTTTAATCCTTCACATGAAAGTGTTTCATATACCTTATGTATGTGATCAAGTTATATATGTGTAAATGCATCTGAATTTTAATTTGGGTTAGTAACGCAAGCTATGGTTTGTGTAAAGAGTAACACATCAATAT
Organism: Viscum album; assembly: GCA_963277665.1. Taxonomy (NCBI): domain Eukaryota; kingdom Viridiplantae; phylum Streptophyta; class Magnoliopsida; order Santalales; family Viscaceae; genus Viscum; species Viscum album. Next base: position 87,388,699 of record OY728140.1, on the reverse strand, counting down.
GGTTTGAACATATTGATTTGGTAGAAAGACTAGGGAATAAAAACTAAATAATTAGATGAATGAATATATCAAAAGATAATACATAAGATAAGATGGTGAGATATTAAAACCCATTTAAAATAATCACTGTTTAATTCCTTTTAAAGAGCACACTTTCCAAGACCTTGATCATCCAAATGGGTAGGTCATGCCAATTTTAGGTGCCCATAGATTATCTTTTAAAAGGTAAATAGTTTATGGGTTACCCTAATAATATTATGTTACCATATTTAACATGATATTTGGGTCAACTTAACTAGAAATACCTAGTAGGATTTAGATACCATAGTACTATTGCCGAGTGAATCCATGTGATGGATTTGAATAAGGAGTTATCTGCTCAAATAATAAAGAGTTAAATCTGATATGGTTAACATGATTTCATACCTAAATATATAATTGATGGAAGAAATATGAAAATGAACCAAATATTAGTGAAATGTGGATCTTGGCCCACTAATGGATATTATGTAAAAAAATCAAAAAGGGGTAATCAATTTACTGAGAGTATATTTAATAAAAGTATGTGTTAAAAGAATGTAAATAATTATAATCATATGATAAAAGCCTATATTTTAGATAAAATGATATCATCATCATCAAAAATGACTTTGAGATTAATCCTATAAAAGGATAAACTCAATGGAAGAAACTTTCTAGACAAGTACAAAAACATGAAAATCATTACTAATAAACAATTTCAAAGATATAATGTTTATATTTTTCAAAAATTAAATTCTATAATCTATAAAAATTCCAAAATTTGAACTCATTTAGTTTTTTGTAAAAATAGTTGAGAAACCATTTGATAAATAGAAAAAAAGAGAATTTTGGAGAGAAGATCATGAATCAAGAGAAATACCTTTGATTTTATTCACTCTCCTTCAAAGAGGAATATCATTTTATGTTGGGATTTATAGTCTCACTCTTTACATAATTCATGTGGTTTTTTATTCACTTTAAAACAGCCCAAGGAACCCCTACATTATATTCACTCCATCCATCTATTGATCACTAATCTAAGAAGTCCCAAGGATTGGGATTTTCCTATCTGCCATTATTTTATCAAATAAGTCTTTGTGATACCAACCTATTCATTTCATCATAAAGGGGAAATTCTTGTACTTAGAGTTGTTTGAATCTATCCATAATATCCACTTTCCACATTTGGTTAAAATAAAAGAAGTTATTAAGAATAGTAATTTGAAATTAATATAAGATATAGGTTATAGGAATTTATTATTTTGTAACTATTTAACATTTCTCATGTTTTGTTTATCTAAACTTTAAACTTTATTTCTATTATATTTTATAACCAGCATGTCTCCACTTTTACCTCATCTTTACTCGATCATGATTAATCTTGGGGAGTAACATTTAAATAATTATTCTCTATATTTTCATGTTTTTCTTTAATATCCATAAGATCCATTACTTTACCTTATTTCACATATTTCATATATATTTGAACATTTGGAATCATAAGTCACATATTCAAATATATATAAATTCACTTCCTAGATCCAAATTTTCCTACTAATTCCTAAACTCAAATTATCTATCCTTTTTTTTATTTCATGCATTTTTTTTACAATATAAAAGAAATGGTTTTAATCAAATTCACTAATTTTTACTTGATTATTTTAAAAAGTGTGGTGTTACCTAATGTTTTTCAATTCACTCCCTCTTAAAGTTTTCATTTTAAGATAACAATTAGTATCAAATTCTACACTTTAATGATCATATCTAATGGAATCTAATAAGTTAGAGAGTAAAGATAGAACTAGATTTTTTTGAAACCTTTCCTTTTTTACCTCTGTGTTGATTTTAAAATATTTTAAGTGAATTGTAATTTTCTACCTATTTTAATTAGGAATAATTATTTTTACTGGGAATTCATGAAGGAATTATTTATTATATTTAAAAATCTATCTAGTTGCATAAATGTTCTTAGATCCCATAAAAATCTTATGAAGGAGATAAACATCTGTAATCCAAAGTAAAATTTTCATTTTAATTAAAATATAAATCTGAAAAAAATTATGTTCTTTAAAGTGAGCAGTGATGTAAAAAAGCATGTTTCATCACTTTACACTACTTATGCAATCAAGGAGTTTATTAATCTCACATTTGATAGAAAAATACTAGAAAAAACAACTGTGTTTGATGATTAACATCCTTATAAGAAAACCATTATGCATTAAGATAATAATATGCTATAAAATGAAACCTCCAAATATTCTAGACCAGAATATAATGAAGTCCATATGTTCTCCATAGAAATCACCATATTGGATCATTAATCAAAGAAATATGAAAACTGTGAATTTCTGATTCAAAAATATTCTACACATCCTTCTAAAAAAATGATGCTAAAGAATTAAAAAGAAGATGATATACAAATAAATTCATAAATACCGGGGAAATGATCATAGTTTGATGAATAATATTCATAAAAAAAGAAATTGGGATATCTAAAGTATTTATATATACCAAAGATTCAATAAGTAAGGATAACCAACATAATAATCTACCAAAGACACATCCTGTAACATCCTGTTACCCTCTTTTAGGTAATTCCCTCCTATTTACTTGTTTTTATCTTTAACTGGGTGTGTCTTGGGGCTCCTGAGGATAAAGATCCCTTTTTAGTGAAAATGACCTAAATTTTGGGGATGTATATTTTTTTTGAATTAATGGAGTTTGGGTGTAACTGTGTTAATAGTTTTTTGGGGTTCTCCCTGAGTTCAGAGGACGCCCATGGTGTTTTGGGGTTTTCATGTAAGAATATGAATTTTCTACAGTCTTCAAGGGAAATAAATACTGTTTAATGGAAGTACATTATGTGTAAGTTTTGTAGGGTAGATTTCATGAATCTAGTACACAATGTGAGGTGAGTATATACCATGTACCAATTTCATGCCATAAAATGTTAAAAGACCAGTTTTTAATAAAAATGTTATTCATTTTTGGTGCATGTGATCCCCGTAGATAGCACAACATGTAAAAGGATTAAATACCATGTAATTTTCATGATCGGGTCTTTTAGGGTGCCGCTCGGGTGGAGTTTTATTTCATTCATATGTAGATCCTTTACCTATTGGCCTATAAGGATTCTCTAAAGATTGTGTGAGTCACCATTCGGTCTATATTAATTTTTTTGATGATTGATCCCCATTGTAGTTGGTTTGCATCTCTCTGGGCGAGTGAGCCTTTCTACTTCTTTGTTTCTTTGGTTTTGGTAGCACTGTGGCATTTCACTATTAGATCTGTTGACCCATGGTAACATTTGTTCTTGTTTTATTCAAGATCCATGGTGAGATCTTGGTTCGGGTCCCGTTCCCTTGTTGGTTGTGGTGTGACAGGTGTGCATTATTGAGATATGTGTTGTTTCATCTTCTCCTCTAATCTTTTTTATAAATTGAATCAATTTTAATATGTGTATATTAGTTATTAGGCCACTTTTGTCATTTTTTGTTCCTCCTTGTTGGTGGATTCTTCTATGGGTGTGTGTGAATTGAGTTTTGAGGAAGGTGGTTCTGTCTCTAGTCTGTGTTGGTGAACTACATTGATCTTATTTAAATAAAATTTTCTATTAAATGAAATGGAATGATATGATTGATTTTATTTATGTGTGTGGAACTATGCTTTTTTATGAAATATGGTTTCCCCTAGTTTTGTTAAATGGAAAAGGTTTTTCAAAGCATTGTGAAATGGTTTTGTGAAATGGTTTTCAAAGAATGGTTTGATGAAAATGGTTTGATTAATTGATTTGGAAAATATAGCACATGGGAATCCTTGGGTACTTAGTTGTAATGTATAGTAATAGGTCTAATCCACTATCAAGGGGTTTTCTCATGGGGATTTCCTCAGGTCCCCAGGCCCATTATTCTAGGTTCTTGTTAAACCTATTGGGATGTTCACTTATTGGGGTGTTCCTCCACTCTCTATACTCGATTCATATGTCTAGTGGATTGAAACGTACATGATTATCTATGTTAGGTATGAGTGTCCAAGCTATCCAGACCTAGTGTGATGTTATCTATGCTTCTTGGATGATTTGGGCTTATTCTTTAGGGTTGTATTGTTTTTTTACTACCATATACTTGATATGATAAATCATGCGATCTTTATTTTGTTTTGAATGGATATATCTGTTGTGATTTATGGATATGAAATGATTTGAAACTGATTTAACTTTTTTATTTGTAAATGTGTAAAATGGGGAAATTAAACTATTTTTCTATGCTTTTGATTTAAAAATTTTAAACAGTCATAATGATTTTTTTACTTTAAAGTTGATCATGCTTGGATTATTATTTAAATAATTGATATGGAACACCTGGGTTAGACCCTACTGTGCTTTTTAGCTTACACACTGTGTACCTCTTCAGTGGTGCATAGACCTGGTCATGTTTTCAATGCAAGGAAAGGAAAGGTTCTAAAGTGAGATAGTAAGGTTTTATGTTAGTTGAGATGGGAAGATGTTGGTGAGTTGGTGGAAATTTTCCCACGCTATCACTTAGAGTTTTTTTTCTTATATTTTGGTAGTCCTTTGTGACTGGAAATGTACTTGGAGATTTTTTATACTCTTGGGTTGTTTGGTTTCCTCTATTTGATTTCAGTTATGTCATATATTTATCTTTTTCATTATTGTATTTGTTATATATATGTACCATGTTGTTTCTTCAGGTTGGAAAAAATCAATGCATCTAGTTTTTGTTTGATTCCCTAGATCTAGTTTCAAGCTCGTGGGGATCAGGAAAACCCTTAGGGTATATTACATATCAGTTTGGGTATAAGTTTGATAGGGTATTTGGGTTGATTCATCATAGTTTGGTATCAGAGGTGGTATATCTTCAAGAGTCCTTGTCTTGGGACATTTGGTAGAATAGAGATAGGATTTTTTGCGATATGATAGGTATATTGTGGAAAGTTCCTGGCCATCTATTTCTGTGATGAGACTCATGTTACCATGGGATGTTGGGATGTGTGTCTCCTTCTTTGAGTTTTTATGTTAATCTCAGTTTTTGATTATGGGTTTTCTGGATTAAACTTATATTGTTCCGTTATCTGATTGTTTCTTGTGTTTCCATGTGCATCAGTATGCCTCTGAGATGTGTTCTGTGAGTTCCTTAGGAGGGTGAAATCTATTCTCCTCAAGGGAATCCTTCAATGGATTAGAATCTTATCAAGGAAATTGTGTGGAAAGTTCATGTTGTTGACCAAAATATACCCCATGTTCAGAATGAAATTATTGAGGTACAACTAGAAGTTACTGGAGAAAGGGATCGATCATGAGAGTTCTTTCATGAGAATCCACCATTCTTTAATGGTATGAATGAACCTATGGAGGCAGAGGACTGACTGGACAATATTGGTTAGATATTTAATTTCCTAGATACACTTGAGAGTATCAAGGTAAAGTGTGTGGCATTCAGACTTGTCAGTCCCAACAATTGATGGTAGGATTCTATAGTATAGGTTGATAGGAATGGAGACTTAGATCAGAATGTTTTCAAGACTTTCTTCTTGTATTAGTTTTTTTCTAGAGTCACTGATGATAGAAAAATCTATGGAGTTATTTTCGTTGCAGTGAGAGATCATTCGATGTCGGTGTACACCAATCAGTTCTCTAAGATAGTTTTTTTCACCAGAGGTTGTAACTAATGACCATATGAAATATAACAAGTACCTATAGGGTTTAAGACTAGATATCATATCACATATATTTATAATGAATATTTTTACCTATGCGGAGATATTAGATAAGGAAATAATGGAAGAGAATAATACGGAAGCCGAGGTTGGATATTATTCCCCTTCTCTTCCACCTAGTGGAAGCTTCTATAGTGCACTTGGAAATAAGAGAAAGTGTTCGAATCATCACATGAGTGGTGGAGGTGGTATTTAATAGTAGTCATCTTTATCACCTCTAGTTGCAACTAGTGGTGTGTCTCTAACTTTCTATCATTGTGGAAAGACTGGACATACATGACATTCTTTTCCTTCACCTAAAAATATGTGAAACAATTTTAGACATTATGAAAATATACAATGTTTTTTTCAGGATATGTATACTACTCAATATGGCTAGGGATCTTTGGGGCCAAAGGTTACTATAGAAAAATCAGATGCTTCAAAGAATATAGGTCTCTAGCCATAGGCATTAGGAGTAAAGAACCTTCACGCAGTAGATGGTTTCCTAGAGAAGGTGGATGCAGGTCCAATGATAGTGAGTGGTACCATCTTTATCACATCCTTAGTATCAATTGATTTATTTGATACTGGTGTTCCCCATACATTTATATCTGGGTGTTTTGTTAAAATGATCAACCTTCCAATGGAACTCAGGTCCTTTGTTATGGAGTTAGAGACACCTCTTGGAAAGAGAAAAGAGAAGGGGATTCCGTGTCCTTGTGATCTATCGATAGATAATTTAGAGTTAGTATGAGATTTTCTTATTCTAAATCTAGATCTATTTGACATCATCATTATGATGGATTAGATTGTTTCTCATCATGCTGAGGTTGGTTTTTATGATCACCACATATTTTTTATTGTAGTCGATGGGAGCTCATGGGTGTTCCAGGGAGAGTGGGATCTGAGGTCTGGTTATGTAGGACCTTCCTACATAGAGATCAAGAGTTTTTTGTTTGCTGTTGTAGTTAAGCCTGATGATGTTTATTCTGTTGTTGAACTTCTCACCATTGTTTGGGGGTTTAATTGATGTTTTCCCAGAATATTTCTATAGTATTATTCTAGAGAGGTAGGTATAGTTTATGATTGACCTAGTTTTAGGGATACAACTAATGTCAATACCTTCTTATCATATAATACCATTAGAGCTGAAAGATATCAAGATTCAATTGGATGACCTGGTGAAAAATGGATTTGTTTTCCCTAGTGTTTTACCTTGGGCATACCCAATGATCTTTTCCTAGAAGGCAGATAGTTCACTTCTATTTTGTGTGGAAAACTTGAATTTGAACTTGGTAACAGTTAAGAATAAGTATCCTTTTCCTTGTGTGGATGGTTTTTTTGATCAGTTAAATAGGGAAAAGTGGTTTTTGAAGATTTTTCTCCAGTCATGTTATCATCATCTTAGAGTTTGGGAGTCTGATATACCAAAGACATATTTTAGGGTTAGTTAAGAATAAGTATCCTTTTATCTCTGTGCTGATTTTAAAATATTTTAAGTGAATTGTAATTTTCTACCTATTTTAATTAGGACTAATTATTCTTACTGGGAAATCATGAAGGAATCATTTATTATATTTACAAATCTATCTAGTTGGATAAATGTTCTTAGATCCCATAAAACTCTTATGAAGGAGATAAACATCTGTAATCCAAAGTAAAATTTTCATTTTAATTCAAATATAAATCTGAAAAAATTATGTTCTTTAAAGTGAACAGTGATGTAAAAAAACATGTTTCATCACTTTACACTACTTATGCAATCAAGGAGTTTATTAAGCTCACATTTGATAGAAAAATACTAGAAAAAACAACTGTGTTTGATGATGAACATCCTTAGAAGAAAACCATTATGCATTAAGATAATAATATGATATAAAATGCAACCTCCAAATATTCTCGACCAGAATATAATGATGTCCAGATGTTCTCCGTAGAAATCACCATATTAGATCATTAATCAAAGGAATATGAAAACTGTGAATTTCTGATTCAAAAATATTCTACACATCCTTTTAAAAATATGATGCTAAAGAATTAAAAAGAAGATTATATACAAATACATTCATAAATACTAGGGAAATGATCATACTTTGATGAATAATATTCATAAAAAATGAAATTGGGAGCTCTAAAGTATTTATATACAACAAAGATTCAATAAGTAAGGACAACCGACATAATCATCTACCAAAGACAAATCCTGTAACATCCTGTTACCCTCTTTTAGGTAATTCCCTCCTCTTTACTTGTTTTTATCTTTAACTAGGTGTGTCTTGGGGCTCCTGAGGATGAAGATCCCTTTTTAGGGAAAATGACCTAAATTTTGGGGATGTATATATTTTTTGAATTAATGGAGTCCAGGTGTAACTATGTTAATAGTTTTTTGGGGTTCTCCCTGAGTTCAGAGGATGCCCATGGTGTTTTGGGGTTTTCATGTAAGAATATGCATTTTCTAAAGTCTTCAGAAGAAATAAACACTATTTAATGGAAGTACATGATGTGTAAGTTTTGTAGGGTATATTTCATGAATCCACTATACAATGATAGGTGAGTATATACTGTGTACCAATTTCATGCCATATAATGTTAAAAGACCAGTTTTTAATAAAAAGGTTATTCATTTTTGGTGCATGTGATCCCCGTAGGTAACACAAAATGTAAAAGGATTAAATACCATGTAATTTTCATGATCGGTTCTTTTAGGGTGACGCTCGGGTGAAGTTTTATTTCATTCATATGTAGATCCTTTACCTATTGACCTATAAGGCTTCTCTAAAGATTGTGTGAGTCACCATTCAGTCCATATTGATTTGTTTGATGATTGATCACCATTGCAGTTGGTTTGCATCTCTCTGGGTGAGTGAGCCTTTCTGATTCTTTGTTTCTTTGGTTGTGGTAGCACGGTGGCATTTCACTATTAGATCTGTTGATCCATGGTTACGTTTCTTCTTATTTTATTCTAGATCTATGGTGAGATCTTGGTTCGGGTCCCGTTCCTTTGTTGGTTGTGGTGCGACAGGTGTGCATTATTGAGATATGTGTTGTTTCCTATTCTCCTCTAATCATTTTTATAAATTGAATCAATTTTAAGATGTGTAGATTAGTTATTGGGCCACTTTTTTCATTTTTGGTTCCTCCTTGTTGGTGGATTCTTCTATGGGTGTGTGTGACTTGAGTTTTGAGAAAGGTGGTTCTGTCTCTAGTCTCTGTTGGTGAACTACATTGATCTTATTTAAATAAAATTTTCTATTAAATGAAATTGAATGATATGATTGATTTTATTTATGTGTGTGGAACTATGATTTTTTATGAAATATGGTTTCCCCTAGTTTTGTTAAATGGAAAAGTTTTTTCAAAGCATTGTGAAATGGTTTTCAAAGAATTATTTGATGAAAATGGTTTGATTAATTTATTTGGAAAATATAACACATGGGAAGCCTTGGGTACTTAGTTGGAATGTATAGTAATAGGTCTAATCCACTATCAAGGGGTTTTCTCATAGGGATTTCCTCTGGTCCCCAGTCCCATTGTTCTAGGTTCTTGTGAAACCTATTGGGATGTTCACTTGTTGGGGTGTTCCTCCACTCTCTAGACTCGATTCATATGTCTAGTGTTTTGAAACATACATGATTATCTATGTTAGGTATGAGTGTCCTAGCTATCTAGACCTAGTGTGATGTTATCTATGCTTCTTGGATGATTTGGGCTTATTCTTTTGGGTTGTACTGTTTTTTACTTCCATAGACTTGATATGATAAATCATGAAATCTTTATTTTGTTTTGAATGGATATATCTGTTGTGATTTATGGATATGAAATTATTTGAAACTAATTTACCTTTTTTATTTGTAAATGTGTAAAATGGGTAAATTAAACTATTTTTCTATGCTTTTGATTTAAAAATTTTAAACTGTAATAATGATTTTTTAACTTTAAAGTTGAGCATGCTTGGATTATTATTTAAATAATTGATATGGAACACTAGGGTTAGACCCTACTGTGCTTGTTAGCTTACACCCTGTGTACCTCTTCAATGGTGCATAGACCTGGTCATGTTTTCTATGCAAGGAAGATGGTGGTGAGTTGGTGGAAATTTTCCCACGCTATCACTTAGAGTTTTTTTTCTTCTATTTTGGTAGTCCTTTGTGGATGGACATGTACTTGGAGATTTTTTATACTCTTGGGTTGTTTGGTTTCCTCTATTTGATTTCAGTTATGTCATATATTTATCTTTTTCATTGTTGTATTTTATATATATATATGTACCATGTTGTTTCTTTAGGTTTGAAAAAATCAATGCATCTAGTTTTTGTTTGATTCCCTAGATCTAGTTGTAAGATCGTGGGGATCAGGAACACCCTTATTGTATATTACATATCGGTTTGGGTAGCAGTTTGAGATGGTATTTGGGTTGATTCATCATAGTTTGGTATCAGAGGTGGTATATCTTCAAGAGTCATTGTCTTGGGACATTTGGTAGAATGGAGATAGGATTTTTGGGATATGATAGGTATATTGCAGCAAGTTCCTGGCGATCTATTTCCGTGATGAGACTCAAGTTTCCATGGGATGTTGAGATGTGTGTCTCCTGCTTTGAGTTTTTATGTTAAACTCAGTTTTTGATTATTGGTTTTCTATCTTAAACTAATATTGTTTCGTTGTCTGATTGTTTCTTGTGTTTCCGTGTGCAGTAGTATGCCTCAAAGATGTGTTCTGTGAGTTCCTTAGGAGGGTGAAATATATTCTCCTCAAGGTAATACTCCAATGTATTAGAATCTTATCAAGAAAATTGTGTGGAAAGTTCATGTTGTTGACCAAATTATACCCCAAGTTCAGAATGCAATTATTGAGGGACAACTAGAAGTTACTGGAGAAATGGATCGATCATGAGAGTTCTTACATGATAAGCCACCATTCTTTAATGGTATGAATGAACCTCTAGAGGCAGAGGACTGGCTGGACAAGATCGGTCAGATATTCGACTTCCTAGATACACTTGAGAGTATCAAGGTAAAGTGTTTGGCATTCAGACTTGATAGTCCCAACAAGTGATGGTAGGATTCTATAGTATAGGCTGATAGGGATGAAGAATTGGATTAGAATGGTTTCAAGACTTTCTTCTTGTAGTAGTTTTTTTCCAGAGTCACTGATGATAGAAAAATCTATGGAGTTCCTTTCTTTTCAGTGAGAGATCATTCGATGTTGGTGTACACCAATCAGTTTTCTAAGATAGTTTTTTTTCACCAGAGGTTGTAAATAATGACCATATAAAAGATAACAAGTACCTACAGGGTTTGCAACTAGATATCATATCACATATATTTATGATGAATATTTTTACCTATGTGGAGATAGTAGATAAGGAAATAATGGAAGAGTATAATATGGAAGGTGAGGTTGGATATTATTCCCCTTCTCTTCCACCTAGTGGAAGCTTCAATAGTGCACTTGGAAATAAGAGAAAGTGTTCGAATCATCGCATGAGTGGTGGAGATGGTATTTAATAGTAGGCCCATTTATCACCTCTAGTTGCAACTAGTGGTGTGCCTCTAAATTTATATCAGTGTGGAAAGACTGGACACACATGACATTCTTTTCCTTCACCTGAAAAGATGTGAAACAATTGTAGAAATTATTAAAATATACAATGTTTTTGTCAGGCTATGTATACTCCTCAATATGGCTAGGGATATTTGGTGCCAAAGGTTACTATAGAACAATTAGATGCTTCAAAGAATATAGGTCTCTAGCCATAGGCATCAGGAGTAAAGAACCTTCACTTAGTAGATGGTTTTCTAGTAGAGGTGGATGCAGGTCCAGTGATAGTGAGTGGTACCATATTTATTACATCCTTAGTATCAATTGATTTATTTGATACTGGTGTTTCCCATACATTTATATCTGGATGTTTTGTTAAAATGATCAACCTTCCAATGGAACTCAGGTCCTTTGTTTTGGATTTAGCGACACCTCTTGGAAAGAGAATAGAGAATGGGATTCTGTGTCCTTGTGATCTATCGATAGCTGATGCAGAGTTAGTCTGAGATTCTCTTATTCTCAATCAAGATCTATTTGACATCATCATTATGATGGATTATATTGTTTCTCATCATGATGAGGTTGATTTTTATCATCACCACATCCTTTTTATTGTAGTCTATGGGAGCTTATGGGTGTTCTAGGGAGAGTGGGATCTGAGGTATGGTTATGTAGGACCTTCCTACATAGAGCTCAAGAGTTTGTTGTTTGTTGTTTCAGTTAAGCCTGATGATGTTTATTCTATTGTTGACCATTGTTTGGGGTTTTCTTGATGTTTTCCCAGAATATTTCTCTAGTATTCTTTTAGAGAGCTAGGTATAGTTTATGATTGACCTAGTTCTAGGGATACAACTAATGTTAATACCTTCTTATCATATAACACCAGTAGAGCTGAAAGATATCAAGATTCAGTTGGATGACCTGGTGAAAAATAGATTTGTTTTTCATAGTGTTTTACCTTGGGCAGACCCAATAATCTTTTCCAAGAAGGCAGATGGTTCACTTCGATTTTGTGTGGACAACTTGAAGTTGAACTAGGTAACAGTTAATAATAAGTATCCTTTTCCTTGTGTGGATGATTTGTTTGATCAGTTAAAGAGGGAAAAGTGGTTTTTGAAGATTTTTCTTCAGTCAGGTTATCATCATCTTAGAGTTTGGGAGTGTGATATACCAAAGATAGATTTTAGGATTAGATATGACCATTACAAATATATTGTGATGTCATTTGGTTTGACTAACACTCCTACAATTTTCATGGATTTAATGAATCAGATATTCCATCAGCATCTCGACACTATTACAATAGTGTTTATAGATGAAATTTTGGTTTATTCAATATACAAGCATGAGAATGAGAACCATATGAGTTTGGTTTTTGTAAATCCTGAGGAATCACTATTTGTATGGAAATATTTTGAAATGAAACTTCTATATTAAAGAATTGAAGTTCATAGGGTCCATTATTTATGAGCATGGATTATCATTTGATCCTGAGAAGGTAAAGGCTATTTTTTCATGGTAAGAGCCATAGAATGTCTTTGTGATTCATAGATTCCTTGGTCTTTTTGGATACCATTGATAGTTCGTCAAGTATTTTTCAAAGTTGGCATCAATATTGAATACTCTGACTAGAAAAGAGGTGAAATCCACATGGGATATAAAGTGTCAGTCTTATTTCGATAAGATGAAACAACTTATAACAACAACTCCTATTCTAATCTTACTTGAGCCTGATAAGGGGTATTTTTTTTTGATGCTTTTGTTGCTATTTTGGGTTGTGTGCTTATACAGGATGATCATGTAGTAGCTTATGAATCTCTCCATCTTAAAACTTGTGAGAATATTTACCCCACTCATGATTTAGATCATTCTGTAGTTATTTATGTGCTGAAGTGTTGGTGGCATTATTTTTTGGGGAAAGGTTCATAGTCTTTTCTAACCATAATATTTTTAGCTATATCATTTCTCATAAGGACTAACTAATGGAAATATTACCTATACCAATAGTTTGGACCATTGGTATAAGTCCCTAAACTGTTGGTATAGCCTATACCAACGGTTTGGGAAACTATTGGGTGATTTGGCATGGGGAAAGATCTATCCCAACAGTTTGGAGAAAGCCATTGGGAAAGACCTATCCTAATGGTTTTCAAACCGTTGGTATAGGTCTTTCCCAACAGTTTTCCAAACTGTTAGGATAGGTATTTCCCAATGGTTTGGGGAAAATGTTGGGATAGGTATATATATATATATATAAATTTATATATTAGAATTTTATTAGCATTCCCCGAGTGTTCATTTATTTTGTCTTTTATCAGAATTTTATTATCTTTGTTGCACCTTATTCTCAGCTGTTCTCTGTTCAGTTTAGGTTAGAGCAAATTTTACAAGAGATGTTTAGTTTTACTTTTCAGTTTATAAAAACTTAAAAAAATTAAAAGATAAAAAAATATAAAAAGTGAAAATTAGAAAAACCACTCCGCTGCTTACAACAGTGGAGTTTTCCAAGTTTTTAGTTTAGTAGTGGCAAAATTTACCTTCCCTGTGGGTTCGACCCTGCTTGCCACATATACTGTAGTTAATAGGAATATAAATATTAAACTTTTACCGGCTTCAACGATGGTTTAGGTCAAGTTTTTGGCACCATTTCCTCAGAAAAAAATTATCCATTTTTTAACAAAAAGTTTGAAGTTGCAGTGGGGATTTATGGGCTTTCAATTAAGCAAAGTTTAGCATAGTCAAGAATTGACCCCCTCCCCCAAACTTAAAACCCAACTTTTTACCCAAAGTTGAATTCTAAATATGGAGAAGAATAATTAAACAATAAAGGTTCAAAACATATTTTAAATTAAGTATATTTATAACATGTATAAAGGGTCTCTATGAAGTTCAAAGAAATTGTTTGCCACATAAAAATAATTTACAGTAGATTCACAAGCAAGAACATGTATTATCATTCAAATCCAGGGATAAATTTGTTCCATTAAAGTACTAAAAATAACATTTAACTTGTGGGTACACAGTGAAAAGGGTGAAAGCATTTCAAAGATTGGGTTCAAATGGATTTTCAGTTAAGCAAACAAAGGCATGCCAAACACCCCATAAATACAAACAGATCCAATGAACACATGGCTCTCAACTTCCATGATTGTTTCAGATTTGACAATATTAACATTTTTAGGAAGAGGAAGCAATGTATTAGGTGCTCTAAAGGGTATGATGATATCCTCATAGCTATCTTCTTCAACTTCAAAACTAACAGGTTCACATTCAAGGCTGCAAATGGGTAAATCCTGATTAGTTGGTTCAAAAGGGGATTCAATAACATGCTGAACAGATTTAAGAACATTGGAACTCAAGTGTGATTCCCCCTCTAGACTACTATCAGTATTGTGAGAAGACTCAGCACCCTTCACAGGTGAGGATGGAAGTGATGGGCAGGGAAGATAATTTATTTTATCACCAACAAATTCAGGACTAACAATATTGTAAATCTCTTCTAGAAGATCCTCATCTATTAAATCACACTGAACATTTACTGCTTATATCAAATCAGTACTACAACCATCATCTAATGTGTGTTATAACTCCTTTTCATGTTCAAATTCAAAAAGATCACTTTCCAAAACTATGTCATTTGAGTGTTGCAATTCAATTTCAGGAGAAGAATTGTACAATTTAGTTTCAATAAATTCGGTTTCCAGAATGTTAAAATTAAGACAATTCTCCTCAAGTTGGTTAACACTACTTACCATTTCATTGCACAAAGTTTCAGAAAAGTGGTTACAATGAGAATAGGGAAATGAAAACTCTTCAGTTAGTCTTTCTTCAAATATCATTCCCTTTTCCTCATAATCCAACAACATTTCTGAAATTATTGGATTTACAGGTTCAAAACAAGGAAGAGAAGTTTTCAATTGAAGTTTAAAAATTTCAGATTCCATGTTATCCAGCTTAAGGTTCTCTTCCAAAGTGTTCCCAATTTCAAGTTCAGGTTATGTATTCAAAATGTCAGAAAGATTGGGTGAAGAGTTTTTATCATTCAAACTTTCATTCTCAAGTTTCTCTTCTACCTGAGTGACTTCCTTTTCAAAACTCCTAAAACAATGATTTTTCTCAAAAGAAGGAATGATGAAAAGAACTGGGCTATCTTTTTCAAACTGTTTTAATTCATCTTCAGAATTGTCCAACTCAACACCATTAAATCTCTTTATTGGATTTTCAATGTTGTTTTCTTGAATTTTTGAGTCAGTTATTTCCAAATTAAATCCAACAGAATCATATTTTTCAAAGAGAATGGATTTTTCCCAGTTTCACTATCACTGTCTTCTTCAATTTGATTTTCAAATCTTTTATACACATTTTATTTTTCATTTTATTCAATCTATTTTTGTTCTTTAACCATTTTTTGTAATTCCAAGAGCATGTTTTCCAATCTTTTCAGTCTTTGATCTCGCTCTTGAGAATCTCTAAGTTGAATTTCATGGGTTTTATTTAACCAATTGTTAATTAGTTCCACCCTAGCATCTAGCTTAGAATCAATTAGGTTAATTTTAGCTAGGGTGTCAGGACTAGATTTAATGTTTTCATTTTCTTTAATGTAATCAATCTGTTGTGGTTGGTTATAAACACACTGCCAGGAAGTGTTCCCATAATAGCCGCAACTTACACAAAATGGCTCAAGTTGGCGATTCCAGTCCTCATAATGGTCCATTTTTTTTAAACTAAAAATAGGTGAGTTTAAACACACAAAGTTTCACAATTGATGCAGATTTTTAATGTTCAACAAAAGCAGTAGGTTCCAGTTCAAAGTTTTTTTAAACAGATTTTTTAAATGATTTTTTAATGATTTTTTATTGTTTTTTATTCTAACCTTAGACTCTCAGTGCGTGCCTTCCCCGACAACGACACCAAATTTTGAACAGGACGGAGGTCATCACGGCCCTCAAAATTACATTTATTAACCTACACTAGCACAGTGGTGCAGGGTTGAACCACAGAGAAGCCAGATGAGAGTTCTAGGTTTTATTCAAAAGTAACTCCACTATTGTCAACAGTGAAGTGAGTGTGCATTTTTTTAGTTGTTTTTACTTTACAATTTTTTTTGTACTTTTATTTAAGTAATAGAAAAAATCGATTACAAATATACTGATGAACTAAGAATTACAGTAAAACTAACATAAAAGAACAAAATACTAAAATAAAGCAGCAAGGTCGAAGGAGCAGATCAAAAGCAATACTCGAGAATTCCAAACTACTGGTTTAATGGATATCTTCTCCACTACACTTTATTGAATCACACCTTAAGAAAAAAGATGAAAATTCTCCCTCGCCAGGAAACTCAACACACAGAAGACTGACTTTAGGAGTTCGCCACTCCAAAATCAATCAAACTGTTTGACAGTTATAAAAGGATAACAGTGGAAAATAAACTCGCCATAAATTTCCATAGTTTAAGACATTAACACTTCGATAAATTTATTCAAGAATTACCTCACCAGTAGTTCTTGAATTTATGAATTTTAAAACATTTAAGGTGTGAAACAACAAAATAGAGAATCATTATTCAATCTCACTGATTGAATATGATTCTAAAAAATGTAGAGTGAATGAAAAAGAATAAAAGATTAACTAATAGAATTTAATCCTTGAGCTAGAAAATTCATCCTTTGATCATCTTGATTAAAGAAATGAAAAACATCCAAGAACAGAGTACAAAATTTAAGGATGAAGGGAAGAAGTACTCCCCAAATACTGATCTGCTCTCAGGCTCCTCCACATCCATATCTGCTCTCATGCTACTCCCCGGGAGTCTCCGCTCTTGAAAAGTGTGTTCGTGGAATGAATGAGCGTCTCTGGATCTTATCTCCAATGTGTGCGTGGAATGAATGAGCGCCCCCCTCAAATTCTGCTACTTGTCTGCTTTAAGTACCCTGCTGTCATAAGTTGCATGTCACTGCTCGATTTCCAATGACTTGGAATGTCCTTCATGAGTGCACCACACACGTGTGCTTTTTCCGTGACTGGCACGTCGCGTGAGTTTTTCTCACGTAACTAACTTTCGCTGAGTTAGTTAGATGAATGTAGACGTGTTTTAGTCCTTTGAATGAACCTACAAAATAAAAACACACAGAACACTAAAAAAATGAGAAGGAAATAAATTAATATCTAAGGTCATTAGTTAATTAAATATGTTAAAAGATTTATTTATAAAGTTATTAATTCTTATTAATTAAGGTTATCAATGTTAATTTAAAAGTTTATTAAATTATTTACTAGTTTATGTTAATTATATTAGTTTATTTAAGTTTGAGATAAATTATTATTATGTAATTAATTTTTATTAACAAATAACTATTTAGTATGCCACATTAAGTTAAATTTAGTTCAGATATTCTTATTAATTAGTTTAATTTAAAGTTTTATTTAAGTTAAATAATTTATTAATTTAGTTTTAAAAGTAAATTATTCTATATTGATTATTTATTTATAATTAATATTGTTTTACATTTTAATTTAGATACTTTTAATTTAGGTTTTTAATTTAGTTTTTTTAAATTAATTTTTAATTTGTTTTGTTTTTTTAAGTAATTAACCCTCCCCTAATTAGCAGCGCAAGCAGGGGGAGGGTTTACTGTTTCTTTCACAGGAGACCCGTGGCAGCGCGGTGCGGTCTCCCCTGCTCAGCGTCGACAACTTCCTCTTCAGCAGCGGCCTCCTCCTCTGTGGGTCCTCTTTGCGGTGGAAACCCAGTCATCAGCAAATAGGGATTCAGCGAAGTTCATCACACCAGCTCCCTCGCGCGGACTTTAGGGTTTGATTTTAGTCTATTAAAAACTAGTTTGAATTTGAGAATGCGCTTTGAGTCTGATTCTGGTCTGGTCTGAATTCTGGGTTGCGTTGATTCTATGGTTTTAAGTCATTGTGGATCAATTCTGAGGAAAAGGTGGGAACGTTGTGAAGGATGATGATTATTGCAGGAATGGAGAAGTTGTAGATGGGAAGATGAAGCCACTGCATGAGTAGATAAAGGGCTAAGGAGGATCGACGTTGCAACAAGAACATCAGTGTATCAGCAGTGAAGGAAGAAACAGAGTGGAGGCGCTGTTCTGTTCAGCACCAGTGGTGAAGCAACAAGGATCAGTGAGACATCAAGAGATCGATGCAAAAAGAAAACGGTGTCAGGGGATGAGGCAATCGGTATGAGGTTGAAACCGATAGAAGAAATAAAAAAGATCAGTGAGTGCATGAAAATAGACCGATAGGGATTGGATCGGTGAGTCGCTAACTCACTGATAAAAGGATCAAAGCAGGGGAGAAACTGTGAAACCGATCTGTGCGTCGGTAGCAGTGAAAATGGGAGAGACCGAAACTGTTAGTTGAAATAAAAACATATCGATGTCTGATAAACTGATGGAATAAAATAATGACTCACCAAAAATTAAAATAATAAAAATTAATTGACGCTATCTGAAACTAATGAAGATTTAGGATATCGGTGAGTCATTGACTCACCGATAGATGAAAATAAAATAAGACGCTGAAGTTGTGAGAGACCGAAACCGATTGAAAATGATCGGTGCGTCGAAACATTGGTGCGACAAAACATCGATGCCTCACTCACCTAAAGCACAAAATTAAAAGCATTATCGATAAAAAAAATAATTTTCGACAAATAATAAAAAGAACAACACTAATTAATTAACACAAAAGAGAAATTAACAAAATTGTTTAAGATTAAATAATTAGGTGTAACTAAAAACTAACTTAATTAACTAACAAACTAAAAATAAAAGTAAATTAATTATTAACTAAGACTGTAAATGTTAAGTTTAATTAAATATATATGTCTAAATAAATGAAGAACACCTACAAATAATTAACCGTAAACCAGAAATAAAAATAATTAGAATTAACTAGATATATTAAACGAAAAAGTTAATTAGTTAGATGCTAAAATGAAACTTAACATTAAAAACATATTATTTTATTAAACTTTAACTTAAACTTATTTACTTAGCAGCACAATTGAACCAGTTAAAAAGTAAGGTTAATTTATTAAATAAATTAGAATTAAATGGTAAAGTCTTAAATTAAAAACTGAATTAGATTAATGCAAATAAAAATGACAAATAATTAAATAATAAACATTTAAAATTATTAAAAAGTAAACCAAATTAAGATTATAAATCTAAAAATTAAGTTATTAAATTTGTAATACTTAGAAAGACTAAAAAAAAACTAAAAACACATATTTAATTATAAAAAATGATTAATTAATAGATTTTGTGATAAAATTACAAAAGTTCCAAAATTAATTAAAAAGTGTAAAAAATAATTAATTAAATTGATAAAAATTAAATAAAAGATGTGGAAAATCTATGTAAAAATAGAGCCACATCATTGGGATAGGTCTTTCCCAATGGTTTGGGGAAACTATTGGGATAGGTATATATATAAAAAAAAGTTCAAGTGGAAGTTTGAACCCACAACCTCCATGTTATATATCAATGACTTTACCACTATCCTAGAGTTGAATTTGTGAATATATTTGGAAATATATATATATATGTGTGTGTGTGTTTGTGTAATTTATATATTGATTTATTTGACAATATTTGATAAATGTACTCATAAAAAATAAGGGTACCTATCCCAATGGTTCTCAAAACCATTGGGATAGGCCTTTCCCAACGGTTTTGAGAACCGTTGGGATATGTACCTACTATTTCCCAATGGCTTGGCCAAACCATTGGGAAAAGTGGCCTAAAATTGAGATTTTCCCAAAGGTTTGTCCAAACCATTGGGAAAACCATACCCTTTCCCAACGGTTTGGCCAAACCGTTGGGAAAGCCACACCCTTTTCCAACAGTTTTGCAAAACCGTTGGGAAAAGTGGACTCAAAGTGGGATTTTCTCAATGGTTTTTCCAAACCATTGGGAAAGGGGATCTATACCAATGGTTTTTACAAACTGTTGGTATAGATGCGTTGGTATAGGTCAGATTTCCAGCAGTGATTTTAATCTTAGACATAGATGATGGGTGGAATAACTTTAGACATTTCAATTTGATATCTCCTATACCCTAGGGAAGGTTAATGTCATTATAGTCACTCTTATTAGGAAATTTTCATTGCAATATTTTCTAGAATCAAAGGAAGAGTGGAACATTTTGACACTTTTTCTCAGTTTCATATGGATTCTCAAGAGGATGTTTCAGGCATGGTTTTGTCCAATGTTCAATTATCTTCATATTTCTATGATTCAATTATACATAGTTAGAAACATGATGATGAGTTCATATAAATTCAAGAAACCCTATATGGAGGGGTGATAGTTTCTTATTAGTATCTCTCTTCAAATGGTATTATCAGTTTTGGGAATCGGTTTGTTGTTCTAGCATCTGTGAGGAGTTCAATTTTGTTTTATTGCCATAGTTCTTCATGGGTATTTCATCTGGTAACTATGAATATGTATTATGACATGATAAGGTAGTTCTGGTGGCTGGGTATGAAGCATGACATTACTGATTATGTGTCCCACTATTACACTTTCCAAAAGATTAAGGCAAAGCATATAAAAACTTCTTGTTTTAGTCAGCCTCTTCCAATGCCGGTTTGGAAATAGGATGAGGTATCAATGGACTGTGTTATTGGATTTCCATATAATCCCTAAGGGAGAAATTTTATTTGGGTGGGGGTTGATCATTTGACAAAGTATGCCCATTTTATTCTGAGCAAAGACACCAATTTTTTTTAGATATGAGTAATATGTATGTGCAAGAAGTTGTGAGGTTACATGGGGTTCCTTCTTATGTTGTTTTAGATAGGTATCCTAGGTTTACATCGAGAATATAGAGAAGTCTCTAATAGGTGATGGGGAATCAGGTCAGATTGAGTACAACTTATTATCCACCGATAAATGGTTAGAAGGAGCGTGCTATTTAGATTTTAGAGGTTATGCTTCATACCAATGCTTTGATTTTTTTTTGGATTCAAAGATTTACATTTGGGATTGGTTGAGTTTTCTTATAATAATAGTTATAAATCATCAAGAAGAATGGATCATTTTGTGGCTTTTTATGGTCACCAATGTAGGTCACATCTTTTTTGGGTAGAGGTGGGAATAACTTCTCTAGTGGGACCAAGTTTAGTTCAAGAGACCTCTATGAGGATTCAAGATATACATCGGTGTTTGGTTACAACATAGAGTTGAAATAAATATTATGAAGTCCTTTAGAGTTTTACATATGTGTTTGTGTTTTCTTGACAGTTTCTCCTCATTTGGGTCATCATCATCTTGGAAAAAATGGAAAGTTTGATATGAGATATGTTCAACTGTTTGTGGTCATTGAGAATCTTGGGCAGGTTTCTTATCAGGTTCCATTTACGATTTAGTTGATAGGAACTCATGATGTTTTACATGTATTATAGCTTAGTAAATAATATCTTGATCCCTCTCATGTTATTATTTGGGAAGATATTGAATTATAGCTATATGTATCCATTGTGGAACAAATCGTTAAGATCATTGACTCTCAAGTGAAAGTCTTGCATGGGAATTCAATTCTATTGTTTATAGTGTTATGGTGGCACAAATCATATTATCATGAGACATGGGAGTATGAATCACTGATGAGGGATAAGTGGCCTCACCTCTTTACCAAACTTCATTCTTCCACATGACTTACCAGAGATGGAAAATCTTATGGTGGGGAATTTGTAACATCCTGTTACCCACTTTCAGGCAATTCCCTTTTCTTTAATTATTTTCCTCTTTAATTGGGTATATCTTGGTACTCTTAATGATGAAGAGAATTTTTTGGGGAAAATGAAATAATGTTTGGGGATGTATGTTTATTTTAATTAATGGAGTCCGGGTATAAATGTGTTAAAGGTTTTGTGGGGTTCTCCTCGAGTTTGGGGGATGCCCGATGCATTTTTAGTTTTTCGTTTAAGAATATGAATTTTTTGTAGTCTGTAGAAAAAATACACACCTCTCAATGGGATTACATGATGTGTAAGTTTTGTAGGGAAGATTCTGTGAATCTGGTATATAGAATTAGGTGAGTACACACCGTGTACCGATTTCATGTCGTCTAATGTTAAAAGATCAATTTTTAATAAAAAGGTGATGGGTTTTTCTTCATATGTGATTCCAATGGATTACAAAAAATATAAAAGTATTAAATGCTATGTAATTTTCATGAGTATGGATTTTAGGGTGCTTCTCGGGTGAAGTTTTGTTTTATTCATTCGTAGATCCTTTGGATCTCGACTTAGAAGAATTATCTGATAATTTTGGGAGTCTCTGTTCGGTCTAGATCGATTCATTTGATGATTGATCACCATTGCGGTTGGTATGAGTCTCTCTAGATGAGTTATAATTTCTAATTATTTGTTTTTTTGGTCATGTGGCATCATGGCATTGTGCTATCAGATCCATTGACCAGTGGTGATGTTTCTTCTTGTTTCTTCTAGATCTGTTGTTCAGTCTTGTTCTAGGGGCCGTTCCTTTATTGATTATGGTGCGGCGGGTGTGTGTTCTTGAGTTATGTTTTGTTTCCTATTCTATACTAATCCTTTCATAAATTGAATCAATTTTAATATGTGTAGATTATTTCTAGGTCCTCCATTGTCATTATTGATTCCTCATTGTTGGTGGAATCTGCTGTGGGCATGTGAAACCTGAGTTTTGAGGTAGGTGGTTTTATCTCTCACCTATATTTGTTAAATTAATTTCTTTTTTAATAAATTATTTTATTAAATGAAATGGAATGATATTATTGATTTTATTTGTGTGTGGGACTATTTTTTTATAAAATATGGCTTTTCTGTGGTTTTGGTAAATGGAAAAGGGGTTTTCAAGGCATTGTGAAATGGTTTTCAAATCATGATTTGATGAAAATGGTTTGATTAATTGATTTAGAAAATAGAGAACATTGGAAGCCTTGGTCACTTAGGTGGAATTTATCATAATAGGTCTCATCCAATGTTAGGGGGTTTACTCATGGGGATTTCCTCTCCTCCCTAGACCCATTGTTCTAGGGAATTATTTAACCTCTTGGAAGGTTCACTTGTTGGGGTGTTCCTATTCTCTCTAGACTTGATTCATATGTCTAGTGGATTGATGCATATGTGATTGCCTATATTAGGTATGAGCGACTTAACTATCCTGACCTAGTGTGACCCCTGACATGATGTTAACTATGCTTCTTGGATGATTTGGGATTCTCCTTTTGTTTTTACTATTTTTTTGTAATACCATAGACTTGATATGATAAATGATGTATGATTTGTTTTGTTTTGACTTGATATATCAACTGTGATATGTGGATATGAAATGATTTGAAACTGATTTACCTTATTTATTTGTAAATGTTAAAAAGGGGAAATTAAACTGTTTTTCATTGATTTTGATATAAAAATGGTTAAATTGTTATCATGCCTTGTTTTCTTTAAAGTTGATCATGATTGGATTATTTTTCCGATACTTGATATTGAATACCTAAGTGAGACCCTACTAAGCCTGTTATATCACACCCTGCATACCTCTTTATTAGTGCGTAGACCTGGTTATGTCTTTCAATGCAGGGAATGGAGAGGCACCTTAGTGTGACAACAAGGTTTTTGGTCAACTGATATGGGTAGATGGTGGTGATATGGTGGGATTTTCCCACGCTATTACATGGAGTAGTTGTTTTTCCTGTTTTGGTAGCCCTTTATGGCTGTACTTGTACTTAGAGATTTGTTTATACTCTTAGTTTGTATATTTTTCTCTATTTTCTTTTAGTTATGGCATATATTTTTTTTTCTTTCTATTTTCTATGTTATATATATATATGTTCCATGTTGTTTCTTCAGGTTGGGAGAAATTGTTCCCTCTAGTTGTTGTTTGATGCCCAAATTCTAGTCATTAGCTTGTGGGGATCGAGAACACCCTTAGTGTATGTGACATATTGGGTTGGGTACTAGTTTGAGAGGGTATTCAGGTAGGTTCATCACACATCCTCCTATAAAGAAAATGAAGACTCTAATTTTGAGATCATAGAGATAAATGACTATATGATTAAATTTGATTCAGATCATGAAGAATTAAAGGACATGAATCTCAAGATTATAAAATATTTTTAATCAAAACATAATTAAATCTAATTATTCACCGCTCAACTGGGATAAGTCCTTATTGATTAATATTCAACTTCCTTAAAGGATGAGCTCAAAAATACATCCTTCAAAAAATATCTCAAGAAAAAAACAAGGAAATATTAAAGTCCATGGATACATCTATAGAAGTTATAAAATACTTGAAAAAATATAACAAAATAACATCCTCTAAAACATTGATATGGAATGGGTTATTCCATAGATAATGAAAGAATTTTCTTTAAAAATCACTTCATCCATAACAAAGCAATAGTAATTTAGAGAAATACCAAATTAAAGGAATCAAATAAAATCTATATTCCAAATATATTATGTGATAAAAATTTCAGATCAAAGAAAATATGGGTTCTAAAATCCATCCCATCTATCACTCATCATAAAGATTCATTAGATAGAGAAAAATTCACCTTATCATAGTATCACCATTAGAAATATCACTAATTAAATTCTATTTAATTTTATTAAAACTAAAAATTTATGATGTAACATCGATTCTATTTCATTTAATGTTTTCATATATATTCAATAATAAAAACATTTTTTCAAAAATTACATCTTAAGAACAACTATTAATATTCACTATTAAATATCTATTGATTAAATTCAATAGTCTGATCTTGTATGGTGTTTCATTATCCCATTAATACATTTATTGTTTTATTATTGTCTTGATTCTATTATAAATCCTATAAATAGATCATCCCCTTCTTCATTTGAGTTACACTCTTCGAGAGCTTCTTATTATCTCCTTGTTTCGATGGAAAAAAGACAAACAAAAACCCTCATTTGATGAAAATAATGGATTTAAAAGAACTGGGTAGTCTATCCTTTTTATATTGTGAAGGATATTCTATAATTAAATAAGTTTACATTGGGTTCACCATTTTTATTTTGACAAAAAATAGATGATTGAAAACCCTCATTTGGGATGAATTCGATTTGGCCCGATGTCTGATTGTGAGGGGTTTAACTAATTTCACAATCACCAATGGTAGTCCTCCATTTTCATTCTTAATTGAAATTCCCAATGATTCCCACATCTATAACTAGTTAAAAACTCTATTTCCCAAGGTGGGTGATTAGTTGGGGTTTCAGACCTAGTGCCACTTAGAAAATGACATTGGTCAAGAGGATGGGAGGTCAGGATCATCACACCCTTTTGGGGGGGGGGGGGAGTTTTTGCCTTCTCTGGGACTCTCTTATGGATTTAAGATATGTTCATGAATCTCTTCTTAATCCCAATACGAGAACTTTTACCCTACCAAAATGATCATATGTTAACCCATTTTATGAACAGGTGAAGGGGATCTCATTAGTGAATCCATCTATATATATCTTAGGTTCTTCATCCATTTCCTAGCATGAATTGTTGCTTATATGGTGAAGCCACATAACCAGGCACTTCATAATTTTCTTCATGAAAGGAGGCTGTTAATATTTTGAGAAGGGAATTGAGCCATTATGAGGCATCCTACATGTCCGGTGTATTATAAGAATCAAAATCCACATAATTTCTTAGACCCATGTAGTTTAACATTATGAAAAAAGGATATATGTGAGGGAACTTAGGCACCATATATTTGGCTTGAATCTCGAGGAGAAGTCCTACATATCCCGATTATAGAAGGAATAAGAGTTATTGTAGTTTTATCATGCCCTTGGGACTATCTCCAAGGTAGATAACCTTATGTGGGAGATTATTATATCATGCCACTCATTGGAGCTTACACACTGAGATTTCCTTGGCTAGCAGAGATTCACAATGTGAATGATATGACTATTGCACATCCCTAAGCCCACGTGAGATGTGCTAAGTGTGAGAAATAAGGGATAGTAAGTAATCATACCTAATATATTTGGATGTGGGGATTATGTTCTAAGACTTCCCTTGGGATGTTAATATAGAGCTTGGGCCTTAGGAAGGTGTCCTATATATTCTAGTTATTATATGAATCTGATTTATCATAGTTAAATTGGATTCTTAGTCTGTTGAAAAATGTGGTAGAATGATTAGCCCATGGGAATGATTGGGTCCTTATGGTTGAAATGTCAGAGACATTAGGGGACTGATACTAAATTAGGTGGCCATTTGAGTTTGGGATTTGGCCTTAGGAAGGAATCCTACGTATCTTGGTTATGTAAGAAATTAGAGTAATCATAGTTCAATTGATTGGGGCTTACACACTGAGGTATACCTGATATGTGGGACATATCATATTATTCTATTAATCTGAGATTACATTCTGAGGTTTACCTTGCCTTTATAGAGGATTATGATGTGAATTATATGATCATTGAAAATCCATAATCCCACATGATCTATTCTTGGTGTGAGAAGCAAGGGATGGAAAATAATCATCCTCATTGCTTATAGATGTGGGACATATACATTGGGACAACCCTTCATAGGTTAATATAGAGCTCGTGACTCAGAGAGGTGTCCTACATATCCTAGTTATGGAAGGAATCAAAGTCATCATAGTTATTTTGGTAAAGGATTACACACTAACATCACCCTTCTAATCAAGGTTTACACACTAAGGATAGACAAGGTTATCAAATTTCGGGATGCCCGAGTGACATGGCCTTCTTGTCTACCTAATATGAATTGATTGTTTTATCGATATGCCTTGTTTGTCTGCTTGACATGTTAGAGGATTTCTACTTGGCATTTCTAAATACAATCAAAATATCTAGTTAGATTATCTAAGGTATGTAACATAATCTGGATGGAATGTCCAAAGGTTGTCGCATGATCAAGGATGACTTATCCTGAGGACATCACAAGACCTAATCAACCTATCTAGGAAGTCATCACATGATCCCACTTGACATGATTAAGAGGGTGTCACATGATCTAGATGAATTTTCCTGGTGTCATCATGAAAGTTGGCTAACATTATTGGGGGGGGGGTCACAAGATTCAATGCGACATGTATGGAGGGTAATTCCTGACCTAGGATGAAATGTATGGATGTCATCGTGAAAGCTAGCTAATGTGTCTGAGGGACTTCTCTAGAGGTAGATGACATACACTGGTGCTACCGTAAGACTCATCTGACATGTAATAGTGCCTCTATATGATCTGAGTGACATGTCTAGAGGACATTGTGAGGCTTGGATGGCTAGCCCAGATGGTTTCATAAGACTTAGGTGGCATTACCAGGGGGCATGCAACTTTCTCTGACATATCCAAGGGACTTAGAATAATCCAAATAATATATCAAAGGAGAATCATGAAATATGGGAGACATTTCCTAGTGCTGTTGCATGACCCAGGTAGTTCATGTGAAGTGCATGAGGATCAGCATATATTTTATTTGCATAAGTCTCTAATTTTTTATTCTTTTTCTTGACTTTTATTAAAAATGCCTTAGATTTTTTTAGTGTTAGCTTGTTTTATGTATCTCATGTTTTAGAAAGTATGTAGGATATTTATTATGTGACCCAAAAAAATTCCTTCACATGATCTATGAGTGATCATGTGAACTGCCTTTACATGTTGCATGATACCTCTAGTTATTCAATGAATCTTACCTGACAAAAAACTTTCTGGGTTGTGTGATCATCCGCTCCAAGAAATCTGCTTTGATTCCTGGGTGTATCAGTATGAGGTTCCTAGGAAAAGTTTTTCCATCTATTTAAGGATTCATTTTTCATGATGGGGTGGGGGATTTATAGGCCTTTTCATCCTGATAATTCACCACTTTGCATGGAGTGTATCACAAAAATCCAGGATGGAGTCGGTGGAGGGATTTGACATCACACATATTTGAAAAGTCCTATTGTAGGTTACTCTAAGGGTTTCACATGATTTTTAGTGACCGCGATATCATCCCGTCAATTCTCTATTTATTGTATTATAACCAATTTATGGGGTCTTATTTAATCATGCAGACATGCCCAGGGACTTCTATATTGTCAGGCTGATATGTCCAAGGGCCTTCATGAGGTCAAGACGCCTATCGAAAGGCCTTTGCGTGACCTTATACGACTTGTATGTGACATTTTGAAAGACTAGGATGGATCATCAAGGGGATTTGTGTGACTGTGCTGGTGCATCGCGTGAGTTTTACAACTACTAGAGGCTCTCACCTTTTCTATTTTATTTCCACCTTTTATATATTTAAGGCTTATGGATCTTGCAATCTTGCATGAGTGTTGTTGAATACAATCACTCTCCCCATATATTATGCATCACATAACTGAAAAAAAGGTCTCATGGTGATGCACAATCATTATCATGGAAAAATCATTCTTCTTATTTTTGGAGCCAAAGGGGGAGGAAAAGACTGCATGGACATGTTTGAGGCCTTTCATGTGACGAAGGTGATACGCCAACAGGCTTTCACATGGCAAGGTGGACATGTCTCCATGGGATCATGGTGTATTGCAAACTTCCTGGGCACATTGCAATAAAATTATGACTGCAAGAGGCCTCCAACTTTCCCATTTTTATTTAATTTTATTATTTTACAAAGGTTGGTGATATCTTAAGGTTTTATGAGTTTTGTCGAAGACAATCATTCTACCTATTAGTGATGTGCCATGTGATATTTATGAATGCAAGAGGCTCCCACTTTTAGATATTTCCTCTTATTTTCTAAAATTATTTTAATGGTTTGTTAGGAATTCGTTGGCTGACAATTCGTGTGACCTTGGAGTGCTTATATGGAGGTCATCGCATGATTAGGGACTTCCCAAGAAGACTTCACAAGAGCAGAAGGACTTGTCAAAAGGGGATCTACTAGATCTTTCGTAGGCTATACACTGTTCGCGACTGCCCGCATGACTTCTTGAGGGTCATGAAATCGCATGTCTTATAGGAGTTTCATGTGATCTTCATGAGCATGGAAAAATTTTTATTTATTTGTTTTTAAGGGAAAATAATACCCATATTCAAATATTTCTTTCGTTTTTGAATTTTCTAATTCTCATTTGGTGGGTGTCAACAAATTCTCCCCTTAGGAGCAACATCTGCGGGGATAAGGGCTCACTTATGAGGAAATTAAATGCTTGCCTGAGACTTTAGTACCATCACCGATTGAAATATTGGGAGATGTTTTGTCTTCCAGGAGATGGTTGGTATTTCATGGAATGCCCTATAAATAGGAGAGTAGAGAGGGATTCATTCACCAGCAACTAGATTCTCTATAGCTTCTGCACCGTACTTCTATCATGCGACCTTGTCACAAGACATTCCTGCAAGAACTGATCGTTAGATCCATTTGCAAGACATCTTCATGAGAACTGCTTCACAATACTTCCTTTTCCCAGGTGCCCATTCAAATAAACCACAAACTTATCTTTGGTAATTTTTTGATCTCTGTCTATGGGGATGCACAATTTTCTTGAGGGTTTTTTGGGATCTATTGGCTCAATCGCATGATCCTTTTCAACTATTTCATGGCTCGAATGACCATGTTAAGGTCATGTGATTACAAGTATCTTATGGGGCCATACAGTTACAAAATATTCTATATGTTTATGCGATCTGTGAAATCTTCAAGAGTTAGGCGATTCATAAATCCTTTATGCGATCGTGAATATCTTTGATGATTCATGCGATGCACATGATGATTCCAATTTATGAATTTATTATGATAATATTTTATTTTATCTATCTGACATATGCCACTTAATTTTGTTCAGATTGATTCTGGACCTCATCATAGTTCCTCCACCAAGGATAATCAAAGGGACATGATTTCTAGAAACCACAATTCTAACCCTTGATATCACATGAATTATGATAACAAGATTCTAGAACGACTTCTTCCATTCGGAATTTAAAATTATCCTTTATTAGACCGACTTCCTCTATATGGGTTCAAATTGCTGGACAGTGTTGTCATTCCACCCTCAAACTTTAATCTACCATCTTGTTAGGTGTCAACTTCTCTAGACTATATTTAGATGAAAATTGCCAAGGATGGAAAACTGGTTATAGATCAATCCTAGGGGTTATCTTATATGTTGAAAAAACTCTCCCTTAGGCATGAAAGGGTGTGATTTTTCTCATCATCCCATCACTCAGAGATATTTGAGTATATTCATCTCTTCTTTGAAAAATCTGGGTGGTGGATAGATTTCTAAATGGGATTTCCTTCATGTTGGTAATTTTTCTAAAGAATGGGTGTGACTATTATAGGTTATGGAAAGATTCTTAGAGTTTAATGACCAGTTATATGATTTTTATCTTTATGAAGTAGTGTGGATCTCCTAATTTATCATTTATCACTAGTCTGACCTTCTTAGAGAATTGTTCAGTCATTGGTGTCCTGGAACTAACTCATTCCACTTGTCCCATAGTGAGGTGGGAATCAGCCTATGGGACATCTACCAATTGGGTGGGATCCCCCCTCTTGAACATATGTACAATGAGTTCCTACTGCAGATTACTTATAACACCCCAACCCTAGAAGCCCAGAGCCAGTGAATTATTTTATTACATTGGCATAGTTACAAGGAATCAAATCCCAAAGGACTGAATAGTTTAGTAGATTGGAAAACCAGATTACATACATGATACCCATAATACATTGGGAAAATAAAATAAATAATAACATAAGTAAAAGATCAACATCTTTAAAATCTCATTAAAAAAATTCTTCTTCATATCCCAGAGAAAGGAAACATAACAATGGTGAACTCTAATGCTCAGTAAGTGTAAGCGTATGACAAAAGATATTAATAAATATGGAATAAACAACATGGAAAGGTAAATAGCTGATACATATTCCATTTAAATAATTACATGATCTTAGAAACTTTACCATGAATATTCTAACTAATAAAATAATCACATAGAATAATAATAATGAAGGATTGCATAATGTTGTAGGTATCCACTATCAATATATATCCTCAAGATAGTTACTGTCAAGATCTATCCTCATGATAGTTTAAGTTTGTGGGTAGAAACCTGTCTGATTTATGTCAATATCTATTCTCCTAACAATTTAAAACTACTTGGAAACAAGCACGAAGGGTTTGTCGCCAAATGATTTTATCTCAAGAGAATACTAATGCATCAATGTACTTTCATTAACTGGTCCCAAACCCATAGGTATTTTATTAAATAGTACCCAACCTATATCATAATAGTCCAAATCATTCCTCGTATATTAAACAATCAATTAAAAAAGATATATTTAAATCAAAGTGTCCCATATCACTTTCGAAATATTTGAAACATAATCCCCGTAAAAGTAAATAATTATAAAATCAAAAACTAAATACCACGAAGATAAATAGATTCATTATATGATATATCAAAGGGTTAGTACACCATAAAAAATAAATAAGTGGTGAAAAGGTATATCTCACAGAAATAAAAGTGAGACAATGATCCCTTACCTTGCATTTCCTTTTGGGTGATCATTCTTTAACTTCCTGTATAATGGTTTTAAGAGTGTTACTAAATTATCAAAGAACCATAATAATATTTATGATACCATATATGATCATCTTATAATATCTTATTACCCATTTTTAACGTTCTTTCATTATTTTCACTATTTTGGGTGTTAATTGCCTAGTTTCTCAAGTAAGTTTTGACTTGTTATTTTTTGTTCCTATTAATTAGATCATGGTTTCATAATCTAAATAATGTAAAACATGATTTAAATATTATATATATATTAAGTATATATATTTATAATAATCTATAAAATTTGTAGAAATGAAATGAAATGCACCAATCATGGAGACGGTAGGCCGTGCATACACATAAATGCTATTTTCATTTGTGAACGAATCACATCGCTTTGAGGAGGCAGTCACCCACACTTTCACAAATGATGTTATCATATTTACCCAAAAATTGAAAGCATAAGGTTATGCGTAATAAAAGAATTAAAAACGCATAAATACATAATTAATATCATAAATATCATATATAAATAGAGTTTCCATCATAATTCCCAACCATTAAAGGTGGTAAAGGAAAAATAAAAAATCACCATTTCATGAGGCGGTAGTTTCACCATGCACATAAACAATATTTTAATTACCCATTAGATTGAATTGTGTGTAAGTGTAGGTATAAGCCTTAGAATAAAAATATCTCATTATATTTAGGATACTAGTGTTGTTATATAATCATGGAATAAGGAGATATGAGGGGGTGTAGAATGGAAATAAAACTATAGAGCTTGAGGAATGATGTTACCTCTTCTTTGGGTAACTCCTTTTAGTTTGCACCAAATGGCTTTCTTGGATGGATTTTTGATGAAAGGGAGGATTCTAGGATGAATAAAGGATTTTTAGCTTATTTGGGTAGGTTTTGGTAGATCTAGAAGGCTCAATTTGGTGTGTAGAAGTGAGGGAGGAGGTTCTCCTTTTATAATTGAGGTGAGGGGTACTTTTTGGAAACTCTCGAATTATTAAAATATAATAAGCCTATTCTTGATCTAAATATGTTAAAATTTCCTATAAATGAATATAAGAAGATATTTTAGATCATATATTATAACCTCTTTAATTATTTAATATTTTTTAAATAATTTAATAAAATATTAATTCAATAAAATATAATTATTTTCAAATTTGTACTATTCATTTAATTTGAATTCAAATACATAAAGACGAAGTGGGAATTCAAATATAATAATTTCAAACAACTATATTACATAATATAGGTAAATAAAATTCACTAGACACATTAAATCATCCAAAATATATCAAAATGAATACTTTTAAAATCAAATATTTGATTTTTTTGTTAATTAAATAAATACTATTTTAGCATTGAAAAAACATTTAAGGTTGCTATATAATTTTTAAAAATTAAAAATAAAATTCTATAATGAAAATAATTTCATAATGATAAAAATAGAAATTTAGGTTCCATTATAACATGATTTTTTTCCTATGTGAACACATAAAATATATTAAATACAAAGAGGGTGACATTTTGTAACTGTCACTGATTAAAATAATATATAAGTTATTATCATATAAAAGTGCCCATTAAACAAATAAAATTAGATATTATGGTGATAAGGGATTAATAATATTAATTAAATAATTTTTAGACATTTTTAGGTCACATTATTACCCTTATTTTTTGGTTTTAAACCTTATTCAACCTCTTTAACTCCTACCATGACAAACATGTGTTTTTATTGCTTAAGGGTTAATATATTTACTATAAATTAAAAAAAGGATCATAAATGAGTCATGGATGTAATTTAAAACCTTATATAAATCTTTTTGCCTAATTTTATATTTTTATGAATTTTATATCATTTAATAATATATTATTTATTCTAAAATATCATAAATGTCAATTTTGACACTATTTATTTACTTGATTTTTAAAAAAAATATAAATACACAATATAAATTTGAAAAAACCTTTAATAAATCCTTTATATGTCCATATAATATATAAAATTCATGTATGACATTAATTATATCAAATTATATTTATTTCAGTATTTTTAAAACATTTATTTGATATGTCCATTAATTAAACAATCACTACATCATCATTGTGCTAGCCTTTAATTTACTTATTTATTTCCTAAAAATTAAAAATAAATTATGATTATTAAGATAAAAAATTTATAATTCTAATTACTATTTATAGTTGAATATATCTTCTTAATAACCATATATAAAAATGTAATACTTATTAGAAACATGAGTAAGAAATATTGGACTTTCCTTAGAATAAAATACTATCAAAGACTTAAAGTCATCCAAGTGGCCATAAAATCAGAAAAAAGATGTTTTTGGTCGATAATAACTCATCCAATAAAATCATTACAAGTTTTAGGATAATTTTATAATGCTTATAATATTATTTTTACCCTTAATTACCTGATTTACATTTAACCACTGTAATTAATTTTAATTACTTTTATTAACCTTTTTGATAAAAAACTAAGTTGATATTATCATACTAAAAAATTAATATTTATAAAAACCATGTATTTATATTTTTTAAAATTCAATTCACATAAGTGGAAAAATTAATTTTAAGGCTAATCCCGCAGACAGTACGACAAAGCGGGTTTTTAAAACATCTAAAATTTTGCTAAGTTTTTATTTCTAAATTTAATGTGAAATTGTTCACAATGACCTAAATTGGTTTAAATGATATAAATTTGGTCTAATTATACTTAAAAATCAAATCAAATCATAATCTAACTATATAAATAAATATGATGCAAATGCAGTTTTGAACTAAAATACAGTATTTTTCACTATTCATTAAAAATAAAACTTCTCAGAAAAACACCAAAAATTCATCATAAGATAATTTCAACATTCCAAATTCAAAAATGAAGTTAATTTTGGGGAATAAAAATTATAATGTGTCTAAATTTAGTTCTAAAATAGGTGCTCCATTAAAAGGTGGTAAAACTCGGTCTTGTGTGTAATACAAGATAACTCAGTGTTGTGTGTAGTGTAAGCTTAAATATGTGTATAAATCATGATAAAAACAAAATTAATTTTATTCTAAAAGGAAAATATCGTAAATTATTAGGGTGTTACATTCTACCCTCTTTAATTAAATTGCATCTTCACAATTTAAAATTGATCTCAGTAATCAAGGGTTTGATATTTGAAAATAAACTATTAGTGAAAAACTCACAGATTAAATAGGCTCAATAACACATATTATTAATAAGAGAGAAAAGGAAATTCTATGTTCACCAAAACACTATGGTTTCATATAAGAGAATATTAGTGAAAACATGGATATTAAAGAGAAATCTAACAATCATGTTATAATGGAGAGTGATAGAGAACATGTTCAGCTATAAGTTGTAGACCACAAAACAATAAACTAGAGATGTGAATAAAGGTCATTGATATCATAAAAAATGGTTATAAAATGACAAAATTTTTATTTGAAGACCCTTTTCTTAGTGTTGAGATATTCTTTCACTCTTTAAGGATATAAGTAAATATACATTTCCATAAACACAATCTTATCCTTTGATTGCACCTTGAACTATTTATACTTCATCTACTAGCACAGGTTGCATCATATGGTGAAGTAATACATTAACCTCTAAAACCACATCTGAAGTTCAACTTAAAACATTTAATAAATGGATAACCTTTCCAAAATATCATGGTCCAATACTTTATAATAATTTCCTAGGTAGTGAGTAGTATCTGATTTACTTTATACATATTAATAATCTCTTTATCCAATATTATTATCTCAACATCAGGAACATATTAAGTCTTAAATTTACCTCAACCATGTGTTTTAAAAAAAATTTAACTTGTTACTATATTAATTTTCTTGGTTATCAGTACCAATCAACAAAAGATTTTAAATATTTGATGAAAAATTACTGTAGTATAATCCTTATATATTTCATGATTATTATAATCAATACATCATTGATAAAATACTAAAATGAAATAATTAATGAATCCAAACATAAGCACATTAATCATTCCTCTTCATCAGTGGTGGTAGAAAAATATTGACCATGATTCATTAGCCTATTTTGGGGTATATTCCTTTGATGCATGAGACATTGATTTGCGTAGTGTCCCATCTTCCAATAGTTGATGCATTGAACATTAGAAAATTATTTCTTGACCATGAAATCATGAGCATGGTGGCCTTTTTCTCCACACATGAAACAAACTCCTTTTCCTCTTAAGAAAACACCCAGGTGTTTTCTTCCACAATTATAACATTTGGGAAAATACTTCTTTCCCCTCTTCCCTTTATCAATATTTTTCCAAGTTTTCCTCTTGTTCATGTGCTTCCCTCAGAAGCCATAATACTTAGAGTACTATTTACCTATCCTGTTATCATATGATACTATGTCTTCATATGATTAGAATTCTTGGGAGACTATTTTCCTTTGAAATGTTAGTTAATTACCATGGAATATATTATACTTTTTACTCTTTGGATCACATGCATCGATGGGTTTTACATTCCTTATATTAGGCACCATTTCTAAATGACAACATACATGAGGTTAGATCATATCAAAAAGTATAATCCCAAAACTAGAAAAATAATAAACATAAATTGAAAAATTTATGCGTATATAGTATCATAATCATAAACATGGTTTCTTTGGGATGTTCTTATATACTTATCCTCAATTTATATGTTAGGGTTATGTTAACCAATCTATGTTTTCTAAATCTAGTTTCCAAGGTTGTTGCTAAATTTCCTTTGATATGAAATGTAACACCCCAACCCTAGAAGTATGTAGTTGGTGAATTATTTTATTCCATTGGCATGATTTCAAGGAATAAAATTCCATAAGACTGAATAGTTTAGAAGTTTTGGAAAACTAGATTACATACATGATACCCATAATACATTGGGGAAAGAATATAAAGCATAACATAAGTAAAATCTCTACATCCTTGAAATCTCATTCAAAATTTTCTTCTTCATATCCTGGGGAAAGGAAAGATAATAAGGGTGAGCTCAAATTCCCAGTAATGGTAAACTTACAACAGAAGCTATGAGTAAATATGACATAAATAATATGGCAAGGTAAATAACTGATATACATGCCATTTAAATAATCACATGATCTATGAAACTTAACCATAGATATCCTAACTAATAAAATAATCAAATGAAATAATAATAATGATGGAATGAATAATTTTGGATGGATCCACTATCAAGATATATCCTCAATATAGTTACTATTATGATCTATTCTCATGACAGTTTAATTATATGGGTAGAAACCTGTTTGATTTGTATCAAGATCTATCCTCCTCATAATTTAAAACTGATTGGAAACAAAAGATAAGGGTTTGTTGCCAACTAATTTCATCTCAAGAGACTACCGATGCATTGAGGGTCTTTAATTAACCAATACCCAACATATAGGGATTTAATTAAATAGTCCCCAACCTATATCATACTAGTCTAAAGAATTCCTCATATATCAATCAATTGATTTAAAAAGATATCTTTAAATCAAAGTGTCCCATGCCACTTTGAAATATTTGAAACATAAGACCCATACAAGTAAAAAATTATAAAATGAAACACTGAATACTATTAAGACAATTAGATTCATAATATTATTATCAAATGGTTAGTACATGACATAAAATAAATAAGCGGTGAACAAGGCATATCTCAGAGAAATAAAAGCGAGACAAAGATCCCTTACATTTCATTTCATTTTAGGTGATCATCCTTTAAACTCATGTATAATGGTTTTAATAGTGTTAATTAATTATTAAATAACCATATTAATATTTATTATATCATATATTATCATCTTATAATATCTTATTACCCATTTGTTAACATTCTTTCATTATTTTCACTATTTTGGGTGTTAATTGCCTAGTTTCTCGAGTAAGTTTTGACTTGTTATTTGTTGTTCATATTAATTAGATCTTGGTATCATAATTTCAGGAATGTAAACCATGATTTAAATATTATATATATTTATTATATATGTATTTATAATAATCCATAAAATTTAGAGAAAAGAAATGAAATGTACTGTTCATTGAGACGGTAGGCCTTACGTACGCATGAACACTACTTTAATTTCTTTTTCATATTAAAAGAATAAAAATTAAATGATATATATGTATATTATGATTCCATTACCATATTTATATAATATATTTCATATATTATTATGAAAACCATATTTATACATTCCATGTATAGCGTGAACGAACCACTTTGCTTTGAGGAGGCGGTAGTCCACACACTTCCACAAACGATGTTATAATATTTATAAAAAATGGAAAGCATACTGGTATGTGTTATAAAAGAATTATAGAAGCATAAATACATAATAAATATGATATATAACATATATAAATATATTTTTTATCATAATTCCCAACCGTGAAAGGTGGTAAAGGAAAAATGAACAATTGTTGTTTCATGAGGTGGTAGTTTTCCGTACACATAAACATTATGTTCGTTACCCATTAAATGAAATTGTGTGTAAGTATAGGTACACAACTTAGAATAAAAAAATCTCAGTATATTTAGGATAATTTCATTTTTATATAACCATGGAATAAGGAGAGTTGATGGGGTGGAGAATGGAAATAAAACTAAAGAGGTTGAGGAAAAATGTTACCTCTTCTTTGGGTAATGCCTTTTGAATTGCACCAAAGGGATTCTTTGGATGGATTTATACCCAAAGGGAGGATTCTAGGATGAATATATGGAAGTTGGGAACTTATTTGGGTAGGGTTTTTTCGAGCTATAATGCTCAATGTGGTGTGAGGAATTGAGGGAGGAGGTGCCCCTTTTATAATTGAGGTGAGGGGTACTTTTGGAAACTCTCAAACTATCAAAATATAATAAGGCTATTCTAGAGCCAAAGACTTTAAAATTACCTATAAATGAATAGTGGAAGACATTTTAGACCATATATTATCACCTTTTTAATTATTTAATATTTTTATGGTTTTTAAATAATTTAATAAAATATTAATTCAATAAATTTTCATTATTATCAAATTTGACACAACTAATTTAATTTGGCATAAAATATGTCAATACAAAGATGGAATTCGAATTTAATGCTTTAAAACATATATATTATATCTTATATATCTATAAAATTCATTATATTCATTAAATAATCCCAAATATATAAAAATTAATACTTTTAAAATCAATTATTTTTAATTTTTTGTTAATTAAATAAATACTATTTTAGCATTGAAAAAGAATTTAACGTAATTATATAATTTATAAAAATTTAAAATAAAAATATATAATTAAAATAATTTTATTAAGGTAAAAATAGTCATTTAGGTTCGTTTATATCATGATTTTTCCTATATTAACAGATAAAAGATATTAAATACAAAGAAAGTGACATTTTGTAACTATCTTTGATTTATATATTATATAAGTTATTATCATAGAAAATTTTCCATTAAATAACTCCAATTAGATCTTAAGGTGATAATGGACTAATAATATTTTTTCAATAATTTTTAGAAATGTTTAGGTTACATTATTACCCATATCTTTTGGATTTAACCCTTATTTAATCTCTTTAACTCCTACCGTGACAACATGTGTTTTATTGCTTAAGGGTCGATATAGTTACTATAAATTTCCAAACGAACCATAAATGATTCATGTATTTAATTTTAAACTTTATTTAAATCATTTTTCTGAATTTTATATTTTTATTATTTTTATATCATTTAATAAAATATTATTTATTCTAAAATATCATTAATGTCAATGTTGACACTATTCATTTACATGACTTTTTAAAAAAAATATCAATACAAAATATAACTTCCAAGAAAACATTTAATACATAAATAATATGTATATATCATCTATAAAATTATTGGATGACACTAATTATATCAAATTATATTTATTTTAATATTTTTAATAACATTTATTTGATATGTCCATTAATTAAACAATCACTAC
This sequence comes from Viscum album, assembly GCA_963277665.1. Taxonomy (NCBI): domain Eukaryota; kingdom Viridiplantae; phylum Streptophyta; class Magnoliopsida; order Santalales; family Viscaceae; genus Viscum; species Viscum album. The sequence goes on along the minus strand of OY728140.1, from coordinate 87,348,851 downwards.
ATCATCATTGTGCAAGCCTTTAATTTAATTAATTCTTCTCTAAAAATTAAAAATAAATTAGCACGATTAATATAAAAATTTTATATTTCCAATTTCTATTTATAGTCAATGATATCTTCTTAGTAACCATATATAAAAAAGTAATACTTATTAGAAATATGAGTAATACATATTGGACTTTCCTTAGAATAAAATACTATAAAAGCCTTAAAGTCTTCCAAGTGGCTTCAAGAGGCCATAAAATCGGCCCAAACATGATTTTGGTCAAAAATAAATCATCCAATAAAATCAGGACAAGTTTTAGGGTAATTTTATAATTCTTAAAATATTATTTTTACCCTTAATTACCCAATTTACCCTTAATTGATGTAATTAATTTTAATTACTTTTACTAATCTATTTGGTCAAAACTAAGTTAATCTTAATAGAATAAAAAATTCAAACTTATTACAACTGTGTATGTAATTTTTTCAAAATTCAATTTACAGAAGTGGAAAAATTAAGATTAATGAGAATCCTACAGATTGGACGACAAAGCGGGTTTTTAAAACATCCAAAAGTTTACTAATTTTTTATATCTAAATTTAATATGAAATTGTTTCCAGTGACCTAAATTGATTAAATGATAAATAATTGGTGAAGTGCCCAGATCAGTGTGAATCACTGAGAGGGGGAGGGGGTGAATCAGTGATCCCTTAAAAATTTTTACTAATTGATTCCTTATCAATTAAACCTCTATGGCTGGTTAAAGCCTCGATCCACTCTTCTTGTATCTCTCACCTTTCCACGAATGATGCAGTAAATGTAAAGGCACTGGACACAAGGATTTACAAGGTTCGACACCAAAGGTCTACGTCCTTGCCATGTTGGTTATACACCCCAACATGGTTTCTCCATTATAATCGGTTAGTATTACAATGGTCGATACAAAGTCCCACTATATCTCTCCTGAGTCCCACAGGAGGGTCTTTATACTACGTCCCACAGTGTTACCAGAGTCCCACTGGCCTGCTCCAGAATCCCACTAAAGACTTCTTCCGCCCTGAGTCTCACAGGGGGCTTCTCCTGGCTCCTCGAGTCACACGAGTAGCTCTTCTGCACTTTAAGTTCTTCAAGTATCTTCAGCAGCCTGGGATAAAGGCTGCTGGCCTTGCTCTGTACCTCTGCTCACTTGTGGTGAACATGTCTTCTCGTCTTGCTCAGGATTTATCTCCTTTCTCTTAGGATGACATGGCCTCTCTCTTCAAGAATCTTCAACAGCCTCTGAAAAGGTTCGTTGGTCTTTCTCAGCAACTTCTGATCACTTCTGTTGATCAGGCTCTTCTCAATCTACTAAAAACTCAGACAACAAATCTCTTTAACTTCAGTCTGGCTCAGTCTCACTTTAAAACAACTTCATGCACTGAGTGCATGGCAACTCTGCTTCTTCATGCACTGACTGCATGGCTTCTCAAAATCTTCAAGATCTTCTTGGTCTTGGTCAACTCAAATGCACACAAGAAGATTCAACTTGTTCACGTGTGCACGTGCATGCATGTAATCATGCACTCCCCTTTCTTTCTTCTTGGTGCAATAAACCCATAAAGGGTAATAACTCCTTAAGCACACACACCAACTTCCTCCTTCACACTCTTTGTTCTTTTTGTCTACACACTTAAAAGTGTGTTATACTTTAGTGTGAGAGTCTTCCACTTCTTCTTCTAAGTGAGCACACACTTCTTGTGCACACACATAGGCTTCGGCCTCTTTGTTGTTTGTTAAGCACACACAAATCCTTCACTTTGCACACACTTGACTTGGCCTTTTTCCTTCTCTTGCACACATAACCCGTAGGGCCTTCCTTCACTTTGCACACAAGGTGCCTCGGCCTTCCACTCCGCTTAGCACACACCCCGTAGGTGTGTAATGCACTTCACCCGAACCCAATCTTCAAAGGAGGCACGCAAGTTGCTTGGGTGCAGCGGCCTCCTCCTCTTCTCAACCGCGCAAGGCACAAGAGTGTGGCCAGCGCGCAGGGGTGTAAGAGCACAAGGTCGCGCAGGGTGTGGAAACACCTTCCTACCGCGCAGGGGGCGTGGTGGCTTCCTCCTGCCGTGTAAGTTTGCGGGCAGAGATGGTAATGGCCTTGAGCGTGCAAGTGTGCGGCTCGGCTCCTTCCTGTCGCGCAAGGGAGGCGTGCAGGGACCTCCTCTTCTCTTCTTTCGCGCAAGGGGTGCGCAAAAGGAACCTCTCGGAGCCAAGGGAGGCTCCGGGCTGCTTCGTTGCGCAGGTGGCGCACGGGACAATACTTCGCTAGGCAAGAGCTTCGTGGGACTTCTCGTTTTTCTCCAAAAGATCAGCAAGCAAACAGAGAGCCCCGACCTCTCTTTTTATAGGCAGAGGGATGCCTCAAATCTTCCGTGTGGGATAAATCGAATTCCCAAAGTTTTCGGGTTTTCAAGATTTTTCTCAAATCTTGATTTCTTCTCTGTTTCAATGCGGGTTCTTTATTTTTTATCTTCTTCACGTGCATGCGACTTAGAAACGCATGCATGGCCTCTTCTCTTGTATTCCATGCAAAACACGAACCCATGAAGCCTCGGCAACTTCGTTTGCCTCGGCATTCTTCAAAATCTCCCATTTCACGTATGCATGTATACTTTTATGCATGGATAGGTTCAACATGGACATCCGAGCACAATGGAACCTTCAACTCCTTCAAAGGTGGCCGGGAGCTCGAATTTTGTCATCGGGAGGCCTCTGGTTCGAACGGAGGCTGCGGGTGGCATTCGGGCGAGCTCAAGGTTGAGGACGACTCCTCAACCGTCGGATCCGGAGTTTGAAATACATCGGATGGCTGGATTAGATCGCGGCGCGTGGCAGATGAGATGAGCGGCTGCGATCCAGCGCGCGATCGATCGTGCGGCCAGGATTCGCTCCGCGGCAAAATCCCGCGTCCCACATCGAAACGAAGCGCGGTTTTTCCGCGGCTTATCAAAGATGCGCTCCCCGCTTCATGTCAGTTGAATCCTCTCCCTCCACGGTACCGCCCCGCACCGTGTTCTCTGCGGGCGCGCTCTTGCGCCCACCCCTGCCACTCGGGCGCGCCACTGGCGCCCACTATGCACACACGGGCGTGCTATCCGCCCACCATGCGCTCCTCCGGGCGTGCCCCTGGCGCCTACGCTGCGTCCTGCGGGTGCGCCCCTACCTCAGGGCTGCTGCCTTGGCCTTGAGGGTTCCCCATGGGCGTGGTGACCTTGAGTCCCACAAGAGCCTTGGGTGATGACCCTCGACTGGCCTCCTTGGTGGCCCATATTTTTGCTAGTATAAAACACAAGTAACTTTGTATAAAAACAAAGTAACCAAGTGTAAATTCCAAATGCCACTTCTTCCTCTAAGCCATTCTTCTTCATCAACTCTACTTCTTCATTAGAATTCCTCCCATCCTCCTTAACATATATTATAGTCTTAGGAGGTGGAATTCCCGAAGGTTCATCTTCAACCGAAGCTCCTGAATCAATTAATTCTTCAATGTTCTTCATTGATCTAATCAGAGATCAAGTTGGATCATCTTCAATTCATCATGCACTAAGAAATAGTACATGGACTTCATTAGCACCACTTCATCCACTTAGTGATTGTGGATGGATCACTTCATCTCCTCCTGCATTGTCTTAACAATGCATGGTCTTCTAATAATGTGGTGACATTGTATCCACTTGATACAAGTTCTTGGAACTTAAAGAGCAGCTCAACAATCGTCAGATATAATGATGATGCTCCATCATCATCCATTCTTCAAGTGGTGTAACTTAGTATCATCTTGATACAAGTATTGAAACATTAAGATCAGTTCTACAATCGTCTGATACTCATAGAGAATGTTTCAACCACAACATCCTATGTCACTTAGTGAATCTCCTAAGTGACATGCATCTTAGTATCATGGCCATTCTCCTTTCCTCACCAACACCATCACATCCTTTGTCATTCACATCTTGACATTCCTTGACATCCATTCATCTTATGACAACATCATTCCTTATTGACAACAAATGCAACACAGTGCACTTCAATCTCCCCCTTTGTATTTGTTGTCAATACACTTCTTCAGCACATATGAATGGGTCAATATGTGTGCCAATATTTTCTCCCACTTATTGGCAATCAAATGCAAAGGTGTGGTGTGGTTCTCTTCCAAAATATCTCTTCCTCCCTTCGAATAGCATCTTCTTGAAAAGCACTAAGAGAGGGATGATGTCACATGTTCTCTTTAGCAAAGAACCTTTAGTAAATCATCTCTAAGTCTACTTGGGCTAACCCGGTGTAGAAAACAAGAGTGATGTAACCAAGGAACTTCAACTGCTGTCCAAAATTCATTGTACATGTGAGATCATGCTTCAAGGGGCTTGAAATTTTTCAGATATAACAATGAATTTGCTAAATCCTGCACAGCTTCACAAAACTCATTAGAAAGTTCAGGTGCAAAGATAAAGCTCCCCCTTTCAACCATTTGCCTTCAATCAATACTCCCCCTTAATTGTCATGATAATTAAGAAACAAGGGATGAAAGTATGATTGGAATACCTTTACTTTTCTCAAGATGGTATTAATCTAAGAATCCCATCTTCTTCAGATTGGCTCCCCCTCAAGGGGTGCACTCCATTTTGTCCAAACCATCCTCCAGTTGAGAATGATCATCATCTTCAATTCCCTGTAATGTTAGCACATGTAAATACAAGTGATTAGGGAATAAGATGGAACCTCCTTGGTTCATCAATGTGAACAACAAGGTTGAGAAGATTCTCTCAACCGAGATGTCCCATTTTCACCATTATTCACACTTGCACATCTGATCTTCAATGAGGTTTGTGCTGGTGTGGATCTCAACACCTCCTTAACTTCTTTGTGTGTGACTCCTCTATTTCTAGGTGCCTTCTGAGCACTAGAGTCTCCTGGTGCAATCTTCATTCTTTTGAAGAATCCCTTCTGATCTGGAATGAATATCATGCGTTTATCACTAGTATGTCCATCTTGATTGCACCTCACACACAGAACTTGATCTTCATGTGAAATCTTATTCTTCCCTTTTGCCTTAGAAATTTCCAGAACTTCATCTTCAGCTCTTTGTAGATATTTGGCAAGTTGCAACTGATTTGGCCATATGACTAACAAATCGTTTGGAAGTGTGGGCTCAGTTCTGGAAGTTCCACATGGTTATTTTGATGCTGTCAAGCTACCTTTCTTAGGCAACTTGTTTTCAATCAATCCCTTCTTCTTCTGCTGGATTGATTGTCTTTTTGAGTCCAGTCTTCTTCTATTCAATTCCATGGCTTGTTCACAAAGATCCATGGTGTGTCCTTTCTTTCCACAATAGAAGCATGTTTTCTTGGTGGTCCTTCTGGATGCATCACCCTTCTTGGATTTAGACTCCAAGGACTTCTTTTCCTTTTTCAAAACCTTCTTGGGAGCATCTTCAACTTTCTTCTTGCTTCCCAAGGATTACATTTTAGCCAGGTTCAGTGATCTTCTCTTCTTTTTAGCTCTGGATATAGTTGGAGATAGACATATATCTTTTTGACCACTTTTGAAAACATCCCAGATGTTATCAAGCAATCCAAATCTATTTGCAGTAAACAGATGTCTCTGGACCTGTGGATGTTGATTCTTTCCTTCTGGCTTGCTCCCCCTTGGTATGGGCTTGGTCTGTGATTTTACATTCAGTGGATTGTACCAACAATCCTTTGCACAATGCCCATACTTATTACAACACCAACACTAACCCACAAATCTTGACCTCTTCAGTCCTTCTGATTTTTGGGTACTTTTCTTGAATTGCTGTGTTGTTTCAGGAGAGCATTCTTTCTTCACTGTCTTCATCCATACTTGTTTGGATTCATTCTTCCATCCTGCACTTTTAATAGAAACACTTTTAGAAGCATGAGTACAAGATGGTATGGATGGTACCTTCTTTTTAGAAGATGTTTCCCTTTCATTAGAGGATGTCTTTCTTTTAGAATCATCCTTCTCAAAGCATACTTGAGTGGCAACATTTCTTCTTCCAGCTGTCTGGGAGGATTTGGCTTTGGGTGATTGCTGATTTTTCAATATCACCTCTAATTCTAAACACTTCATGTTAAGGGAGTTCTTCTCATCCTCAACAGTTCTTAGCTTTCCTTCCCATTTCTCTTCCAGCTGTTTCATCTGGTCTTCATGCACCTTATTCATTTCAAGCATTGAGTTGTCAATCTCCTTCACCCTTTTTACTTTGTCTTCAAGTTGAGCATCCTTAACAACCATTGATACTCTATTCCTCTTCTCCAGTGCATGGTAAACATCTTTGATTATTACTTTAAATAATTCTTTCTCAGAAAGGCTTCTTTGCAATTCTTCAGCAGTGTCTTCATATCTTTCATTGCAAAGAGAAACAGTTTCATCTTTAGCCTTCACCAGCTTTCTGAGAGTGTTGGTTATGCCAACCCTTTTAGCCAACTGATCTTCCATTGTATTGGCTTCTTCTTCTAGCTGTAATTTTTCTTCTTGAAGATCAAGGATGCCTGTAGCTATACACATTGCCACTTCCTTGGGGACTGTCTTCTGAAGATATTCGATTGCAATTTGAAGATCTTTCATTGTTCCAACATCATCACAGCTAGGACAGGCTTTCTTCATCTTCTTGGCCTGTTTCTTCTTTCTATTTTTCTGAGTCTTGGCAGATATCTCCATTTGAGGCTGGTCACTCATTTCCTCAAATCTGCACTTCATAAAGACTCCCTTGGATCTTTTAGAGGTAACCTTCCCTCTGATACCAATTGAAGTGCCCAGATCAGTGTGAATCACTGAGAGGGGGAGGGGGTGAATCAGTGATCCCTTAAAACTTTTTACTAATTGATTCCTTATCAATTAAGCCTCTATGGCTGGTTAAAGCCTCGATCCACTCTTCTTGTATCTCTCACCTTTCCACGAATGATGCAGTAAATGTAAAGGCACTGGACACAAGGATTTACAAGGTTCGGCACCAAAGGCATACGTCCTTGCCATGTTGGTTATACACCCCAACATGGTTTCTCCATTATAATCGGTTAGTATTACAATGGTCGATACAGAGTCCCACTGTATCTCTCCTGAGTCCCACAGGAGGGTCTTTATACTGCGTCCCACAGTGTTACCAGAGTCCCACTGGCCTGCTCCAGAATCCCACTGAAGACTTCTTCCACCCTGAGTCTCACAGGGGGCTTCTCCTGGCTCCTCGAGTCACACGAGTAGCTCTTCTGCACTTTAAGTTCTTCAAGTATCTTCAGCAGCCTGGGATAAAGGCTGCTGGCCTTGCTCTGTACCTCTGCTCACTTGTGGTGAACAGGTCTTCTCGTCTTGCCCAGGATTTATCTCCTTTCTCTTAGGATGACATGGCCTCTCTCTTCAAGAATCTTCAACAGCCTCTGAAAAGGTTCTTTGGTCTTGCTCAGCAACTTCTGATCACTTCTGTTGATCAGGCTCTTCTCAATCTACTGAAAACTCAGACAACAAATCTCTTTAACTTCAGTCTGGCTCAGTCTCACTTTAAAACAACTTCATGCATTGAGTGCATGGCAACTCTGCTTCTTCATGCACTGACTGCATGGCTTCTCAAAATCTTCAAGATCTTCTTGGTCTTGGTCAACTCAAATGCACACAAGCAGATTCAACTTGTTCACGTGTGCACGTGCATGCATGTAAGCATGCACTCCCCTTTCTTTCTTCTTGGTGCAATAAACCCACAAAGGGTAATAACTCCTTAAGCACACACACCAACTTCCTCCTTCACACTCTTTGTTATTTTTGTCTACACACTTAAAAGTGTGTTATACTTTAGTGTGAGAGTCTTCCACTTCTTCTTCTAAGTGAGCACACACTTCTTGTGCACACACATAGGCTTCGACCTCTTTGTTGTTTGTTAAGCACACACAGATCCTTCACTTTTCACACACTTGACTTGGCCTTTTTCCTTCTCTTGCACACATAACCCGTAGGGCCTTCCTTCACTTTGCACACAAGGTGCCTCGGCCTTCCACTCCGCTTAGCACACACCCCGTAGGTGTGTAATGCACTTCACCCGAACCCAATCTTCAAAGGAGGCACGCAAGTTGCTTGGGTGCAGCGGCCTCCTCCTCTTCTCAACCGCGCAAGGCACAAGAGTGTGGAGGAGGAAGTTGGTGTGTGTGCTTAAGGAGTTATTACCCTTTGTGGGTTTATTGTACCAAGAAGAAAGAAAGGGGAGTGCATGCTTACATGCATGCACGTGCACACATGAACAAGTTGAATCTGCTTGTGTGCATTTGAGTTAACCAAGACCAAGAAGATCTTGAAGATTTTGAGAAGCCATGCAGTCAGTGCATGAAGAAGCAGAGTTGCCATGCACTCAGTGCATGAAGTTGTTTTAAAGTGAGACTGAGCCAGACTGAAGTTAAAGAGATTTGTTGTCTGAGTTTTCAGTAGATTGAGAAGAGCCTGATCAACAAAAGTGATCAGAAGTTGCTGAGCAAGACCAACGAACCTTTTCAGAGGCTGTTGAAGATTCTTGAAGAGAGAGGCCATGTCATCCTAAGAGAAAGGAGATAAATCCTGAGCAAGACGAGAAGACCTGTTCACCACAAGTGAGCAGAGGTACAGAGCAAGGCCAGCAGCCTTTATCCCAGGCTGCTGAAGATACTTGAAGAACTTAAAGTGCAGAAGAGCTACTCGTGTGACTCGAGGATCCAGGAGAAGCCCCCTGTGAGACTCAGGGCAGAAGAAGTCTTCAGTGGGATTCTGGAGCAGGCCAGTGGGACTCTGGTAACACTGTGGGACGCAGTATAAAGACCCTCCTGTGGGACTCAGGAGAGATACAGTGGGACTCTGTATCGACCATTGTAATACTAACCGATTATAATGGAGAAACCATGTTGGGGTGTATAACCAACATGGTAAGGACGTAGGCCTTTGGTGCCGAACCTTGTAAATCCTTGTGTCCTGTGCCTTTACATTTACTGTGCCTTGACTTGGCCTTTTTCCTTCTCTTGCACACATAACCCGTAGGGCCTTCCTTCACTTTGCACACAAGGTGCCTCGGCCTTCCACTCCACTTATCACACACCCCGTAGGTGTGTAATGCACTTCACCCGAACCCAATCTTCAAAGGAGGCACGTAAGTTGCTTGGGTGCAGCGACCTCCTCCTCTTCTCAACCGCGCAAGGCACAAGAGTGTGGCCAGCGCGCAGAGGTGCAAGAGCACAAGGTCGCGCAAGGTGTGGCAATACCTTCCTACCGCGCAGGGGGCGCGGTGGCTTCCTCCTGCCGTGTAAGTTCGCGGGCAGAGAGGGTAATGGCCTTGAGCGCGCAAGTGTGCGGCTCAGCTCCTTCCTGTCGCGCAAGGGAGGCGCGCAGGGACCTCCTCTTCTCTTCTTTCGCGCAAGGGGTGCGCAAAAGGAACCTCTCGGAGCCAAGGGAGGCTTCGGGCTGCTTCATCGCGCAGGTGGCGCACAGGACAATACTTCGCTAGGCAAGAGCTTCGCGGGACTTCTCGTTTTTCTCCAAAAGATCAGCAAGAAAACAGAGAGCCTCGGCCTCTCTTTTTATAGGCAGAGGGATGCCTCAAATCTTCCGCGTGGGATAAATCGAATTCCCGAAGTTTTCGGGTTTTCAAGATTTTTCTCAAATCTTGATTTCTTCTCTGTTTCAACGCGGGTTCTTTATTTTTTATCTTCTTCACGTGCATGCGACTTAGAAACGCATGCATGGCCTCTTCTCTTCTATTCCATGCAAAACACGAACCCATGAAGCCTCGACAACTTCGTTTGCCTCGGCATTCTTCGAAATATCCCATTTCACGTATGCATGTATACTTTTATGCATGGATAGGTTCAGCATGGACATCCGAGCACAATGGAACCTTCAGCTCTTTTAAAGGTGGTCGGGAGCTCGAATTTTGTCATCGGGAGGCCTCTGGTTCGAACGGAGGCTGCGGGTGGCATTCGGGCGAGCTCAAGGTTGAGGACGACTCCTCAACCGTCGGATCCGGAGTTTGAAATACATCGGACGGATGGATTAGATCGCGGCGCGCGGCAGATGAGATGAGCGGCTGCGATCCAGCGTGCGATCGATCGTGCGGCCAGGATTCGCTCCGCGGCAAAATCCCGCGTCCCACATCGAAACGAAGCGCGGTTTTTCCGCGGCTTATCAAAGATGCGCTCCCCGCTTCATGTCAGTTGAATCCTCTCCCTCCACGGTGTCTCCCCACACCGTGTTCTCTGCGGGCGCGCTCTTGCGCCCACCCCTGCCACTCGGGCGCGCCACTGGCGCCCACTATGCACACACGGGCGTGCTATGCTCCCACCATGCGCTCCTCCGGGTGTGCCCCTGGCACCTACGCTGCGTCCTGCGGGTGCGCCCCTGCCTCAGGGCTGCTGCCTTGGCCTTGAGGGTTCCCCATGGGCGTGGTGACCTTAAGTCCCACAAGAGCCTTGGGTGATGACCCTCGGCTGGCCTCCTTGGTGGCCCATATTTTTGCTAGTATAAAACACAAGTAACTTTGTATAAAAACAAAGTAACCAAGTGTAAATGCCAAATGCCACTTCTTCCTCTAAGCCATTCTTCTTCATCAACTCTACTTCTTCATTAGAATTCCTCCCATCCTTCTTAACATATATTCTAGTCTTAGGAGGTGGAATTCCCAAAGGTTCATCTTCAACCGAAGCTCCTGAATCAATTAATTCTTCAATGTTCTTCATTGATCTAATCAGAGATCAAGTTGGATCATCTTCAATTCATCATGCACTAAGAAATAGTACATGGACTTCATTAGCACCACTTAATCCACTTAGTGATTGTGGATGTATCACTTCATCTCCTCCTGCATTGTCTTAACAATGCGTGGTATTCTAATAATGTGGTGACATTGTATCCACTTGATACAAGTTCTTGGAAATTAAAGAGCAGCTCAACAATCGTCAGATATAATGATGACGCTCCATCATCATCCATTCTTCAAGTGGTGTAACTTAGTATCATCTTGATACAAGTATTGAAACATTAAGATCAGTTCTACAATCGTCTGATACTCATAGAGAATGTTTCAACCACAACATCCTATGTCACTTAGTGAATCTCCTAAGTGACATGCATCTTAGTATCATGGCCATTCTCCTTTCCTCACCAACACCATCACATCCTTTGTCATTCACATCTTGACATTCCTTGACATCCATTCATCTTATGAAAACATCATGCCTTATTGACAACAAATGCAACACAGTGCACTTCAATTGGTCTAACTATACTTTAAAAACAAATCAAAACACAATTTTACTATATAAAAAAATAAGACGAAAATGCAGTTTTGAACTAAAATGCATTATTTTTCACTATTCATCAAAAAATGAAACTTCTCAGAAAAATACCAAACATTCAACCTAAGATGATTTAGACATTATGAATTCAAAAATGAAGTTTATTTTGTGAAATAAATTTATAAAAGTGTCAAAATTTAGTTTTAAAATAGGCACGCCATTAAAAGGTGACAAAACTCGATCTTGTGTATAACGTAAGCTAACCCAGTGTTGTGTGTAGAGTAAGATTAACTCTATGTATAAATAATGACATAAAAAATATTAAATTTATTCTAAAAAAAATAAATTATTATGGTGTAACATGTCTGGGATGATCCTTCGCAAACTCCAGCCCTAGCGAGGGATATAGTCATCATCGCGAAGGAAAAGTTACAGAAGGAGATAACTATGCGCTCAATCATATCTTTCAAATATTGGGTCAAATCTTTCATTTATTACAGAATAACTAGACCAATTGATATACACCCCCATCGGTTCCCTTCCTAGTAGGTTCGTGATAGTGCCGATTTTTATTGGGCTATTTTGGAAGCTGGGGATCATTCTTCATGTAGATATAGAGTGAGGCCATGAATCTATCCAAGACTTAGGCTAGTAGGATTCATGGCGATGTTCCTAAATGGGTGAATTTTCCCAGTTAGGGACACACATTTAAGAATTTGGTTCAGTACGCTGGTTATGGCAGCACGACTGGTGGAGGGACGATGCCTTAATTTGGTGGTGTCAACCCTTGCACGCCTTTACTAACTCTTGGACCACATTTAGTAGGGAAGAATACCCTATAGTATCAATGGTCCTTTATAGTTTTTATTTGGTATATTGGAGATCATTTCCAATACTATGAATACTATAATACCACTAGGACCCCCGATGCCTTATATCACCCGAGTTTTCTGAACAAATCAGGGGTTGGGGTCATGTCACTGAGATCTGGCGAGGTCACCAATGTGTTGAGTTGATCTGATATCTTTGATTTCACACCTTATATTTCACTTATTAGGCCAATAATTGATAATGGAAACAAATCTATAGATAAAATGTTGTACAAGATCTCTCTTCTATACAAGGTTCTTGCTGCTAGGATAGATGATTTGATCATCTAGGATCCATATACACCTTATTTATTTGATTGTCAGTTCAGAAGTACCCAAAGGGTCTCCCCTCTTCCTTTAGCTGGAGTGCAAGGATAGTGACACCTTAGAATCATCCACCAGTTTTGGATGATGTTTGCGCATGAAGACATTGATACTGAGACCATTCTTCCCCATGCTGATTATCTTCCCTTTCTTGCTCAAGATTATGCTTGGTATTTGGTAGTGGCTTACCTAGGTGGGGTGCTAAGCCAACCGGTTTATCATGCATAAAATCCATTTTCCTCAGAAATCCCTATGTCCATAGAAAAAATAGAGTTGATTTAGGAATTGGGAAATAATTTGAGGAAGTTCCCTCATCTTGGCGACATTCATCTCGATAGCAGGATAGAATCTACTGAGAAAATCATCCCTTCGATATAAGAAATGGGTCATGACTCTATTGATGGGAGGATATGTGGAGCCTCCTCTCTTGTTTCCTTTCTAGATCAGTAGGCTATTCCTACTTTTAGAATTCTCACATCATCAGTCATAGAAGCTCATACATGACACATATTGTTTTGGAAATAGATCTATGCCTTGATTATTGAAACTCCTTTGAAAAAATTTCATGACCAAGGGGAGTGCCTTTATCAGAAATTTAATGACTTGGGAAGGTTGGTTTTGATCACCAACTACTGTATGAAACCATAAGACAAATTATCCTAAATCTGAAAGATTTCAAGATGAGGCTACGCTTTCCAGACAAATGAAAGATTCTTTAGAGGAATTGGAGTAGAGTTTACAGTTTATATCTAATTTTCAAGCCCATATGGATTCCTGGACCATGCTAATATGGAGATGTGTGGAAATCACAAGATCACTTGATGTCTTACCTCTCAACATCATCATCCTCATTGGAGACCGATCAAAAGAGAGATGAGGTGATGGCTATTTTAGTCAAGAATCTCCGTATTAAGGAAGAAGAAGGAAAGGAAAGGAGAGTGGAACTTCAATGATCAATTTATGCTTCTCACTAGACTCTTTCCAAATTGTCTAACTAAGAAAATCAAATCTTATTTTAGTTTGATGCACTCTATTTTTGATGAGATTATTAGAGAGACTCTATGACAACCCTGCTTTTTATTACACACTTAGACTTGATTTATTACATAAAACCTTCACTTGATACAACATAGAAGATTGATAGTTCTAATGTATTTGGGGCTTAGGAACATTACATAACAACTTAAAACATAAAACAAAATATCTTATTGAAAACTTCCTTTACATGACCACTACATTCCCTCGTACTTAACATTGCATGGGATAACTTGAGGACATACATAAGAAAGGGGTGAGCCATAAATCCCAATAAGGAGGTAAACAAGGAATAACATGAAGAATACAATACATGTTAGGCAATAGGCACATCAATGGAGAATAAAAGAACATGAACATAAAGGCATTATATAACATGATTATCATAACATGGAAATGTGGCAACAACACTTAACATGGAATTAGTATAAGCCAAAGCTCATTGCACATGGAGCATGAGTAAACCCTCATTACAAATGAAGCATGAGTAAACCCTCGTTGTAATTAAATTAGCATGAGTAAACACCCATTGCACATGACGTATCCTGATACTATACTTTACCCAATGCATTGGAGATCTATCAGGGCACACCCTTCTTAAACATTTCATTTCATGCATAAGTGTGCCACATGGATCATAAAACATGGAATCAATCATCATCATTTATTCCACGGTAAATGGATATGAAATACATAAATGAATCTTTATAATCAATAAGTAAATGTGTATAAAGGTGAACACCCTTGATAGAGAAATGGTCATGGTATTCACTACACAATGACATTATCTTGGAAAATCGGTGCAATTTCGGCAGCGTAACAACGTGACGTAAGAATTCATAAAAATGGTTGATGAGAGAGAAAGAGGTGTTTCATCATATTTACATGAAATAGATAGTAAAGTGGGTCATGTAGATACATGTCCCAACATATGTAATGGAATTTAGATTCATAATACAAAAGCATTGCTTGAATGTAAATGAGGAGAGGGAAATTCCTTACGGAATTTCGGCATAGTAACAGGTGTACATGGAAGGCATTAATGAGAGAGAAAGAGGTCTCCCATCATTCAAAAATAAATAGGGCAGTATGGGGGAGGTGATAAATCATACCCCGACATTTATAATTGAAAATAAAAGGACATAACAATATTAAGAAACTTGGATAAAATGAGAAAGGAAGGAATCCCTTACTTGGAGGTGTAATCCCAAATGCTTGGAAGGGGCTTGAGAGAGGCTTGTTGGGAGATTGGGGTGACTTGGGAGGATTCTTGAGAGAGGGGGTCAGAATCTGGATGAACTACAAAGGCTTTGAGTAAAGAGGAAGTGGGAGATTGGGTGGGTTTATATAGGAAAGGAGGGGGAATTCATTATTATTTAGGTTTGGGACACCACACATTAAACTAATCAAAAACACAAACCAGCCCATGGTTTTTGCCCATGGTTTTTTGCAAAGGTAATTGAAAAATAATATTTTATATGTACTATTTCCTAACTTCTTAAAATAATAGGTTTGATTATGTGTAGGTGAGTCACACTCTCAAGGAAATCAATTTAAAAAGCTAAAATGTTTTATAAGTCTTGGAGGGTCCACTAAAGCTTTGTAAAATAAATCAAACAAACCTAAAATCACATTATTTTAATGTTAAAACATATATTTTCTGAACATAATGTTTATAGTATTTTATTACATCACTATTGGGTCTTTATGGTGTCATAAAACACATTATATATTTAAACGATATTTAATTTTTACCCAAAAATTCAACTGTCTCAGAAAATTATGAAAAATTCACCATTGGATAATTTCTAAATCCTGATTCCAAAAATAATATTCATTTTATCTAATTTTTTTTAAATATATGAATTTTTACTTTTAAAATAAAAATTGACATTTATTAAAAATTTCTAGGTTTCGACAAAAACGACTTTCAAACCTTAATAAAAATTACAATTGTATTATAAAAATTATAGGATCATTTATAATTAATAAAATTAATTTAATAATAATAATATTTTATTAAAATATTATTTAATTAAAAAATCCATTAATTTATCAAAATAGATTTCTTAGTTGAATATTAACTAAAGATACTATTTGTGCTTTAAAAACTATTTACAACGTAATAATAAAAAAATGAAAGTATATTATTTATTATACATAAAAATAATGTACATAATCATAGTGCTAGGGTCTTGTTACATAACCCCTTAAAACACCCGCATAAGACCTTAGAGTAAGGTGTGCGATGGTGAGAGACTCTTGGGGTGGCTCGGATAATATCGCTCGAGTGGTAATCTATATCAACTTCCACTTCTCCTATAGACGGTTCCACTAAAACTTAATGTATTCAAGATCATATTAGGCTTGGTTAAGAGATAATCCCAATGATGCCACCTTCTTTTCGAGCTCTGAAAAATGGGCTTCGTAAGGGGAAAGTCTACTAGATGAGTCCATCACTTCTTTTGTCTGAGTAAATTGGATTTGTTAAACCTCTATATTTATACTAATCATGTGATCACTATTCAACGACTATATTAGCAACAATCACAATTCTTAATGGTATTTTAAAATTCAAAACATAAAACCAAATAAGTGCATATGTTTTACATAACCATAAGAATAAATTAAAATAGACCAATAGGAATTTTCATTAATGAATTTTTGGTTCGTTACAATCTTCCCCCCTTAAGAAATTTCACCCTTGAAATTTCCTTTTCCCACACTAAAATAGATGTGGGTAAATCTGCTTCATAACTTCTTCCGATTCACACATCGCTTCTTCAAAATTATGGTTTTTCCACAACACCTTGATGAGGGGAATTGTCTTATTTCATAGAACTTTTTCTCTACGATCTAAGATCTTCACCGGTTTCTCCTCATAAGAAAGATCATCCTCTAGTTGTACTAACTATGAAGATAATACATGTGAAGGGTCTGGTATGTAATTTATTAATAGGGATACATGAAATACATCATGTACTTTGGACATGGTAGGTGGAAGTGCTAGTCAATAGGACACAACCCTGACACAATCAAGAATCTCGAAGGGGCTGATGTACCTAGGACTTAACTTCCCCTTATTTTTAAACCTCATGAACATCTTCCACGGAGATATTCGTAGAAACACCATGTCTCCAACTTTGAACTCAAGGTCTCGTCAATGGTTATCCGCATAACTCTTCTGTCGACTTTTGGCTACCTTGATATGCTGCTGAATGGTCTTCACCTTTTCCACCATTTCTTTGACCATTTCAAGTCCTAGTAGCTTATGCTCATCTACTTCATACCAACACACTAGTGTTCTGAACCTTTTCCCATAAAGGTATTCATATTGTGCCATTCAGATGCTCGAGTGGAAACTGTTATTGTAGGAGAATTCAAACAATGGAATATGTTGGTACCATCCTCATTTGAAGTCCATAGAACATGATCTTAACATATCTTCCAATGTCTGAATAGTTCGCTCAGATTGACCATCAGTTTGAGGATGATAGGCCGTACTAAAGTTCAGTTCAATGTTAGAGCATGTTGGAGACTTTTCCAGAACTTCTAGGTGAATCTCAGATCATGATCAGATACAATAGATAATGGTACTCCATGTAACCTTACCACTTCTTTGATGTAAATCCATGCAAGTTGTTCCAATGAGAAGTCCTCTCAAATCCCGATAAAGTGAGCTGTCTTCGTAAGACGATCCACAACAACCCATACAACATTGTTTCCTATGGATGTCCTTGGAAGTCCAGTGACAAAGTCCATGGTAATGTTGTCCCACTTCCATATTGGTATAGTTAGTGGTTGCATCATCCCCTTAGAATTTTGCCTCTCAGCCTTCACTTGCTGATATACCAGGCACTTTGACGTATATTCAAAAATCTCCCTTTTCATATTGTCCCACCAAAAGTTTTCTGAGAGATATTGATACATCTTTGTGCTCCCTGGGTGAATAGATAAGGTTGAGATATGTGCATCATTTAGAAGATCCATCTTTATCTTTGGATCATATGGTACACATAATCATAACCCAAATCTCAAAATTCCATCCTTGTCAACCATGAACTCTGAGGATTTCCCATTTCTGATAGCTTCCACCCTTTTCAGAATTTCTACATCCTTTCTTTGAGCATCATTTATTTTCTCCAAGAGGGATGGTTGAAAAATCATTTGAGAAAGGATTGATGATGTTCCTCCCTTAATGGTTCCCATGTCCATCCTCTTCAAATCTAAGAATACTGGATCCTTCTAAATTCTAATCAATGACAGAATCACTGGATCCTTTCTACTTAGAGCATCTGCCACCTTGTTCGCTTTCTCAGGGCGGTAATGGATTGAGCAGTCATAATCCTTGATGAGTTCTATCCATCTTCATTGGCGCATATTAAGCTCTTTCTGTGTGAATATATATTTGAGGCTCTTGTGATCAGTATATATCTCACACTTCTCCCCATAGAGATAATGCCGCTAGATTTTCAATGCAAAGATCACAACTGCCAACTCCAGATCATGCGTGGGATAGTTTTGCTCATGGATTTTCATCTTCCTTGAGGCATAGGCTATCACTTTATCATTCTTTATCAACACACAACCCAGACCCTTATTAGAAGCAACACTAAATACCACGAAAAGTTATACACTCGTGGGTAATGTGAGAATGGGCATAGTGATAAGCCTCTTTTTCAAATCCTTGAAGCTCTCTTCACATTCATCACTATGGCATCCCAACTTTTTATTACATAACTTTTCATTACATTTAAAAACATAGGATCTTTAAAGTCTAGTGTCTTGGAAACCAGGAACATAATACATAAAAAAACATAAAAAATTCTTCTAAACCACTCGTAAGGCTTAATAATAGGTTCATCCTATGTAAAATTATTGCATATCATATCCTGGAGACATACATTAAAGGAAAGGGTGAGCAGAAGGCTCAGTAAGAAAAACAAGTGAAATAGTTGACATGTGATCTTGAGCAATATTAATAAGAACATGATAAAAATCATAAAGACACGAGAAATGGAAGAATAGGAATATCATGATAAAAATAACATGAATCATAAATTGAATATGTGGATACAACATTTCATTTATACATTCATGAACATATCACAAAGGTTTATCCCTGAGGTGTCATAAAAATTACCAAGGTTATTCACCAAGGTATCGTGAAACTTGTCATCTCTAGAGATTAATTCTTTACCCAATGCATTGGAGAACTATCAGGGTGCACCATTAATATGTATTTATTTACATGTGAGACACATATATCATAATAAAACATTTCATAAATAACCCATAGAGAACAAAAGAAATGAGTTTCATTTCAAAACTGTGACGTTTTAAAAGTAAAAAAAAGGTCATTATGTCATTTATAACCCATGGAAAGGGAGTGAGGGTTATATGTATGTCAATTAAAGAATAAAATATATCATTTTTTTGTATCTATGAACACCCATAGAAACTAAATAGGTATGGGTATTCACATAAATAAAACAAGATAATTCCTTGGGAAAAAGAGAGAAATTTTGAGATGAAATTTATACAGCATAACGGCTATATAACATGGTTTTAGAAAATAATATAAAGAGAGGGGAAAAGGGTCTCCCATAAATAAATGAATCATTTTAAAGTATAGGTACATAATAAAAAGAAATAAGATCATGGTGTGGACAATTTAATGACACACCACAAGAAAAGGAAACTTGCAAGGAAAGAGAAAGCGCGATTTCTTTTACAAAAATTCGGCAGCCTAATGACATCACATAAAAATTCAAAAAATAAAATGATGAGAGTGGAAAGGGTATCTCATCATTTGGAAATGAAATGGATAGTAGTAAAGATGTAGAATAACAAGCCCCCTCATAATAAAATGGAACTATAAGACATAACATAAAGGAAGTCATGACTTAAAAGAGGAGGGTGAAAGGTTCCCTTACCTTGAAGAGTAACTTCAAAAGCTTGAAGGTTGGGAACTTGGGAGGCTTGAGGGAACCTTGGGAGGAATCCTTGGGAGGTAAGAAGACTAAAAATTTGTTGACAAGGATTTTGGAATGAAATTAATGTGGGAAATGACTTGGTATTTATAGGAAAAGTGAGGGAATAAATTATTAATTTCCAAGGGACACCTCATCGGTGGTATTTGCAAAACCATGGGCTTGCCCATGGTATTTGCCCATGGTATTGTCCACTTGGGACACCTCATAGAATATCTCACTATTCATAAGTTGACCAGAAAGCTTACAAAATTATTACATCATTAATGATGTCATTAAACACCCGAAACTCAAAACTATATTTTTACTATTCACCGAAAATTCAACTGTTTCAGAAAAATCCCAAAAATTCACCCTAACCTAATATCGATGCTCTAAATTCAAAAATGAACTCCATTTTGTAACACCTTAAAAAATTAATCAAGGTCCTATAAAATTATCGCATAACCATAATATAATAAAGTAACAATTTATGATTACATTTTATGAAAATATATTTCTATTTTAAAATTTTAAATTAATTATAAAATTGTAAACAAAATATTTATGGCATACAAAAATACCAAAACTTATACTATGATTGTTTTTTCACTTTTAAGATGTTTAAATTGTGTTTATACATTCATGGGTGAAGTTTCTATTTTTTTGGCCAATTTACTATTCATTACTATTCATACAGGTATGTTACTATTCATACTTTACTATTCACTAAAAATTAAGTTGATCTTATTAGAATCTAAATTTCTTATTGAACACAACTGCAGAAGACCATTTTTTGAAAATCAATTCACATTATTAATTATTTAAAGAATAAAAAAATATTTTAAAATACCCCTTTTTTTTTCTAAATTCATCAATAATACGCATCCTATATTTATCCAAATATTTGAAATTCAAAAACTTTTCCATAATAAGAAATAACAATTTTATTTATATAAAAGGACTACACAAAGTAGATAAGGTCTCGTTACATAGCCCCTTATAACACCAGTATAGGACCTAAGTGTAAGGTGTGCTATGATGATAGAATCTTGGGGTGGCTCAGACAACATTGCCCGAGTGGTGATTTCTATCAGCTTTAACTTCTCCCTTAGGCGATTCTGTTCAAGCTTTATATGTTGAAGTTCGGCTTGGGCTTGATACAGAGAAAAGCCCAGTGATGTTACCTCCTTCCCAAGCTCCGACAGATGGGCTTCATATGGCCTGAGTCTACTGGATGAGGCCATTCAATCTTCATTCTGTATTAATTAACCAAGATAAATATATTTATAAAAACACAACGTTAATATTATAGTTTCCAACGGTCATATTGACAATGGTCATATAACAGTCAAAACCCAACGATCTCATTTTAATTATACCCACTTCATTAATTAAAGGATATATTTTTGTTGAGTATAAAATAAAATAACACACAAATTTAGGAAACAAATATAATTAAAAAGTTCGGGTCGTTACAATTACTCCAAACAAACTTTACTCCCTTCCGAGTTAGCTTGGTAAGAGGGTTGTAAAATCGTGAGAAATTTCTCACAAATCGGCGATAATATCCAACTAACCCCAAGAAGCTATGGATATATGTTACTGATGTTGGCCTCATCCATACCTCAATTGTAGCAGTCTTGAAGGGATCCACTGATATCCCATTTCTTGTGATGATATGACCTAAGAATGAGACCTCCTTAAACCAGAACTCACACTTGCTGTACTTTGCATAGAGCTTATCCTTCCGCAAGGTCTTTAGTACAGTTCTTAGATGCTCCTCATAATCCTCCTTGGTTTTAGACTATATTAGAATATCATCTATAAAGACTACCACAAATTTGTTGAGGTAATCTCTAAAGACTCTATTAATCAATTCAATGAATATTGTTGGAGCATTAGTGAGTCCGAAAGGCATTACTATGAATTCATAGTGCCCATATCTTGTACGAAAAGTATTCTTGGGGATATCTTCCATATTCACCCTTACTTGATAATATCTCAACTGCAAATATACCTTGGAGAAGTATTATGCTCCACGCAGCTGATCAAACAAGTCGTCAATTCGTGGAAGAGGATACTTGTTCTTTTTCGTGATTTTGTTAAGCTCATGATAATCAATGCAAAGGTGCATTGACCCATCCTTCTTCGTGACGAAGAGGAATGGTGCACCCCATGGTGAAGCACTTGGGCGTATAAACCCTTTATCCAGATTCTCCTATAGTTGTTTCTTCAGCTCCTCAAGCTCAACAATATCCATTCTATATAGATTCTTGGATATTGGAAATGCCCCAGGTATAAGGTCAATTGAGAATTCAAAATCTTTTCCAGGAGGGAGACCAGGCAATTCCTCGGGAAACACTTCAGCGAATTCCCTCAAAATAGGCATGTCTTCAAGGATGGTTTCTTCCTTGGACTCAGTCATCTGATCTAGATACATGTGCTCATGGGGCATTAATATCCATGCTTGAGATGATGGAACTAAAGATGATTCATCCTCCTCCTTGCACTTGTACAAAATCGGGGGTCGATTCTCTACATGGAGAGTGATTTCCCTCTCATGGAAATTTATGTTGGCTCTATATAAGGAAATCCAATCCATGCCCAGAATTGCATCAAATTCCACCAGAGGGAGAATTATAAAGTTATCCGGGATATTCAATCCACAAATTATGATAGGGGAGTAGTTATATTCATGGGATGCAATGATTTATCCATTTTCCGTACTCACTAACATCTTTACTTCCATGATTTATGGTGGCGTTGGGATTATTCTACTAAACTTTATAGATATAAAATAATGGGTAGAACCATAATCAAAAAGTACATTTGATATTATTGAATGAATAACTAGCGTACCTGTCACCACTTTGTTGTTGGGGTTCACTTCGGCAGTAGTGATAGAAAAATCTCTCCCTTACTGCCTTGGAGGTTGTTAGTTTCCTCTAAAAACCCTTGGATTAGGGCACTGATTTGCAAGGTTCCCTGGTTCTTTGCAGTTGAAGCAATTAAAAATGTGTTGAGGTTTGAACGGAGCGTTCCTCTCCTCTATCGCAGCCGTAGGTTTTTCTTGTCGGCAGTTAACAGCTAGGTGCCCTTATCTTCCACACCTAAAGAATTTCCTCATCCCCTTCAGGCAATTTCTGGGATGCTTCTTTCCACACCTTTGGCAAGTGGGGTGCGAGATTTTCTTAGAACCGTTGGATTTATCCATCGGACTGCCAGAATTTAAGTCCACCTTACGCTTCTTATCCCCATGATACCCCTAAGATTCGCCGATCTCTATTTCGACCTTGTGGTCACATCAGAAAATTTCCTCATAGTTGTCAAAGTCACAGATCACTAGGGATTTCCGTAGGCTAGGTTTCATCCCACTGAAGAAGTGGTCAACCTTTCATTCAGGGTTAATGACAAATCCGGAGGTGTATCGTGCGAGCCTTGTGAAGTTTTCCTTGTACGCTCTGACAAATTCGTCGTCTTTTTGCTTGAGGGCAAGGAAGTCCCTTTCTATCTTAAGCTGGAGAGTACACGAAAAATATTTATTGAAAAACATTTTCTGGAAATCCTTCCATTCCAATGCCTCGATCTCCTCCTCAGGCTTCATATTTTTTATCAATGTCCACCATTGATCGGTTTCACCCTATATACGGTAAGCAGCCAGAAGAACCTTCTCTTGTTTGGAACATTGAAGTATGGAGAAGATCTTTTCAATGGATTTGATCCATTTTTCGGTAATTGAGGGATCATATGATCCATTAAAAGTAGGAGGCCTTTGTCTCATGAAGCTTTCGATAATGACTTGTTCTTTCTTAGGGAGGGAGGGGGTTGAACGTTCCTCTTGGACCATGTTTCTATTCAAATCTTGAGTTAACTGAGAGAGTATCGTGATAAAGTTTGCGATTCCCGCTCCCATAGGATTGGGGATCTCATTAGAACAATCATTGTATTGATCTTCACATCGGTTGTTATCCCGATTCCTCATATTACCAGCCATTGGCTGGAATAAAAGAAAAGTTAGGGTTAACACATAAAGGATAATACAAAGACAAAAATGGATGACTTATAAATTACTTTTATTTCCTTAACTTATGAATCTATAAGCTTCAATCTATGTTATCCATAGTCTACTTTCTAACATGTATTCTTAGAGGCATTTTTTTTAAATTCCATTAATAATGGTTCATACTAAGCTTTTTAATTTACCAAATCATATCCCTAGGAGTATCGTGACCAAGAGTGCATCAAGGACCGTTATCGTGTACCAGGATACCCCAGGTCAAGCTCGAAACTCCTTATCGGAGTTTTCACTCCTAGGTACATCTGTGTTAGAGCCGCCTCTACCTACTCATATCCAGACAAGGATGTATTTTCTTGATAAACCACTTAATCAATACTCACCAAAATTTAGGGATGTTTTTATTATACATAGTCTTATTTCTAAGGCTTTCACTATGGATTTCTAATCCTAATCTCAAAAATAACTAAACTTATCCTCTAATACCAACTATGACAACCATGATTTTTATTACACACTTAGAAATGATTTATTACATAAAACATTCACTTGATGCAACATAGAAGATCAAGAGGTCTGGTGTGTTTGGGTATTAGGAACATTACATAACAACTTAAAACATAAAACACAACATCTTATTGAAAAATTCCTTTACATGACCACTATATTCCCTCATACTTAGCATTGCATGGGATAACCTGAGGAAATACATAAGAAAGGGGTGAGCTATAAAGCCCAGTAAGGGAGTAAACAAGGCATAAAATGAATAAAACAATACATTTCAGTCAATAGGCATATCAATGGAGCATAAAATAACATGAAGATAAATGCATGATATATCATGATTATCATAACATGGAAATGTGGCAACAATACTTAACATGTAATTAGCATGAGCCAAGGATCATTGCACATGGATCATGAGTAAACCATCATTGAACATAAAGCATGAGTAAACCCTTGTTACACTTGAATTAGCATGAGTAAACACCCATTGCACATGACGTATCATGATACTATACTTTATCCAATGCATTGGAGCGCTATCAGGGCACACCCTTCTTAAACATTTCATTTCATGCATAAGTGTGCCACATGGATCATACAACATGGAATCAACCATCATCATTTATTACAAGGTAAAGGTATGTGTAATAAATACATGAAGATTTATAATCAATAAGTAAATGTGCATAAAGTTGAATACCCTTGATAGACAAATGAGCATGGTATTCACTACACAATGACATTGTCTTGGAAAATCAGTGCAATTTCGGCAGCGTGACAACGTGATGTAAGAATTCATAAAAATGTTTGATGAGATAGAAATATGTGTCTCATAATATTTACATGAAATGGAAAGTAAGGGGGTCATATATATATATATGTCCCAACATATGTAATGGAATTTAGATTCATAATACAAAAGAATTGCTTGAATGTAAATGAGGAGAGGGAAATTCCTTACAGAATTTTGGTATAGTAATGGGTATACATGGAGGGAATTAATGATAGATAAAGTGGTCTCCCATCATTAAAAAAAATAAATAAGTCAGTATGGGGGTGGTGCGAAATCATACCCCAACATTTATAATTGAAAATTAAAGGACATAACAATATTAAAAAACTTGGCTAAAATGAGAAAAGAAGGAATCCCTTACTTGGAAGTGTGATCCCAAAGGCTTGGGAGGGGATTGAGAGAGGATTATTGGGAGCTTGGGGTGCCTTGGGAGGATTATAGAGAGAGGAGGTCATAAGTTGGACGAACTCCAAAGGCTTTGAGTGAAGAGGAATTGGGATCTTGGGTGGGTTTATATAGGAAAGGAGGGAGAATTCTTTATTATTTAGGGTTGGGGCACCACACATTAAACTAATCAAAACCATAAACCAGCCCATGTTTTTTTCCAAAGGATAGTGGGAAAAAATATTTTTTAAGGACAATGGCCGAACTTCTTAAAATAATAGGTTTGCTTATGTGTAGGTGAGTCACACTCTCAAGGAAATCAATTTAAAAAGCTAAAATGTTTTATAAGTCTTGGAGGGTCCACTAAAGCTTTGTAAAATAAATCAAACAAACATAAAATCACATTATTTTAATGTTAAAACATATATTGGACGAACATAATGTTTATAGTATTTTATTACATCACTATTGGGTCTTTATGATGTCATAAAACACATTATATATTTAAATGATATTTAATTTTTACCCAAAAATTCAACTGTCTTAGAAAATTATGAAAAATTCACCATTAGATAATTTCGACATCCTAATTCCAAAAAATAATATTCATTTTATCTAAACAATTTTTTAAATATATGAATTTTTACTTTTAAAATAAAAACTGGCATTTATCGAAAATTCCTAGGTTTTGACAAAAACGACTTTCAAACCTTAATAAAAATTACAGCTGTATTATAAAAATTATACGATCATTTATACTTAATAAAAGTAATTTAATAATAATAACATTTTATTAAAATAATATTTAATTCAAAAATCCATTAATTTATCAAAATATATTTCTTAGTTGAATATTAACTAAAGATACTATTTGTTCTTTAAAAAACTATTTACAATGTAACAATAATAAAATAAAAGTATATTATTTATTATATAAAAAAATAATGTACATAATCATAGTGCTAGGGTCTTGTTACATAAACCCTTAAAACACCATCATAAGACCTTAGAGTAAGGTACACGATGGTGACAGACTCTTGGGGTGGCTCGGATAACATCGCTTGAGTGGTAATCTCTATCAACTTCCAATTCTCCTGTAGGTGGTTTTACTCAAGCTTAACGTATTCAAGCTCAACTTGGGCTTGGTCAAGAGAGAATCCTAATGACGCCACCTTCTTTCCGAGCACCAAAAAATGGGATTCGTAAGGGCCAAGTATACTGGATGAGGCCATCGCTTCCTTTGTCTGAGTAAATTGGATTTGTTAAATCCCTATATTTATACTAATCATGTGATCACTGTTCAATGACTATATTAACAATGATCACAATTCTTAATGGTATTTTAAAATTCAAAAAATAAAACCAAATAAGTTCATAAGTTTTACATAACCATAAGAAGACATTTAAATAGACCAAGAGGAATTTTCATTAATGAATTTTTGGGTCGTTACAAACTCTGAAATATGGATATTCCTCCCATTGCATGTTTTCAATGAATGGATATTCGAAACTCTTCATTTTATTGTCCAAGTTTTCTTTCATTCAAGATATTTCAATGATTCGATGGTATCACTACTGGAAATTCATGTTTTCCCAACAATTTTGGACTGTTGGGAAAGGCTGCAGAATCGTTGGTATATGTTATACCAACAGTTCTGCAAACCGTAGGAAAGTAAGCCGTTGGGAAAGCTTTTCCCAACGGTTTACTGTGAACCGTTGGTATAGAGTGGGGGAGAGCTAACCTATCCCAACGGTTCTGCCAAACCGTTGGGATAGTTTTTTCCAATGGTTTGGCATGAACCGTTGGGAAATCCCAAGGTTTCTCCTCTTTCCCAACAGTTCAATGAACTGTTGGTAAAAAAAGCATCAGAGAGGCTATGCCAACGGTTTGAAACCGTTGGCATAGCCTATGCTGTGAAAATTGCACAACAACCTGCAATTTGCACAACATGTCTGCAATTTGGACAGCAGACCTCATTTTGTTCATTCCCTCCCATTTCAATCCAATTATTGTACCTATAATAAACTAACACATACACATACAATTATTTTACCTTCAATAATCAACTAAAACATACATATAGAGAACAAATTCATACACATTTAACTTATAATGCATCCTAGAACTATACACATCCATAATTAAATTAGAATTCATAACGTAATTATAAACATACATAATTCATTTAGAATTCAATTTAAAATTTATATGACAATTATATGTGGAATCCGGAAGTCAATTCATAATTTGATCGGTTTTTTGTATACCATATATTTTTACCTGAAATGATGTCCATTTTAAACAAAATACATACAACTGGAGTGATACCAGCCACACTGTGCCTCATATTGAGGCAGGGTTGACTCATACATGTCATATATGACCCATAGATCATTGTGCTAAAGTATCGACACAATCCGAATGCGTTTGGTCGGTTTCCCGTATGCCACTTGATGTTTTTCAATTAAAATGACGTCATTTTGAAACAAAAGGCAGACACTTTGAGTGGTGCCGGCCACACTGCGTCTCAGATTGAGGTGGGGTTGATTCGTACATGTCACATATGACCCATGGATCGTTCTCCTAAAGTTTCAACAGAAACCGAATGCGTTTGGTCGGTTTTCCGTATGTACTTAAAATGTTGTCCATTTTAAACAAAAGAGAGCCACTTAGAGTGATTCCAGCCACAATGTGCCTCATATTAAGGCGAGGTTGACTCATACATGTCACATATGACCCATGGATCATTGTGCTAAAGTATCAACACAATCCGAATGCGTTTGGTCGGCTTTCCGTATGCCAGTTGATGTTTTTCACTTAAAATGGCGTCCCTTTGAAACAAAAGACAGACACTTTGAGTGGTGGCGGACACACTGTGCCTTAGATTGAGGCAGGGTTGACTCTTACACGTCACATATGACTCATGGATCATTGTTCTAAAGTATCGACACAATATGAATGTGTTTGGTCGGTTTTCCGTATGCCAGTTGATGTTTTTCAATTAAAATGACGTCCTTTTGAAACAAAAGGCAGACACTTTGAGTGGTGCCGGCCACACCACATCTCATATTGAGGAGGGGTTGATTCTTACATGTCACATATAACCCATGAATCGTTCTCCTAAAGTTTCAACGGAAACCGAATGCGTTTGGTCGGTTTTCCGTATGTACTTAAAATGTTGTCCATTTTAAACAAAAGAGAGACACTTAGAGTGATTCCAACCACATCGTGCCTCAGATTAAGGCGGGGTTGACTCTTACACGCCACATATGACCCATGGATCATTGTAATAAAGTATCGACACAATCCGAATGCGTTTGGTCGGTTTTCCGTATGCCAGTTGATGTTTTTCACTTAAAATGACGTCCTTTTGAAACAAAAGACAGACACTTTGAGTGGTGGCGGCCACACTGCACCTCATATTGAGGCGGTGTTGACTCGTACACATCACATATGACCCATGGATCATTGTTCTAAAGTATCAACACAATCCTAATGCGTTTGGTCAGTTTTCTGTATGCCAGTTGATGTTTTTCAATTAAAATGACGTCCTTTTGAAACAAAAGACAGACACTTTGAGTAGTGCCGGCTACACCGCATCTCAGATTGAGGTGGGGTTGATTCGTACACGTCACATATGACCCATGAATCTTTCTCCTAAAGTTTCAATGGAAACCGAATGCGTTTGGTTGGTTTTCCGTATGTACTTAAAATGTTGTCCATTTTAAACAAAAGAGAGCCACTTAGAGTGATTCCGGCCACACCATGCCTTAGATTAAGGTGATATTGACTCGTACATGTCACATATGACCCATGGATCGTTTTTCTAAAGTATCGACACAATCCGAATGCGTTTTTTCGGTTTTCCATATGCCAGCTGATGTTTTTCACTTAAAATGACGTCCTTTTGAAACAAAAGATAGACACTTTGAGTGGTGGCGGCCACACTGCGCCTCTGATTGAGGCGGAGTTGACTCGTACATGTCACATATGACCCATGGATCACTGTGCTAAAGTATCGACACAATCCTAATGAGTTTGGTCAGTTTTCCGTATGCTAGTTGATGTTTTTCAATTAAAATGACGTCATTTTGAAACAAAAGGCAGACACTTTGAGTGGTGGTGGAAACACCGCACCTCATATTGAGGCAGGGTTGACTCTTACATGTCACATATGACCCATGGACCATTTTTCTAAATTATCGACACAATCCTAATGCGTTTGGTCGGTTTTCCGTATGCCAGTCGATGTTTTTCAATTAAAATGACGTCCTTTTGAAACAGAAGACAGACACTTTGAGTGGTTCCGGCCACACCACATCTCATATTGAGGCCGGGTTGATTCGTACATGTCGCATATG
Organism: Viscum album; assembly: GCA_963277665.1. Classification (NCBI taxonomy): domain Eukaryota; kingdom Viridiplantae; phylum Streptophyta; class Magnoliopsida; order Santalales; family Viscaceae; genus Viscum; species Viscum album. The sequence goes on along the minus strand of OY728140.1, from coordinate 87,319,302 downwards.
ACCCATGAATCGTTCTCCTAAAGTTTCAACAAAAACTGAATGCGTTTGGTCGGTTTTCCGTATATACTTAAAATGTTGTCCATTTTAAACAAAAGACAGACACTTTGAGTGGTGGCGGCCACACCACACCTCAAATTAAGGCGGGGTTGACTCGTACACATTACATATGACCCATGGATCGTTGTTCTAAAGTATCGACACAATCTGAATGCGTTTGGTCAGTTTTCCGTATGCTAGTTGATGTTTTTCAATTAAAATGACGTCCTTTTGAAACAAAAGGCAGACACTTTGAGTGGTGCCAGCCACACCGCGTCTCAGATTGAGGCGGGGTTGATTTGTGCACGTCACATATGACCCATGAATCGTTCTCCTAAAGTTTCAACAAAAACCGAATGCGTTTGGTCGGTTTTCCGTATGTACTTAAAATATTGTCCATTTTAAACAAAAGACAGACACTTTGAGTGGTGGCGGCCACAACACGCATCAGATTAAGGTAGGGTTGACTCGTACACGTCACATATGACCCATGGATTGTTGTTTTAAAGTATCTACACAATCCAAATGCGTTTGTTTGGTTTTCCATATGTCAGTTGATGTTTTTCAATTAAAATGACGTCCTTTTGAAACAAAAGGCAGACATTTTGAGTGGTGCCAGCCACACCGCGTCTCAGATTGAGGCGGGGTTGATTCGTACATGTCACGTATGACCCATGAATTGTTTTCCTAAAGTTTCAACAGAAACTGAATGCGTTTGGTTAGTTTGTCGTATGTACTTAAAATGTTGTCCATTTTAAACAAAAGAGAGCCAGTTAGAGTAATTCTGGCCACACCGTTCCTCAAATTAAGGCGGGGTTGACTCGTACACATCACATATGACCCATGGATTGTTGTTCTAAAGTATCGACACAATCTGAATGCGTTTGGTCAGTTTTCTGTATGCTAGTTAATGTTTTTCACTTAAAATGACGTCCTTTTGAAACAAAAGACAGACACTCTGAGTGGTGGTGGCCACACCGCGCCTCGGATTGAGGCGGGGTTGACACATACACATCACATATGACCCATGGATTGTTGTTCTAAAGTATCGACACAATCCGAATGCGTTTGGTCGGTTTTCCGTATGCCAGTTGATGTTTTTCAATTAAAACGAAGTCCTTTTGAAACAAAAGGCAGACACTTTGAGTGGTGGCGGCCACAACACACCTCATATTGAGGCGGGGTTGACTCGTACACATCACATATGACCCATGGATCGTTGTGCTAAAGTATCAACACAATCCGAATGCGTTTGGTCGATTTTCCGTATGCCAGTTGATGTTTTTCAATTAAAATGATGTCCTTTTGAAACAAAAGGCAGACACTTTGAGTGGTGCCGGCCACACCGCATCTCAAATTGAGGCGGGGTTGATTCTTACACGTCACATATGACCCATGAATCGTTCTCCTAAAGTTTTAATGAAAACCAAATGTGTTTGGTCGGTTTTCCGTATGTACTTAAAATGTTGTCCATTTTAAACAAAAGATAGACACTTTGAGTGGTGTCAGCCACACCACGCCTCATATTAAGGCGGGGTTGACTCTTATATGTCACATATGACCCATGAATCATTCTTCTAAAGTATCGACACAATCCAAATGCGTTTGGTCAGTTTTCCATATACAAGTTGATGTTTTTCACTTAAAATGATGTCCTTTTGAAACAAAAGGCAGACACTTTGAGTGGTGGCGGCCACAACGCACCTCATATTGAGGCGGAGTTGATTCGTACACGTCACATAGGACCCATGGATCTTTGTGCTAAAGTATCGACATAATCCTAATGCGTTTGGTCGGTTTTCCGTATGCCAGTTGATGTTTTTCAATTAAAATGGCGTCCTTTTGAAACAGAAGGTAGACACTTTGAGTAGTGCCGGCCACACCGTGTCTTAGATTGAGGCGGGGTTGATTTTTACACATCAAATATGACCCATGAATCGTTCTCCTAAAGTTTCAACGAAAACTGAATGCTTTTGGTCAGTTTTCCGTATGTACTTAAAATATTGTCCATTTTAAACAAAAGACAGACACTTTGAGTGGTGGCAGCCACACCGTGCCTCAAATTAAGGCGGGGTTGACTCGTACACATCACATATGACCCATGAATAGTTGTTCTAAAGTATCGACACAATATTAATTCGTTTGGTCGGTTTTCCATATGCCAGTTGATGTTTTTCACTTAAAATGACGTTCTTTTGAAACAAAAGATAGACACTTTGAGTGGTTCCGGCCACACTGCATCTCGGATTGAGGCGATGTTGACTCGTACACGTCACATATGACCCATGAATCGTTCTCCTAAAGTTTCAATAGAAACCGAATGCGTTTGGTCAGTTTTCCGTATGCCAGTTGATGTTTTTCAATTAAAATGACGTCGTTTTGAAATAGAAGACAGACACTTTGAGTGGTGCCAGCCACACCGCATCTCAGATTGAGGCGGGGTTGATTCATACACGTCACATATGACCAATGGATCGTTCTCCTAAAGTTTCAACGGAAACTGAATGCGTTTGGTCAGTTTTTCGTATGTACTTAAAATGTTGTCCATTTTATGAGAATCCTCATGTGTCTATTAGTGGAATGGTATTTACTTAAAATCTTGTGAACATTCATATAAAATATTTTTATATCATTCTTAGTATGGTTTAGATTTTAGTTTATCATGCTATGAAACATTTCGGAGCTAACAATGTCATGCCCAATGAATACATCTCTTTTATAACATACCAAGAATCTATGATATTGATTAGATGTGTAAATGTGATTTACATTGATTATCATGATGAAAATAAATAAAATATATATTATATATTTTCTAGTATTAAATGAAATCAAGGAGGGTGGGGGGGGGGTTGTCCGGTGGGTATCCGGGGGGCTGTCTGGGGACCAAGGAGGAGGGTGGGGGGCTGTGCGGGGGGTGTTCGGGGGGTTGTCCGGGGTCCAAGGAGGAGGGTGGGGGGGATGTCTGGGGGGATGTCCGGGGGGCTGTCTGGGGTCTAAGGAGGAGGGTGGGGGGCTGTCTGGGGGGCTGTTCGGGGGGCTGTCTGGGGGCTGTCTGGCGGTGTTCGGGGGGTTGTCCGGGGTCCAAGGAAGAGGGTGGGGGTGCTGTCTGGGGGGCTATCTAGGGGGATGTCCGAGGTCCAGGGAGGAGTGTGTGTGGGGGGGGGGGCTGTTCGGGGGGCAGTCCGGGGGGCTGTCTGTGGTCCAGGGAGGAGGGTGGGGGGGCTGTCTGGGGGGCTATTTGGGGGGCTGTCTGGGGGCTGTTTGGGGGGTGTTCGAGGGGTTGTCTGGGGTCCAAGGAAGAGGGTGGGGGGGGGGATGTCTGGGGGGCTGTCTAGGGTCCAGGGAGGAGGGTGGGGGGGGGGGGCTATCCGGGGGGCTGTCTGGGGGCTGTCCGGGGGGTGTCTGTGGTCCAAGGAGGATGGTGGGGGGTTGTCCAGGGTCCAGGAAGGAGGGGGGTTCCCAAACACACAACCACTAAAAGACAACAACATCCATAAAAACAGATAATATATAAAAATAACTCAACTCCAATACTAATAGTTTGTTCATGGATTGTAAAAATATTTAATTTCATTAAGTATAGACAAAAACATTTATTTTTAAATTTGAGATTAATAATAAAGTATGTCAATGATAACGACATTACTGAATTAAACTTGTGACTTATCTAACATTTTTATGGATGTCTACACATGCCAGAATGGGTAGTGAAAAGCACCCCACCCTCATAAAAGTGAGTATTGTCCAATAAGGACACATAATATACATCGTACAATGAGAACCATATTTAATTGTCCCTAAAGTTATATTAGTACAGTCATCTTAGGGGAAATGGAATATATGATCCTGATTAATTGATGAATTCAAAAGCTCGTATTTCATATGTTGGACACTTTCTAAGGTAAGAAATCATGTGAGGATGGGTTTACATCATTCAATTTCTTACATGCTAGTGAAAATGAAGGCTTAAATTAATGACTTGAGTTCACTGATTAAATGAGGGTAGAGGTTTCATACGCTGTGTAAACAGAATGATTAAATAAGGTTAGAGGTTGCATACACTGTGTATGGTGGGGGAGTCTCAGCCGATTTAGAAACTAAAATAAATTCCCATCATAGGTAACAATAAGAAACATCACCATCAAAAGAAAATCCAAATAAAAAAGGACTAAAAACATCAAACATTTCAAGAATTCACTACTATGCAAGGTTTATCCACATGTTTAGCAGTAATTATATGTCTTAATCATGAACCACCTCTACAGCTCCCAGTTTTCACCAATAAACATAAGGTAAATATATCAAAATATCTTTAAAACAACTCATTAATAGGCTCAAAACTTAAATATAATCTTGAACCAACCATGGAATCTCTTTCACAACACATTATCACACACCAGTTATCTCATGTGTTACTAAATACCAAACATAGTCACCTAGTGTACTATAACAAATTACATTACACAAGCCTTATTAAAAAAAAATTCATTTTAATAAATCACTTTCCTCAAGTAATTTTAAAGAAAACATTCATAAAAACTTTGCTAAAAATTATTAAACACATATAAATAAATTTCCAAGTAACAATTAATTACAAGATGGAAAAAAGCATAAAATCACATTCTTAGAAAATCTAGAATACAACAACAATGAATTTGAGATGCTTCTTCTTCGATGGAGGGTTAAGGATTTAATTAATTAAATGGATTGGAATGGATAAAGTCTAGATTAAATAAAAACACAAAAAAATGATATACACATCAAATTCAAAACTTAAAACTAAAATATGATATGAATAACAATAAAAAAAGGTATCACTTAAATATTTTATGTGTATGAAGAATAAAATACCTGATTTGAGACTATTTGGATGTAGTTTGACAGGTTTGGATGAGGGAATTCATGAGAGCAGCGGAGCCCTGGACAGATTAGGGTTCTGTCACGAATGGGGGAGAGAGCGGCCGATTGAGTATTTGGGGGAAAGATTTCCCAACGGTTTTTAAAAATCATTGGGAAAAGGGGTGTCCAAGAGACCCTTTACCAATAGTTTAAACAAACCGTTGGTAAAGGGTGACCATTTCCCAACAGTTCTTGTAGAACCGTTGGGAAATGGTGTCTTGGACACCCCCTTTCCCAACGGTTCTCTTGAACCATTGGGAAAGGGTGCCTTGGACACCCCTTTCCCAATGGTTTACTAAAACCGTTGGTAAAGAAGCGTTGGGAAAACATGAATTTCTAGTAGTGTATGTTAATTACCAACTATACTCATCCTTTTTATAATATAAAGTAAGCCTAGATATTTAGATATGAATATTTAAATCATAACAGATTATTCTTGAGAAGTGATCATGAATGCCCACCGACATGAGATTATTTATTCATATATCTATTCCAATTATCATGAAATCACATATTCCACAAAAGTACAATTAGATAGAATATACATCCTAGAGGGCGAGTGCTCTTTATTTTTTCGAAGTCGATTGGCTTGGCGAGCATAGTTTGATATTCTACTAAGGCCATGTGGTGGGCCTTACAAGATTTTCTATTCTTGCAGACTAGTTTGCTTCCATGATTTAGTTTAGAGTCTTTTAGCTTGGAAATTATATTACTGTATTTCAGGGTATTTTAGTTCAAAACTTTTATCACTATAGTTTAGGGTCTTTCAGATCAGAACTTCTATCACTTTAGTTTAGGGTATTTTAGCTCAGACCTTTTATCACTATATTTTAGGGTCTTTTAGCTTGGACCCTGTATCACTGTAGTTTAGGGTATTTTTAGCTCATACCTTAGTATACCATGCAGCAAAGTCTTACTACTAGGACTTGATCATTGATCATGTAATATGGTACAAACCTTCCAAGTATGACAAAAAATATACTAAGATGCTGAGTTCTTCCGTGGTGTTGCCGAGGCTCATGAGGATTAGAGCTCTATTCCTGGAAGGAGGAGATGCCTTTGGTTAGTAGGTCAAAATCCTTATGCATCGGTAGCATTGACAAAAAAAGGTGTGTTCACTCTTTTCCAAGGTTTATATATGATTTATGGGAGTAATATTGTAAAGAACTGGATCCAGAGCCTCATAACTAGTGCCCCATATCCGGTTCGCCACATGACCTCAAGTGCGTTTCCCTAAACGCCAGAGGTTGCCGACTAGCAGTGAGGGCCTTGGTGAGTTGGTGGGGAAACTATGCCCTCATTGGGTAAAACATACAACATAAGAACAAACATGCACAATAGCGGAAGCAGTAAACAACATACAACAACTGAAACTAAAAGTAGAAGCAATGTCTGATATAATAATGATGCAGTATGATACATGCATCTATGGAAAGCAGTAAACAAATCAACGTGCTGAAATAAAACTGAAACCAAATACTAAAAGTAAACAGTAACTCCAACAGCATCGCGAGCCAAAGCCTGGTCGCATGCTCTCCAGCTCCAACCAGTAATCAAGTACCTGAGGTGGAAGGGCCAAAATCCCCATCCACACCTACAATCAAAAAGTCTGTTTAGGCCAAAAGGCAGGACCCAAATAGGGTGTGAGACTAATACCAATAGGCAACCACCACAAGATTTGTGCCGTACTATCAGTGAGTAATATAGAAAAAATAAAGGAAATAAATACAGTAATTAACCAGAAGTACACCAGTAAAAATCCTACCAATTACCATTCACATTCATTTAATTAAACAACCAGGGAAACTAGAAAATCTCTCTATTCCAAGGTAAAGCAAGTAACACAGCAGGTAACTCAAAAGGACTACCTAACCCACAAGCAGTACAAACCCAAGCTTGTTCTTTGGCTTGGTGGACTCGTCACAACCAACCAAACAAAATTCACATTGACTCTCTGGGTTGCTCAAACTAGCAGACCCCTATAGTCCAGTAATCAAACAAGGCACAAACACTCTGGGAAGCTCTCACGTCAATTCCCCTATGGTCTTGCAACAATATCTATAGAATCTATGACGAAGCACTTACGTCTAATTCCTCCTGTGGTCTTGATACATGTGTAAACTAAGAACACTCTTGGGAAGCACAAAGTTCTATTCCCGTAGGTCCTGCGTACGAAACTAAAAACAACAGACCCTCTACGGAAGCACTTAATCGTCTATTCCCTCTTTGATCTCCCGCACCAGGTTATCAAAACCTTGAGCAGTCCAGTCGAGCGTAATCGATTGTCAGCAGCCCTAAGTAAGTTCAACAACTACTTGGCTAAAATCTATAAGCATCAAAAGCATTTAAACAGTAGGAAACACATGCAATCAGTTATAACAAGTAAACTATAAATTGAAATAGGTTTTGCCTCACAGGCAACGGTTCTAAACGGCGATAAACAACCAAACAGGGAAAAACACCCATGGGGTGACCCTCAAACATGCAACCAAGCTAACAAGAAATCTAAGGCAAATAAATAATAGGATCAAAATCCCAAACTCGGGATACCCGATACATGGGTATCCGACACTTTTTCAACCAAAACCCAAGGACATTTAGCGTAGGGAAACAAACCACCTATCTCGATTCTAGGAGATCGATATAAGTGAACCACGACGATTGATTCTCCTTAGAACATCGAAGATCTGAGAAAACATCCAAAACACTCAACCCATGATAACTTGAAAACACGGAGGAATCATGGAACAAGGCTAAAGTAGAAGAGAGAGCTTACCGAGGTGATCCCAATGCAATCGATGGTGGATGAAACAGAGATCGAACGACATATGGGGGCTCGGAGAAGGATCGTGGCCGTACGGGAGCTTTCGGCCGAACGAAACCTAGAAGAAGGTCATTCTAGCGATTAGGCGTGACCCCAGTGCGTTTAGTGAAAAAAAAGAAGATACACAGCGTGTACTTCTGGGGTACATGGCGTGTACTCTATTTTTCTATACTTCGATTTAAGCTACCTCCATATCAACCCTACACACCATGTGTGTGGTCCGGATATGGTTAGTACACAGCTTCGAGCGGCAAAGGAGTACATAGCGTGTACTCTGAAAGTACACGGCATGTACTTCAAAAATTTCTAGAAACTCCTCTTTTCTCAAAAATGACCAGAAAAGGAAAAACATACCTGAAATGAAGATCCGGGTTCTTACAAAATTCCCCCATTAAGGAAATTTATCCCTGAATTTCCCTAACGAGGCGTAGAAGAAGAAACCCCAAATAGCTCTGACCACTACGATCGTACATCAGGCTTCTGCTCCCAAGTCTCGTTCTGCACTCGCCCGTGCTTCCATAGCACTTGTACTAGAGGAACAGACCGACCATGGAGAACTTTCGTACTGCGACCGACAATCCGGATGCGATGCTCCTCAAACGACGTATCTACTTCAAGATCAACCTCCTCAGGTTGAAAGACATGAGATGGGTTTGAAAAGTAACGTCGGAGCTGGGAAATCTGGAAGACGTCGTGCATAGCCCGGTACCTGTGAGGTAACTGCAACCGATAGGCAACCGGCCCAAATCTCTCCAGCACCTCAAACGGCCCGACGTACTGTGGTGAAAGCTTACCCTATCTCCGAATCCTCTTATGTACCAACCTCGGTGCGACACACAGTAAAACCTGATCCCTGACCTCGAACTCTAGAGGTCGTCTTCGTTGATCAGCATAAGACTTCTGCCGAGACTGTGCTATAGCCATCCTCTTCCAAATCAACTCTATCTACTCTAAGGTCTCCTGAACAAGACGAGGTCCCAGGAAAGCAACCTCTCCTGCCTCCAGACAGCATAAAGGTGATCGACATGGCCTACCGTCAAGGCCTCGTAAGGTTCCATCTGAATAGTCGCCTGAAAACTGTTGTTGTAGGCGAACTCCAAAAGAGGGATATGCTTCTCCCAAGAACCGCCAAAGTCCAAAATGCAAGATCGGAGCATATCCTCTAGCACCTGGATCGTACACTCAGACTGGCCATCAGTCTGGGGATGGTATGTTGTACTCAAAAGTACTTATGTACCAAAATCCCTCTGAAGCCCCTGCCAGAACCGATAAGTAAAGCACGCATCCCTGTCTGAAATAATGGAGTGTGGAACTCCATGCAGACGTACAATATCTCAGATGTAAAGTCATCCCAGATCATCAACACTGAAGGTCTACTTAATCGGCAAGAAGTGAGAAACCTTCGTAAGCCTATCAACGAAAACCCAAACAACATCGTTCCCTCAAGGCGACCTCGGCAATCCGGTCACGAAGTCCATCGTAACATTGTTCCACTTCCACTCCGGAATGGGTAACTATTGTAAAAGCCCTACTGGTCGTTGATGCTCTGCTTTCACCTGTTGACAATTAGAACATCTCATGACAAAACCAGCAACATCTCTTTTTATACCTAGCCACTAGTACTGGAGATGTAGATCACGATACATCTTGGTGATGCCAGGATGAACTACCCAAACTGAGGAATGAAAATCCCACATCATCTCCTCACGTATGTCTGATGGCACCCATACATGTCCCTAGAAATGAAAGATCTCATCCTCACCCACTGTCCATCCAGGAAGAGGGTCCTCTCCTGACACACTCTCCCGAAGGACTAAGCCCTCTGAATCTGATAGCTTCCTCATCCGCACCCGATCAATAAGAGTAGAGGTAACAACCACAAAAGAGACAAAGGTCTGTCCCTGTCTGTCGTGCACCTCCAAGTGCATCTCAGATAATAGATCCATGAGCTTCCACTCACTGCTGGCCTCCCAAACTGCCTGAATCTGAGTTCTCCTACTCAACGCATCAGCCACTGCATTGCCTTTCCCGGGCGTATAAGCAATCTCAAAGTCAAAGGACTGTAGGTACTCAAACCACCTCTGCTATCTCAGATTTAAGTCACACTGCATGAAGATATACTTGAGGCTCTTTTGGTCAGTATATACCACAAAATGATCTCCCAACAGATAGTGTCTCAAAAAATGAAAAGCATGAACAACAACAGCTAACTCCAGGTCGTGCGTAGGATAGTTCTTCTCATGTGGTCTCAACTGCCGAGACCTGTAAGAAACGAACCCATCTCCCTGCATAAGCACAGCTCCCATCCTGATACCTGAAGAATCACAGTAAATAGTATAGCCCTTGCCCGGTTCTGGTAAGACCTGTATCGGTGCTGACGTCAACCTCCCCTCCAGCTCCTGAAAAGATGACTCACAAGAATCTGACCATAAAAACTTTTCCCCCTTCTTGGTCAGACCTGTCAGCAGTGCTGTTAGGCGTGAAAAGTCCTGTATAAACCGCCTGTAGTAACCAGCCAACCCCAAGAAACTCCGTACCTCGAAGACATTCTTCACCTGCTCCCATGTAACTACCACTATCACCTTTTCTGGGTCTACTGATACTCCTGTCTCTGAGATAACATGACCCAGGAAGTGAATCTCATCCATCCAGAAGTGGAAATTTGAGAGCTTAGCATATAACTGATGTTCTATCAGTGTAATCAATACGATATCAAGATGGGTAGCATGGTCATGTAGAGTATGAGAGTAAACCAAGATATCGTCCATGAAAACCACCAAGAAGGAATCCAAGAAAGGATGGAAAAATCTGTTCATCAGTGCCATGAAAACTGTTGGCATGTTCGTGAGACCGAACGACATAACCAAGTACTCGTACTGACTATATCTGCTCCGGAAGGCTGTAATAGGTATATACAATGGTCTGATGCACAACTGATGATAGCTGGATCTCAATTCGATCTTTGAGAACACCATGTCTCCTTGAAGCTGATCAAAAAGATCATCAATCCTCAGTAAGGGATATCGGTTCTTGACCGTCAACTGGTTCAGCTTCCGATAGTCCACACAAAGCCGTAAGGTACCATCCACCTTCTTCGCAAACAACACTGGCGAACCCCAAGGGGAAGTACTGGGTCAGATAAACCCTTTGCCTGCAACTCCTCCAACTATTTCTTGAGCTCTTGCAACTTAGGCGTCACCATTATATAAGGAGGTATGGATACCGATGATGCTCTTGGCACAAGCTCAATAGAGAAGTCTACCTCTCGCTCTGGAGGCAACCCTGAAAAGTTTTCTAGAAAGACATCCAGAAAAAGATCAACTACCAGAGGAAAATCTATCTGAGAAGTCCCCTGGTCATCCAGATATATACTATAAATCTGGGATGTAACACCGCCCAACCCATGATGCTACAGTCCAGCTCTGCTCGCCTAGGCATCCCATTCGCCCTTGTGAAGAAAAGATCCACCCTCTGGTGATGTGAAACTCACCCTTCGACGATAGCAGTCGACAAAGGCCTGGAAGGAAACTAACCAGTCCATCTCGAGAATGACATCATATCCCATCATCTCAAGGACATAAAGATCCCACAAGAAGTGACACCCACCAATCTCAAGGGGGCACTCCTTACACTGACGCACACTAGCAGTTCTAAGTCCCAAGGGAGTGTCTAGTGTCATCATATCCTCAGAAGTAAAGACAATAATTCTAAGTATTTCCACAGTGTGCATAGAAGCAAAGCTATGAAAAGCTCCGATATCGAAAAGTGCAGAAGATAAAATTGAGGCTACTAAGATCGTACCATGAATTGTGGAAGGTCCAGGATCTCTCCCCTGATGAGTCTGCTCTACCACAAACGTTTGGCCAGTACCGCGACCCTATGTAGTAGCCTGATATCCCTGAGCTGGTCCTCCCTGAGCCTAACCACTACATCCACAACCTCTACCCTGACCTGAACGACCTGAAGAAATCCAACCCCTAGTCTGCTGCGGAACTGGTAATCCTGCTCCTGTATGAGGAGTAGAAACAGATCCTCCTTCACTGGCCACTAGAAGAAGAACCCTGCAAAAACACTGTAGATGACCCATCTTGCCACAAGATCAGCACTCTACTGGGTCTCTCAGGCACTGAGGCTTCTTATTCCCACTCTTTACACACTGATAACACACCACCTGGTTCCCATAAGGAAGATCCCATTTACCAGAAGAAATACCTCACTTCCTCGAGTCACCTCGAGTAGACTCTTGGTGGCGCTTCCTGCTATTAGTATGAAATGAATCAGCATTGGATGCTGAAACACCCTGGTCAAAAGCTCCAGTCTTCCTCAGATTTCATTTAGTGATCATCTTCTGGTTAACTATCAGAGTAATAGAAGTCAACTGGAAGACGTTCACCTGTGATCTGATCTCTGTTTTGAGGCCTTCCTCAAACATCCTTGCCAAAAACAGCTCGTCATTTCCCAGAACAGGAGTGAAGCACTGTAACTCAGTGAAACAAGAGGAATACTCCATAACCGAAAGAGTACCCCACTGCAGGTTCATGAACTCTCTGGCTCTGTCGGCCCTCAGTGTCGCCGAATAGAAGTAGTTGTAGAACGTACACTAGAACTCATCCCAAGCCATTGTCCATTGGTGCCCTGCCTGCGAAACTACATCCCACCATCTCTTGGCAGAATCTCGCAGCATATAAGTCACGAGCTTCACCCTTCTGTCTGGGGGTGTCTCCAGATGCTTGAAGATGGAAATCATGGTTTCTAGCCATGACTCTATAGCCTGAGGTCCTCCATCCCCTGTAAAAGTGGGAGGATGCTGCTGCTGAAAAACCCGCGTCAACTCTGCCATAGATGGGGCAGGATGCTGAGCTCCCTGGAAGGTCTGCATGAATCTCATGAAACCCTCTCTAAACTGAGCATCTACACTAGTTTCTGGAATCACTATAGGTACCATGTCCGGAACGATCGGCGGAACTACTGGTAGTCCCTGGTCTTCCGTATCAGGCGTACAGTCACTGCTCGGTTCCTAACGTACAACGAGAGGACGTCTTGGTGCCATAGCTCTGAAAGGTCAAAAGCATACCTCAGGTTTAGGATTAAAAAGTATAGAAAACACAAGGGTACAAAACAGAAACAGGAGAGAGAAACACTTAAGTTTGCAAAACAAAACTACACAGCGTGTATCTAAACTACACGGCGTGTTTGTTTAATCCATTCACATGGGCATGTACTTCTGCCACTAATGGTTGTGTAACACCCCAGACTACATGGCATGTTGTCACAACACACGACATGTACTTGAACTCCACTCCCCTGCCCAAGTCTCTTTACATGACTAACCTACACGGTCCCCTTAATCCTAAACTACACGACATGTTCACTAAGGACACGACGTGTACTAGACAGGTTCGACGACCCGTGTAGAAGGTTACATGGCCGGCTACATAGATGACCCTTACACGGCGTGTTCCGAACAAACACGTTGTGTATAGGAGAAGATAACACCAACTCGTTTTGTTCGAGACAGGTCCGGGTACCTAGAACAAGGCTACATGGCATGTTCTTAAAAAACACGGCGTGTACTACACAAGCTTCCACGACCCGTGTTGTTAGTGACACGACTGGGTACACGGTTGACTACTACACGACGTGTACTTATCGTACACGGTGTGTCCCCGAAGACTTTCTACAACCCCGTGTTTCTGTTCACACAGTCAGTAACATGGTTTAAAAACTACACGACATGTATTAATAAGGTACACATTGTGTATTCTGGGTTTTTCTGGGCAGTAGCTCAGAAACTGCACCGAACACCATAAACACTGAAAAACAAACATCTATGTGCCAAATTCCGATACGTGGGGGCCCATACTCCCCTCGAATCAAATCTTGGCGTCATAACAATGCATACAACAAGTAAAAAGCATAACAATCCAATGATCTGCCAAATTCCGATCCTCGAGGGCCCATAACACCTCTAAGAAAAAAGTTTGGCGTCCATGATAAATTAACTGCAAAAATAAAAACACCCTATCAACATAGCGGTATTTCTATCACAGAAACTATCACAACATCATTCATAATCTATCACTACATCTATCACAACATCATGAAATCTCTAATGCACCCTAGATGACATGGAAAAAGGCACGACATGTGATTTCCTAACCAGTGCCTATATGATGCATGAGATGTCATACCCTTATCTCACCAGGTTTCAACAAAATAGAACCACAATAATATGAACTGTAACATCACAAAACATGTGCATCACCCAACAGTGAAATATAATAAACTGTAACACTTGCAAAAATTGAAAATTTCAATTACGAGGTAATATAGATTTTCCCTGTACATGGGTTAATTACTCCCGGGCACAGTTAAGTACTAACTACCCATTCCTTCCTCTCCCTGTCTATTGTCACAAAATAGTAAGGCAACAGAAAAGAAAGAAAACCTCCTCTGATACCACTTTGTAACAACCCGGATCCGGAGCCTCATAACTGGTTCCCCGTACCCGGTTCGCCACATGAACTCAAGCGCGTTTCCCCAAATGCCAGAGGCTGCCGACTAGTAGCAAGGGCCTTGGTGAGTCGGTGGGGAAACTATGCCCTAATTGGGTAAAGCATACAACGTAAGAACAAACATGCACAATAGCGGAAGCAGTAAACAACATACAACAACTAAAACTAAAAGTAGAAGCAATGTCAGATATAATAATGATGCAGTAAAATACATGCGTCTATGGAAAGCAGTAAACAAATCAATGTGCTAAAATACAATTGAAACCAAATACTAAAAGTAAATAGAAACTCCAGCAGCATCGTGAGCCAAAGCCCGGTCCCATGCTCTGTAGCTCCAACCAGCAATCAAGTACCTGAGGTGGAAGGGCCAAAATCCCTATCCACACCTGCAACCAAAAAGTCTGTTTGGGCCGAAAGGCAGGACCCAAACAGGGTGTGAGACTAATCCCAGTAGGCAACCACCACAAGATTTGTTCCCTACTGTCAGTGAGTAATATAGCTAAAATAAAGGAAATAAATACAGTAATGAACTAGGAGTACACCAGTAAAAATCCTACCAATTACCATTCACATTCATTTAATTAAACAACCAGGGAAACTAGAAAAGCTCTCTATTCCAAGGTAAAGCAAGTAACACAGCAGGTAACTCAAAAGAACTACCTAACCCACAACCAGTACAAACCCAAGCTTGTTCTTTGGCTTGGTGGACTCATCACAAACAACCAAACAAAATTCACACTAACTCTCTGGGTAGCTCAAACTAGCAGACCCCTATAGTCCAGTAATCAAACAAGGCATAGACACTATGGGAAGCTCTCATGTCAATTCCCCTATGGTCTTGCAACAATAGCTACAGACTCTCTGAGGAAGCACTTACATCTAATTTTTCCTGTGGTCTCGATATGTGTGTAAACTAAGAACACTCTTGGGAAGTACAAAGTCCTATTCCCATAGGTCCTGCATATGAAAATAAAACCAATAGACCCTCTAGGGAAGCACTTAATCGTCTATTCCCTCTTTGATCTCCCGCACCAGGTTCTCACATCCCTGAGCAGTCCAGTCGAGCGTAATCGACTATCAGCAGCCCTAAGTAAGTTCAACAACTACTTGGATAAAATCTACAAGCATCAAAAGCATTTAAACAGCAGGCAACACATGCAATCAGTTATAACAAGTAAACTAGCAATTGCAATAGGGTTTGCCTCACAGACAACGGTGCCAAATGGTGATAAACAGCCAAACAGGAAAAAACACCCATGGGGTGACCCTCAAACATGCAACCAAGCCAACAAGCAATCTAAGGAAAATAAACAATAGGATCAAAATCCCAAACCCGGGATACCCGATACATGGGTATCTGGCACTTTTGCAACCAAAACTCAAGGACATTCAGCGTAGGGAAACAAACCACCTACCTCGATGCTAGGAGATCAATATAAGTGAACCAAGATGATTGATTCTCCTTAGAACATTGAAGATCTGAGAAAAATTCCAAAACGCTCAACCCATGATAACTTGAAAACGCTAAGGAATCATGGAACAAGGCTAAAGCATAAGAGAGAGCTTACTGAGGCGATCCCAACGCATTCAACAGCGGCTGAAATGGAGATCAGACGACAGATTGGGGGCTCGGAGAAGGATCATGGCCGTATGGGAGCTCTCGGTCAAATGAAACCTAGAAGAAGGTCGTTCTGGCGATTAGGCGCGACCCCAGTGCGTTTAGTGAAAAAAAAGAAAATACACGGCGTGTACTTCTAGGGTACACAGCGTGTACTCTATTTTTCTGTACTCTGCTTTAAGCGGCCTCCATCTTACCCCTACACACTGTGTGTGTGGCCCAGATACGGTCAACACATGGCTTCAAGCAGCAAAGGAGTACACGACATGTACTCTGAAAGTACACGACGTGTACTTCAAAAATTTCCAGAAACTCCTCTTTTCTCAAAAACAACCAGAAAAGGAAAAACATACCTAAAACGAAGATCTGGGTTCTTACAAATATTGGTTATGGGTGAAATACTAGGGAAGCCAGGCTGACTTGGATAGTTGGAATGTGGATGATGTGAATCATGTGCCCAAGAGCTTGAACTGATGGATAATAGAATGGGGTATACATACCAGGGATGAACCAAGATAACCTAAGGTTTCGAGTTCCTTCATGGTGTCACTGAGGTTCATGTGGATTGTATTTCCTTTCTTATAAGGAGAGGACACATCTATTTGTTAGGTTTAAGACCTTTATTCATCGATATCATGGTTAATCAAAGGTATCCCCACCTTTCTACAAGGGAAATGAAAGAATTGTGATGAATCTAGTGCTTGGGCAATGAAGTTGGGTATGAAGTAAAAAAAATCCAATATGGTTTCTGAAACCCTAGGGAAATTTATTTATTAATTTTTAAAACTCAAGCCCTATTCTATGTAGTTTTGAATCACTAGGTGTAGTCCATCAAAAGGTTCATGAATGGAGTGTTTCATTACTTTCTTGAGAAAGGGTATAACACATGATGACATAACATTGATGATATGGAAT
The DNA here is from genome assembly GCA_963277665.1 of Viscum album. NCBI lineage: Eukaryota > Viridiplantae > Streptophyta > Magnoliopsida > Santalales > Viscaceae > Viscum > Viscum album. The sequence continues at coordinate 87,302,492 of OY728140.1, read as the reverse complement.
ACTCTTTAATAGTCTAGTTATGAGGATTGTAATTCCTGGTCTTAGGAATATATAAGTTAACTGGAGATGGGAACTGGTGGGTATAGGTCAACCATCGATGATATGAGCCTAACTATTCCATGCGGTCAAGATGACAACTCCTATATTTAAGGGGGGCCTTCCTTGGATCCAATGGTCTTTTCAGAAGAGAAAGTACCTTTTACTAGTCTACTATGGGGAGGTTTCATTAGCTTAGACTTTAAAGTCATGAAGGTGGTTCATGAAATATGTAATATTCAAGAAAGTTTTGAGCACATGAAAAGTTGTGTCACTGCCTAGAGAACATGTTATCGTGGTGATTATATGTGAAAAAACATTACTTTAACTTTTTCCTAGACCAGGGGGTCTAGCGAGCATAGATTTGATTTTACTAGGGCTACAAAGTAGGCACTATGAGATTTATTCCTTATTTAGTTGTGCCCTAATTTTTTCCTAAACTCTGTAGATGAAGAGTTTAGAAAGAAAAGACTTGGACTTTTTCTCAGACCGCCCTTTACGGGTTTTCAACCTGACAAGTGTTGTGTCTCTTTCTCTATTAGTTTAATGTCTTTCGATTTGGACCATTATAGGATAGAGTTTAAGTTCATACAACTTTGACCAAAGTGGAGATATTTTATGGACATGACACACATGGACCTAATATAGGGGATGTCACACAATAACTAATTTGGATACCCATGGTCAAGAGTACCCCAACATCCTTACGAGCGAGAGATGGAAATGTTTTAAATCAAAAATCAAGGTTCTCAGGTCTTCAAAAATGATATGGGAAAATCATACCAAGGATGGATCAGAACACCCTCAGGTGCTGAGCTCCACCATGATGACTTTGAGATCATAAGGATTATAAATCCATCCTTATAGATCCAAGAAATCTCTCATTTCTAGGTCTTATCCCTTATGCATCAATATCATGGTCAAACAGAGAGATCTATTTTCCTTTCCAAGGGCTATGAAATGTTTGCAGCAACCCTAGGAACTCAATACACGAAGTTTTGTATATGGATTGAGGTGATTAAAAGATGGAGGAAGCACCCCGTACTCTGGTTGATCGGGGTGAGGATCTTGTGGTCCTTTGATAAGGAATGGTAATGGGTGATGGCCTACACATTTTAATTTCATATAGCGGGGACATATTTGTTACACAGTTTTAATGTCATGCGACCAAGATGTTTTCCTTGCAATTTAATATCATGCGTTAAGGTTGTATTTGTTTCCTTGTAGTTTAATGTAATGCGGTAAGGACATGAGAACTGACATGAATCATTGTGCATGATATATTATATAAAAAAGCAGGTTGTAGTTTGGTTTAACTCATGAATAGGAAAAATGATCTTGTATGAATCAACCCATATGTGGTTTGGGGTTTATTTATTCATCAGTTGTTGTATCTAGACACATGATTGAAGATCCGAGCATCACTACATACCATTTTATGAAATGAATCAATCCACATGTAGTTATTGAAAGGGAAACTCTCTATACAGGCCTAACCCATACGTATAGGTGGGAATTTTTTACGTTGATTATTGTAGTTGGGACCAGGATTGGAGATCCAAGCATCACTACATATCTTGTGATGACTGGAATCAAGTCACACATAGTTCTTGAGTAACCGTGCATTTTAACGTCATGCATCAAGGATGCTGGATTCCTAACATAAAAGGGGTATTATAGCTGAACCCAAAGATGTAAATTTGGGTGTCACTATCTATCCCACAATTAGGAACCAAGCCACACATATCTATTGAATGGATGTGTGGTGGGAGACCAGCACAAAAAATAGTGGTCCTCTTGAGCAAGGTCCATATGAATGTGAAAATTTATGTCATGTAAGGGACATCAACTAAGTAGTTTAACGCCATGTGATGAGGACTCATTGTATGACTTTTATGGTCTTTCATTCATGTCAAAGATGAAACTATCGTGAACTATTATGCCTTGTTTTTTAGGTAATCCTTTACTAAAATTCCTAATCTCACGTGATCTATGGTCAGTGTGAGAAATAATGAATGGAAAGGGTTCATCTCACTATGTAGAGGTGTTTAGGGATAGGACATGGGAATTTTGTATCATGTTGTGGATGGACCAAGATATATGATTGAGGATCCCCTACATATATCATTGAGATAATAATCATATTGTACGTAGTTCTAGAAAACCCATGCAGTTTAACGACATGAAAAAAGGATGTTAGCCATGTAGTTTATTATTATGCAGTAAGGATGTAGGTCACTCGACATGAATAAAGATGGATGTCATGGACCCATGAAATTTTACGTCATGCGACAAGGACATTTGATGTGTATTTTAATGTCATGTGGTAAGGACAAGGATCACTAGACGTGAAAGGAATTAAATTCTATGGCTGGGCCCAAGAATAGAGGTTCGAGCATCACTAAGTATCATGGGATTGAAAAAATCAATCCATATGTAGTTATAGAGAACCATGTAGTTTGGTGTCATGTATAAATGATATGATTCATACATTTTAGGATCATGTGGTAAGAACATGAGATGTCAAGCAGTTTAAAGTCTTACTTTTAGGACTTGTGATGATTTTCAGTTTAACATCTTTCTACCAGGATGAGAGACACTGTTCAGTTTAAAGTATTTCTTCCAATACAAGTGGTGCTTGATGAAAACTATGAAAAGTATTTCTTGAGAAATCTATCATTGGTGGGGAGTGTGACATGCTCCCCAACCATTGTGGCCAATGAGTATTCTACATTATGATAGAACTTTTGTATGATGTAAGGCCCTTCTTATTTGGGTTCTATATTTGGAGGCTTGTTCTCTAGTATCAATAGGGTTCTGAGAGACAATACCAGTTCTCCTTGGAAGAATTAATGGAGGAAAACCTTTTTATTAAAGGTTTACATGATCCAATTTTTATGGACTTCAAGGTTTTTGAATATACACAACCTATTCTCATTGATACACTCCAATTCATCTAGCTAATTTTACAATTGATCATCATCAGAGAGATATCCAAAAATGGATATTCTGAGTGAAGGTAGCTGGACTTTTATTGGTAACATTGCTTCAGTCTTGTACACCACTGAGTATAGAATTCCTTGTGTAGCAGTATGCGTGGTGATATGGTAGGCCCATAATAAAATAGAGGACCTTATTCAACCAATAATTCTTATCCATGTTCACCATATTATGAATTATATTTGAAATATTCTTATTAAAGGACTCTATCTATCCATTTCCCACTACATGATAGAGATGCAAGTTATTGGACTCGATATTGTACTCCTAGTACAATTTATTCAACTCTATTGAACAAAGTTTGGTGTCATTTTCCATCAATATTTTATAAGGGACTCCGAACCTAGTGATGATATGGTAATTTACGAAGTTGATGATATTATTCATCTTGAATTAATTAAGGGGTATTGCCTCAACCCATTTGGGGAAGAATTTGGTAACAATAAATATGTACTTGAACTGCTTAGGTGTAGCTATGGGATATGGCCCCACAACATTGATTCCCCATATGAAAAATGGACATGAATATTTTGATGTATGTAGAAATTATGGGGGTTTATGGATGATGCTTTCATGGATTTGGTGCGCATAAAATTTACTAGTGAATTCCACACAATCTGGTATCAAGGTTTTCTAGTAGTAACCCATCCTCCTCATTTAGTGGGAGATCCTAGTACCATACTGATGATCACCACAGGATCTTTCATGGTCTTCTTACATGATTAATAGATATCTTTTTATACTATACATATGAGGAGGATTCTATCAAAGCCTCTATTTTAGAGGGATTTTTGTTCATTTGGACCATGTTGTTGGGTTAAGTTCGATTCACGATGCCAAATCTGTTCTCTTCCAGATCGGTCTTTCAGTAGAGATCTATTTTGAAGATACCTGATTATAAGCTCCATCCATCCAGGGATGGATATCAATTAATCAAAATCTAAGGAGGTGTGGACCTGATTGATTTCTTATATATCACAGACGATGATCGATAAGACTATTCTTCAGTGCATGATACAGAAGATTGAATCCTCCTAATCAGGGTTGGCTAGGACTATGTCTGCATTAGATAATGTGTAAGTTTAATCATTTTGTGATCAAGGAACATGATATAATGTGGGCTCGAAAGGGAACTTTTCCATCCGTCCCCTGACGTAGCCAGTGAGAGGAGACAATTCTTCCTTTTTGATGGCATATTCACCATTGATTTTCTTTATCACTAGTTTTTAATATCCTTTGACATTCAAGTAGGAAATATAAAGATATGGGGATAGTTCCAATATAGTGATGAGGTATTGGTATTTGGCCTCATTATTCATGCAGCCCTCAGATGGTGAGAAAGAGTAGGGAAAAGCTGGTTTGTATGGAGAAAAAAATAAAATCCATAATCCAACCCGATTGAGCTTTGGTTTTTTCATCCTTTTTCGGATAGGTCTCCGAAGGGCGCCATAAAAATACATCTCCCATGTCCAGGGAGTGTCATGGGCATAGAATTCACACTCACATGGGAGCTCGGTGTCCACTAGTGTATTCTCTAGGGAAGGATGTTCCACAAGGAAATTAGTCAAGGCTTTCCCTTTCACCGCCTTCCATGACATGAAATAGATTTCATATTGTTGTAGAATAATCACCCATTGGGTCAGAAATATAGTTATCATGGGACAACCATGTATTCATTTGAGTAGATCAATACGAGAGACCATATAGACTTCATGGTGTTGAAAGTAATGCCTCAGATTTTTCACTACAAAGGTGAGTTGAAGGCAGTTATTTTCAACATTCGAGTATCGAGTCTCAGTACCTATTATTGTTCGGCTGAGGAAATAGATACTATTATCACTCCCCGTATTGTTTTTATGTGTGAGGAGGGTTCCCAGTGAGTGATCTATGAAATAAACATACAAGATGAGTGGCCTACCTTCCATCAAAGGCATCAAAACCAGTGGGTGTAATAGATACTACTTGAAACTTTTAAGGCTCCATGATAGTCATCATACGATTGATGGGAAATCCCCTTATTCATTAGCCTAGTGAAGGGGAGTGATTTTATGGAAAAGGTGGCTATGGAACATCAAATGTATATGAGGTTCCCTTGGATCCCCCTCAGTTCTTTGATATTTCTAGGGGGGTGGTGACATTGCTAAAATAGAACTAGTCTTCTCTAGGTCAACCTCGATACCACAATGTCATACCACAAAGACAAGTAACTTCCCTGATGTTACTCCAAAATAATATTTTAGTGAATTCATATTTATTTTGTGTTGTTGCAGCTTGTCAAATATTTTTTGAAGATTAGTGAAGTGATCACATCACTGTCGGGATTTGAAAACCAGGTCGTCGATGTAACATTCAACTATCCATCCCAAGAATGGTTAAAAGATATGATAAATGGTGTGTTGATACGTGGCACTAAAATTATTTAATACAAAGGGCATGATCTTATAGTAAAATATAGCCTGGGGTGCTCTTAATGTAGTGACTTCTTCATCTTTGGGGGCCATATTTATTTGATTGTACCCTGAATACCTATCCATGAAGGAAAGGGCTTGGAAGCCAGCAGTTTCATTGATTAAGAGCTCTATGATCTATAATGGGAGATCATCCTTTGGGTAGTGTTTATTAATGTATCTGAAATTAGGGAAGACCCTAATCTTTCCATTCTTTTTTCATGATAGGGACGATGTTGGAAATCCATTTTGGGTATTTCACTTCTTAGAAAAATACGTCTTTGACCAATTTGTCAACTTCCACCTCTATATTGGTGGTATGAGAGGGGTGCATCCTACTGGATGCCTTCTTGAAGTCTCAATGTTCATTGGGTAATTCTAGATGGTGTGTAACAACATATGGATTAATTCTTGAAATTTTTGTATAATTCCAAGCAAATAAATATCAACGTTTCTTGAGAAAAAAATGTACATATCTTGCTCTTCTAGGGTCATGGAGACACTAATCAGTGTAGTTCATGAGTCTTCTTCTGTTCCCATATTTACCTTCCTGAGCTCATCAATAGTGGTGGATATCTCTTCTTCGAATGTGGGAGGGGAGTTCTTGAGGTCATCCTCATCTTCCTCTAATTTTGAGTCTATAGAAACACTTTTAGAATTGATTGGAAATTTAGGGGATTATTTGTCACTATTGATGTGAGAGAGTCCATAAGAACATACATTGTCATCCCCTACTTCCAGATTCATTGTAGAGATATGCTAGAGATGATTGTATTTCATCACTAGGGATAAAAGAGACTTGAATATCTATGAATAGGTATATTACCTCAACTAGACTTATGGAGATCACATAGTCATTGTAGAGCATACTACGTGGATTTGTAGGGGTGGTTCCCAAGCCATTGGAGGCTAAACCTGTATATCATCATCCACCATTTGTTGTTCGCCTACCCTTTTGTAGAAACCAGATTCAACATATGTGTCTTCAATAGTCTCAAAGGGGGAACTAGAACCATGTAGTATGCCAACCTTTTCATCAATGGGGTATTATAGACATTTATAGAATGTTGAAGGTACCTACATGTGGCTATGGATCCAAGGCCTTCTAAGAAGGACATTGTATGTGATGTCTTACTGGATAACCATAAAATTGGTGTTAGATGTGAGATCCCAAAATTGATCTTTGAGTTTTATCTTCCTAAGAGGTCTTTTCTCACACTTATCATCCATTTAATGGACAGATTTGTGGGAGACAAATCCCCTTAGATATATCCCAAACATTAGAGGGTTCAAATTAGTATGATATTGATCCTGAATCCATTTTTAATTAGATCCCTTTGAATCTCAACATTATCGAGTATTCCCGAAACATATAGGGGTCTGATGTGTCCCTGGATGACCTCTTGTGATCATGATCTGTGAATGAGTTGGGGGCATGGAATTCTACTAACATGTTATCCATTTTATAGACCTCAAATGTAGTGACTTCTATCTCAAATTCCTATGGGATTTAGAGGACATTAATTAGTGTGTCTCTGAGTTATTTTGAAATATGGAGCACATCAAGGATTGAGAACTTGGTTAGGACAACCACCAACTATTTAGAATGTTTCACTTTTGTGCCAGAGGTTGGTTTTTCCCAAGGTGGGTCTGCTCCTGGACATGTGGCTTAGGAACTGAGGCATTTGAGGTAGACAGGACTGGTTCTTTTATAGAGGTTGTAGGAGCATCTTCAACCACTGGCGTGGGTCATTTCGACCTTCCCCATTTCCTAGGATGATCAGATAATTATACCCCCGCTAGGTGATCATGAAAGATGATTAGGTGCAGATGACTATTGGAATGTTCTGAGATGCCTCCATGTATTTATTGGGCTCATTGGAGTGGCTTACCATAGGTATCAACTGCATATATGTTCTCTATGGGGACATTCCCAAAATATTGAGTTTGACCACACCTATGTTGTCCCATGTATCCTCGATTCCTACACATGTGGCCTCTTATTCCCTGGTTTGTTGTGGGTAACTCATACTCAGAGGAATATTAATCATCAGATAAGGGGTATTCAAAGTGTATCACATTTAAATAAACAAATAATGAGGGTTCTATTTGGTGGGGCGGTTCCCGTGATTTGGATGTTACATGGAAGAAATCTGCAAGATTTAGAGCTTGCGTTGGAGAAAAATATGACTCCTCCTCTTCTATTTCTTCTTAATTCCAATGGTCACATCCACTTTAAAGAGGCATATATAATATTACCTCCCTAGGTGGTGGAGCTATTGTGCATATACGTAGTTGTTCTCTTAGGGTAGCATGAGATTAATCAACTATCTTCCAAGTCATCCAATTGTTGAACTTCTGTTCACACCTAGCCAAAACTTTCTACCAATCACCATCTTTTTCTAACTAGGCAATGATTATGTAATCCACCTAATCTGAGGAGTTATCTAAAACCACCTACCTAGAATTGACCATGCCTTAAAGGAAATCTTTGAAGACGAAGTAGTCCTGAATATTATGACCCTTCCTTATATGAAAAGGAAAGTACTTGGGACGGTCAGTGAGTTTGACCTCATTGGGCTTCATGGGTTATGAAATCTTGAGTATTTTATTGTCCATGGTTGCCAAAAAATAACTGGGGGATTTATTATTTCATAAGTATTATGCTTTATTCATCTATTCCTCAAATCCTGAGTGCCAATGATTTCTATATGATTCTGGACAAGGGAAATTTTATAGTTGTTGCTACTCGATAGAAGGTGCTAGGAGGTTTGGGACTTTCCTAGGTGTTTGGATGGGCACTGCAGTTGGCTTGAGAGTAAAAGTTGCAACTTCTGCTTTGCCTAGCCTTTTTCCCTGTGCTAAGGGAATGAGTCAAGATTTGGATCGGGTCTACTGAATGGAGTCCTCCAATGGTTGTTCCATTTTTGAAAACTCAAGGAACCTGCCTGGATACTTCATTGGGATTACATGCATCTAAAGTTCATCTTGAATATTTTTAGTATAGAGTTATAGTAATTGTTCCTACATGAGAGGGTCACTGAGTGAATAGGTTTAATCTTTCCACCTGGAAATGAATTTAGACACCATATCATTCTCACATTGTTTGTAGTTCTTCAGGTTGATGATCATAATTTTCCTCAGTGTGGAGATGAACTAATAAATGAATCAATGAAGAAGTTATTCCCAACTTGTAACAGATCTTTCTGGAAGAATACTGTACCAAACAGAGGCTGGAACAATTAGATTTTGTACAAAAAACCTCAACTTAGTTGCCTTCTACTGATCTCTAGGGTCCATTATAGGCCAACATCGGTATATGAAATCTGTGAGATGCTATTTAGGGTCTCTTACACTATAAAAGGTAGAGAAGTTAGGATTTCCAAAATTGGGTGGGGGAAAAGTGTCATCCACCCACTTGGGATATGCCTTCCTCTTAGGCTTCACAGGTGCAAATATCCCTTCCATGGATTCCATTCAAGTAGCCAGAGACTTGATGACATTAAACAGCTTTGGGGGTACGGTTGTTTAAGCTCCCTTATATCTACAGGTAGCGGGTGGGGATCAATGAGGTGTCCCTACCTTCCTCTCCCATTTATTATTAATTAATACTAATTCTTAATGATCACCCTGACAAGGGGGAGGTTGTTTTCCCAATGGAGGAAAGTCACAAACATTTTTGACTTCCACATTTATATAGAACAAATGTCTAGATCTAGATCCAATATAATTCATAGATTACTATCTTTATGGTGGATCATCTTTTTCTTGATTTATGAGAGGATGAATATTTTCCTTAGCCCGAAGAAGATACCTGATGAGAATATTTCCCCTGAGTAGATCCTCATTGAGTTTTTTGAGAGTTTGTATCTCATTCTCATATTGTGACAACTGTTCCTCCATGGAAGGAACTGTGATTATTCAGGTCGTTGATTGAGATGTAGCCACACATTTCCATTTCTCTATGGCAGTGATCCTCCATTAAAGTGGCAACTCAATATTTGAAGATTCCATGTTTTGGAGACTCCTCTAGTTCTGGGTGCGTGCAAACTTAGTTGGTGCATCAAGACCACCCTCCTCTCGGGGCAGTTTTTCTATGTCATGGCCCTTTGTATTTGTGTCTTGATCCACACTAGCTATTGTGTTGACAATGAAAAACTTTACATAGTTGTATCGAGAAATGGTAGTTGTTTCATTACTTTCAACACAATATGATGATTCTTCACTACCTTCATCAGGGTCATCTCTCGAACTCCTAGCCACATTGGGATGTCTTATCTTGTGGCCTTGGTGAGGTTTGACTGCCTTTTCAATATGATCCTCATGTCTTAGCTTACTAGTAATGACCTTGAGGTAGTTTTCGATCATGATTTCCAAACGGCCCCCAAATCACATAGGTTTGTCTTACGGTGGTAGGAATGAATGGGATTCCGACCATTGATATTTAGCTCCAAAACAGGAGAAGAATGATTCTCTATTGTAATGATGGTAATGAAAATTCGCCTAGCCCTATGGGCTGGGGGTTATTCGAGGTCAGAATTGACATTGATAGATCATATTGTTGAGGATCTAATGATTTTAATCAGATATTTGATGAATCTCAGGATGGACATTGAGATATAAATTCCCCTATACTAGAGGGATGAGTTTGATCTAGAATCATTGTTGGCTTCCCTAGGACCCTCTTAGGGGATGATAAACCTAATTATGATGATTGAGATATAAATTCCCCCAGAGCAGTGGGATGGGTTTTTTTGTAGTTACTAATGACATGTCATGAACCCTCTTAGGGATTGATGATATGAGGGGGGAAGGTGGTAGTAGATATTCCCCCGACCATGTGAGTTGGGTTCTGTCCTCATCAAGTTGATTTAAATCTTGGATTCCATGTCTGAAATGAATTCTTGTTGCTTTGAAGAGCTCAGTTCAAATATATTTTGGCTATCCTCTCCCTATTTTCATGATGTCTGGTGATCATTTAAGTGGGGAAATTCTGTTGTGATGACTAAATGGATCCCTCGTTACCTAGTAATCTGATTTCTTCAGAGGATATGACATTATATGACATCATAACTAAAGGGTTCTATTTTTCTGGGGAAATAGTAAAGTTCAATGATCCATATTTGTCCCATCCTTGGATATGATTGTCTGGAGATGATCTAGAAATCAGTCATAGGATAGTTTTCATGATGAAGAGACCAAAACTGTGCATGCGTTTTTCATGATCCTCCATTCATGGGTTCTAGGATACAGAAATTGTGGACATATTTAGCTGAAAAAAGAGTGTATTGATGAGATGAATGTGGAACTCATATCCCAGATAGGGGAGATATCTGGCCTTCAGTTTCTCATGAGTTTCCCAGATGTTCTAGCATATTTAAGGCATAAAATAGTTTACTAACTCATCTGGTATCTCATAGTCATAAGTGGAAAGGGTCTATAAAATTATGGGGAGGTTGTTTCCATATAACTCTCTCTATATTATAATGAAAACCTCCTCTTCATTATACTTACATTCCTCCATCCAGTCAGACCATAAAAGATACTCCTTGGGGTTGCTTGCTGACTGGAGCAGAGTGCTACTAGAATTTGATGGGGAAGTATATGAGGTTGACACTGATGTTTAGAGAACCTCTCTATTAGAAGGAATATTGGTTTTAGAAACCTATCTATATGAAGGTGTCTGGGAAAGGGGAGGATTTTCTTATCTATGGGAGATATCACCATGGGGAGGTTGACCAGGGTGGATGTTAGTAGTAGAGTCCCTATGATCCATCTCCACACTTCCATGAGGAGGAATATCATGGTAATGATCATATGTTTCTTTGGTTGAAGGGTTGAAAGACCCTTGAGGTGCTGAAAATGTGTCTCGAACAACCTCAAGGACAATAGATTTGAGAATATTAGGAATATGAGCCTCATTATTTTTTGTGGCCAGAATATGTCGACCGACCTTCTGGAATTGTGTAGGGATATGAGCCTACTGTATGATGGTTGTCAGAACTTGTTTATAACCATCGGTTGATGTGGGATTATGATCCCACTGTAGAGTAGTAGATGGAATATGCCAATGATATTACTCATTATTAACATGAATATGAGACTATCCTGAGGCATGTGTGATTCTCACTTGGTGAGGCTTGGTCAGAACAAGATTATGAGACTGATCCTGAGCCTTTGGAATATGCCATTGGTCTTTTGTGGTAGGGATATGAGCCTACCCTAAGGCATGTGCCACTCTCACTTGGTGATCCCCAATCGTAACAAGAATATGATCCTTGTTCGAATATGCATCCCCCACCGGAATATGCCAATGGAACTTTAGAATGGGATAAGGGATATGAGCCTCCTCCTATATTTCCTTGGAAGGATGCTGGCACATTCGTACATTAGTGGAAGCAGGAATATGTTTTTGGCTTCTATGATCTGCCAGAATATGTTAGGCAGATTCACTAACATGAATATGAGCCTCTCCTGAGATATGTTCCATTATTACTTGGTGATCCCCAACCAAAACAAGGATATGATCCTAATCCTGAGCCTTTTGAGTATGCCGCTAGTCTTCTTTGATGTGAATATGAGCCTTTCTTAAGGCATGTGACCCTCTCACTTGGTGATCCTTGGAAAGAATGGGGATATGAGCCCAATCCCAGGACTTTAGAATATGCCCCTAGACTTTTTTGATAGGCACGTGTCCTTGTAATGAGGCATGTGCCTCTCTCACTTGGTGAGTTCTGGTTGGAATAGGAATATGGGCCCGGTCTGATGTCATTTTCCTTTACAAGAATATATCAATAATCCTCCTAGATGGGTGGAAGAATGTGTGCTTGCTCTAAAGAAACCACTGGTTCATAATGGTTAGAGTTTTGAGATACCATGGAAGTAGGGATAAGAATATTCACCTTTTCTTTTATCAGTACCAGTGATGAAATATTCCAATGGAGTTCTTTAGCTGTTGCTAAGATGTAATGTCATTTTAGAAAAGTGTGCCCAGGGATATAATCTTTCAAATTTTCCATCACCACTATATACTAGAAGATATATTCGACTGGAGAGGGTATATGATCCTACTTTTATCCTCCTTGTGGCACTATAATATTCCTATGGACTTCATGAATAGGGATAGGGATATGCACTTCCTTCATGCCTGCCATAGGAATATGCCTGCAGACTTGTTTCGAGTGAGAAGGGATTTGAGCCTTCTCAGTGGTTACTGCTAGAATATGATGGAAGAATTTGTTAGTGGGAGTGGGGATTTGAGCCCACTCATAGTTATCCAGAGCCTTCCTTGACTGATGTGTCTTACTTGTTTCTCATGCACTGGTATTGGAGGTTGTAGTGGTAGGTGACTGATAGGTACTAGTGGAATGGTGCTAGCGATGACGATTGACATGATCCCTCCTCGATGACCCATGAACTAGAAGGGATCTATATTTGAAACCCTATTCCACCTTCATTATATACTAAAGGTAGTGATTGTCGCACTTCAGGGATAAGCTCCCGAAGTAGTTGGCTGTGAAAATGAGGGCCACTAGCTTAACTGCATCTTTCCTTGGATGATGTGGAATCCTCGGTTTCATTAATTGGAGACCCTCATGGGATGATTCAAGGTTATGGATTGTATAATGTCTATGGTATTCTCAGACCATTTAATTTTCCACCTGATGTTGAAGCTATCAGGCAGGTGAGATTATTTTGTGGCCCACGGGGATTGCAACTATAGCTTATTTGTCGGAACGGTCATTGGATGAAGACATTATCTTAGATCAGGATGATGTTGATGAGAGAATTATTTGTAGTCATGTAGAAAAAATGGAACAAGGTCTATGATTAGTGCAATATCATAGGCATGATGCGTGCTTAATCATATATGTATGGTTAAAAAAATTGACCTTTTATTCTTGATCTGGCCATTCTGCCCATGTGGACATGTCAAAGCAAGGATGTAATTATTTCATAGGGACCCCAGTTACAAATTATTAGCTATAATATTTATTTTAGTATTATCGACTTTGTTTGATATGTCAATAAAGTGGCCTGACACATGGAAAACTGACAATCCTGCTATTTGAGGGTATCACGACAAGCTCATTATTTTTTGTGTGTAGAACATGCAAAGAAAAATGTCCTGACACATGATTAACCAATCATTCTATTATTTGAGAGATTCACATCGGGTTCACCATTTTTGTTTCATTGAAAGTAGAATATTGAAACCCTCATTTAACGAACAAAATGAATTGATAAGAAATGGGCAGTCTGTCATTTTTATATTGCGAAGAAGATTCTATGATCAAATAAGTTCATTTTGGGTTCACCATTTTTGTTTTGAAGGAAAATAGATGACCAAAAAGCCTCATTTAGAGTGAATTCAGTTTGTCCTGATGGATGATTGTGAGGGGTTTAATTTCTTTCACAATCAAGGATTCCAAGACACCGTTTCCATTCTTAACAGAAACTCCCAATGGTTTCCAGATCTAAAACTGGGTACAAACCTGCTTTACAAAGGTAAGGGTTTAGTTGGAGTTTTATATCCAGTGATGCTTAGGACTCATATTGATTGAGAGGATGGGAGGTCGGGCTTATCACACCCTTTTTGGGGGAGTTTTTTTTCTACTCTGGGAATCTCTTATAGATTTAATATATGTTCGTGAATCTCTTCCTAATCCCGATACGAGACCGGTTACCCTAAAAAAATGATCATAGGTTAAACCCTTTTATGCGTAAGATAAGTTTATATCATTAGTGAATCCATATGTATATATCTGAGGTTCTTTATCCATTTATTAGTAATCATAGATGCTTATATTCTAAAGTTTCATAACTAGGCACTTCAAAATTTTCTACCATGTAGGGAGGTGGTTAATATTCTGAGGAGGGGATTAAGCCATTATGAGGCATCCTACATAACCTATTTGTTGTAGGAATCAAAATCCACATAGTTCATTAAACCCATGTAGTTTAATATCATGCATAAATGACATATGTGTGGGCACTTAGGCACCATATATTTGAGATCAAATCTCAAGGATACATCCCATGTATCCTGGTTATAGTAGGAATCATAGTTATCATAGTTTGATCATGCCCTTGGGAAGGGATCCAAGGTAGATGCCCTAATGTGGGGGATTTTTATACCTTTCGACTCATCGAGGCTTACATACTTTGATTTACCTAGATGGTGGATATTTACAATGTGAATTATATGACTATTGCACCTCCCTAGGCCCATGTGAGCTATTCCCATGTGTGAGAAATAAGGGATAATAAGTAATCAACCTTACTTCATATTGATGTGAGGATTATGTGATGGGGCTTTCATTGGGATGGTAATATAGATCCCGAGCCTTAGGAAGGCATCCTATATATCCTGGTTATCACAAGAATTAGAGTCATAGTAGTTTAATTGGCTTCTTAGTCTGCTGATGGATGAGTAATAATGATCACCCCATGGAAATGATTGGGTCCTGATGGTTGCAATGTTAGAGACATAAGTGGACTTATATCAAAGTGGGTGTCTATTTGAGTTTTTTCCTGGGAATTAGGAAAAAATCCTATATATCTTGGTTATATAAGGAATTATATTCATCATAGTTTAGTTGATCAGGGCTTACACACTGAGGTTTCCTTGATATGCAGAACATATCATATTATGCCATTGATTGGGGATTAAATGCTAAGGTTGACCTTGCCTTTTTAGAGGTTTATTATGAAAATGATATGATCATTGCAACTCCCTAAGCCCACATGAGTGATTCCCAGTGTGAGAAATAAGGGACAAAAAATAATTAGCCTCATTTATTATAGATACATGACTTATGGATTGAGAAATCCCTTTGGAGGTTAATATAGATCTTAGGCCTTAGAGAGGTATCCTACGTATCCTGGTTATGGTAGGAATAAGATTCATCATAGTTATTTTGGTCGGGTCTTACACACTATCATTTCCCTTCTGACTGGGTCTTACACTTTGATGATGGACAAGATTATCAAGTCATCGGATGCCTGAGTGACCTAGAATGCTTGTCTTCCTAATATGCATTTATTGTTTTCTCAAAAATCCTTGGTTGTCTACTTGACATGTCGATGGATGTCTTCCTGATATGTCCAAATATAATCACATGAATTAGTTGGATTTTCCAAGGGAATTCACATAACATGGAAGACATGTCTAAAGGTTGTTGCATGATCAAGGATAACTTGTTCGGAGGACATCGAAAGACTCATCCAACTTGTCCTGGAATCCATCACATGATCTAAGTTGACATGATTTAGAGGGTGTCACATGTTTTAGCTAACATTCCCTAGTGTCATTGGAAAAGCTGGATGAAACACTTGGGTGGGGTGGGGAGGGGGGGGGGTCATGAGAGTCAATGTGACATGTCTGGAGGGTGGTGCATGATCAAGGCTGACATGTCTAGTTATCATTGAAAAATCCAGCTGACATGTCCAAGGGATATCTCAAGAGATAGTTGACATACCTTGGTGCTTCCGTGAGATGACATGTATTGGTGCCTCCATATGATTTTAGCAACATGTCTATAGGACTTTGAGAGGCTTGGATGACTATCCAAGAGGGTTTCCCAAGACTTGGGTGGCATTCCTGGGGGGCATGTAACTTACATTTAAATGTCCAGGGGACTACATATAATCCAACTAGTATACTAAAGGAGCATTACATTATCTAGGAGACATGTCATAGAGACATTTCATGGTGTTATTTCATGACCCAGGTGGTTAATGCGAAGCACATGAGGATCAACATATATGTTCTTAGCATAAGTCTCCTATATTCTAGTCTTGTTCTATCCTTTTATTACAAATGAATTATATTTGTTTAGTGTTATATTGTTTTAAGTATCATGTGTTTTAGTAGGTATGCATAATATTATTTGTGTGATCTACCAAAAGTACTTCATGTGATATATGAGTGATCATGTAAAGTGCCTATGCATGTTTCATGATCGTTCCAGTTGTTCGCCAGATCTTACTTGATGGAAACATTTCCTAGTCATGAGATCAACCACTCTAAGAAATCCCCTCTAATACCTGGGTGTGCCGGTATGGGGTTCCCAAGAAAAGTCCATCCTTCTATGTAAGTATTAATTTTTCATGCTAGGGTGGGGGATATATAGGCCTCTCCACCCTGGTCATTCACTGCTTTGCACGACACATATCACAAAAATCCAAGATGGAGTTAGTGGAGGGCTTTAACTTCATGCGTTTTTGCAAAGTCCTGCTATAGGTTACTCTGAGGGTGTCACATGATTTTCAGCGACTGTGAGACAATCATATCAATGACCCATTTATTGGATTATATCCAATTTATGGGGTCTTTTTTAATCATGAATATATGCTGAGGGACTTTCATATTGTCAGGTTGATATGTCCAAGGGCCTTGACGAGGTCAAAGTTATTGTTGAAAGGCCTTCTCATGACCTAAGGTGACTTGTATGGGACTTTTCGCGAGACATGGATGAATCATCAAGGGGATTTTCAAGACTGTGTTGGTGTGTCCCATGAGTTTTACATTCGAAATATGCTCCCAAATTTTATCTTTTATTTCATCATTTTATCTACTAAAGGCTTAGGGTTCTTTTGAGCTTTCATGAGTATTGTCATAGAAAACCAATCTCCTCATCAGTTATGCACCGCATGACCAAAAAAGTTCTCATGGTGATGCATGAGAATTATCATAAACAAACCCTTATTCTTATTTTTGGAGCCAAAGGGGGAGAGAAAGACCGCTTGTACATGTCTGAGGCCTTTTGTGTGATGAGGGTGATACACCAATAGGATTTCACCTGATGAGGCAGATATGTCTCTATGAGCTCACAGTGTCTCATGAACTGCCTGGGCACATTGAAAGAAGTTTACGACCACGGGAGGCCTCCACCTTTCCCCCTTTTATTTTTTTTCTTATTTTACAAAATTTTGGGATCTTTCAAGGTCATTTAAGTGTTGTTGAGGATAATAATTCTAACTATTAGTGATGCTCCATGTGATATTTATCATCGCAAGAGGTTCCTGTATTTTGGATATTTTCCTTCCATTTTCCAAGGATTTTTGTATAGTTTTCCAGGTATCCTCTGGTTGAAAAGTCATGTAACTTGGGAGTTATTTCCTGGATGTCACCATGTGATCAGAAACTACCCAGGAAGAAATTTCAAGAGTAGACGAATTTTTCAAAGAGGGGATCCATGGGATCTTCCACAGGCTATACACTATGTGCGACCATCTGCATGACCTTCTAAGGGACATGAAATCACGTGTCTTCTGAGAGGTTTATGCAATACAAGTGATAATTGACACCTTTTTATTCTATTTTTTATGGGTAAATAATACCCATATTCATGTATTTCTTCATTTTTGAATTTTTTGATGCTCATTTTGTGGGTGTTAACATGCTTTCTCTAATCTCTATCATATCAATCTTATCATCAGGGATCATTTCAAAGATAATATATCTTCTTATTACAACGATTCTATCATTTATTAAACTTTTTTATAATTTTATAAGTTAACTTTGAAAACTTATTAAATGGGTGGAATCACTAAATGTATGACTCTCACTTGGTTAGAAAACTCGATGCACAATATAAAGAGGCTAGATACCCCAACTAACTATCCCACTTTCTCTTCATATTTAATCCTTACTATCCTAATATCAATATAAAAAGGTTTTTATATTCTTCTAAAAAAACTTCTCATATTAAGGAACTTGAAGATTAAGATTATAAATCTTGATATTTGGAGGTTGAAATGGTGGAAAACCCCTATCCTCTTCAGATCCCATTTCATCCAAGTATAGAAGGAATAATTAAGGGATGAAGTATACAAATATAGATGGAGTTGGGTGATTATGTATAAATTTCTCCAACATATATATGGTTGAATAAACAAGAAGGTATAAAATTTAGGCGAATGGATGAAAATAGTCACAAATAAATCATTTTATGTTTATTTAATTTATGTCCTATACTTTCATACGCATGTCATAATATGGTTAATTTTAATAGATATATTTTCTTTTCTGAATTCACTACTTTTTATTTCCTATATAATCATTTTCAGCAATCATGATGGACCCAAAAGTTTCGGGATCAAATAATCTCAAACTTTTAGGAATAATAATAAATCGATTGAGAAATTAAATTAAAGTTACTAAATTAGAATTCTTAAAATGATACAAACATTCTTGATCTATCCATATCAAAGGTCGAATCAAAAGTTGAATATACATGCAATCAACTTCATATTTACCAGAAAATAAATATGGTCATCATGTACAAAGATTAATTAAGGGGTCTATTAAATAGTTTTATAATCCATGACACTAATAAATATGATAAACTTTATCTATTATTTTTGTTTCTATAATATTGTCCCTTTTTAAAATACCTTGCTGATATTTTTATAGTCACATACCATTTTATTATGGCTATCTATTTTATGATTTTTTTTTTGACTTTTTATAAAAATTATTTTGTTTGAACATATATTAATGACTTTTTATAACCCTCATAACTTAAACTAATTTAAAAATGGGGAGATTTAACTTCCACCAATTTCATAGCACTATCTATTTTTCATAGGGTGATTTTTTTTCTAGTAATGTTCACCTTTTTCATAAAGGGTAATGTAGATAAAACCTCCAATGTTTGGGAGAAAACTTATTAAATGAGTATATTAGAAATTTTATATCAACACTTTCATTTTGATAATCACAACCATCGATATTTTAGCTAAAACAAAATTCAAAACATAATTAGAGGATATAACATTACTATCTTCTTGGTTTCAATTGGTACATAATTTCTCTAAACTAACTCAATGGATGTAATGAACTTAACCTTTAAGGGTTAAAATCTTCCATTAATTGTGGTATTTTAATATCTTTTTGGGTGTTTTTAGAGTTGAAATAGATATTAAATTAAAGTTAAGATAATTTATATGATGAATAAAATGGAATGGGAAGTAACTGTATGTGATAGACAACACCAGACACCTGATGGCCTAAGCCAAGTACCCATTGGAAGCAGTATTGTTGTGACATCGCTATAATAACTACCAACTATCTGGTAGACCTATATAGGGAACCCAATAAAATTTAATACTATTTTTAAAATTTTTGGTTGAAATCATCTTTACAAATTAAAAACTAAACCCCAAAATGAACAACACTTAAAATTTCCTCCTCATTTGGCTTTTCTTCCTTCTCTTGGGAGATCTCCCTCACCTATCCTCCCTCTATAGTAAATAAATATTCATCCTTTAATTATATTACTTATTATTTATCCCAAAATATTATCTATAATGATGTATTAGTGTAGTATTAATTTAATGTTCCTCTTCTTATTATTTATCCATGGTAACAGGTGTAATACCTTATTCCTATTGATCCCACATTTTGAGATGTATTTTTTATTAGTAGAGGAAGGTCTTCATTGATGTAAATATGTTTAATAAGAAATTTAAGTGAAGAAAAATCTTGGATATTGAATTAATAATCCTATATTATTGGTATAGATACTCTATATGACATTTGAACTAGTTTGGAGTGATAAAACATCATATAAGGAGAAAACATGGTGCGAACAAGAAGCTGTAGGTAGAGACCATGTTGTAATCTATATACCGTACTGTTGAAATGAAGGAGAAAGAAGGATCAAACTGAAGTATATTTTCCACACCATGGAGATGTTGAATTATGTAGTAGGATGAAAAATGGTATACATGACATCACACTATAAAGTGAGTGACCACAACCTAGAGGAGGATCGATCAAAGGTCTCTATGCTATAGTGAAGTTGGTTGTCCTACAAGAAGAATAGAAAGGAGGTGCCACATCCATCCAACGGCCCGAAGGCCTTCAAATATTTTTATTATTGATAAGTCCTCCTTTTAAGGGAATAAGGAGGAAACCCGAAGACTTCATGGACATAGGACAATCACACCCGAAGTACAAAAAGAGATACATCCAGTTTGAAAACTAGAACAACCCCTCCCTAGCATAAAACAAGATGAAGCACTCCAATGATGCAGGACTAATCGGCAAGAAAGTGTCCTGTGACAAAGCATAGGCCCGATCTGATGGCTGACGCTATACCCTCTCAAACAACCGAATCCGAAAAGCACTACAAAGGTGAACCACCAGCTCTGAATAGGAGGTGCCACATGATGCAGAAGCATGCTATGATAAAGTTGAGGGATGGGTCAAATTTTGGTGGCCTTATAAATTTAGGGACCTCCACCCCATAAGAGATGGGATACACTATAGTGGATGGAGAAATGATGTGATATTCCATAGTAGAAGGATCATGTCATAGGAGAAGTTTGAGTATTTTTTTTTATTTTACTATAATTTAAAAGATATTTATTACATAGGATATGATCCAAGATTCACCGACTTATGATAGTTGAGAATAAAATTCTAAAAACAAGATGGCTATACTAAAGTGATATTAGTCATTCCACAGTTCCACTCCTATTTCTATAGAATAATTATCCTTCTTATATAAGTGGTTTTATGGGAAAATTCTAGGAAGTACAAAGAGACATGTTGACTTGGATTCATTTAATGGATTAGTGCTTATTCTAGCCCATTTTACTTACTAATTAGATTTAGATGGTGAGGATCAATTGAGATATTATCCAAGGGATGATAAATAAGTGGATGAATAAAGTTGATTGTTTTAATTTAAATTTGAAATTCAAGTTCAAACATGGATTATTAGAATTGTACTATATAGATTTTTGACATATGTCAGATAAGTGAGAAAACTAATATGAACACAAGTTAGAAAATAAGAACTTGTGAGAAGAGAGAATGAAGTCTGAAGAAAGAAGATCATTCATCAATGGAGAAGATTTATTGATGGGGTATTCAGAAGATTGAGGATCCAGATCATTCAAAATATGGTTTAAGTTTTAAGACCAACAGGTTTATAAATATCATCAACTATTAGAGATATTTAAGGAGTACATGTTTAAGGTATGCCGACCCTTATACAGATGGATGAATATTATTTTCTCAAATAGTGAAATAGCAATCAAGGAGAAGAAGAACATCTTTCTTATTGAATCATCTTTTTTTTATAGAGAGTTTTATCTTCTAGTGGACTCTAGAAGTGGTAGAACACAATGGATTCTATGTTTTAAAATGTTTCTGGAGATATTATAGAATCCATATTATGTGGAATAACCAATATGTAAAGGAGTAGGATTTAGAGATAAACCTTTTAAATTTCATTTTACTTACCTTCCATCATATTTCTATACACTATAAAGTTTTTATGCTTTATTGAGTGGATTTTTAACTTTAAAAAACTATAGAGGTTACATTAAGAAGGAGAATTCATAAAAAGAGTTTACAACTAATTCACCACCCTCTTATTGGTACCAAAATAGGTCCCTAAAAACTTCAATTGGTATCAAAGGGTGGTTCCTCTAAGGAACCAAAATAACTTTTTATGGATATGGAGAATCTTAATTCTATTAATATCCAAGGATTACCTACCTTTTATGGAATCAATATCACAATTGGGGGAATAAGATGCTACCCTACCTCCTTTCACTCATCCTAGAAGTGAGATATGCTTCTACAATGAGATTTCAACCCATTCCTGAAAATGATCATATGAAACATACTGATAAAAGGAATTATTGATGGATATAAAGGAAAAGAGTTTTATTTTTATGTCTTTATCTGAAAAGGTTTACACCAATGTAACAAATATTGCAACTACAAAAGAGATATGTGAAAAATTGATAAGTATCTATGAAGGAAACATTAAAGTGATAGAATCCAATCTATAAGTATGGAGGAACAAATTTGGGGTTATTAAAATGGATAATTATTAGAATATAAATAAATATTTCACTATGTTGAATGAAATAGTCAACAATATTCAAAGATTTGGATAAATTTTAGAGGATACCACTATTTTCAAAATTTTTATGAGGAATTTTCCAAACATATTTGATCCCAATGTTTCATCTTTGGAAGATAGGGGGATTTTTCTTTTGATGATATTTATAATATTATCATAGATTATAAAATCAAGAAATATCTAGTTTTTTAAAAAAATAAAAAATATGAGATAGATTTTAAAGTCACAAGGAAAGGAAAAATTAAAGAAGATGAGGTTGAAAAATCTAGTGATTCAAATGCTGAGGTTAATAAAGACTTTGACCAGATTATCTCTCTTTTATCAAAGAGGTTAATGAAGGGAAATAGGAAAGGTAAAGGTAATAAATTTATTATATGTTTCAATTTTAATGATATTGTTCAAATTGAAAAATATTTTCCAAATAAGTAGGTTGAATAATCCGAATCATATGAGTAAGACGAGAAGTCTCAAAAAATGAAAAAATATAAAAAGTATAAGAATTAAACCATTTTTAATATGAATAATTATATGTGAAATTATGAGAAAGATTTATTATTAGGTAATTATTTAGATTATGTAGTTGTTTTATTTTCTTGTGTGAATAAATTCTCATATTCATCAAGTGATAGCGATAATTAATAGAAGAGGAAAGAACTTGAGTGGGAATTGAAATGAAAATTGGAATCTTATCTTGAATAGATTAATCAAATCAAGAGATAAAAGGAGAAGTTTGTAAAGGAGATTGATAATGGTTATGAATAAAAATATTATATTATCAAGAACTAATCGACCTAGGTTGATGAGATAAATATAAATGAGTTGAAGGTCATTGAATAAGGAAAAATGGTTTGTGATCTTGAAGATAATTTGGTAGTTACCGAAAAGAAGGTTTTTGAAATGTGATTGTTATGTATTAAAGTAAAAAATGATTTGAAAATGGCCAGAGAAGAAATCAAAACATAAATAGTGGTTAATGAAAAATCTTCTCAAGTAGGTGATATGAAAGTTTCGAACAATAAGGTAAATTCAGTCACTTATAAATATCAAAATAGATCTTCCATTACTGACAATGTGGGTCTCAAAACAAAACACAGAAAAATTTATACCAAGAAGGATGTTGAGAGGAATTATTCCCCATAAAAGGTATATATTAATCCAAGAAAACCATTTCCACTAAGGAAAAATAAGTCTTAAAATTCATAAGGTCACTAACAACAACATTCTAGAAAAATATGGAATCAATAATGATTATAATTGAAAGGTTATTATTAGTTTTGTGGTTGATATAGACATAGATCCTATTTGTGTTGGTTTAATATGTATTTACAAGGTAAGATGAAATATCTAATAGGGAGTTATGGTGATCAATGAGTATAAAAATTAGAGAAAACATGTGTTATTTAAAGAAAAAGAAAAAGGTCATTAGAAGTCATCCATAAGTGGTGTTTTGAAAATTCAGTTGATTTGTGAAAGATGTGAGAAAGATAGACATGATTAAAAGGATTTTATAATTATCATACTAGCATAAGAATAAATAATTAATATTATGATACAATTATAAGAAAAAAAAATTATCTAGGTGAGGAAAATTGCTTCATAAAAGAAACAAGTTTAAGAGAAAAAAGAAGACCAACAACCTTTTAAGAATAATGATTGGAGAAATGGTATTGATATTAGAAGAAAAGAGTGTAGTAGGGTGATAGGAAACTCTCAGCTTGATTATTTCCTCTAAGGAACAAATAAGGTACCTCCTTGTTTCATTAATATTTTATATTTTTTATGCTAACTTATATAGAATTGAAGTAGAATTTTGAGTCTATCATGTATGGAAAACAAAGAGGATGAATTTTACATGGAGTAATATAACATGATTAAGAGGAAAGAGTGAATCCATTAAAGATGATAAAAATTTGTGAAGAAGCTTCTAAATAGAGATTCTTAAAAATCCAGACATCTCTGTGAAATATATAATTTAGGATCACACTTAAACTCAATTTTTATTAATATATTCAATGTATTTATTAAGGGGGAGTGTTGGCTGATCAAAGGATGATAAAAAGGGGGAGTTTATGAATTGCACATGCTTTTTTTTGATGTGTTTGTTAAAGTGTTTTTAATATCATTATTGTATTTATAAATTTATTTTAACCATCCCTTATATTAAGATTATGATAATGTTAACACATGATTGGTTATTATGGATAAATTAGACAACCTTGATTAAATATCCCTAATTTTCTACACTAGGTTGGAACATGTATACTTAGAGTGGATTAGTCAATGTCTCTTTGCTTATAAACAATGTGATACCATCCCTCTATTTCAAATATCAATAGAGATGATAATAAATATGAGGTGAGAAGTTTTCCCCACATTGTCACTTTTTATTTATTATCAATAAAGTGGAGAAGAATTTACATTTTAGGCATACATATTGACATATACTTATCAAGGGTATTGAAAAAAAATATAAAGGAGGAGACTGTTGAGCCACTTTGTGAGTTGTAGTTTTTTCCAATAAAATAAGGTATTCATTAATGTTAATATGTTGAAGAAGAACCTGAAGTGGAGAAAAATATTTTATGTTGAATGAATATTCTGAGCTTGTTTGTATAGATAATCCAAAAAATTATAGAATTGGTTTTTAGTGATAACATATTATGAAATAAGAGACCATAATGAAAGAAGGAAGATGTAAGTAGAGACCACACTGCAATTTGTACACCAAATTGTGGAAATAAAGGATAAGGAGGATTACACTATAATATATTGTACAAATTATGGAGATGCTGAATTTGTCAGTGGGATGAAAAATTATCCTAGGACCTCATGTTTTATAGTGATTGAATACACTGTAGGGTAGGCTCGATCAAAGGTCTATAGGATGTATTGAAACTGGTTACTCCACAATTAGAATAAAAATTATGGGCTACATGTTGTAGGAGCACACTACATCATAGTGGTGGAGATGGTAAAATTGTTATGGCCTTGGAAATTTGAGGAGCTCCACACTAAAAGAGATAGGATACGCCATAGTGTATGGATAAATGAGGCGTGATGACATATAAGGAGGACCACTTCACAAGATAAGTTTGAGAATATTTTCATGTTACTTCACTTTGGAAGGCATCCACACTATAGCCTATGGACCATGCCAAAAATGGCCTGTGATAGTTGTGAAAAACCACAGAAAAATATATGGGAATGCCATAATGTTATTAATCATGCTGAAATGACACTCCCCACATTACAAAATAGTTATCCATACCATAGAAGTCATTTTTGGAAAATTTCTAGGCATTACAAAGATCCATGATGACTTGGATTCATTTAAACGACTTAGTGGTTATTCAAGACTATTCTAACTACTTATTCAAATTAGATGGCTAGGATCAATTGAGAGATGATCCAAGGGTTGATAAAGAAGTGGTTTAAAGAATTTTAGTGTTTGAAATTTAAATTGAATTTAAAATTCAAATAAGGATTATTGGATTTTGTGTGTGAATATTTGTGACATATGAGAGATAAGTGAGAGACCTGAGATAAAAAAAAGTTAAAAAATAAGAATTTGTGAGAAGAGATAATGGATTATGAAGCTATGAGATCATACATCAAATGAGAATATTTATTTCCTGAGTATTCAAAATATTGAGGATCTAGATCTTTTAGAATATGGTTGAATTTTTAGGACCAACAGATTGTGCATCATTATCGACTATTGAAATCTTGAAGGAGTACACATGCTGGGTTTGCTGATCTATCCACTCACGGAGGAATATTATATTCTCAAGTGGTATAAGATAAACCAATATTTATTTTTTGTATTATCATGTTTTGGAGATTTTTATTTTCTAGTGGAATTTGGAAGTGGTGGAACGCAATATATTTTATGTTGTAAAATATTTTTCAGAGATAGTGGAGAATCCATGCTGGGGGGAATAACTAACATGGAAAGGAGTAGGCTTTAGAGATGAACCTTATAAATTTCAATGTGATTACCTTTCATCTTATTTATTTATATGGTGAGTATGTGAGACTTTATTTATTGGATCATGAACTTTAATAGGTTTTAGAGGTTTTATTAAGATAGATAATTCAAAAAAAGAGTTTACCACTTATCCACCCCTATATGTGTTTCCAAAACAGGTCCTTGGAAACTTCAGTTCCTCAAACATGGGTATTTTGAAATATTCCCAATAATTTGTGTTCCTTCTAATCAGGATTATATGCTTAAATTTAGCGAATCAAATGTAATATTATGTTTTTTTATTTCTGTATTTTATCTTATTAAGTATAAGTGACCTAAATCCATAGAATCTCATAGGTTAGGTTTGTCTATGGATCTAAGTGGTTCCAAATCTTCCTCCCATTTAATTTAAAGTGATTATATCTATATAATTCAGTAGGTGAACCCATTTTTCCTTTCATAATCCCAAGATTTGAACTAGAAACAATGTAAGGTCGAGTACACTTAATTTAAATTAAGATGTTTTCATCTGATAAAGTGTTTTGTGAATCTATTTATATATTTTGAAGACTATTTTGGTTTAATTTAACTAAACCCATTATGTTGGCATTCCTTGATTGTTATATAAGTTCCTTCTAATTATTTAGTTACTCTCTTAGCATGAATAACTTGACACACATGTTTCTTTATCCATCTATATAATTTATTAGTCATATATAGCTATATCCATTTATGTTAAAATGATAATTTCATCATGTTAAAATTTCTTATTAGAATGAGTTGATATGATATAGACCATTTATTTTTTCATGTAGTGAAATGAACATACATTATGATAGAAGGGGGTATATTCTTTCTATATAGATCATGTGAAACTACCTTTCCTTTTGGTGAACATGTCAATGGTTGGGATGGGCTCACAATTCATTGACTCAATACACCCCTTTCCCTTTCCCCCTGGGATGGGAAACTTAGTAGACCTGACTCATTTTACCTAATTCCCTTTCCCCTATGATGAGTGTTTCTCCCTAAATCATTATAAATGTTTTTCTCATATCCCAAGCATGAGATCAAAGTAGGTATGCCAGGTATGGACCCTCCCTATATTGGGAATTATTTGCAAGTGAATATGTTTATACTTACCATGTTTATTATGATATATTGTTAATTTTTTTATTATTCCTCTAGATCTATATTTTTTCTTGATACACTATTTATTATGACAAGAATAAAAGGGTGGGGTAATAGCCAACTATTGGGTATTGATATACCTACACCCAATGTGAACCCCTATGAGGTATGTGTAGATCCTTAATAACCTGTGTGATAGTAAAGCATTTGAGAATGGAAGATAGATACATATATAGGTTTGTGTTTGGGTGGTTTAATTTTAGTATTTTAATGGATGGTCTAGATGGTGTTATAAGGACTGTATATGGATTTCTTTTGAGGAATTTACACAAATGTGGTTACCATTTTTTGTACTCAGGAAATGTTTGGCCTGATTTACATATGTATATATGGGTTTTGCATATTATAACTCATTCTATAGTCTATTTTTATTTTTTATCATCTCATGCACCTAGATTCCATTATTCTCACATGATTCTATTTGATATAGTTTGTACCCATCGTAAAGAGGTGGGTTTCCTGATTTTGTTAAAAATTAAAACTATCCCAATGGTAATGAAATTTTTTTTAGCATGAATTCTCACTATAGGTTTGATATTCAAAGAGGGGAATACATGTACCACTCATATTCTACCCATTCATCAACATTTATTTCAACCTCTAGAAATTAGGAGGTACGCCTAAGGTGTTGTAACAATGTGATCTGAATAGTGTATGAGTATTTGAATCATGAATGTTATAAAATGGCATAAAATCCTAAATAAATGGAACTTAAGTAGGGTAGTTGAGAATAACTATGAGATAGTACCATGAATACTTAGGAAGTAACCCATAAATATTCCTAGAAAACATAATAATTGTGAAAGCCTATGTTTCTAGGGGAAATATGATATTTATTTTTATTTATTTCATGAGTCTATATCAAACCTAGAGTCTCATGAATTATTCTAGGCTTTAATGGGTAGGAAATAGAAAGGAATCATGTCATATTGTATGTTTACCTGCATTTGATTATTCATTTTTATACCAGATGTAATTAATGATTCATGTTAATCAAAATATTAGAAATAAATAAATAATGTTTTCCCATATATTTATTGTTAGAAATTAAGTTAATATAGACTCACAATTGATTCCAATTATTGTGTAAAAATCCATTTTTTATATTAATCATTATAATTTTCATGTATAACATTAAATCATGCTTTAAAAATGATTTATTTATACTGTTATCTATAATTTTCATGTTCATATTTAGAATTTATTTCTAAAATTTTGAAAATGATATCATAATTAAGTGAAAATATGTTAAAATAGATATTTCAGACTTAAGTGATGCTCTTTAATTTTTTAATCTGTAGTGATTAGGAAGGCATTCCACTTTGAGACATTATCAAAAGGGGGGGGGTCAGAAGTGGGTAATTATTTACTTGAATGAACAGTAGTTGATAGGTTGTCCATTGGTGGCAGGAGAAGAAGTTGAGAAAAGGTTTCAGTCACTAAGAAATTTATGGTCATGGTATATCTCTATATCCTAGATTAGAAAAATCACTTGTTTCATGTCATTAGTGTGGCCACTTAGGCACATCAATCTGAATTGTAGTTTTGAGGTGAATCAATGCCAAATGTGTAGTTAGTATGGCCTTATTCAGTGATTTTATTGATAAATAATATATGAATGTGTTGGGTAGTGACCCTAGCTGACCTAGGTATCTTAGTTTCAATCTATTTATCAATCCATTCACTACTAAAAAATAGGCCTTTAACATCAATAAAAATGGCCTTTATCAGTGCTAGAGAAGCACTGACTACCAGAGCGAGATTAAATGACATTGTCTTTTATCAGCACTAAAAAAGCACTGATAAATGGTTCATTTATCAACTATTTTATATAGTATCGATAAAGGTTACTTTTATCATTATTTTTAAAAGCGTTGATAAAGGACCAATTTATCAATGCTTTCAAAATCCTTGATAAAGGTGCATACTGTAGTGTGCTGTAACAACACACTATATCACCAGTGAAATGTGCTGTAATAGCACACCGAAGCACTGAAACACCACCAGACATCAAAACAATAATGTACCAATATAGAATTGATTTGAAATTAAATTTATAACACAAATACAAGAAAGAAACACTATATTATAGACATTTCAAACATTGGTTTATATAATTACATAAGTACAAATTATTACATACACTCAAAAACATAAATGTTCCTTTGTCTTTTGATCCTAACCCAAAATTATGCTATTTCCGAACAAACCACCCCTTATCAAGTAAAGGAACACAACTTCATAAGAAAAAAAATATTATGTTAGTAATAATATAAATAAATAAATAAAAATAAAGTGTTAATGTTAAACTAAGCTTTGAGTCATATAAAGAACATTGTGTATCGGATTGAGTTGTGGTTGATTATTACATGTCACACAATTTATTGTCTATATTAAAGAATTATATTTGTGAAAATGAATTAAATAAGTATAATATGAATCCCCACAGGTGCAACCTAGTGGTTGTGTCATGTGGTGGTGTTTGGAGATGTGATGCACATTTTAAAATGAAATGAAACTTATATATTGAAAAGAAACACTTAAAGTCATACCAATCACAACATGAATCATATTGAGGTGTGAATGATTCCTACACATCTAAAATGACTTATGGATAATTTTCCTAAAGGATTAAAATATGTTGAATGCATTTTCTCAGTTTTGAGCACGTCACTTTTCTTTTTTACTAAAATGTCATTTTAAACTGAAAACACGCACTTTGACTCATACCAATCACATAGTGTATCAGTTTTATATGAGACCAATTCATATACATCACAAATGAAATAGAAATCATTTTACTAAATTATCATGAATATCTGAGAATTTTTTATCAGTTTTCAGTGAGTGACACTTTTTGAACTAAAATGTCAATTTGAAGCTGATAACAGACACTTTGAGTCATACCGAGAATGTTGTGTATCAAATTGAGGTGAGTCTGAATCCTAATCATTAAAAATTACTTATTAATCATTTTTGTAAATTATCAAAACAATCCAAATGTGTTTGATTAGTTTTTAATAGTTCAATTGTCCATTTTACTAAAATTGATGTGAATTTTAAATAAAAAGATGCAGTTGGAGTATACCGGTAACACCGTGCATCAGATTGAGGTTCAGATGATTCCTACATGTCTCAAATGATTTATGAATAATTTTTATAAATTATAAAAACAATATGAATTCTTTTTATTTGTTTTGAGTACATCCCTTTTATTTTTTTACTAAAATGTCATTTTAAACTAGAAACACGCACTTTGACTCCTATAGATGACATCATGGATTGGTTTTATGTGATAATTATTCATAAAATTTAAAAATGAAATATGAATAGTTTCCTTAAATTATCAAGAAAATATGAGTGTGTTTGATTAGTTTTTAGTGAGTGATACTTTTGGAACTAAAATGTCAATTTTAAACTGATAACAAATACGTTAAGTCATACTGAGAACATCATGTATCAAATTAAGGGGAGTCTGATTAATACTTATCATAAATGACTTATGGATCTTTTTTGTGAAGTATCAAAATAATACAAATGTTTTTTCTTAGTTTTGAGTTGGTCAATTGTCCATTTTACTAAAATTGATGTCAATTTTAAATAAAAAGACACACTTGGAGTCATACTGATCACACCATGCGTAGGATTCAAGTGAGGCTAATACAAAAATGTCTCAAATGACTTTTTGATCATTTTCCTAAAGTATCCTGACAATAAAAATTATTTTTATCAATTTTGAGAATGTTACTTGTCCTTTTTACTAAAATGTCATTTTAAACTGGAAACACACACTTTGACTCATACTGATCACATCATGTATCAGTTTGATGTGAGACTAATTCATACACATAAAAAATGAATTATTAATTTTTTCCCTAAATTATCAAGAAAATACAATCACATTTGATCATTTTTCAGTGAGTGAAACTTTTTGAACTAAAATGTATATTTTAAACTGATAACGGAAACATTGAGTCATACCAGGCACATCATATATTAGATCGAGGTGAGTATGATTCCTACACTTCAAAAAAAACTTATGAATCATTTACATAAAGTATCAAAGAAATCCAAATGCATTTTTTTAGTTTTGAGTAGTCCATTTGTCCATTTTACTAAAATTGATGTCAATTTTAAATAAAAAGTCACACCTGGAGTCATACCAGTTGCACCATGTGTCAGATTGAGGTGAGAATAATTCTTACACATCTCAAATGACTTATGGATCATTTTTATAAAGTATCAAAAAATATGAATTAATTTTATTAGTTTTGATTACATCACTTGTCATTTTTACTAAAATGTGATTTTAAACTAGAAACACGCACTTTGACTGATACCGATTACATAGTGTATCAATTTAACATGAGACCGATTCCTACACATCAAAAATGACTTATGAATAGTTTTCCTAAATTATCAAGAAAAATTGATCATGTTTGATCAATATTCAGTGAGTGAAACTTTTTTAACTAAAATATCAATTTTAATATGATAATGGACAATACTGGGCACATTGTGTATCATATTGAGGTGCAGCTGATTTATAAATATAAAAAATGACTTATAGATCATTTTCCTAAAGAATAAAAATAATATGAATATATTTGCTCTATTTTGAGTATGTCAGTTGTCCTTTTTACTAAAATTAATGTCAATTTTAAATAAAAAGAAGCACTTGGAGTCATACCAGTCACACCGTGTGTCAGATTGAGGTGTGGCTGATTCCTACACCTTCTTTCCAAATTAAATTTTTATTAAAGAAAATCCATTTTATGGGAAAATGGTAAACCATTGTTCTACAAAAGGAAAGAAATAGGTACTGAAGGAACTAACAAAATGATTAAAAAAAAGGCTAAGATTACTTGACTCAGCTACTTGATAAAGCTCCCAGTGCAGCGTGCTAACCTGGGTTTCTGGATCCTCTCTGATTAGCTCTTCAAGGTGAGTGATCATCCTTTCCATTGTCTAAATAAACTATTCTATGTTGATTTTACTCTGATTGAAACCCCTATCTAGTATGCGGTCTTGTTTATCAATACACTCTTCTTGCTCCTCGTTAGCATCAACTTGCAACCAACATTCATAAATTCTTTTAATCTCTTCGTCGGAGACATTGGGCTGATGAATTGTTTCTAGCATTTCTTCCTTGGAGTGCAGGATAAGTTTTAAGCACTCCCCAACTTCCTCTTCCCTGTCTCTTGTATTTCTGCTTGATTCTTCACTTTCCCCCTTCTATGCATCTTTAACTTCCTTTTTCCTATCATTCTTGGCCGACCGAGTCTCCATTGGTTTTGGAAAGTATGAGTAGTCCTTGCGTCCCTTTGATTTTTTCCCCTGAACCACAATGCATTTCCCCGAGTCACGCATGCCTTTTTTCCCCTTCTTCCATCTAGGACTATGGGGTCCTTTCCCTTTGATTCGGTCCATGCTATCCACTGAGGGATGACTAAAACTATCATCATCTGGTGACTCCTCCTCTTGAGATAAAGGAGGATCATGGACCTCAAGACCATCAAAGCGGTTCCCCACCTCTATTACCACTACATCAATATGATCCATCTGCATACTCAAAGACTCCTTACATGTTTTCTTCCCCGAACCAGAAATATTCCCCCCCTACCCAACCTTCCTCTGATTTCCAGAATTGGGTCTGATGGTGTTTGGATATAAGGAACCCAAGACGTTCCCATCGATCATCCTATCCTATCCACTTTGAGAACCTGTTGCAGCCAGCAGGAAAGATTTTCGAGGCATCAAATCCGCTCCTGTAGCCTGTTCTTAACCTCTTCCCATGAACTGAGGCTGCTTGTTCCAAACCTCCCATCCCTGACCATGAGAGCCACCAGGCCTTTGAACCTCATTCACAACCAAACTCACAGCTAAGGGATCAACCTTAGCTGCCTCTTGTACTCCCAATTCCTGCTTTAAAGGATAAAAAACCTCCAAAACCTACGGCTCAACCTCCTTTGGCTTCACCCCCATCACTACCACTGGAGGACCTAAGGAAAGTCGCTGCTTCTAATCCTTTTCACTGACCTCCCCGCCTGGGTTGGCAGGATCCAACACCTCTTGAGAAACACCGAGCAACTCCACTTGCTCAACCAATCCATCACTACCAATGTTCTAGTGATTTACATTGCATTTCTTTGTCGAACTTCCAAAAAAGTATATTGAATCTATGTTCTTATCCAAAAAACCTTTCTTTTTGTGGAAATACATAATAATAAAGGAAGCTCATGTGTCCATTATATCATGAGAAGTCTCCACAACGACCACATAAGATTCTTGTAATCTTTTAGATTTCAAAGAGAAAGGTTTTTCGACTAAGAAAATTGAATCAATATGACTTCCCAAAAGATCTGTGAAAAAAACTAAAAAAAATATTATATAAAAATTATAGGGAAATTAACTTACAAATATTAGATAAAATGACGAAAAAATTAATTAAATAATTAATAGGGATTCACCTTTTCAAGATTGTTGTATGCATTTTATACATAGTTCATTATTTTCATCATCTCAGTTGTAGCCTCAAAGTTCAATCTCTTGCGAGCATGAGAAACTTCAAACAAAACACCCCAAATAGAACAAAATAATCCACTTGTATGAGAAAAAAATTATTATATGAGTAATACTAAAAAGAAACAAATAAAAAATAAATATGAAATAATACATTAATTCTAATGACAATGATTTTAATCTAAAAACCTCATGATTATCTCTATGATTGAGAAGTGGAGGGAACTTGAAGGAAAGTGATAAATGTCAACACTATAAGGGTGAAAAGGTTTTGAGGGAGAAGAAGTATGTGGAAGTTGTGGTACAGAAAGGCATGAAAGATGGACAGACCACCCCAACTTGAATAAAAGAATCCACCTGTATAAGAAAAAAATTATTATGTGAGTAATACTAAAAAAATAAATTAAACATAAATATTAAAAGAATACATTAATTATATGGAAAATTATTTTACTATGAAAACATAAATATTACCTCTATGATTGAGCATAGATAACATCATTTCTCTTACTAAAAAGGCATGAAAGATGGACAAAGATCTTCTAAAATAAATGAACTCTAAAAGAAATAATGAAAATTAAATCAATGTTCTATTATATAAAACTTCATTAAAATATAGAAATTATATCATAACATTACCTTTACATCTTACCAAAGTTTTTACTTCATTATAGTTTTTTCTTCTGAGGTATTGGTAACATCATCATGTTTAAAATACATTGTATGCATAGTATCCAAAAATTTAATTTAGATTATGTTAATGTATTAGATAAAATATAATATTATGAAAAAATAGTATTTTAAAAAACAATTTTACCTTCTCATTGAACACTCTTTCTTTTTTTAAAGGTTTTAGGGATTTTTCCTCTATTGAGAATCCAAATCCCCTCTTTGTTGTCCCCTCTAATGTACAAGAAATTTTCTACATTGGGACAACTATGAACTAATTGTGATCTCCCAATGAAAGGGTTATCCTTGATTGAATTTTAATCTGACCTGATATTTTTTTTAGTATCTAATAGGACAATTGACCAATTCTTGTTTGTTGGATCTGAGACATAAAATACTTGCACTGCTTGTTATTCCATTATGGACGACTTGTATTATTCCCTTTCCATACTAAAATTCACCTTCAAAATTCCCATTTCATAAAATTTTACTGCACTTATATTATCAACCAATTTTCAATGGAAAATCATCACTTGAAATGTTTTATAATCCAACTTATATATCTATTTGATAATGCCAAAATATGACATATTTTCATAAATTGGATTTCTCTCCTTGGAACCAGATATGTGTATCACTTCATCCACAAGTGTAATGCCACTATTTTTCATCATACTTCAGTGATCATGTTCTTTTATACAGAACGTACAACCATTGATTACAAAACTAGTGTAAGATATAATATTTCCATTCGGTCCCTTGGATAGACATTGAATATATTAAACAATTTAATTTGGATTTTCAGATAACTCCTTACAAATTTGATCTTAGAACTATTTTATAAATGATTGATTACGTATATTTGATATCCATCTTTCTTCCCTTAGATGGATTCAAATCTCTAAGAATTTATTTGTGGGATTCAATGTATAGATCAAAATCTTCACAATTATGTAAAATGCAAAGGTGTGCTAGCTCTTTATCTGTTAGGGAAATTGTGACAACCTCTCTTCTAGAAATACCTTCACCCACAATGCGTTTATCGTGACAATACTTTGGGAGAATGATGTTGTCAACATATTATAGGTAATTGGTATAGAATTCAATAGCTTCTTCAACAATATATCATTCTTCAATAAAACCTTCCGTTCGACTTCGATTACTGACACACCATTTCAAAATCTTCATATACCGTTCAATGGGGTACATTGATCTATAATGGATAAAAACACATAGTTGAACCTATCTAACCAATTGAACCATCAGGTAGACCATTATGTCAAAGAATAGTGGTGGTAATAACATATCTAATTCACATAATATGACTACAACCTCCTTATTCATGACTAGAAACATCGTTGGGTCTATAATGTTACTGCATATGGATTTTAAATAGAAGTAGAGTCTGGTTAATGTATGTCATACATTTTGAGGTAGAATGCAATGAAAAGCAACATGAATCAAATATTTCATCAAAACATGACAGTAGTGTTATTTTAGTCCTTGTAACTTCAAATTATTAATTGACATGACATTATTGATATTTTATGAATAACCTTGTGGAACTTTTACACTATTAATGAAAATAAAAAATTGAAAATTTTCTGGTCTGGATAGAGTGTATACTGTTGGAGAAAGAAAAGTCTATGTTTTACCCTTCACCAATGCCAAATCTTCCCTTATCCACATTTCAATCAATTCAAACCTAGCTTTGATTCCATCTTTCATTTTCCCTGGAACATTTATTAACTTTATAATAACACTATCAAGTATATTTTTTTCTATATGCATGACATTAAGAAAATGTCTAACATACAAAAATTTCTAATATAGTAATTCAAAGAAAATTGATCTCTTATTCGAACCAAATTTTGTAAGGTTTTTCGAAAATTGCTTACTATAAACAACATCAATATATTTTACTTTATTGTATAGTTTATCACTCATTACTGGAGATGATGTTTCACCTTATTTGATATTCCCATTAAATGATGTCATCCAAGATCAATATTTATGTCGTTGAGGTATAAATTTATGATGTCTTAAAAACATAGTCTTTGAGTAATGTTTCAACCAAACTGAGTATGTGTGTTTTTCACAAATGGGACACCCCAACATTCCTTTAATGTTATAGCCTGATAAATGTCTATAATAGAGGAAGTCATTTATCATTCTATACAACATGGCCTTCAATATGAATTCTTAACTTTTATGAGTATCATACATTATAACACCTGTATCCCACATTTATTTTAGATATTTTATCAATGAATCCAAATAGACATCAATATCATTAACAATTTTCTTTGGTCTAGATATAAGCAGAGATAACATAATGTATTTGCGCTACATATATAGACATGGTGGAAAGTTATAACTTACCAGCATGACGGGACATGTACTTTGAGTACTACTCATCATACCAAAAGGATTTATTCCATCTATAGATAATTCAAGACTATAGTTTCTCAGCTCATTTCTAAATTCAAGATACTCGTAATCAATTTTATTCCACTATGCAGAATCAGCTAGATGAAATAGGTTCCCATATTTAATTATTGCATCTACATTCTATGTTAATTGTCTCATAGTTTCCTGACATCTATATAGTCTTCTAAACCATGAAATGATAGGAAAATACCATACATACTTTGAAGGTCTTGATTCATTTTTCTTTTATTAATCTACACCACACTTAAGGAATTTTATGAGCGATTCATGGTCCTTGAGAAACAATATGCAATAATTTGGAAAATAATTATTTTTTAGAGATCATTCCCATTGAACATAAAATTCATTTAGAACCATATGTTTGATATGGTAGTTGATTTTATTCATGTATCATATCATTTAGAAGACCAAGTAGTTATATAAATCTGGTGTCACTCCATCTGCTGTCAGCTTTCAAATTATATAACATCAATACAACTGACAATGTTGTGTATTTAGTACAACCAATATACAATGGTCTTTGGAAAAAACTGATAAAATGTTTTTTTAAATATTTTATTGATAATAAATCACAAAATTTCCTCATATTGTGTTAAATATGTTTATTTATAAAATATTTGGGATTAGATCATTCTTTTGAAAATTTGATAAAAATTTCAGTTTTACCCTTTAAAGTGAACTATATTAATTCAGACATAAATATTTTAATTTGAAATATTTGAACTTAAAATTTTTTATATGTATTCATAACTCAATGGGATACAACTTCTATTCAGGACTATGGAGAAAAATCATGCATTTGGTTAGAGTAGAAGGGACATGAAGTCAAAGATGGTCTGGAATCTCTAGATTGGACATCAGTTCTATATGTGGGCCATAACTTCTTTATCTATGCTTGGATTAGGACTAAATTTTGAGATGACCTCAAGAACCCATTTTTTCAAAAATAATCCTTCTGGAAGGACAAATGGTTTACACGTTTTGGTGGTCAAACAGGTGGTGTATGTTGTATTAATTTATTTGTCCGAATTTCCCCATCCACACTTGAAACCTATTTAAATCTAGCCTCCCCTACACTCTATAAATTGGTGTTTTTATCATTTGGAGGGGTTTGAACGTGCATTGGTAGATTTAAGGCAGAGTAGAATTTGTTTCATTCTATTTCTCTGGGCATTCCAGGAGGGAGATATTTTGAATATAGGATCCCTTCATCGGAGCCTTCTTCTTCTTCTTCACTTTGTAATATTGTTGTGATTTCAATAAAATCTTAGTTTCTCTTCCATTTATTCTTTTATTTTAAATTTTCTTCTTATATTAATCTTCCTATTTTGTCTAGAAATTAAAGACTAGAAATGATATTGTGTTATACCCTTTATAAATCTTTGCAAATGCAATTTGTTTTTACAATGACTATGCCGCCCATGGAAGAGTAGTTTTTTAGTAATCAATTTACCTCTTACCTTATTAATTAATTTATTTTGAATCAATGAGATACTTTAATTTAATTAATATTATTAATTAATTGAGTTTTTTAATTAGAAGAAACTAAGTAATCAATTGAAAAATTAACACAAAAACACGCGAGGTCGGGAATTTGTGTAAATTGTGAGAACACAAACTTAATTAGTAAAAAAACCACACAATATAAATTTGTAGAGTTAAAATATAATCCCTAAACATAGTTCATAATCATTTTATAGAATATATATGTACCCTAATTTACCACTGACCATAATCTAGAATTAGGACATTAATCATAGCAGGGTGCTGCAATTGCGTTTTCTAAAGCTGGCCTAGTGTTTAACTCTTTTCATCTTTGTAGTAATGTTAACTCCCATAGTGTTCATGGGTTAACAAATTAGAGGATCATAATTAAGTGGATATTAATTTAAATTATAATGATTAATAAGTAAGTGAATAGGTAGAGTTTTATCTATCACACATTTTAAAACATTATAAAAAACATCTTTTTGTTGTGTCTTTTTAATCGAACTTCATTTCAAAAAAAAATACAGTCTTCTTCCAGCAAACTTCTTATAGTTTTATAAATGATAAAAACCCCCCATACTTTCAAGTATTTTGTTTATTTTATTTTATTTTATTTTCAAAATACCTTTAATATGTAGTTTTTAATTACTTACTCCTTTTAGAGACAACCTTGGTCAGCCACTCTATTGCACCTAAATAACCTAAATTCAAACATCATTTGAAAGCGCCCATGACATTGCCTTTCAAAAAATATTTAACTTCTCAAGAAACTTTGTAAAATCTCGAAGGTCATATTCAATTTCCATTTTAATTTATTTCATGTGATCTCCATTATCATTTACACTGATATTCATATCAAATGATCCATAAAACATAGTATCATCCCAATAGGTGTTCACATTCAGTTTTTCCCTATGTTTAGTCAAACATTTATAGCTCTGATATATTCCAGGAAAAATCAAATGTTCTTCCAAATATTCTGGAATAATTTTCCTTGAATAAATATAATGTAAACATGGATAAAGGATTTGATAAGGGTCATATGCATGCTCTTTTACAAACTTGATGAACTCTTTAACTCCATATTCATACTTTTTTTTTTCAAACGATTAGTGTGAATCCATTTTCAATTCATATCCATAATATTGGTTTCATAAAACATTAATTTTTTATAATAAATAAATAAATACACATAATATATTCATTATCAAAGGATAAAGTCATAAACTATTCTAATAAGGGAAACCCAACATTTTATTATTTAAAATAATTTCAGTATGCTTTGAAAAAAAATGGGTAATTGAATTTAAGAAAAGAATTAATCCACTATGGTAGGTGTTATCCTATGAATTCACTCAAAGGTGAAAGTTAGACAACTTTCATTCTCATCAGCTCATCTACTAAACATTTTTCATTTCATTTTTTTGTTTGAAACACATCCTCTATCTCTTGTGGACATACACCTATGTTGCTTGAAATAATCTAAGTGATAGTAATCCATGGGATGAATACTTCTAAAAGTAGTACAAGAAACATAAAAGATATGGTTTATGAGTCTCAATCAACAAAATGAAATAAATATTCGAGATATGAAACTAATGATAATGATAGTTGTCTATAAAAGATATGGGGAACTATTAGAAAAGGCATGTATACCCACAGTTTTGGGAACTCTAGGTAGTTTAGACATCAGTATATCTATAATATATACCAACAATTTGAAAATTCTGTACCCACAGTTTTGAAATGGGAATAGGTGTATGCTACCATGTCATTAAACCTATACCCACGGTTTCAAAACCGTGGGTATAGGTTTTAAAAAATCATCGGTCACAAGTTTCGATCCCTGGACCGCCTGTATACAATTAACACACATAAAAATTACTCCACATTGACTAATAGGTATATATATATATATATATATATATTTACTTATATATATTTATCTAAACCATGGATAAAGGTGAAGAAATGTTGTAATAGGTGTTCTTGCGAATTCTTTTTCCCATAGAAATGTTTTTCCGACCTTAATATGGGAAATCTATACACACGGTTTTTAGAGAGCCATGTGTATAAGTCTTGAAAAAAACCCTATACTCATTGTTTTTTCCAAAACTATGGGTATAGGTCGAAAAAAACATATACCCATGGTTTTTGAAAAGCCATGGATATAGGTGAAAATTTCCAAACTATACCCATGGTTTTCCAAAACAACATGTATAGGTTCCCATCCAATCTCTATACCCACGGTTTTTGAAAAACCATGGGTATAGGGTCATTTTCTAGTAGTGGGTGATGAGTCTCAAGCAAAAAATTTCAATAATAACTATTTTTTTGACACACATTAAGTCCTTCTTAAATCTTCTCAACAAATGAAAATATAATATAGGCAATTAAGTAGTAATAAGAAACCCAAATATGATAAAAATAATAATAAATTGTCATTCAATAAACTAGAAGATATAAAA
Source organism: Viscum album (assembly GCA_963277665.1). NCBI lineage: Eukaryota > Viridiplantae > Streptophyta > Magnoliopsida > Santalales > Viscaceae > Viscum > Viscum album. Next base: position 87,261,361 of record OY728140.1, on the reverse strand, counting down.
ATGTATTGATAAAAAATTTTAATAAATAAAGAGTTATTTCATATACATGGATGGTAATCAAAGATTCTTTGGGGTGGAACCAATACATGTAGACCTAGAATGATGAATACCTAAAAATAATTTCTAATATGTAGAATTTGTTAACATCCATTATATTTTTTATAACAAGTATGTAACAAACTAAGGAATTATTACATTTAATATTAATGATATATCATATATTTGAAAACATCTCAAGACTCTTGGGATGTCATATCGCCACATGGACCCATCCCAAGGATTCTAGGGAGGTCATCACATTAGATCTACTCATATGAAGGATTATAGGGATGCCATCTAATACACATTGAACCATCCTTGAGATTCTAGGGAGGACCATAAAGAAGTTAGATTAAATTAATAATACACATCAATAAGATACGTCACAAAGAAGGGAGAAAAAATCATCAACCCTTGCAACATTTAACCCATAGACACTAGCCTCTACCGAGATAGAACGACTCCCATGAGGTCACATTTTCTAAGTGGAATACCCTTACTTCACTTAGAAATCTAGATGGAATCACAAAATTAAGAGATCTATAAAACATCACTCCCCATCTAAAGTCTCTACTACATAAATAAGAAAATAAATAGTCTGTTTAATATGCCAGGAAGCAGCCTCATAGGCTATCCAACCACTATAATGGAAATTCATTCATACAAAATTATATAGACGATGTAAAATGGGATGAGACTTCTACCATACGGTTAATTACACTCTTTATCCAATAAAAATAAATCACGATTCATCCAAACGTTCACATAAATAAAAGAGTAGCTCACAAATCCTCTATATTAATTTATAAATGTAATTGAGAAGGAAGGAGATGCTCGTATGCCATGGGAGTGAAGTTGGGAAGGCTCACAGTATAGGTGTTTCACACTCTAAAAATTACAAGCATCAAAATGGATGATCTCTACGACCAAATCTACAAAATGGATAACTAACCACACTCACAGTTGCAAAAAATCCTCCATCACTACTAGAACCATTGATGTTTTACACCCTGAGTTCCCCAAGAGAATTTAGAGAAAAAATTATTTTTGAGAGAATGTGGAGAAATACTTATGTTTAACCTTAGATTCATTCAACCCTTGAATCATTCAAGCCTTGTATTTTTTTGAACCTTGATTCGAGACTTGATTTGAACTTCGATTCACCAAGGAGGAGCGCCAATAGAGGGTGGCTTCTGCAAAAAGATTCAAATATCGTGAAGGGTTTGTGACTGGTTAGGGTTTTTAAAATAGATCAGGACACTTTTATCAATGCTTCCAAAAAAGAGCTGATAAATATGTCTTTTATCATCGCTTAAGTAATAAGTACCAATAAAAGGAATCTTTATCAGTTCTTTTGTAGTTCTTATAAAGATAAAGCTTTATCAGTGCTGATAAATCATTATTTATATCAGTGCTAAAAAAATGCTGATAAAAATTCCTTTTATCAGCGCATATTACTTAAGCTCTAATAAAGGATTTATAATTATAATTATAAATATTATATATATATATATATATATATTTAATAAATATATATAAATATAAAGATTGTGAATATATTCTTTATTTAAATATATTTATTATAATTTTATAATTATTTAAATATATAATTATGTATTTATAGTTATATAAATATTTTTAAAAAATAATATTTATATCATTATCTATATTGATATAATTATATATATATAATAAATATATTCAAATATAAATATAGAAAATATATTCATTATTTAAATAAATTTATTATAAATTTAATAATTATATATATATATATATTTATAATTATAAATATATAAATATAAAAATATAAAAATATAGTAAATTTACATTTATAAATATATTTATTTATAAATATTTTTTTTAAAAACATTTTTTACATTATTAATGATTATTTGATCTTAAGTGCATGCATGTTAAAAATGAGTGAATTTGAATAAATTAAAATTAAGTACACTAACAATATTGAAAAAATGGATAAGTTTTGTGTGTGTTTTCTGTATATAAAAATTCATTAATTAAATATATGTTAAATCAATATAACACACATTTGATCTATGTTAAATTGAAAAATCAAATGATATTCAATTATGCCCATTACTTTATGCAATTAGTTAGTATTTTTAATTCATATAAATTTTTAATTATAAACCATTATTCACTAAATATATGACTATTTAATGTAAAGCATAAATATTTTGTATTATATAAATCATATTTATATGCATTCATATATATCTATATATTTAATATATACTATTTATTAACATTATCAATAATTATCTAATTAATAAATTTTTTAATATTTTTCTCAATTTACTTAATTTTAATTTTAATTTGTTTATTTTTTATTTTTCATATATCAATATATTTAATATATAATATTTATTATTATTTATAATTTATTTATAGTATAACGGATTTATTCATTTTTATCAATAATTATTTAATTAATAAATTTTTAATATTTTTTTAATAAACTCATTTTTATTTTTTATATATTTAGTTATTTATTTTATTTATACCTTTATTAGTGATAAATAAACACTGATAAAGGATTCCTTTATGAGCACTAAAAATAAAGTGGTCATAAAACATACCATTTATCAACGCTAAAAATAAAGCACTGATAAAAGGTCTCATTTATCAACGCTAAAAATAAAGTGTTGATAAAGGGAACCCTTTATCAGTGCTAAAAAACAAGCACTACTAAAGGGAGCCTATTATCAGTGATAAAACAAAAGCACTTATAAAATGTAAAATTTATCAGTGTTTTTTTAGCACTGATAAAGGCCAGTATTATTAAATGCCTATTTTGTAGTAGTGGTTGGAGGAATCTAACCACACTTAGGGAGATCTGGTCAGGGAGGTCGATGTAATAGTTAGGACCATCTAGAAGCGACACAATCATTAGTGTATAACTTCATACCTTAGGGTGATCATGGGGATGCAAGCATGATATATGTAGCGGAGCAATCTACCACTGATATTGCAGAATGTACATATACTATTATAGATGATATCCTTATATCTTCTACCCTTAATTATGCCATATTTGATTCATGTGCTTCACATTCTTTTATTTTTGAGAAATTTTCATCTGTCCTTTGACTCAAAGTGAATGTATTTTATACTTTTATGAGTCGTGATATCCCTTTAGGGAAGAAAATTGAGATAGTAAAGAAGTAATTTTCTTGTGACTTAGTGGTGTATTAATATGGTAATCTTTGGGATTCTATTATTTTATATATGAAATATTTTGATTTCATTCTAGTAATGGGTTGGTAAACCTAATTCAATTCCTATATTGATTTTTATAATAGAAGAGTATCCTTATCAACCCCTATAGATGTTTTATACACCTTCAATATAGAGTGGAAGTTTCAGGATGGTCAAGTGGGTCCTTATTAAAGGTATGTAGAAGAAATCACTATAGAAATATAAATTCTTATCCTTGGAGAAACTGATAATAAAAAGTGATTGGATTTACCTTCCATAGGAAAACTTTATCTTGATGTGTTCCCTGATGATTTCTTGGGACCACCTCTTAATAAAGTGGTAGAGTTTACTATTGATCAACTGATAATGACTAAACCTACATTTATTTGTATATATTGAATGTAACCAACAAAGTTTATAGAATTATAGATTTAGTTACAAGAGCCCAAGGCACATGGGTTTATTAGACTGATCATGTCCCTTTAGGGTGTTATGAGTCTTTTTAATAATAAATTTGATGGAATTTTACACCTTTGTGCATACTACTGAAAGATGAATCAAGTGAAAATTAAGAATCATTACCCTTTTCACATAATTGATGATATATTTGATCTTTTAAAGGGGGAAACACAGTTTCCCAAAATTAATCTTTTAGCATACTATTATCAGCTTTAGGTCATACCTAAAGGCATTCCAAATATTTATTTTTAAAGAAAATATGGTCATTATAAGTATTTGGTGATGCTTTTCATATTGACCTTTGATTAATCCATATTTATTGATTTTTTAAAAACAATACTTAATATATTATTATACTACTTAATCATTCTATCTATGGATGATATTCTATCTTATTTTAAGGCTCTTGATGAGCATTATCTAAAAGGACCAATCAAGATCCATGTAATCACTAAGAGAGGGAGGGGTGAATCAATGAACTTATTCTTTTTTTTTTGTGTTTTCTTACTTAAGAAACATCATTCTCCACCTGTTAGAAATATATCAATTTCATAAAAATAATAAAACAACCAAAATTACAAGAATAAAAGTATTTATAATGTTCATTACTCTATAAGAGTATCTAGTGATAGCCTGTAGGGTATTGTTAAATCCTACAAGGATAATAAAATTTAAATATTTATAAAAGACTCAAACAAATGGGACTAGGTAATAAAGTATATAAGGAAGTGAGTTCAAGTTCGAACCTATTATATGATGATAACAGTCTTAAGAATTTTAAAAAGTGATTTATTGATAATTTTTATGAAAGATAAAAAATAGAAAAAAATTTGGTTTTGAATTCAATTTAGAAACATTACTGGTTATGTGATTTTCAGGTTTTTGTACATAGGGATGAGAATAATAATATGTTCATTCATGATTTTTATCATAATTGGGTCTGAAAGGATCCTTGGTCAAGGTACCCTTCACTAATTCAATAATCTCTCCATTCATATGGTCAATTAATTAGATTGATTACAAAACTAGGTGACCCAAAATCTTATTTAAACATAACCACTCTGGTTTGTATAATGGCCATACACAACCCAAGGTGGTTAGTTGATGCATCAAAAGATATTATTCAAATTAAAAAACAATGGTCATGCAATATGAAAAGAGAGATATTTGGAATTGAAAATAAGAGTGAAGAAACCCAAAAATGAATTAAAATAGAAAATTTTCCCTAAGTAACACCCCCTACAATCACATCACCTAATATAGAGAGTTTACCCCCTTATGATAATCATGAGGGGGAATCAGAATATAGAAACCCGATGAGAGATAAAATAATAGCATCAATAGCAATTTTGGTTAGAACCTGGTTCATACGCTCTAGTCTCTCAGAACTTATATCTCCTCTGGAAGTAGAACCCTTTATAAATTTATAATCTTCTTCCAGAATCCCTTATATAAGAAAATTAAAATCTATGGTTGAATGCATGTTCATGATGTCAATAAAATGGTTCATATTGTGAATCAGGTGGTTCATAATTTTCAAGTTTGCTTCCCTCAATCAACTCACATGGTGAATGAAAAACACTACATGAATCATTATGGCCTCTTCTTGTACCTCAATCAGTTCGCATCATGAATTTAACACCTAATTTGAATGTATTCTATGTGGCACACACAAATCATGAATTCTTCCTTCTCAAAACACAAATAGGAAACACCTTTTTTGGTGTATGTCATCCTCATCCTATTAACAATGTAATATCTCTTCACAACATGAATAGTCTTTGTCTAGTTCTTTAGCTATGCTCAGTAGAATTTACCAGTTTCTATATACTATCCTAGCTTCAATCTTCCATGATGTGAAGTGTCTTCAACATCCTTAATTCATCTTTTTTTTTCATTTTCCTTTAAATAAAATTTAACTATGTACTTCTATGAAATGAATGAGATACTAGATATATAAGCAATAATATCAATTAAATTACAAAATATAAATGTATTTGATATCAAAAAAATATATTCGTGAAGTGTGGCTATCATCTAGTCCTTATAATGATTAGGAAATAATCCCAGACCACATGAACCACTAGAAAAAAATCCTTTGAATGTGATTACTGTAAGTAGGGAATATTCTTTCACTTGAATATAATTATATCCAAATGATAGTGAAAGTTCTCCTTGTATTGATAAATGACATAACAATGTTTTTGTAACAACTGTATGAACCTACACCAACAAGATTACGTATATTGTCACTATGCTACTTGAATTTCTTCACACTTTATTTTCTTTCAAGTAATGCTTCTTATTCACTTTATTGCATAGTAGCAGTTAAGAACTTTCTTTAGTATAATTTCAGTTCATCTAATGGGTTTATTCAATATACTATATCTGATGTCCGTCTGATATACCCCGTCTGATGTTCATTCGGTAGACTTCTTCTATTGCCTCATTGTAGACTGAAACCATTACATTTGTGATGCTCATCTGATCACCTTGGAATGTTGTCTATATAATACCACCTGATATAAAAATTTGTCCATTAAATTTTTAATGATGCCTCTCCCTACTATTCAACTACTGCCTTTTACTATTTTCATACAATCGTTTCCCCACACCATTTGTTCAATACCAAATTATGGGAAGACTTAATTCAGTATTCCTCAGTTTGATGTTTATTTAAAAATTATATCTGATCAACTTTCTAATTTTGAATCACTTCTCTTCACTTTCACAAATTCAACTTAAATTCCTCAACACATCAAACCCCTTTATATAGGTAGGGTTCCTTCAAGATTTTATGGAAACACATAAACTTGATTCAAACTTCCTACTTAATATTTCCTATGCCCCACTTAGAAATTTCATTCCATTGAATGTATAGAAAGTTATTTAAGGACCAACATCAATGAACTCCTTAAAACTTCCTTTTAACATGGAAAGAATTACATAACATTCCTCTGTGATATTTTCAACATTTAATGACTAGATTTTGATGGTCACATTTGATAACTTTATGAGTGTTTTGTAAATTATTTTGAACCTTCCATATAGTAATCTTCATAAAACATCTTCTATCTGGTAAAAAAATGAGTGATTTTCCCTCAAAATTTTTTAGGAATAACACACAAGTCTTTCATAATACATTTTATATAATTGATGGGTTCTGAAAAGTTTGATATTTTTTGTTCTTTTAATGAAACCATGGAGACTTCTATATAATGCAATCTCAACAACCTCTATCTGATAACAATGCATGGAAATATCAATCTATTGAAAATAACTCATAAACCTATATTTGATGAAGTCATGTGTAAATATCTGTCCTATCATCTTGAAACACCTTCACTATGTGGCCTCATACAAAACCATATAAGAGACATTGTATATAGGCACTCATCCTTCTTTTTGAAACCAAAAAAATGATTCATCCATTGAACTTAAACTGATAACATTGTGAGAGATCCCAAAAATTCACAAAAATTGAACACAAACATTATTCATCTGAACCACTGAGTGATAACATTTGTTATAACATTATGAAACTTCTATTTTACCCTTACACAACTTCTAATGTCACCGTTATGCAACATGAATAAAATGAATTTTAACCATAAATGATTTTATCCCCCTTTAGACTCATCTTAGATCATGAAGTCATTCAATAATCGTGATGTTGGAAACATTAATAAAAATAGAAAACATCACCAAATTTAAATTCATTGAACACTCTTTCCAATGGAACAAGTATGATATGACAATCATTCATCACAACACTTGGGTTGATCATCTCTTTTTGATAACATTCTTCCAATAGACTCTATCCAGTAAACCTAGGATGATCATATTCATCCAATCAATTTTATTAGAAATATTACTAAAGTAATTTGATTTATCTCAAACAATAAAAGAAAACCATTTTGAGAAAACCTTATTCTTTTATAAGAATCCTAACCAACATCTTATTATAATTTCTTCACCTTTAAAAATCTATAAACTTCTTGGTACCAACATTCAAGATATATTCACATTGTTTTTGATAATTTTTGGTAACATTATCTATGTTCCAAGAAATATAAATGTTTATTTTGGATACAAGAATTCAAAATTTATTATCTATATAATATCAAAATCTGGTGTCTCAGTAGATCTGGAGTAGAATCAGTAATAACTTGGAAAGTTTCATAAAATACATTTGAGATAAGAAGTTTCTTTGAAATTATAAAATCTCCATTTTATCTAGGTTTTATAAAAAATCACTACCCTCTAATATATTTAATTAAAAATGGAGTGAAATTTATTTGGTCATAGTGGTGTGATAATGCTTTCTAAGAGTTTAAGAATAGACTGACCACAACTCCAGTTTTTTTTCTTAATTCATCTATGTGAAAGTTTCTAGGTGTACTATGATACATCGTTAGTTGGTATTTTTTGTGTTTTTAGGAAGGATATTTGAGTAATAGTTTATGATTATAGATAGTTATGTGTTGATGAATGAAATTACCATTCCCATAGTCTAGAGTTAGACACTGTTGTTCATGCCTTAAAGTTCTGTAGGCACTACCACCTTGGAGAATGTTTTATAGTCTATACCAATAATAAATTCATAAAATACATCTTTTTTTAAAAATATTAAAATTTTATATATCATCACTAGGTGGAATATATATATATTTTTTTTATATTTATTATTCTTATGTTAAGGAAAAAATAGTTATCGATTCTCATAGTATGAAGGATCATCCTTAGAGGGTGAAAGAGGCAAAGAATGAATGGAGGTTTATGTATATTATAGATTAATTAAATTTCTATTTAATTTAGGATCATAGTGGAATACATCTACAAAATATAGATCTCATATTATATTTCATGTAGTGTGCCAAGGACTTCTAGATATCCTATCTTGAATGTGTCATCATTTGAGAGAAACTCTATGGTGGAAAGATCCTCAATGGATTGTTTCATGATTTTTCTTCCTTCTTATTTTATCATTGTAGGATCAGAAGAGGGATGGCCGAGTTTGAATCTGAAAAGAGCGCGGACCCTAGATCGAGAATATCTATTCCCATTGATAAATCAAGAAAGCAAGCTGATTTTCTTGCTAAGGATGTGGATTATGTTGGGCATAAGGATCTCTTCAGCTTGTGTGCCAAAAAAAGGTCTGATGTGTTGCGGGAGATGAAATCAGACAGAATCTTCGTGGATGCGGTTAAAGGTGTGGGAAATACCTTGTTTCTTGATTGTGAAACTGCGTCCTCAAGATGAATCATTCGCAAAGGGCGTGTTTCACATGTCTCTATGAATCTGAATGAGGCTGAGGAAAGGATTAGGCTCTCCAGACATTCGATCATTGCGAGAGTGCTGATTCCAAAAGGGGTGAAACCATGGAAGTTCAATGAACTCATGGTGAGGATTTCCGAGATCTGGGGCTTCAATGACTGGAAGATGATAGAAATGGGTCGTGGTTTCTACCATATTATCTTTCCATCAGATGAGATAAAGCATCGTGCCTGGTGCCTTGGCTCGGTCCCTCTCAAGCCAGGATTTCTTCGAATTCATGAATGGGACATGAATTTTGATCCCAGTACCGTGAAGAATACTTTTTCACAAATTTGGATTCATGTCTGTAATCTAAATTGGCTCTACTGGCATCCTCAAATTCTCTGGGACATCGCCTCATCGGTTGGAAACCCAATCCGACTTGATAAACAGACTGAGAATCCTAACTTTGGTCACTATGCGAGAATTTTAGTTGAAGTTGATATGGCTGCCACTCTTTTGAGGAAGTGGTGTTAACTACCCAAGATGACAGTCTCAACCTGGGTATTATATATGAGAGAAAACCTAAATTCTGTCTAAATTGTCACTTCTTTGGTCACACTCTATCTAAATGAAATCGAAATAAAACCTTCAACCTTTGTAAGGGTCGAGGGAATGAGGCTAAAAATTGTAGAAACAGCAAGAATAGGGTTATGGCACTCAAGACTGGTAGTAACTCCATTTCTGAGAAGGGAGATATCAATGTTCCATCCAGGTCCTCTGGAAAAGATGAGTTGGTGGATGATGGATTCCTTATAGATAAGAATCATTGCAAGAAAGTTGATGATAATGGTGTGAAGGTCAGTTCTAAGGCTGATGCAGGTTTCATAGAGCCTGATCTGGGTCATTTTGGCCCAGAAATCTTGGCTGGGGTACCTTTGAAGGGGGAGGGCTCGAAGGGTAATGATAGGGGGAAACTGAAAGTTGCAGAAAATCCTTCTAATTTTGTTGATTCTGGTGCTGCTATTGTGTCTATTGAAAGAGTAGAATCTGCTGATGGTACATAGTATCAGGATGAAGACCTGGATGGTACCTTTGGCACTGTACCTACCCATATTGATGCTGCTGTTGTAACAGATGAAAGAAATGATGCTGTAGTGTCCGATGAAATTGCTGAACCTGTTGATGGGATACAGAAACAGGTAGCAGACCTGGCTGTTACTTCGGACATTGTCCCTACTACTGCTGTGACCATAGAAAGACAAGTTGCAGAAGCTTCTGTGACCCTAGAAAGACAAGTTGCAGAACCTGACCACCCTGTGACTTAGGGTCTTGATTCAAGTCCTGGAGTGGCCCCTTTGGTGGCCCATAACCATGATTTGGGCCCTGGAATTGACCCTGAACATACTACGGAGCATACTTCTGGTCCGGCTGATCTGGGAGAATTATCAAATGTTCATTCTTCTATGGTTGCAAAAAGAATATTACTTGCTAGCCTGCTTCCTGGTCAAGATGATTCGGTCAACAGATTCTCCCTACTTAGCTCGGTGGGGGAGGATAATGAATATGAAGTTGATGATCAAATATCAGATGGTGATGGTGGTACTGGCCTTCTGCCTCCTAAAAAAGATGCTAAACATATTTATGATGGGCATAGAACTAGGCTCAGATAAAAAAAATGAAGATTCTATTCTGGAATTGTCAGGGGATTGAGAATACTCCCACGGTCAGATCCCTTGTACATCTTATTATGACCAATAGGCCGGTTCTTGTTGGTATTGTAGAGCCAAGGATGAAGTTTGAGAATTGGATCTCCTTCAAATGGTCATCCATGGGATATTCCCTAGTTTCAAGAAATCAATTTACTGGAAATTCTGAATCTCTGTGGGTGCTGAAACATGATAGTGTTGTGGTTAATTCCATTTTGACTGATTTTAAGTCTGCCACTCTCTCATGTCACAATAATAATGTATCTATTGTGGTGACATTTGTTTATGCTTTCAATCTTTACACAAGAAGACAAGCGTTATGGATAAGCTTAGCTGATATATCTGAGAGTATGATGAGCAATTGGGTGCTTCTTGGTGACTTTAACACTGTTCTAATACCTTAGGAAAAAACTGGGGAGCACTTCTATTGTGCTTCAGCCACTGATTTTTTAGCTTGCATTGACAAATGTAGCCTTGATGAGGTTCCAATTTCTGGTGTTGATTACACGTGGAGCAGGTACACTATTAATGGGAGACAGGCAAGCAGGCTGGATAGGTGCTTCGTTCATGTGGATGATAGGAATATGCCAATTGATGTGGCTGGGAGAACCCTACCACGCTTGCATTCTGATCACAATACTATTCTTCTTGAGGTCTTTTCTAATAAGGTCTGGTCAACCCCTCTGCCTTTCAAATTCAATATTGCTTGGTTCGTTATACCTGGATGTCGAGAGATTGTCTTGGATGCTTTGAAAACTAGTTACTTGGGTAGCTCATTGCACATTCTATGTTGCAAGCTGAAACTTGTTAAAGCCAGGCTAAAGCAATGGAGCAAGGAGTCCTTCTCCTCTATTGATAGTGATATAAGAGAGGCTGAAATTACCCTCTCAGAACTTCAAGATTCTGGTCTATCCCAGGAGGTTCCCTCCCCAGAGGAAATACAAGCTGCTTCAAAATTGGACAAACTGCTGGCCCTTAAGTATAATCTGGCTCAGAATCAATCCAATGTTAGATGGATGAAGGAAGGAGATAGGAACTCAAAATTCTTTCATTGTATTAGCAAAGAAAAAAAGGTCAGGAAGAATCTTAATTCTCTTAGCGTTGATGGGAAGCTCTTTGATTCAGAGAATGGTATTGTTGAGGCTGTGACAGATTACTTTGCGAATCTGTATTCAGATGCTGGAAATGATAATTCTGATAAAATTATCCAGTGTTTTGATCCCTCTATTGATGATAACTAGAATAAGAGGCTCATTGATATCCCTAGTGAAAAGGAGATACATGATTCCCTCTTCTCACTGAACATTGATAGTGCTGCAGGTCCGGATTGTTTTACTAATAAATTCTTTATGTTCTACTGGGATATAGTGAAAACAGATGTTACAAATGCTGTGAATGAATTTTTTAGATCATCTTACATGCCGTTTGGGATGACTTCTAATTTTATTGCCTTAATCCCTAAAAAGGAAAATTCCTTAGATATTAAAGACTTCAGACCTGTTTCCATAGGGAATACAATTCCAAAGATCATCAGCAAAATTATGGCTTAGTGGTTGGATGAAATTGCCAAAGGGCTCATTTCTGGGAATCATTTTGGGTTTGTTCCTGGGAAAAACATCCAAGACTGTCTGTTTACTGCTTCTGAATGTGTTAATTCTATGAGAATAAAGGTTAAGTATGGAAATATGGCCGTTAAGATTGATATTTCAAAAGCTTTCGACACCATAATATGGATTTTTCTATTTACTATTCTAAAGATGCATGGCATCTCACAGAGATTTATTGATCTAATTGGATCCATATTATCCAATGAAAGGATGTATATCTTGGTTAATGGATCTCCTCGGGGATTTTTTCAATGCTCAAGAGGTGTCAGGAAGGGTGACCCTCTTTCTGGTATGTTTTTTTTTCTATTGCTGAAGACTATTTAAGCTGGTGCCTCACTGATCTTTCTAATTTCAGATGGTATCAACCAATGAGAATCAGAAGAGATTTGAGTGTCCCTTCACATTTATTTTATGCTGATGATATTCTACTATTTGGGAAGGCAATGGATGATACCATATCTTGTATTAAAGGAATTTTCTCTCACTATGAAGAGGTTGCTGGACAGGTAATTAACTGGAGGAAGTCCTATGTGTTTTTTGGGGATGGAATTACTACTTCAATGAAAAATAGAACTACGATGAAGCTGGGAGTTAAAAGGGGTTCTCTTCCTTTCAAATATCTTGGCGTACCTCTTTTTTGGGGTAGGGTTAAAAGATGTCACTTAGAAAATATTGCGTTGCGAATCATCAATCAATTATCAGGCTGGAAAGGGAAAAATATGTCCCAAGCTGGGTGAATATGTCTCGTTAACTCAGTGATTACCTCAATGTTTATTTATTCCTTTTCTCTGTACAAGTGGATGAGATCACTGATTAAACAATTAAGTGGAAAAATTAGAAACATTGTTTGGGCTGGCTCAATTAATGAGAAGAAATTGGTAACAGCTGCATGGAAAGACTGTATTAATCTAGTTCAAATGGAAGGATTAGGCATTAAAGACATTTGAATCTTTAATGAAACTCTGATTGAAAAGCTTGTCTGGAAGATTTTTTCAAATCCTCATCCCTCCATGGAGTTTCTAGGTATTAGATTTATTGGAAAATTGCAGAATGGATATACCAGCTATTTGAGATCCTCTGTCTGGTCTGCTATTAAGCAGGCCTTTTCTGATCTTATGGCTCGTTCGAAATGTATGGTATGTAAGCAGTCCAATCTGAATTGCTAGACCACCTCTTGGCTGTCACGACCCATTTGTGATGAGATCATCATTCCTCCATCTCTTAAGCTAAAATTGATTGCTGATCTTGGTGCATATCCGGTCCTTTCAGAAATTCTGCCCAGCCACATAAAAATGGAAGTCACACAATACTGCTTCACTGACTATGATGTTCTGGTATGGACTCCGGCTCTGAATGGAATTTTCAGCACAAAGTAATTCTATAAGTCTCATTATGGTACCTCAATTTACCCTCCTCTATGGGTTATTAATTTCATTAATCCCTTTATTCCACCTGCGCGGTCACTTCTCATATGGAAAATCTAGAAAAACAGATTGACCTTGCAGTTTTTTCTGCAGAAAACTGGGCTGTACCTTGCCTCGATCTGCCATGTCTTCTTGGGAGCAGATGAAACCATCTCCCATGTTTTCTTCTCTTACAATTTTTCTCGCAAGTTATGGTGTTATATACATCATATTTTTCATTTCATCCTGAATTTTAATTCAGTTGATGAATTAATGCAGGCCATTGGCATGGCCAATTTCAGTGAACAAGTTCATGCTCTTCTCTTGGCTGCAATTGCGGCTGTTATTGATTTCATCTGGAAGTCCATAAATAACCTGCTGTTCAACAACATTCTGCCGCGGCTTCACAATGGTGTCTTAATGATGCATCGTGCCATTTGCACGACCTCCAGCATCCAAGAAGGTTGTATGAGAAATGATGTCTCTGACCTGGTTTTGTTGAGATCTCTTGGTCTTACTGGCAGGAAGAAGAAGCCACTTATGGTGAAATACATACGATGGATTCTGCCTCTTCCATAGTGGATTAAGGTCAATGTTGATGGGGCTGCCTCTGGTGCTCCAGGTCCCTCTGGATGTGGTGGTGTTTTCTATACTTCTCGGGGGTTTGTCAAAGGCTGATTTTTTCATTTTATTGGCAACGAGTATGCCATTGAAGCTGAGCTCTGGGATATAATGAAAGCAATCAGGTATGCTATCCATTTTGGTTGGAATGAATTATGGTTAGAATCGAACTCGTTTGTTGCAGTTCAAATTTTGAAAGAGCGGTTGAGGAATGTGCCATGGAGGATTCTCCTAGTCTGGATTGATTGTCTTTGGCTTCTTGGATCACTTGCAATTAAAGTCACGCATGTTTATCGGGAATCCAATCAAGTGGAAGATGCTCTTGAGAAAAGGGAAATTAATGAGGTCACCTCCTATTGGTCTTTTGTGTCGCCTGATTACTGTGACCGTCTTGTTCAGGCGAATTATTGTGGTGAGGTTTATTCTCGTCTTTGTAGAGTGACTCCGTGATTCCTTGTATTGTACTTTTATTTTTATTTGATTTTCTCAGGAGCAGGTTCGCCTGTCTCCTAGCTTTCTTGGTATTTTATCATTGTAGGTTAATAGTTTCTAATATAATGATGAAGTAAGTCATGAAAGGATATCATTAAACTTTATTGTATGTATATCTTAGTATCAGAAAGATGCTTTGAGATATTCAACACTTGTTTTGGTGTCCTGACATGAAGAAAGTCATTATGGGGGTTTTCTCGAGATTCCTCACCTATCCATAAGAAATGTCATAGAATAAAAGCTCTAAAGTAACTCTTCATACAATTCCTCTACCAGTATAGAAATAAGATAATATCATGATGGATTTCATGACCAGATACTAAGATCTTATAGTAGTCGAGACACAATGTGGGTTATTGTAGACCATATGACCAAGACCACTAGTTTCCTACTGATTAAAGAATATTCTTTGATAAATGAGATTGGAAAGATATATATCAAAGAGATTGAAAGGATTCATGGTGTATTAACCAGTATTTTATTTTATAGAGACTCTAGGTTCATTTTTTAGTTCTAGATTGGGTTTTAGAAATCTTTGTGTTCTCAAGTCAAGTTAAGTACTACTTTTCACCCTTAAACTGATGGCAAGTCTGAGCTAATCATTCATATCCTTGAGGATATTATTTTAAACTATATACATCATTTTATTGGATTATGGTAGAATCAATTCACTCTACCATAATTCTCATACAATAATAGATACCAATCATCTATTCTAATGAGTCCATTTGAAGATTTAAATGAAAGGTCATGTTGCTCAACTCTCTGTTGGGATGAGATAGGTGAATACTTTATGATAAATCCTTGTATCATCAAGGGGATAATAGAACAAGTGAATTTTATTTAGAGATAGATAGTGACCACTTAAATATGTAAAAATCATTATATGTACCTTCATAGGTAACCCTTGGAATTCAGAGTGGGTGACCATGCCCTTTTAAGGTTTTACTAAGATTGGGCCACTTATAGTTGGGAAGACAAGGGTAGTTAACCCTGAGATTTTTCAAGAATTTTGAGATTTGGGGAAAGATTAAAGAGGGGAATTATCACAAATATTTATTAATAAAATTAAATGTCATGAATATTACATTCCATGTTTATTAATTTAAGTAGTATGTTCTTGAATCGATACACACGATTAATTATGATGATATTTTATCAGAATTTGATGCATCCTATATGGAGTATCCAATTTTTATCATTAATAGAAACAAAAATGGGTTTTAAGGATAAGTGATTCATCTTTTTCAGGTTAAATGGAAGTATATTAAGCTCTAAAATAAAAATTGGGAGGCTAAAACTAAGATAAGAGCATAGTGGATGAACTTATTCACTCTAAAAACTAGTTTAAGCTTCTCAAGGATGAGAATCCTAATAGTAGGGAGGTTATAATGACCCTAGAATTTATGGGTTAGCTTTCCCAATTAATTATAATATTTTATCATATTTTTTGGTATGTTTTGAGTTAAAATAGGTATTAGAGTGGAGTTAACATAATTTGTAGGAGAAAGGAAAGGTAAAGGGGTGGTACCTTAGGTGATGGACAACACCTGATACTCGGTTTCTTGAACAAGGTACCCGATGGAAGTAGCAATGTTACAAAATCACTATCATAACTACCAGGTACATAGTGGAGCTAGAATAGGTACCCAAAGGAATTGAATAATGTGTTTTTAATTATCCAAATTAAAATTTAAACCCTTAAATGCCTTACCCTTGGGATTTTGTCCTCATTTTTCTATTATTCCTCACTATAGGAACTCTCCTTCACCTCTCCACCTTTCCTATTGAATACACCTCCATCCTTTCATCATATTACATCTAATTGATGTGGAATATCATCTATAATGAAGTATGGGTGTAGTCCTCTAATATTCATTATATTCTTATTTTTCTATAGCAACATGTGTAATCCCTTATTCCTCCAGCCCAAATCTTCTGAAATATTCATAATCCCATGAGTTACTTTCGATAAAGATATTTTAGAGGATTATATTTAGTGAATAAAATGTATTATTATGATTTTACTTTCTAGATTCTCTCTTTTTGAGTTTAAGTAACCTAAATCCCTTGAATCTCATATGGTAAGTTAGTTGGTTCGTTTAAGTGGTTCCATATCTTCCTCTCCTTTTCGAAAGGCTAACCTCTATATAATTTGGTATGAAAACCACTTAATACTTTTATACTCTCGATATTTGAACTTATAACAATATAGGATCTAGTTTACTTTATTTAAATTAATATTTATTTCTCTAATAATATTTATTATTAATCTCTTTATAAGGTTTGAGGACTATTTTTTTAACTGAACTAAACTCATTAAGTTAAAATTCATTGATTGTTATATGAGTGCCTTTTAATTATTCAGTTTTTTGTTTAGAATGGTTTCCTTGATACACATATTTTATGATCAATCTATATGATTTATTTTCCATTTATAGCTACTATAGTTTATATTAAAATGATATTTTTAGAATGTTAAATATTCTTATTAGCATGAATTGATTTGATATTTCCTATTCATTTATCCACATAGTTCCATGATTGTATGATTTGATAGAAAGGGGTATATTCTTAATACATAGAGCATGTTCATGTACTTAACTTGTTGATATATAAGTTAGTGTTTAGGATGGGATCATAATGACTTGACTCATTATACCCTTTCATCTATTCCCTCTGGATAGGAAACTCAGTTTCCCAGATTGATTATACACGATTCCCTTTCCCTCGGGATATGTGTGTCACCCTAACTCAATATGAATGTTTGTCTCATATTCCAATCATGATATTAAAGAAAGTATGATAGGTATGGATCCTCTATGTTGTGGAAGTTACTTGTATGTGATTATGTTTATACTTGACATGTTTAATAAGACTTGTTAGTTATTATTCTTATTATTTTTCTAGCTTTATATTATTTTTGTAGACACTTTGGATTTTTAAAGTAATGTAGGTGTGGGGTGGTGATCACCTATTGAGTAGTGATATACTCACACCATACACATTATCTGATGGGATAAGTATAGATCCTTATCTTAATCACCTTGGTAAAGGTAAAGTGACAAATAATGAGAGCTAGTTACACATAGACCATAAAGTTTAGGTGGATTCCTTATGGTATTTTTATGAATGGTTTAAATGGTGATAATTTTGATTTCAATGGATTTATTTTAGATATTTTCACACATGTGGTCTTCAATTTTTTTCCTTAGGCTACGTTTGGATTGGTCGCCATATGTATATATAGATTTTAGTTAGTTTCACTCATGCTATAGATGGTTTGTATGTTTTGGATCTTATTATTTATATTAATGTATTCTCATGATATCTCATGCATTTAGATTGTATTATTCTCTCCTTATTTCACTTAATATAGTTTTTACCCTTGGTAGGAAGGTGGGTTTTCTGATTTGGTTACCATGTTTATCTCTACCAAAGGTTATGCATGGATTTGGGGACACTATTTTCACTATCAGTTTAACATTAAAATATGAGAACCCATCACCTACTTATATTTTATCCAACCCAATATGTTTACATGAACATCTTATGATCAGGTGGTTCACCTTTGTGGTAACATGATCTTGGTACTGTATGAGTATTCAAAATCACAAATGTTACAATGAACCTTTTTATTCTATACTTTAATATACCTTTAATTATGATCATTAAAAAGGAGGATACTATTGTTTCATCCTTTGGAGTATCACCCTTCCTCATACTTTGGATTGATAGGTTTTAATGATTATAAGAAGTTGATCTATTTATTGATTTTATGCCTTAATTTAACATTCCTACTAATCACTGAAAAAAGAAGGTTATTAGGTGATCCTTAGGTTAATGAAATTCTCATCCTTTGTAATGTCATCATAATGATCATTAAGAACTTTAAATTTTTTTATAACTAGTCTTTATTAGTGTTTCAATATAAAAAATAATAAAAAATAGATATAAATGAAGAAGATCCCAACAAAATAATCAAATAGAAATCAATGTTTATAGATGAATAAATAATCATCTAAAGTATGAAAGGAAAAAGACCTATAAAAAATTAGATTATGTGTTAATATAGTGTAGAATTAATGGGTACCTTATATGTAGGTATATATAGTGTCGCATAAACAAAAAAGGACAATATTCTTCAACGTATAATATTATAGCTAGGTGATAGTATCTATAGTCTTCCTTATCATCCATATATCTCTTAACATGATATAAGATCAAGGATAAAGATAAGAAAAATAATATAAAATCATATAATCAACCTATAATTACCAATTGAAAATTCTATCATGCATATCACCCTTATCAAGCCTTTTGAGATTAAAAATCATGACGAAGAGACAAAGAATTTTAGTGACTATATTTTTTCTATAACAAAATCAACCTTACAAAAGTTATATCCCATGAGTTGAGAAGTCAATAGAAGAATCTATAAATTAGATCTTATTAAATTAAAGTAGTAAATATCATTAATAATGATGAAAAATCCTCTATAACGGTCATTTGAAATGATAAGGATAGAGGAAGACATGATAATTGAAATTATAAAATAAGTGATGGTTACATGTGAAATAATTTCAAATATATAATGGATATATTTTCCAATGATTGAATTCCAAACTCTATTAATGGGATAAAATAGAACTCATTTAGTGTGTGGAAAAAAATTTTGAGAGACTGGTCAATAGAGAGAACTAATAGCATTTTGGAGAGAGGCTTATGCATCACAACACCTTCCTTTGATCTTTTTATTTCTTCTTCAAAGATAATGAACATTTCCTATTGGGATTTATATTATTTATTTTTATCTCATTTATATGTTATCTCTTTGTTGTTTATTCACTTTAAATAAGAATGAGGAACCCCTATATTGAATTCAATCCATCAATATATCAATTTTTATCAAAGAAGTCTTGGGGATAGGGACTTGACTATATATCAATATTTTATTAAATAATTATCAAGAATAAGAACATGTATATTTCATTATAAAATGGGTACTGCTGTGTTTTTTATATCTAGCCATAAGATCCCCCAACTACTTTGGGTTAAATAAAAAGGAGATTATATGGATAGGCAGTTGAACTTTATATAAGATAGGGGACATACATATTTATTATCCAAAAAATCTAAAACAATTCTTATGTTCTATTAATTTGGACTTTGTAAATTATTTATTTTTTGTTTTACATTTGGCATGTCTCCCTATTTTCTTAATATTTACTCAAGCATAACTATGCTTAGAGAGTAAGGTTGAAATACTTATTCTTCATGCTCTAAATATTTTCATTAATATCCATAAACTCTATTTCCTTACCTTATTTTACATATTTCTTATTTAATAAAACATTTATAATTATAAGGAATAAATAAAAATACATATAAATTCATTTTCTAGACACAAATTAACCAAATAATTTATAAACCCAATTTATCTATCTGTTTGTGATTTCCTACTCTTTCTTTCATTTTTACAAAAAACTAAATGATTTTACTATAATTCACTAATTTTAAATTGGATATTTTTAAAGGGTGGTTTTATCTAAGTTTTTTTAAATTCACCCCAATTTACGTTTTCATTTTGTTACAATAAAATTGATTTTTTTGAAAAATGGGGTTTTTTGGGAACTGGAGAATTTGTTATCTACCTTAATTTTAAATGAAAAGCAAGGATTTTTTTATTTAAGTAATTTATTTTCAAAATGATGACTATCTATTTTTAATGATTTATGATGAATTAATTTATTTTAAAACTGAACATTTTGTTAAAGGAAATCAATTTTCTCATATTTTGGGTTTTTGATTTTTCATTATAATTGTGAATCAAAAAAGGGAATTTTTATAGGATAAATTTTCATATGGGTGGGCCATGTGGACCTAGTTTTTTTACTATAATTGGAAATGAAAAATTTATTTTCGAATCCCAATAAACTAGATTGTGTTGGGATATTACAATGGAAATGTCACATAGTGGGTGTAATGACATGAAAAATAATTAGTATGATCGAGGTCACAAGTAAAACTTTATTTCTTATAGTGAAAGTTTGTTGATGTGGTTATATTCGAGTGATAACATATAGATGAGTAAAAGATTATTACATACATTGTATTGGGTGAGTGATGACTCATTTTAGTTTGGTTTTAGTCACTGGATAGTGTATTACCTAATGGTTTTTTATACCCAAGGATTGCATACAAAAATGTGAGTTTTAAGTGATTTTTTTATGATATGATATTGTGCTATATAATTAATTATTTTTAAGGTATGTTTTAAAATATAAGGAGTGAGTTTTTAGAAATTGTTTTTTTGGGAGAGGAAACCATTAAATTTTTTTAGGATTTGGAAAAATGAATTTTAGTAAATGATTTCTATAAATAATGTTTTCTTATTCCATGTCAGGTAAAATAATTTTTTTGAAGTTTATTGATTTCATTATTTAATGTATATATGGTTTTGGTTATTTAACTTGGAGATACAAAGGGGACATTGAGGAAATCAAAATGAGTTTTATATTCAAAATTTTTTATGTGAAAATAATTATACACTTAGAACTTATTGGTAGTTATGTAGGTTAGAAAAAAACATCATTATTTGTTTCTAGATATATGTAGATTATTTGATAGATATATATAAAGATATTTGATAGTCTATTTGGTATGAAAAATTTTGTTCTTTTATTTCTTTTGGTTTTCCTTTGTGCAACCAATTTGGCCACCATCACTTAGTATCCTTGTTTAGATTTATGACTTGTTATATTGTTTTAATTCGTTATAAAAATATTTTAAAGTGTGTTTAATATTTTTTAGCATATAAATCATTGTTGAGTTTGTATTATGGAATTAATATTATTATCTAAGAGTTTTGTTTTATCCCTTAACAATAGTTACCAAACTCTGGTAGATGGAGTATGCACTTAAGACCGTTTGGTGACCCCAACTTAAGTTTATTGTTTCCAGAATATGATTAGGGGCATTAAAAAATATTATTAGAGACATTTTAAAAGTTCATTTATTAGAAGTACATGGTAAAAAAGATAATATGATGGTTGAGACTAAAAATTAACCAGTAAAAAAGCAATAGATAACCACTTTATAGTGAACCTAGAGTCCCTAGGAAGACTAAATAAAATAAGAGGTTAATGAAATATAAAATTATGATGTTGGTTATGACATGTAAGTTCCTTTCCCAAAACAAGTTGAGATGAGTAAGATTTTATGCTTCATTTTAGTCATGTTTTAGAACCGTATCACCTGAAATTTTTTAAATGGCTTTGTCACATGAACCTGGACATGGTTTTGAAATAGTTTCTTTGCTTGGGAATGGATTTTCAATGACTTAATTGATTAAAAAACATTAAAATGTGTTTTAATTTTTTTTAAAAGAATATGTTTCTGATTATTCTTTATTAAATGACTAAAATGGGATCAATGAAAGAAATTGAGGAAAAATCATCTTCATTTAGTCCAAAATGAATTATTTTTTACGATTACTTGGGATGTTATTTGTTATAATGAATTTGGTTTTATTAGGATATCTTACAGTGTTATAGAATTAAGATATTTCCTAAAAGGGTTTCTATGAGACGATTGAGGGAGAAATGGATAATGATCTTGTTAATCATCAACTTTTGAATATGATCATATAAGATATCCAAATTATTTATAGAAAGACCATTTAGGTAGTACTAGTGATGAAAATGAGAAATTGGAATTTTAGAGGTAGAACCCATCAAAATTTATTGGTGATGAAGGTGACCAATTGGATGAAGAATTTTTAAAGGAGGTAAAATATTTATTCTAGTTTTTGAGAAAACCAATGACTTCTAAAACTGGGTTTATGACTTGTATATTGGAAATATGGATAAAGAAGTGGTGGGAGAAAGTGTCTAAAGCTGGGATGTATAAGGATATTGACTGGGGTGGCTTCTAGAGAATGATTAATGGCCAATATTGTGAAAAGGAGTTAAAGTTTTCTAAGGAACATGAGTTCAAAGATATAGAGTAAGGAAGCTTTACTATCAGGGACCATGTGATAATGTTTGTTGAGTTTGTTTATTTTACACTATAATTGATAATGAATGAGAGAATTAATAATAATAGGTTTGATATGAGAAATTTAATTGAGATCTAGTACAGAATCATCTTATCTATCCTATCCACTTTTATATAAGTGTACAATAATGTAGTGATGGTATAAGATAACATGAAAATTTCTAAATATTTAAGTTCCTTACATATCTAGGCAGTCAAAGGATAAAGTTATTTGAGTTTACAAAAGATAGAATAAAAGAACTTCCAAAATAATCAGATGAATAAATATTTAATTTTCTCATAGGAAAGGAGTCTTCCAGAGTGATTTTAGTGTGGAAAGGTTGGACATGTAAAATCTTGATGTCCATATACACTTTAAATATACTTATAGTGTGTAATATGGGTCATTTAAATAATTTTTATGGGCTATTTTTACTATAGGTTAGTAGTGGAGCTTCCAATAAAGTACAAGGATCAATATTGATGGATAAGTTAAGTCAAATTGTATTTATGGCTTAAGGTAAAGTGGAAAGACTCTGAAAAAAGGGGAGACCTCTTACTTATAAGGTATAATGTCAACTTTTAAAGATTAGAAAATGGATAAGGATTCTGAACTTGATGTGGGAAATTCTATTGTATGATGTGTTATTTTGATTATGTCGACACTTATATCTATAAATTCTTTATACTAGAGAATTATATTCTTTTGTTTTTTTGGGTAGTGGATTATATAGGGGTTTTGAGTAAAGTTAATACCTAAATCTGGGAAGATTGAAATACCTTTAGGGGAGAAGTATGATAAATTGATTAAGGGTCTGTCATGCATGATAATAATCATTAGTTTTTAAATACCATATTATTTCTTAGTTTATGAGATAAAAAAATATAATCTAATATTTAGATGGATTGAATTATTAAGAACAAGGGTCTGATTGACTATTATAATTAAAGTGTTCTTTCTTTCTTCTCTAATTTAAGTTATTCATACATATCATATGTTAATGATAGAATAGGTGGTCTAATAATTCAAGACATTAAATTCATATCTTATCACCTAATGGGATTATTTATAGAGTCTATGGTTGGGAATTACCCATATAATTTTTTTACGGTAGTGGATAAGTGTCCCGATTCATTTCTTAAATATTTCTTTCGATTACCTCCAAATAGATACATGAAATTATCTATTGATCATTTAATTATGTTGAATAAAATTTATCTACCTTATTACAAATTAAAGTTAAAAAATTATGGGAACTAAATACATAATTGGATGAATTAGATTATAAAGGATTTATTTTATTTAGTGTTTCATATTAGGAAACCACAATGTTATCTATTAAAAATGATGAGGTAATTTGTGGTCATATATTTATTAATGAAAGTTGAACCAGGTGGAAGTATAGAATAAATACCATTTATCCTATATTGGTGACCTATTTTATTATTTAAAGGGAGATTAATGGTTTTTCAAAATTTATCTCTAGTTGGGATATCATCAATTGAGTGTAGAAGAGAAGGACATAATAAGAATGTATTTCTAAATTTAATAGGTCCGTTATAAGTTTTTTTACATGCCTTATGGAGACACAAGTTCTCATAAATTGTTTATATATTTAATGAAATAATTCATTTATAATTATTTATAAACCATTGTAATAGTATTTGTGAATGAAATATTTATTTACTCAAGATAAAAAGTTGTTCATGAGAGATGTAAGAAAATTATTTTATGTATTTTCTATAAGAATTAATTATATTTAAAATTATCTAAATAAAACTTCTAGATTCAAGAAGCTATAAGGGAATTTAATTTCAATTAAATTAATTTCTATGGATCTAGACAAGGTGAAGGATGTGATATCTTAGGATAGGCCTAAAATGTTTTTGAAAATTTAATGTTTCATTGAGTTGGATGGTCATTACTAAAAGTTCATTCCAAATTTATTTTAGATGGATTTATCTATGACAACCTAGTATAAGAAGGGGGTAAAGTTTGAATGAAATGAGAAATATTAGGAAGCCTTTAAAAAGTTGAAAATAAGATTTACCTCCGTGCCAAATCTTATTTTACCTGAATTAGGTGATGGATACGCTATATAAAATGATACTTATAGGGAAGGATTATGATGAATTATTATACAAGTAGATCTTGTCATGGTGTATGGATTGAGTTAGTTCAAAACTCATGAGAATAATTATACTATAAATGATTTGGATTTGGCTTTAGTAGTCCTCTACTTAAATAATTTGCGGCATTAGATATCTAGTTATAAGTTCACAATATATATTTATCATTTTTTAAATACAACTTCTTGTAGCAGGATATCAATTTTAGGCGGTGAATCTTAGTTGATTATCTTTAACCTTTTGACTATAAAGTCACATATATTCTTAGAAAATAAAATATCATAAATTATGATTTATGTATAAAGACTCTAACTTATATAGTTGAGGAAACCAAAGAGTAGTGGACGTTTATGAGAATGTTAGATTATTTTGATCTAGATATAGAGGAGAAAGAGGACAATATAGTTTTATCTAGTTTAAATGTAATTTATATACTATTAGGGTAGTGAAAGAGTCAAAATTATATAATATAAATTTTAATAGAATATTAAACACCTTAAATGTTTGGGATACCATTGATGAGTGGAGAATAACATTAAACATGAATATTTATTTTAATAGAAGAGTGGTAGTTTCTATGGATTTAAGGAAATATATTATGGGAAACTTTCATAATTGAAGTTGGGTGGTTCATCCTAAGATTACCAAAATATACCATTATACCAAGCATCTATCTTGATGATTGAGTATGAAGAATGAGATATCAAATAATATTAATTGATGTTTGACCTATCTAGAATTGAAGCTAAAATATCAACCACTAGATAGGTTGTTGCAACCTCTACCCACACCAACATGGAATAAGTAAGACATTTTCATTGATTTTGTGATATGATTACCTAAATCATCGCATAATCATGTTATTTTTTTAGGTGGAAGTGGGATGAATCATGAAGGAAGTGAATTTAATTCCCATTTAGTAAATACATTCAGTTTAAGATATTGGAAAGTCATATATTTAGTATGTTGTTAGACATGATGGAGTTTCAAAATCCATCATACCATATAAATATCCTTACTTTACATCTATAATATAGACAGGGATTAAAAATTATATGAGTACTCAGTTGAAGATGAGTACCATGTATCAACCTCAATGGTACATAAATATATAATGAGTTATACATATCTTGTAAGATATTCTTCAAGTATGCATGATCAAATATAAAATTTCATAGTAAAATTATCAATATTTTACAAAATTTTCTAATAATAATAATTATCAGACTTCAATATATATGAAACCATTTGAGGATTTTTATGATCAACCATATAGGTATATATTTTATTGAAATTAGACATGAAAAAATAATCATTTAATTATGTTTGGTATAGGAGATAATAAATTAAATTAAAGTGATTCAGAATCATATGGAGATAATGGAGTATTGACATGAATCTTATATGGATAACCAACAATGAACTTTGAAGTTTTAAATTATAAATCACATCTTTTTATAGGTATCTAATCTATTGGGAAACTTTTATATTGTAAAATAAATAATGTTAACACTATGATATGTGGGTCTTTTTAAGATTATGGAATGAATCAGTAAAGAAGTGTATTAACTGGTTCTACCTGAAGGTTCTGGGAGAAACAAAAATACCAATAGGAAGTCCCAAAACCAGTTTTTTGTTTTAATCAATGATTAATCTATTATGTACACAAAAAATAATTTTTTTGACCAATATAATTGAATCAAAGATTAATTGACATGAGAATGTGATAACCAAATCCAAGATCATCAAAAAATGATTTATAATTAATTTACGTAGTTAAATAATTAACTTATGATGAATTGTTTATTTGTTGATTAATTTGAAACCTCAATGTTGTATCTTAATTTTTTTATATGAATAAAGTGTATATTCCCTCTATTGGCGATCCACACATTCACTATGTACCTTTGAGAGACACTATAGGAATATTTGAATGTTAGGATGGAAGATCATAACTCTCGTGTCGTTCATCTTTGATCCCCATGAGAATTGATTCAAAGAAGGAATGTCCTTAATCTATATAGAATCAAGTGGGATGGTAGATGAGTATTTATCTCCATTATTGAGATCCTTCTTGAAGCGGGGCCATCTAGGGATTGAGAGGATTCTCTAGATGTTGTTGTGTATGACAAAAACAAATGGATAACATTAGGGTTGGACATAGTATAATTATGTTTAAAAAGTTCTTGGGTTAGAAAATAATAATTGCATATGTTCCATTATTATTTAGTTAATCACCATAGAGCCCCATGTCTATAATAATAATAATATTATTTTTTGACATGTTCAAAACCAGAAAATTTATTAAATATTATTTTTTCAAAAAATTATCTAAATTTATTCAAATAATACTTAATATATATTATTTATCCTCAAAAATTGAAACTTGATACTCTATTCCTCCTCAATATTTACCAGGCCTTAAATAATGACTATTTATTTAATAAATAAATATCACTACATTAATCGATAATAAAGAAATAAATATTATATTCAATAAATAATAAATAAATATTTATTAAATATTATGCTCACAATTATTCTCTTGAATAACTAGTGAATAAATATATATGATTAAATAAACATGAATAATTATTAAACTACACATGAGAATAATATTTATTCAACATATTAAATAATAAATAATATTTAATATCTAACTAAGGTTTTGGAGACACTTAGTGTATGACCCTCTAGACCTTTCTCTCACTGGCATTAGGATGAGCCGCCCAATGTCCATGGTTAGCGTATAAAAACATGCCAATATTACCATAGAGAAATAATTTAATATTATAATGACACAAAACCTTATATTAACACTTATTATGTAATATAATCCAGTTATCCTGATTTCTCTAACCAAGGAGGTTGCATGCTAGTGTCATCAGCCTATATGCTCGATGTCTCTTTCTTTGAATTTTCAGAAATTAACATCCCCATTGAACACCATGTACATGGATATATTTATGATGTTTCATTCCCATAAAAGTCCTGAGATATCAAATTCAGTTAAATAAAATAATGGATAATCTTTTCTTGCATTATTCATTAATGTAATATCACTCGTGAGGCACCCAACATATCCTACTTTGCCGTGAACATAGTCCATCATGGTTTTCATCAATACATAAAAGTACATGAACAATAATATACATTGATAATAATATTAATTTATAAGGATTAATAGACATGTCAACAAATAGGAACATCCAATGACACATATAATTATGGATTTCCTAATAGCGGGTTGTGTTCTCATAATATACTACACGAAAAATTACCAAAGGCATACACCATGATAAAGTGCCTAAAAGTTCTATGAGTATCCACCCATTATAGCCTATATCATTTGTGTCTTGTCAAATGATATCATCTTACTACAGAATATATATATTTTAAGAATACATTTATGGTACTTTTAGGCTCTCATTATAGTGAGGAACTAATGTGACCTTTAAGTACAACGATTACTCTTAAGACATTATCACATACTACATCACATAGAAGAAAAATAATTATTCGATAATATGTTTATTAATATTCAAAAAATTAAAATATGTAATAATAAAGTATATATAAGTTGGTTATAGGGAACCAAATCCAAAAGAATCCTACTTGCATTAGAGCTAACTGCTATCAACCTATAGTTTTCTAGCTCTCACATGATACTCATAATACTAAAAATATAAGTATTTAGTAAAGGGTTACACCACATTTATTCTATAGAAACTATACTCACTATAAATTAATCCCTATAAGAAAAATACCTCAATGGGTGATACTTCTGAATTATGTGATTTGTCCATTGATGTGCCATTGGATTCTTTATATTATCCACCACTATAATATTATTATAATATAATGTTATAGGGTCTTATTTGTGGGTACTACATTAATCATTTGGAAAAATTTGTATATCCATATAGTTTATTTGGCTACATCATAAGCCACTATACACCTAGAATCCATTGTAGAATCAATGATAACTAGATATTTTGAACTGTTTTAGCTCAAAAATACTCTATTAAGACTGAATAAATATCCAAACTACAACTTTAGATCATTATGATATGTTTGGAAGATAGCATCAATATAACCCATGATGAAAAGATCCTCATATCCTCCATGCACCAGGAACATATCTTTAGTTCTTCTTAGATACTTAAGGATTACCTTGTTAATAGACTAATGTTTTTCACATGGATCATCTTGATATCTTATTAACAGACACAAAGCATTAGAAACATCAATATTAGTACATAACATGGAATATATTATTTATCCAATCATCGGATCATATGAGATCATAATCATTCTCTATTTATCTTATAATGTTTGAGGACACATTTTATTGGAAATATGTATACCCTGTGACACTAGAACAAATCCTCTCTTCTATTTTTACACACTAAGTCTATTTTTTATCTAGTCAATGTATATATCTAGACTTATACTATACATCCTCTTGGATCTATCACAAATAATATTGATATTTAGAATGTAGTCTATTTCACTAAGTTCTTTATAGATAAGAAATGTTTTAGTTGGTCCTTAACTGACTATAATACTGGTATGTCATTTCTATTAAATAGTATTTTATTGACATATACTACTAGAATAATGACTAAAATTTTACTAAAATACTTGTAAAAACATTGATAACATTCATTATCAATGATATCAAAATATCTTATAGCTTTATCAAACCAAATGTTCCATGACCTAGATGCTTGATTCAATCCATAAATGGATCTCTACTACCTGATTTTTTTGGAATTACTTAGGGTTACAAACCCTTGTAGTTGTGCCATATAGACAACTTTATAATGGTTCATGTTAACAAAATTTTCTTCAAAATACATCTAATGAATTTAACATTCACGGTAAGATGTTATTTTAAGTATAATTCTGATGTATTTGAACATGAAAACTAGAGAAAAGGTTTTATCACAATAAATTCCTTGATTCCATTTAAAACCTATAGCCATTAGTCATGCTTTCTAGGTGTTTACATTACCTTACATGTTTAGATTTCTCTTGAATACCCATTTACAGACAACATGATTTACATTAAATGGATTATAAACCAGAAATAAAACATGGTTATGATATATGGAATCCATCTTAAAATTCATAACTTATTACTATATTCAAGATTTTGATCTTTTCATACCTCTTAGTAGGATAACAGCTCATTATTTTCAATCAATAACGAGTAATCATCTTCAGTGACTAGAAAATCATATCTTTCAAGTTCTATTACCTCTCTATTACTATTACACATTACTTGTATTTGAGGAACAAATTCTTTTTTTATAGAAATATAAAATATGTTCCTATAATAACTATTAGGTATCTTGGGTTTAAAATTCATCAGAGCAATCTTTATCCAAATATCCTTCTTGAGGATGTGAACCCTATTAAGAAATACAACTTGTATTGTGAAAATATATTTATTTTATGAGGGGTTATAAAGATAATATCCCTTGGTTTACTTAGGATATCCTATAAATAAACACTTCACGCATCAGGGTTCTAGTTTGTTTCCAAAGGTTCCCTTGGCAAAATCCTCACGTCCCCATATATGTGTATGTGAAAAAATTGGTTTCTTTCGACTCCAAAACTCAAAGGGAACTAAGTTCTATACTTTATTTGGTACTCAATTTAGTGTGTATATTTTAGTTTATAATTCATATACCCAAAAAGATAATGGAAGATCAATATGAATCATCATCAACCTTACCATGGCTAGGAAGGTACAATTACTCTTTTAAATAACACTATTCTACCATTGTGTATAAAGTGGAGTGATTTGATATAGAATCTCAAACTCTAGTAGAAATTAGATAAAATATTGGTGAAGATATTCACTACCTTGATCAGGTTGAATCTTCTATATCTTCTCACCAAGTTGATTATCTACTTTATTCTTTTAGTCTTTGAATTTCTCAAAGGTCTCATAATTATATCTATAGACATAACTATATCTAATCATGTCATCTGTTAACATTTTAAGCAGGAATATCCACCTATATATTATACTAAAAAAGGTCCACATACATCAGTGTGTAATAATCATATAAGATCTATGGACCTTTCACCCTATCCACTAAATGGTGGTTTGGTCATTTTTCTTTGAAAATAATCATGACATCTTTGAAGTAGGCTTAGATAAAAAGATTATAAATAACCATCTTCATTGAACTTTGACAGAGGCTTCCCTTTTATGAGATAAAGAAGGTAATTCCAAAACTATGTTTTATATAATTCATGAGAACATGATTTTTATCTATTTCTAATTCTTGGTTTTCATAATTTAATACATAAATCCTGTTATTTAGTTGTTCTATACCATAAAAAATCATATATTTATTAAAGTGGAGTTATTTATTTATATATTTGAAAATAAATCCATCCATTTCAGGGAATGAAATATATAATATGTTCTTAGTAACACTTGGAACAAAATAATAGTTCATTAAAACCAAAATCATTCTAGTTGGCAGTGGAAGGTGGAAGTCACATATAGACAAAGTAGCGAGTTGTGCTCCATTGGCTGCTTAAAGATCTACACATCCTATAAAATTCTTTTAAAATATAATTAGTTCCTATATTTATATATAGATGTCATCACCCAACTTATATCTAATACCCAATGTGTAGATATATAAAGATTTCACTCAATAATGAACACACCTTTAGCTTCCCCTTTCTTTTGGGTGTAGTTCTTTATTTAGTGGCCTAGATTGCCACATGAAAAACATAACACATTTTTTTCCTTCACCTAAGTTTGTATCTTCTTCTTATTTAAAGGATGATGATTGAGATATTTATAATTAGTACGAGTCTTGGGTCCCTTTTTATTGTTCTTGATTTTATCTTTTATCATAAATAATGTGGGATTTTCACACCCCATGTCCTTTCCAACTTGGTAAATGAGAGTAAGAAGTTATAAAATAGTATTATCGCTATTTATCATATTGTAATTAACAATGAAACCAAATATTTATTTAGTAAGTGAGGAAACGATGATAAGAATGTGCATCTCATCAGTTATAATAACTACCAAGATGTATAAGGACTATATGTATCCAATAATCTTGACTACATGAGGCCAAGCTAGCATTAAATTTTCAACCTTTCACATAAATAGATAATTGGAGATCTCATATCTCTCTTGTCTTACATTCTTTAGATAGAGATTAGAAAGGTGATACATAATGCTATAAACCTCCATATCCTCATGTTTCTTTATAATCTCATTAGAAATGGATGATATAATGAACCATTGTACATCAGTGGCATCATGAAAATGTTTTACATAGATAGATAGTTATTTTTAACTAGCTTCTTGGCTAGGCATTTTATAATGGTTTTTCCCGGAAAATAAAATTTCCTTTAGTGGTGCAAAATAACACACAAACAACTTTTAAATTCTAATCAATTAGTGCTAGTTATAAGGTTATCCTTATCAAATATGGATTATACTGGTATGGTTGAATTCATTTGGATTTCCATTTCTAAAATTAATAAGATCATAATTTTAGTACTTTTTCTGATTTATAAAATTAAATAATAATTTTAAAATTTATTAATCTCCCATTATTTTATCAAAACCCAATAGTCCTCACCATTAGTTTTATAAATACCATTTAAAGGGTATTTTAGTGTAAAGGACCTATATTTCCATTCTCATAACCCAGAATTTGTCCTGATAAGTTATTTGAAGGGTTTTAAGCAGGCATAATTTTTCAAACTACATTAACTTGTAGTTATTTGATCAGCTGAGTGGACTCCCCAATATTAAAATCAATTATTTGGATTTCCTTAATCCTTGCCTCTTAGTTAAAACATGTTATGATTTTGAATTTCATCATTTATTTGAACTAAGTTAATTTTACCCAAAAACTCAAGTTAAAATTTCATGATAATTCAAATCCCCTCATCTTTGGTAGGACAATCACTCTGAACCATGTTTCAATTTTAACTTAAGTTTGGAAGGCTATACCGTATTCATAAATATAATTGACTGATTTTTATATTTATGCATAAATTTCCCATTTTATATTTATTAAATGCTTGTTAATATTAAGTGGATTTACATAAGTTATTATCCATGACTTAAGTTTACATATAATAAAATTTATTTTAATTTTATCTTTCATGATTTTTAATTCATTAATTCACGTGATTACAAAAAAATATCCATAATTAAATTAACCACAAAACTTTATATAAATAAAATAATAGGAGTGGTATGATCATTATCTTTTCTTAATGTTTAGTTTATCAAGTGGCTGATAAACTTACCGTCTACCTAGGGGAAAATACCTTGAACCAGGGCTTGGTTTGTGTTGAAGATTTCCACCTATCCTCTCATGTATCTTGGATTTGTTTCTCCTTGGATCTATACTGGAACCACCTCCACTCTCTTAGGAGCTCCATCCATTACATAAGCTTTTACTCACATGAAGGTGAGGGGAACCAAATGATAAGTTTAAGGGGTTTACATAAAAGAAAACTATGGGCACGTAGACCCTCACATAATAAAAGGAGGGTTGATGCACAAGCTGTCAATTTAATTTAATAATAAATTAAATGGAAACCAATCAAATAAAAAGGCATGGTCTATGCTCATGATCATCCATATACATGCAAAAAATTACACATATAATAAACTAAAATTCATTTCCAATTGTTCTTATTTAAGATAAATAACATTCGAATCAATTAATTATATAATTTAATTAATTTTTTCTTTATCTTAATTATCATCCAAATTTTCTTAAGATTCTCTTCTATAATTATTTTAAATAAATTAAATAATTTATTTAAAATATACTAAGTATAAAACCTATACCTTAGAGGAAACACAACAAGTACTCATCCCTGTTACCCTGTGTGTATGATATTTATATACTACATACTCATGAAAAATATAGAATATACATATTATCACATAATTTCATGGAATTCACTTTCAAATAAATGACACACATATACATGTTGTTTATGTTGCGTGTTATGTTTTAATGCACGTAGAGTAATTTATTTCTTATGACTTATACACAAAATGCGGTTAAGGATATTATATAGAAATTAGTTAGATATTTAATACATATAAAACCAATCACGTGGCATGTATGGTTCAAATAAATGACACATGGGGAACATGTTGATAAGGTTTAAGTAGTATAAAAATTAATTTTAATTTATTCATAATTGGGTAATATACATGGCGTGTACTATCTAATTATACATCATGTATAGTTTTTCACCATTTATACATGAAAAATTTCAAGGGACTGGGCATGCCATCCTACCAATGAGATTAATGGCGCACATGGAATGTACTTGGGCTACACATCATCTGGTATATGAGTTACATAGTTAATGGTCACACATTCTATGTAAAAAAACATAGCTCATCTGAAAAATGGAATACACATCATGTATGTAAGTTAAACACCATGTAGCCCAACTAACCATGTGTCAGGATAGAAAAATCAACACATGGTGTGTATTAATTACACACTCTATGAAATGAATACATGGAACTCCAAATTAATTTTCAATTTATCTTGTTGCATTAAAAATGGGTACATGATGTGTACCTATGGGATAAACACCATTTATTATTGTTCTATCTGACTAAAATCCTTGGAATCTTTAGATGATTTATTCAAAATTTTCTTTATTAATCATTAATCCATTTTTGATTATATTTATGAGAACATATAAGAAGAAGATGAGATATCATGATTAAATTTTAAAGAAAAACTAAACAGAATTGAAAACTAAAAATAAATTCAAAAACAAATAAACGACCTTTAAATAATTATAAATTATTATAAAAGTACTTTAATATCAATTGAAGGTTCTAAGTGCAGTAGAAGCATCTGTAGGGCATGAAAAACTCAATTTTTTTTCATAATAAATGATTATTCCAAGGTTTAAAAAAAGAAGAACTTCATGACCAATGTAATTGAGTCAAATATTAATAATGTCAGAACCAAACACCGGATCTTCACATAATGATTTATAATTAATTGATACAGTTAAATAATTACCTTGAGATAAATTCTTTCCTCATTGATGAATCAGATCTCTCTACATTATACCATCATTGTGTCATAGGAATCAAGTGTAGATTCCATCCATTAGTGATCTATATATGCACCATGAACCTCTGAGCGACTCCATAAGATTCTATGAGTTCTCACATAGATGATCCTAACTCTTGAATCATTCATCTATGATTTCTATGTGAATCGCTTCAAAGAATAACTCTCTTTGATCTCTTTAGATTCAAGAGGGCTGGTGGAGGAGGATTAATATCCATTCTTGAGAATGTTCTGGGAGAGGAACTCTTTAGATTTTGAGAGTATTATCTAGATTTCGTTGTGCACAACCAAAACAAATGGGTATCATTAAGGATGGAAATAATATAATTGGGTTTAAATGGTGTTAGGGTTATAAAATAATAATTGCAGATGTGTTATTATTACTTCCCTAATCATTGAAGAACCCTATTTCAATAATAATAATAATATTATTTCATAACATTTGAAAAACTTGTGAATTAACTAAATATTATTTCATGAATAAAATGTTTTAATTTTTTTTAAAATAATATTTAATATATAATATTTATCATTAGATATTTAAGCTTGGTATGCCATTCCTTAATAATATTTATCAATTCTTGAATAATGACTATTTATTGAATAAATAAATACCAAATAATACCAAATAAATAAATAAATATTATATTCACTAAATAATAAATAAATATTTATTAAATATTTCTCTAACAAATATTCTCTAAAATAACTAGTGACTAAATATTTGTGATCAATAAAACATGAATAATTATTAAATCATGTATGAGAATAATATTTATTCAACATGTTGAATGATAAAAAATATTTAATATTTAAAAGAGGTTTTGGATACATGAAGTGTGTGACCCACTAGGCACCTTTCTTAATAACATTAGGTAAAGCTTCCTAAAGTCCAAGTTTAACATCTAGAAACATATCAAGGAACCCATATGGAAAGAATTTAATGTTTAAATGAAATAAAACCTCAGACGAACACTTTCTATGTAATATAATCCCTTTATCATGATATCTCTAATCAATCAGGTTGCATGTTGGCATCATAAACCAATGTGATCAATGTCCTTTATTTGAATTTCTAGAAATGAACCTTCCCACAGAACACCATGGACATGGATTTATTTAGGTTGTTTCTTTCCCATCAAAGGGCCCTAGATATAAACCTTCATTAAAGAACATATGGGAAAAATAATTTCTTGCATTATTTATTAATGAAATATCACTTGTGAGACACCCAAAGTATCCTACTTTTCCGCGAACATATGTCATCATGGATTTCATCAATACATCAAAGTACATGACTAATAATATTCATTGATAATAATTTTAAATTCCAAGGATTATTAAACAAGTCTACAAATAGTAACATCCAATAACACATAAAAATTAGGATTTTATACTAGTGAGTCATGTTATCATAATCTCCTGCACCAGAAATTATCAAGGGTCTACACCATGAGAGAGTGTCTCAAAGTCCTATGATTTTCCAAAACTGATAGACTATATCATTTGTGTCCTATAAATTGATATAATATGACTATAGAACATATATATTTTAATAATTATTTCATGTCACTACTTGGTTCTCATCATAGTGGGGAACTGTGGTGACCTTTAATTGTGATAGTTACTCTTAGGACACTATCACATACTAAGCCGAGTAGATGAAAAATCATGATGTGATAATATGATTATTAATATTAAAAAAAAATGAATATGCATAATCACAAAGTACATAGAATTTGGTTTTAAGGCACTGACTCTAACACTACCTAAATTTTATGTAGTGATTCATAATTCCTTTCATATTTTTCAAATAAATATATAACAACCCTATTCATCACATGTCTTATATGAGGATGTGATATAATTGAAACTATATGCTAATTATATGGAGAGACTTATAAAAATCATGGACTGATGAGAAATGTTTCAAAGTGGATATATTATTTGTCGTATATCTTTAGTGAAGGTTTTCTAGAAACATGGAATGATTAAAGAAGAGACTTGGGAGAGAGAGAACCATATGTGGTAATAATAGTAAAATTTATTTATAGAATAAAAAGCCCAAATATGTGACCATTTATTTTATTTTTGGTTGATTCTAAATTGAAATAGAACTTAGAGAGAATTTTTTGATAAATTAATGGCTAGTACTCTATTAAATAATTACGAATAAAACTATATATTTCAAAAATTCAAAGGTAGTAAATAATTCAAGGTTATATACATGGTTAGAAAACTAGGCAAAAAAAATATGAATTTTTAAAATATGTGGATAGTTTAAAATTTATGGGGATTCATGGTTAAATAACTATGCATTACAAACATAAAACTACTAGAAAATGGAGCTATATCAATATACCTATATTAATGGTTTTTAAAAACATTTCTATAGGTACCCTATACCAATGGTTTTGAAAAAAACCATTCGTATAAGTACCACTATACCAATAGGTTGGCCAAAACCATTGGTATAACTAACTAAATGAGACCCTATACTAATGGTTTTCCTAAAACCATTGGTATAGGAACTCAATTTGTTTTAATTTGTTTATCAAATAACATTAAATACATCAAAATTTAATTTTTTTAACATACATACATACATATATATATAATTATATTCAAAAAAGTCATTGTATATTAGTAGTTAAGTCATTGAAATATAACTGAGAGGTTCTAGGTCTGAAATCTGGAAAGCCTTTTTTTACATTACCTATACCAATATTTTTTGGAAACTGTTGGTATAAGTATTTCATATGACCAATACTAATAGTTTTGTAAAACCATTGGTATAGGTCTATAATAATGGATAATAACCCAATAACCCTCTAAATCATTGGTATAAACTATACCAATGGTTTGGAGGCCTATACTAATGATTCCAAACCGTTATTATAGGATTTATTTCTAGTAGTGTAAACTCAAAATAAATATACATAGATTTATTTGAATCATATGTTTTATGTATGTGGAACCTGAATTTTAGAATTCCATTTAGAAAATTACTTTTAGAATACGTTATTATGTTACAGAGTTTAGAAATACTCAATTACAATGTTTGGATAAGGTAATTAGACTCCAAAATCTCATACCAAATCACCTTGATCAGTATTAGACATTTAGAAACAAAAAAAGTGTAATAATGAAAGAACTAAAACATAGAACAAAACAACACAAAGGATTTACATGGTTTATAACTTAATCCAATTTTATATTAGAAACATTTATGCTCTTTTGTTTTTAAAGAGAGATAATGATTAGAAGATTGAAATTTGATATAAAAAAACTGATCCCAGTGGTCCTATTTATAAATAATACCAATTGGTAGATAGGGTTACACCACAATCCTATATCTGCAGAAACTTCCCACTATCTTATGATCTATATAGGCAGCCCTCCAGCAAGTTAAATCTATTGGATGATCCACCTTTCCAGCTTTACAAAGATTAGTGAACATTGTGATCCAATTTTATGTATCCCTATGATGATTCTTATATAACATTTTAAAACCAAAACACTATTCTTATGTATCCACTAGAGTTAATCCTACATGATTCAGTAACTATTTTTTCACTTTAGCATCTTGATTCGGTATCCATTTTTCCTAAAAACCCATCTAGTTCTAGAATATATCCATTGGAAAAATCCATTCGAAAGATATAATTATTTTTCTAAAAAAATCATTTGCAACAATATAAGAATCTACCACTTGATAATTTTTTTCTCATCATCACCAAAAAATCCTTAGATCATTAAGTCATTCCATCCTCCATTCTTCTCACATCAACATTTATCGAGTCTCCATTATTTTCTTCCCATTCACCCAAGTCCTACTGAGGAAAAAAATTTCCTCATACATTCTTGGACTATGACCACCATTATCATATCAACCAAATTATAACTTCCTTATATTTTATATAGCTCCAAAACTTCTTCCTCCACCATTTTCCAAATAAAGTGATATTTATATTGAATATGTTTTTTCTTCAAGTGAAACACAAGATTATTTATAAGATTAATTTCAATCTAAATATCATATAATTTCACTCCATCACCATACATTCTTATAAGATCTTCCAAAAAAACATTATACTATATCATCTCCATCCTTTCTTCCATTTTTGAAATATACTGTGCTTCAATGGTAGATAGTGAAACTAACGATTAAAGTTTTGACATATAAATTATTATAGTTAATCTATAGGTAATCACAAATCCTATAATACTTATTTACACATTTCAATATCCTTTAAAGTATACATAAAAATACCATTTAAATGTATATATTCCAAAACATAAGGCTAATTAATTCTAACCTTAGAGATATTTAAGAGTTTACAATGTTTCTTAGAACCCTTTCCCCCATTTTACCATGAATATACTAATCACTCCCATAGATTGAGAAATGTACAACCCTGTAAAAATAATAGAATAGATCAAAAATACAATGACTGATTCATAATTTACCTCTTTCATCTATTTAGAATCATCTTCCATTTGTGGTTCCTTCTCTTTGGATAGTTTGAAATGTATGGATAATGGAGTAGAGACAGGTTTGGATCCTGACATTCTAAACCTCTCCATTTTCTTAAAAATATAACCTAAATATGAAACCATCAAGTTTTCATACTTCTAATACCTTTAATTTCTTATCCCCAATATCCATTTGGATTCTATGAAATCATTTATATTAAAACATACAGATAACTCATCCATCTACTATTCAATCAATTTAATGTTGAACCCACAATGAGCATGTCATCCTTATATAAGATAAGTATGATGAATATACCATTATAAAAAAAAACTTCCAGTGGAAGGAATGCTATGAAATTTTCTTTATGAACTTATATTCTACCATTAATGAATCAAACTTTGAGTTCCACTGTCTGGGTACTTGATTTATCCCATATAGACTCCACTTAAGATTTCTTAGATTCTCCTTGTTGATCTATATTTGAATTTGAACTTTGATACTTTTCATCATCCTTCTCATGATTATAAGTTATTATATCCTCCTTAACTTTACCCTTATTCTTAGTATGAATATCCCTATTCTTCCCCACCTCATTTTTTTTATAATTTTTAGAATAAGTTTTAGATAAAACATTGAGTTTATTATCCTTATTTGGTAAATTAATCACTTTGTTCTCCATATCTTCACTAATTCCACCATTTTGAGTGTAATATTTAAAATATAATTCAGTGGTTCTGGGATTCATAGGAAAAAATAAAAGTTTTTTAGTGATGTAAACAACCTTATAAAGAGTACACACAAAATTATTTGATTTTTTAAAGTCATCCTGATGGATTTTATTCAAGGATTTTTGATCCTTCTCTAGATTTCCCTTAATAAATTTAATCTCCTCATTCCTGGTAATATATTTTTTATTTTAGTCTCAATAATATTGTCACTTGCCTGAATAATTGCATTAAGATCTCTATTTTTTTTATCATTTACCCAACTTCCTTCTCCATACGTTCCTTGAATTTTTATTCATTAATATTTTTTATTTAAATTAATCATTATAATTATTTAATGTTTTCTTTTAAATTTTAAAAATATCATTTTATTTTAAATAGACCATGATGTCTAATTTTAATTGCAACACTTTTGGTGTCTATTTATTATTATCTTCTTTATCAATTTATTCATCTTTACCAAGGGGATCATAAGAATATTTTTATTTTTCCATGAAAACTTGAATAGTATAAATATCTAAGTCTTATTCTACCTTTCCACTCTTTTAATCACAATATATAGTATCATGTTTTGAGAGAAAATTCCTTTTCTTTGAAACAATTTACTTTCCCTTTCCATTAGACTATTTCCTCCAGTTTGACTGATTTTAACCTAATTTGTTCTACATGATCTTTTTGATTTTTCATCATCACCATCTTCATCATTACTATTAGGGAAAATAACTGAAAAGTGTCAAATATTTTCATAATTAAAGAAATTAATATTAAGTTTTCAATATAATACCCTTTTCCTAATTGATTTTTTTTTGAAAAAAATGATATAAACTCATTTAAATTCATGGAAGCATCTTCATATTTTGATTCCTCATCAAGATACT
This sequence comes from Viscum album, assembly GCA_963277665.1. Classification (NCBI taxonomy): domain Eukaryota; kingdom Viridiplantae; phylum Streptophyta; class Magnoliopsida; order Santalales; family Viscaceae; genus Viscum; species Viscum album. The sequence continues at coordinate 87,220,182 of OY728140.1, read as the reverse complement.
TTTATATTAATTGTTATTAATGCATTCATATGCCTAAAAATAAATTTTATATTTTATATTTTACTTTATTCTTTGAGTTTATTCCCTACTCATCTCGTAAGAAATCAACATATTATTGATTTTATCAACCATGAACCCATGAAAGTCTTGATCTTCAAATGTGAATATTTTTTCATCAAACTTATGAGGTAGTACCCTCATCAATTTCTTCATAATGGTGGAGTCTTCAAGAGTCTCCCTGTAACATCATATCAAGCTTTCCATTTTATTCCCCAAAATAAATAACTCATCCATTAATTTATCTTTCATCATCCAACCATCATCAAATTGAGTACAACATGTTTTTAGTCATGACTCCTTGACTTTTTTATCTCTTTAATAGATATAATTAAGCCTTGTATAAATTCAAATTACTATTTTGGAGCCCATGATCCATGTCAATTATTTCTCATAGAGGGATGAGAGTTGAGAATTACACACACTAACATTACCATTAGCATTTTACTTATCTTGAAAAGTGAAGGTTTTACAACTTCATGAATATGTATACTATCATCGGTGATGTCAAGAACGTCCAAGATAGAAAAAATAAATTTGAAACAATTCTGTATTTTCATAGATGAAATCATTTTACATAAAATATTGTAACATCCTTTTTTTTTGATAGAATTAATACTCACTATATAAATATCAACAACAATATTTAATCAATACAGAATAACAAAAATCCTTAAGAAAAAACCATGTCTCTTACACCGAATGAGGTTCCTAAGGAAAGAATATTTAGAAGTATTAGGGGAGGTGTGTGTGTGTGGGGGGGGGGTGAATCAGTGTGACCAAAAACATAAACCTTCCTTTGAATCTCACTAGTGTTATCATGTCAGTTAGTATATATGATCCATGAACAAAAGAAAACTATGATGAATAGAGGTACAAAGTGAGTAATAATGAATATGATATAATAAATTTACAAGGTACAATAAATCTTTGTATCAAGTGAATAATCATTGGTGTTCAATAGTTTTGATACCATTTCCTACTTACTTAACTTATTATCTATATGAATGAATGAATAAGAAGAAGAAAGATTATCCTGGACACCAATTACAAAATAGATCAAAATGAGTTACTACAAGTCAATTATTTTTTTCTCTATCCTCCTTAAGTGCCTCAAAATTTGGATCAACGACACACATTGTTGGAAATATGTCACTATTCCACAACTGAAAGTTATCCATTAGAAGAAACACAAAATAGTTATATCTTACCATTACTTCCTTGATCATAAAGACTCCCATAATACTTATGTACCTAAATATAGGAAGACTACAAACCCTACTTCACACCCCAAGTTATCCTCACACACATTCAAGAAAACTCACTACTCACAAAAATTCAAGACAAAAAAGATAAAGTAAAGGGCACATGATATTACATGGTTTGGACCTGATTCATACATCCACTAGAGAAAAACTACTACCTTTTTACATTAAAATTAGAAGATACAAGAATTAAAGTCATTTTTTATAAATAAAAAAATTAGATAAATAATTAAAAATAATATATAAATCAAATAATCAAACATGTTATAGTGGTACCACTTATAGTAAATTCTAGTTGATTATCTGATTAAAATTCCTTCTAAGATTCAAGGAAAACCCATCATTGAACCTGGTGATTATCAATTTCATTTTTAATTGGAACTTCACTGTTATATTAGGTGGATAGTGAAGGGTCACCCATCCCTTTTTTCATAATACTGTGAGGACCAAACCTACAACATCTGCTAAACATTTTCCACTAAGAACTGAACACAACTCATGCCCATTGGACATTACCATGATTTTATAAAACTACCTATACTGAAGAGATTCTACTGATGCTATAGATATCCCAAAATCAAGCTAACATCTAGTTCTTATCTATTAGGTTATTTGAATTTGGAACTTAAATAAGGTTTACATTCCTAAAAATCTCCAATTTGAAGACTACTTTAAGGAACTCTTAGAAACTCTCAAACAACTAGGCATATTCATGATCCTTTGCTGTAAACATCAGTCATTTCTCTATATTTAGTTATATTCACCCAATTCCCATTGAAAAATAATGTTAAATTATATTTTCTTGGACTAACACCTTAGTGAACATGCCTACCAGATTATGATTCCTACATATATTCCTAAAATTCATCACTATGTCCTAAAGTATGTTCCAGATGAAATGTTATTTCAGTTAAATATGTTTCATTCGTGAGTGAAACATAGGATTCTGAGATAAATGGATCACACTTTGATTATTATAGAATAATAGTCCACCCTCATGAATCCTTCATAGATCTATGAATAAGTACATAAACCATACCAATTCCTTCCATTCTTCAATTTTATACACATACTCAACTTCTATTATGGAAAAAGTAACCACTGGTTGTAACTATGACATCCTACTGATTTTAGTTCCTTAATAGGTAAACACAAACACTATAGTTCTCTCTTGGGTTTCTTAATTCTCAGAAAAGTTTTCATTAACATAACCTTTAAATCGATCATTTATCCTAAATTACAAGGCTATATCTTCTATTCCATTCAAGTAATAGATGATCTACTTAATAGCCACCTGATATCCCATTCTCAGATTTTACATGAAAGAGTTCACCACTCCCACTTAAAAGAAATGTCAAATTGAGTACATATCATGATGTACACCAATATAACTACCAATGATTCAAATATATTTTCCCCATATATTAGACCTTAACTTCAATTTTAATCACCTTATCCTTTAACAACTTGAAGTGTATGACCAATGGAGTGAAGATCATCATACATCCATAAATTCCAGAATTCTTGATGATCTTCCTGATATGATCTTTTTAATATATAACAAAGTCCTAGAAACCCTATCTCTCTCAAACATCATTCCCAATATTTTCTTATCTTGACTAATATTTTTTATCTTGAATCATCTAGAAAAATCATACTTCAACATATGAATCCTCATAATTCCTAAACCAGTCGGTAATATGTCATCTATATATAGAAAAAGTTTGATGAAAATCTCATCATCTAACACCTTTTAGTAGACATAGTGATATATGTTTCAATGAGTGAAGTATTACTCTATCATTAAATCATCAAATTTAAAATTTTACTACCTTGGAACATGATTCAATCCATAAAGGCTTATTTTAAATTTACACACCATGTTCTCAATATATTGATCCATGAAACCCATTGGTTTATTTATATAAATTTCATACTCTAAATATCCATGGAGAAATTTTATATTTAAATTCATCTTCTATAAGTATAAATTATTAGAGATAGAAATGATTGGAACTGTTCAGATGTTATCATGATTAATAAATGGTGAATTATTTTTAAGAAGTAATCTCTATCCTTCAATTGAAATCCTTCACCACTAGACACGATATCTATTGCTTCCTTCTATCAGATTCTTCTTTCAAAAAGAACAACCAATTCTTCTCAAGTAATCTCCCCTTATGCAAACTCAGTCACTCCCATGTTTTTTTGTATCCAATGGAAACATTTATTCTTTCATCAATGAATCCAATTATTCAAAGTTTTTGAGAGTGGTTACCTTTTCCATGTTTTCTAGTTCTCCCCTATCTGTAATAAGAAAAAGTTAATTCCAACCCCAAATATTTAGACTGGATATTGGACTCTAGAATATATTCACACTATAACTTGTGGTTGAACTCGGTATAGCTCGATAATTTCTAGTCCTATATCTTTTGGATCTCTATATTTTGATTCCCCAATGTCTCAAAATTTCACTGAGGCATCAACAGTCCGTGAGAATTATGGCACATCTTTCACCAATCTCACTTATGGTATTTTAAAATTTTCATCAAAACTATATCTTACTTGTTTCATTTTAATAATCCCATTCAAATAAACTTGGACTTGGTCAATTGATTCTCAACTCTAAACTTCCATCTCATCAAAGTTCTAGCATTTCCATAGAAGTGAAATTCCTGACTTGTGATGACTTTTTTTATTGTCCTCATCCAAAATTAAAAATCCCATGTTTTCATCTCCACATCTAACAAAGAAACATTCCATGAATTTTTCCTTGATTTTATATCGATCCTTAGCATACAAATGGATACAAGCAAGAATCCAAAAAAAAATTTAGGTTCCCAAATTATATTCATTTTCCTAACCATATCTCCTTCGGAAATATTTTTCCCAATAGAGTAGATAGAATTTTTTAACTAAGTACATCTATATATTCACTACTTCCATCCAAATTTCCTCAGGAATTATTGAGTGTACCCTCATTCTATGAACCTTCTCTATTAATTTTCAATTTATTCAATCTTCCATACTATTATACTATGGTGTAATAGAAATAGTTATCTCTATCCTTATCCCCTTTTTTCAATATATGTTTTGAAAGTTTTTTCCATTTTACTCATCACCATCATCAGATATTAGGAATTTTAACTTCCGATTGGATTCCCTATCTATTATGGCCTACCATTGAATAAATGATAAAAATAAATTAAACTTATGTTTCAGAAAATAAACCCATACTTATATCATACCATAATCAATGAAAGTCACAAAATAAATTTACCGACCATGATATTAGATATAGGTAGTCCCTAAAATGTCTGATTGAACTAGTTATTACTTCCGAACTTAGGGCTTCCATCCATTCTTTTAGAATGTATTGTGTTCTATTTCCCAAAAAAATAACTCTCACAAATTTTGAAATCATTATGATCATGATTTAGTATGACTTTTGTTTTTAGAAATTTCATAATCTTTTCATTGAGACATCTATGTTAGTAATGCCACAACACTAGACTACCAGACATTTTTTCCCTAAAAATTATCACTCTCTATGATCTTTTGTCCAGATATAGAGTTCCTTCCTTTACTCCTCATGCCACCACCATGGATCCTCAAGTACCCTTCTAAAATAAATTGGTAAATCTAGTACCATATCTTACCTAATATAGATTACATATGGAAATTAGGTTCTTCCATATCCCTAGAATGTGTCACAATTATTTTAGTAATAAGAATCTTCCATTATTTATTTAGATATTGACATCACTTTCACCATGAATTTTAGAGCTCTATCATCTTTCAAATATACTATTTTTAATATTATATACACATAATTCACCATGAATCCTAGATTTATGATTTATTGAAATGATTCTCCCAAGTCAATTACCCATGAATCCACTAGAATGATTAAACTAAGCAATAAGTTCTTTCCTCCTTTAGCCAAACTCACAAAATTTGAACTTTTAGATGACGTACTTCCATATTATTCATGATTTTTTCAATACTTATTAAAGTTTCCTTTCTTCAAAAAACTAATATAATGTATTAATAAGACCTATAGATTTACTTGGTATCTTTTCTTAAGACCTCTCTTTTTGATTATTTCTTCTGACTTCTCCATTAGGGTAACCATCTTCTTCTGTTTGTATTTAGAGAACTTCAAAACCGTGCTTGAAATTCCATCCACTATAGTTATTTATTCAATATTAAGTTCCTAATATCCTCAAATACCATATTAAAATTACCATAATAATTTATAACTACCATTACCATTAAATATAATGACTCTAGTAGTGATGTAAATAATAAAATTATCCAAACATCATACACAAACTTTACCTTCACTGATTCGATCTACCCTCAGATAATATTAAAGTTGTTTTCATGATCTTACATAGGTTTAAATCTTGATATAATTAAATTGAATAAACTCCACATCATGAATAATTTCTTACATGTCTTTATCTTCTCATACATGACTTCCAATTTCTCCATTATCGCAACCATAATTTTCACCTCCTAGATGTTAAAGGCCACATTTTGTGCCAATGAAATCCTTACTAACCAAAGATATTTCATGTCCCACCATGCCAATTCATACCAATTAATCTTCTTCAACTTGAATCCCATTAAGGAAACATCCAAATAATTTTGAATGATATAGTTCTCTATTATAATTCTCTAGAAATCGAAGTATATCCCTTTGAACATGTCTATTCGAACCTTACCTGGTCTACCTTTTAAGTGTATTGATCAGTAGTGTGAAACAATGATAAGATCTTTTACCAATTTTTAGGAATCCATCATTTTTTGATTATCAACATTTATATTCCAAAAGAAACACACAATAGACATAACTTACCAGAACTTTCTTGAGCATAGGAAATCCCATTTTCCAAGTGTACTCAAAGATAGGAAGACTAAACACCCTACTCACTACACCAGGTCTTCCTCACACACACTCAAATGAACTCACAACTCAAAAAAATAAAATAAAAAAATGATAAAGGAAAGGACACATGATTTTACATGGTTAATATGTTAGTCCCACATCTATGGGAGAAACACCACTTACTTATCCATTAAAACCAAAAATATAAAATTTGGAATCAAATTTTCTATGTTAGAAAATTAGATAACTAATTACAATTAATCTATCAGTCACATAATTACACACGTACTAGTGTACCCACTTACTTATAATAAGTTCCAACTAATAATCTAGTTGCATTACCATCTAAGATTCATAGATGATCCACTATTATTCTTGGTGACTACTGATCTCTTGTTAAAATCAGGACCAAACCACTATAGTTGGTATATAGTGAATGTTTACGCAAAACTTTGGCATAAAATCATGAGGACCAACCCTAAAACTTATGCTTAACATTGTTTATTGAAAAAACCGAAAACTGGACATGCCCATCAAATGATACCACCATCTAATCAAAATGCATTTTCCAAAGAGATTATTTTGTCGCTACCTATACCCCAAGACCGAGCTAGCATCTCATGTTTATATATCTATTTTTTTTGACTCATATGCTTTAATATGATTCATACTCTCAACACACATTTATTATTCTCCTAAAATCCAACAAAAATTCTCTCTAGGCACTCCTCTGATGGTTATGGATAAATATCTATAGGCTAATCATACCTGGTCAAGGATAACATATCATATATATATATATTGATTTATTCACCATAATTTCATCATTATAAACCACAATGTGTTGTACCAGATCAAATCTTGATCCAAAAAACAAAAAAACAAATAAAAATAAATCTTTGAACCACCTTAGATATTAATGTTCATGTTATTCCCCTAAATTATATCTCTAAATTGCACCACCATGTGGTTATTTCAACTTGGAAGTAATTTACTCAAATCATACTAAAATGGTGGAAGGTAAAAGAATTTTTCTTTTGAAAGTGGTTTATAATGATTTATTCATTTGACTATGAATTTCACCATACCCATTTATCACAAACCATGTCATGGTTGATAAACCATGACTATTTTTACCTCCTTATGGTGAGTATTTATCTTTACATTCACTCCTTATAACTATATCCAGTTCAACCATGAGAATTTCTAACCCAAACCATGATATAATAGATAAAAAATGATGTATTTCTGATTCCAAGTGGCTATATGTCAAATCTAAATGAATCTAAGACCACTCACACATTCATTTTTCCATGCCTTATCTACTATAAATTTTAATATACTGACCATAATTTTCTTTAACTAACTCTACAAATTGATTTGTGTATTATTATAAATTATTCATTCCTTTTAATATTATTTTTACAAAAATAAACCTATAACTCAACCATGAGCATGTTAATAATAAATACATCATGAAACCATCATCAACACTCATGCATGAATTATTTCATGTGATAATTCATAGAATGATTCTAATGTAGAAGTTATCTAAACACTACACTATTAGATAAAATAATTTCTTTGAGACTTATCTAACCCTTAGTGTAAAGATAAATACTATATTGACTATGTATCAATTGAGGCCTTTTTATAGCTCCACCTTTTCAATTAAATTCATAAGGTATCTTCAATATTTTAATATCCAAGGCCTCATAAGTTCTGATATAACTCGACCCACTGGGACCCCACTTGGGCTAATAGTAGGCGAGTGTGCAACCCCAATCCCACCTTCAATAGGAAATGAGTCGATAAAAAACCACTGTATATATATATACATATATACATATAACAACTGAAGTTTACCAAAAATGAGTGAATGGTACAAAAACTATTCAATAAAATTCCCTATGGTCAACTCCAATAAATATCTAATATAGATGAAAGAGGTCACTATATATAATAGATATATGGAATGTGGTATCCCCACCTTACTATAAGAACTATTGGAAAGAGAATTCCTACAACAAAAACCACCATTATGAACCACAAAGTACCACCAAGTATCAACCTTGAACAAGCTTCACCATCTATAAATATTCTAATACCATCTTTGAACTGTGCATTTTATATACAAACAAAACACATGTGGGAATAGATACTATGTAGGGTTGAGTATAAAAATAATAAATAGAATTTTATGGAATCATAAAGGAAATTTAAAACAACAAGTCATCCAAAACTCTTGAATAAGTAAGGAACAAAAAAAAAAGATAAGGAAACCAAGATATTCCCTATAACTAAAAATACTTGGGACATGGGAAAGTCACAGTCATCTCAGCTCAGGTCGATGATGGATTATATCTCACAAGAATCCATTGTTTCTTATAATATCAAAATACCCATAAATCCTGAAGTCATTATCCTATTTGTAAGTTGTAACTAAAAGGAAACCAAGAATTCATGAGGTGTAGTAAGGCCTATAACACACAAATTTATAATCCTTTATAACATTCATGTTACCACCCTAATCCATAGTTAGGGAACTATGACCTATTGGGATACATGTGTTAGTCAAGGGATCACCAAACCCCATATTTTATAACTACAAAATCACTACAATGGATAGTTATTGGTTAAACATCACCTTGATAAGGAATAATTATCATCCAAGGGAGTACGTAACCCTAGCATACATAACTATCCATCCATATTAAAACCCATGTCACCTCAAATAATCTGTAGTGGGGGACCCATGAATTTATATCGTATATGTGTCAATCTAAGGAGTGTCTAACACTAATGGAGGACCCATGACTCATCAAGAAGTACACGTCGAATGAGGGAGTGCCTAAATCCAGATGAGGAATTTCTCTACATCAATGGAGGTTTTTATATTATAAATTCATCTATGTGACTCATTATTTGTTAGGGATAAGGGTGTATCAAACCCATTCCTAAATAGAGAAGACCCATATCCCGAGTATGTGAGGTGGGGGGGGGGGAGAGTACCGAAATCTCAAGAAGAATATAGTGGACCGAATCTATTTTATCATCACATAATCAGGGGATTACTAAAATCTGAGAAGTATGAGGGTCCTATTCTATTTCATTAACACATTTATAGGGGAGCACCAAACTCCATGTATGATTTGATCATCATGTTTGAACCTAGTTGTCAGGCCTATAGGGATAAAGAGGCCAAACCTACTTGAAACATAATGTCAACGACCTTGAATGGTAAAAAATATTGATAATTAAGATTCTAAATGGATAATTACCCAGGATAGGCTGTCTACTCACATAATTCTAACACACAGTTAAGAAGTTGTGAAAAATTAAAAATAGAACATAGTACATGGCATATAATTGAAGGGACATGACACATATGACTTGGGAAATATCTGGGTGTGTAAGAATTTCATTTTTTTTGCATGAAGGTCCAATTAATTTGCATGTGTTAGAGGGTTACAAGATGTATGGGACACTCAAGAAACTCAACATGTACTTTTAGTAGCTCGATTCATGTGATCATGGTATACGGTGTGCCCAATGACCTACAGAAAATGTAGATACAAGAAATTATCTAGACACATAATCTTGTACACGTCATCCTACATGACCTGTCACTACACATTATGTGTAACTAAAGTACACATTGTGTGATATTTATCATGTATTGAAAAAATTAATAACCAATGGTGTGTGATACACCACTATGTGAACGCATATTCGATATACAGAAACCCTAACTATATAAGAATTACACTTCCATCATCATTTTCACCTTTAATTATTCCTAAATAACCTCAATTAAGCTCAATCATTTACACAAAACCTATAATGTTTGTTTCTACCCTTTAATGAAGTTTCATTGGTCATTATTTACTGGTAAATCCTCAGTTAAAGTATTGATCCTATCATTCTTGTGTTTCTCATCCTCTTTCTGATTATGTAGTAAATAAAAGTATAAGAACAAAAGTATTTACATGGTTAGAAAATATAATCATACAATTTTACTTAATTGGTTAGTCCCCCTAATTTTGAATTCTTCCATTGAAAATAGTCTCATATTTAAATAGTTATGCTGCTTCCTATCCTAATATGGTTTACCACCATGTTCACAACTTAAAGCTTATCATTAGACTTCACACAACCAGATTCCCACTAGAATCATAGCTTCACAATTTGATTTATTTTCATATATATAGTGACATTGGTTTCATAGATTCCCCTAATGTATATACAAGAGTTTTATTTCACACCTTTTAATTTAAATAACCTATTATAATAGGATGAATTTGAATCTACAATATTTGACCTCCTTCCACAATGTAGAGTCTTCGACTGCATTTGGATCTTCAATAAATGGTTAAAAACCTATCTCTAATTATCAACAAAACTTCATAGATCTTTCATAGAACTAGTTTTCTAGATTCAATAAACTCCCTGAGATCTTATGACCTTCTTAAATATAGCTACCCCTCAATGTAGAAATTATTGATACAAATATATTGAAAACATTTTGTATCAGTCTATCGACTAACTTATTCTCTTTTTAGGATTGAAAGATTAGTTATGTTTTATATAACCAGAAAAATATCCTCATTCTCTTCTCCTTGTTCTTTGAATCTAAAAATATTTTTTTCATATAACTATTATTAGCTTAAATATTCTTATTCTTTGATAAGTATCTATATATCACACTTATAACCATCTCTCATTTCACTAATTTCAAACACCGATCTCTCTCTCCTTATTTTTATTTTTATACATAGTTCACTAGTAAATATTTTCTATATATTTTTATATGATAAATATCATATCAAATTCTATATCCTGATATCTATTCATTTTTTATCAATTTCTTTGTATGTGAGTTTCTCCTATGATCAAAGATTTTTCTTTTTCCTCTCAATGATGGTCTCCTGTTAAATTAAATGGGTGTGCTTTTATTTTTTACTCTCTCATTTGTCTTGACTAAAAAATATTATATATTTTTCCAGTATTCCTTGAGACCCTATTATTCTTTCTTGAAATTGAAATTTAAAGTAAATCATTATATCAAGGCTATATTAAAATTATACAACAACTCAGTCTTATAGAATGGTGATATTTTTTACTTCCTTAAGACTATGAAAATCATAGCTCAAGATCCATCTTAATTTCAAATATCAAATAAATTTTAATCTCTATTATCTAAAATCATAGCTTGACTCGAAACTTATTTTATGATGTTTTAATCATCAAAGAACTTCACATGAACCATCTAATTTAATTCCATTTTGATCAAAGATTTAGGATTTTTAAATATTACATTTAAAAACTCAGGATTAAATAGAGGAGTAATATTTTAAACTTTATCTCTCTTTACCTCACTCAAATCATAGATTGTATCATGGATAACCATAGAATCATAATGTTTAGAACATGTGAGAGCAGATCAATCATAATCCAAAATGGATTTCATTCTTTAGTAATTAATTATAGAAATTAATATTATAGTTAGTATAAATCTTATATTTTCGTAATTTTAAAGTCATATGTTGTCTACAAAGCACTATTTCATAAAAATTCATGGAAAATATTACAAAGATTGACCCAGATTCATACATACCTTAAATTAATATGAGATATACTTGGATTTTGACATGTGTGCTATAAGGAATCCATACGCAGTTCATAAAATTTTTCCACTAGGGATCAAATTCTTATGCATATACATAAATTCATACGCAATTCCTCAAAATTTGACATGGGAAATAAATAAGGTTTAATCTAGTATCAAATTAATATGGATGATTCATAAGTCTTATATTATGGAAAAACAAAGTCTTACACCCAGTTAAGTCTAATAAGAATAGTCATATTCTATACCTAGAAGTCTTACAATCTATATGTAAAGTCTTATGAAGTAAGACTTAATAAATTTTATAGAATCAGCTCAATAGTTCTATATTTCTTCTGGTAAGCTTAGAATATTCTAAATTGACTATGATACATCTTCAATCATCCCAATACCTATAGATAATTTATCGTAATTTCTAAAACCACATCGATACCTTATAAAAGACTTAAAATATATTAAAAACTCTATTTAGTGTATTCCCAAGAAACCTCACCACCTTAAGCTTCCAACTTACAACTCATCCAACTATACCCATTATCAATTTGTTCTTCAACATTGAATAAAAAACATTTAAATATTATAAACATAGTAATGGCACCTCCTCATATCTGCACTTCAATATCTTCATTTGAGCTATATTTTAACTCTTTTAGGAATAACTTTATAAGTTTTCTAGAAGTCAAAATATAAAAACTCCTAAAAACTATTTTTGGAAGTACTATAATATTTTTAACTTTTCATGTACTTAATAAAAACATCAATTAATCATTTTATGTAAAGGTATTATCCTTGAACCTCTCCATCCATATTTTCTAAGTAGTAGCAACTCAGCCTTATCTTCTACTTTTCTATTTATGATTCCAACATATCAAAATATATTATATACTTATATACCATATATTGATAGATTACTATCATCATATAAGCCTCCTTGATTGAAAATAAATCCAATCCAATCAGGGGAAATTCAATATACCCCTTTGTATTTATTTTAAACACCATTAAAAGTTTATGTGAATATATATGTTTGATCACCTTTTGTCTCCCCATTTTTTTCAATAAATGAAAAATAATATACGGGAAGATCTTCTCATAAAAAAACTCCTCTAAATTTATTTCCAAAATTATATCCTATTGCAAAATATTGAGGGAAGGATTGAACCACACATTTCCTAGAAATTACATTATAATTAGTTAACTCTGAGCCTATGTGGACAAGATCGATGTAGAAAACAAGTGGGATATAACAAAGACATCAAGGTTGAGGTGTCCCATACCCACACACCCAAGTTTGATGTTAAAATAAAATATTTTAAATAATAGATTTGATACCAACTATGGTGGCCCAAGATAAACATATCTTTATTTTATATCATTTCCATAAGTTATACATTACATGTCACAATAATCATAAAATCCAAAAACCCAAATCTTTAATGTTTTTAGATATTAGATACATAAAAAAATTATTTTACAACACCTATGAACATTCCTCTATAATTGATTAGCCACTAAATGAGGCTAATATTAATTGTTAATATACTTAATTTTCATGTTCTTTGTTATTCATAAACACCATTTTAGTGCATTTTACACTTTGAACACCATTTCACATTATGATTGTAATACCTTCTTAAAATGCACTATTATGTGGTACATTTTTGAACATCATTTAAAGTACCCAATGATTCATCTGATTTTAAGGAATTTAATTTTACATATTTTAATTTGATATTTTTTGAAATTGATCTACACTTAAATATGAACATGTTTGATTCAGGGATCAATGGAGAATTCATGGAGGATGATGGAGATATTTGGCAATGAAAGGAAGCAATTCTGGAGAAGGCAGATTGGACACCAGCCCACTGATGAGACTGTGGGGCCCAACATACAGGCCCAATTAATACCAAATTTCGTGGGATGATATAAGACATGTACATGAACAAATCACTCTTCAGGAGTTAATGCTAATTCGGCTTCCATGTTGGTCATTTAGGCGGCCCAAGTTAGAGATAAAATTCTGGGCCAGATTCTGCGGCCCAGAAAAACAGTCCACCATTTTGATCATATCTCGGAATGAAAAACTCCAAATGGGCCCAAATTTTACAGGCGGTTAGCAGACATCCGTAGCTCCATTTTCTTCCTCTATGGCCCACCATGATTCGGCCATCTAGAAGATCATACAAACGCGTCTGTTCGGTGGATGAAATCTGGCTGCCACCTCGGGTCAAATGTGGAAAATTCCAAATTCCACAAACTTTCCACCACCCTAGGCCTACCATACTCAAGTGGGATGACTTGTACTGTTGAAGGCTCGACCCAAGGCTCCCAAAATGCCTATTTAAGGCAGTGGTGGTGAAGGAGTTGAAGATCTTGGATGCTTTTGTTCAATTGTGATGTTATGCTGCATTTTTGTTGCCTCAATTTTGTCTTTCACATGTAAGTTGTTCAATTCACTTTAGTTTCTTAATAAAAGTTCTTCTTCTACTCTTATTCTGTTGTTCTTAATATCACTTTGATACCGTTGGATTAAGGTGTGAATTTATTCACACCAACCCTTGTGAAATTATTCACACAACGGTGGAGTGATCATTTTATTTTTGTTGTTTTCTTTACTTCTCCATTTCCTCCCTTATGAGTCTACTTTCCGCTTCCATTGAAACCATGGGATCAATGGAGGGATAACCCACTTATGGGTTGATCCAAGGGAGTAGAAAGGGGCTGGATTGGATGTTATTTATCACCTAATTAATGTATAATCACTTCTTTAATTGGGATTTTTATTTTATGATTTTTAAACTCCATCATCCTTGTTGAATTTAACGCCACACACTTCAAGTACTAATACGATCCTTTACCTTGAAATGCTCAAAACTTTGATCCTTCAAGTGTATAGGTGATCAGTATTAGAGGGTTTAGGCATTAAACCAGTAAGTGATGATGTTGTTTTATCTCCTTAAATGAACCCATCTCAAATTTAAGAAATTGAAATCATTAAAAAGAAAATACGTCCAATCCACCCTGAGTGATAACCTAGGATCAACTCATTCTTTTAAATTGAATCCACTTAAATATTTTAGATATCTTTAAAACCCATCCATAATCAATCCAAGTTGGCCACTTCATAGCCAAAAATCCATCCCTTAGTTTGTGTATCTTAGGTATCTTCTTAGGTCTCTGTGGAATCGACAACCCAAACTACACTACAAGGACCGTTCTACCCTTCTTCTCTTGGGTAAATTTGGGCGTGAACCAAATTTTGGCGTCGTTGCCGGGGACCAAGTAAGTACCTTAGATAAAAAAAAAACCTTCTTTCCTCACCTCCATTCTTCTACTCTCACCCAAGATCTCTTATCTTGTCCCTTTCTCGCTTTTTTTTTGGCGCATGTCCGCCTACACCCGCGATTTCTCAAACAGACTAGTTAGGGTGGAAAGTCCTAGGATAGGGGAGTCAAGTGCACCTAAGGGATTGTTTAAATCAGATTCAAATATTCTTGAAACCCCAAAGTCAGAACTTGAAACAAGTCCAATGGAGGGTCATCCACAAAATCAAATTGTAAACCCTGGGGGGAATCAAATGGGAAACCAAAACCAAGAAGCTCCAAACTTAGGGAATGTAGTTGATCAAACCATGAACGACTACCTCACTCCAGCTTGGACCAATGCCCCCTCATGCATTAGACACAATTCCATAGGAGACACCAACTACATATTCAAACCCCATGTCCTAAACCACCTTCCAACCTTTCATGGGATGGAGTCAGAAATGCCATACCTTCATGTCAAAGAGTTCAACGACATTGTTGAAACCATGTGTCCCCCACATCAACTAGAATCTGCTAAGATGAGGCTATTTCCTTTTTCATTAAAGGATCGAGCTAAAAATTGGCTAAACAACTTGAGACCTGCATCAATCCACTCTTAGGACCAACTGCAAAGAGAATTCTACAAAAAATACTTCCCTCATCACAAAACAATTGCACTTAAAAAGAGCATCCAAAACTTTTTTGAAAAAGAGGGAGAGTCATTTTATGAAACATGGGAGAGGTTCAAAGACACCCTAAACATGGTTCCACACCATGGGTTTTCCATACCTGAACAAGTGAGAATTTTCTATGAAGGGTTGGGTCCGGGTAATAAACAATTCATTGACATGATGTGTAATGGAACCTTTAAAAACAAGGCCCCAAATGATGCTTACGAGTATCTCGAAAGTCTGGCTGAACAAAACCAAACTTGGGGAACTTCACCTTATTCTGAAAAGACACAAAGAACCACTGGAATTCATACACTTAGAGAAGAGGAAAGCCTTAGGGCTAAACTCGCAGCACTCTCTAGGAAGGTTGAAGAGATAGACCTTAGGAAAGTCCATGAAATCCAAAATGTAGACCTTGTTTGCACAATTTGTGACAAACATGACCATAAAACAGACAACTGCCCAACCATTCCATCCATCAAGGATGTTCTTCTAGGAGGACCCCCAGCGGAAGTCAATGCCCTAAACTTTCAAAAGCCCCAATACCAAAACACCTTCAATCCAAGGTACAATGACCACCCAGGCTTCCGCTGGAAAGATAACCAACAACCTAGCCAACCACAGGGACAAAATCCTTACCCCCATCAGAACTACCAAAACCATAACCAGTTCCAAACCCAACCTATCCAATACCAACAATCACCGGTCCATTTTCAACAAACCATCCCACCTCCAAAATATCCCCCTGGGATAAACCAACCTACTCAAGCACCCACCCAAACTGTTCCACAAAGCCTACTAGAACAACTGTGCAAACAAATGGAGAGGATGAACTCGGAGGTATCTTCCCTAAAACAAGAACTTCAAACCATCAAAACATGAAAGGCACCCATGCCTACTCAGGCGGTGCCATCCTCAACTTCAAGGGGAGAGTCAAGTTGTGCTCAAACAACTCATGAACAAATAAAGGCTGTGACTGTTTTAAGAAGTGGGAAATCAATTGAGAAACCTGAACAACTAATTCAGAACCCACCTGAAGATTCAAACTTGGATGAGAATTCAAGTGAACCACAAGATCAAACTGAGGAAACTGATAACAATGTGAAAGAAACAACTCTTCAACAAACAACCCCACAACCTGCACCATTTCCCCAACGCATGAGGGGGAAATCCAAGCCTGAACTGAGTGAAACATTGAGGGAAATCTTCTCACAAGTCAAGTTGAACATTCCTCTTCTCGATGCAATCCAAACCATACCTTCCTACTCAAAGTACCTTAAGGACTTGTGCACTTTTAAAAGAAAATTTTCACATAAAAACCAAGTCCTTTTGGCTGCTAATGTGAGTACCACCATTCAAGGGACCATTCCTCCTAAGTTGAAAGACCCAGGTTGCCCTTACATTAATGTTGAACTAGGAGAAAGCAAAGTTGTCAAGGCCTTGTGTGACCTAGGTGCTAGTGTCAATCTCATCCCATATGCTGTGTACTGCCAGTTAGGCCTAGAAGAGATCCAACCCACATCTGTCACACTTCAGCTTGCTGATCGTAGCATTAGGGTTCCCAAGGGGATTTTAAAGGACGTTCTGGTAAAGGTTGAAAACTTCATCTACCCTGCTGATTTCATTGTACTTGACAACCATCCAAATTTAGGAAATAAGGAACAAACCCCAATCATCCTTGGTCGTCCTTTCCTTGCAACAATCAACTCTGTTATCCGAGTCCGAAATGGGAACATGACCATCACCTTTGGGAACATGAGTCTAGACTTGAACATCTATAATGCAAGCTCACAAATAGGGGATGACGAGGATATTCATGAAGTAAACATGATAGGAAGCATTGATAATGAATCCATGGAACATCAAGGAATATTTGATGAATGTTTAAGTCAGAATGAGATTGATTTCCTTTGTTCACATGAAGGAAGTTTATCTCCTTGGCTCGAATCATTTTCAAATTGCTCCTATAATGATGTCTTAGGACCAACAATCAGTGAAACCTTTCAGGAAAACACATTCATGGAGACAACTAAAACTCCCTTCCCTAACCCAGGTCAATACAATCTTGTGGCTGAAACTTCTACACATGGGGAATCAATTCAATCTGAAAATATAGGAAACAAATTTGATCTTGATCCAATGCCCCAATATTCTGCTGAAATTCTGAACCAACCAGATCTTGAATTGAAGGAACTTCCTACTTCCCTCAAGTATGCCTTCCTAGGGGAAAATCAAACACATCCTATAGTCATATCTTCTTCTCTTGAAGCCAATCAGGAGGGGATGCTTCTAGATGTCCTTAGGAAACACAAGAAAGCCATTGGTTGGACCCTGTCTGATATTCCTAGGATTAGCCCACTTATTGGAACTCATAGGATTAGTCTTGAATCTGAATCCAAACCATGTCGTCAACCTCAGAGGAGACTCAATCCAAATCTTATGGATGTGGTAAGGAAAGAACTTCTTAAGTTGTTGAAAGCTGGTATCATCTACCCCATAGCTGAGAGTGAGTGGGTAAGCCCAATTCAAGTTGTCCCAAAGAAAGCTGGAATCACTGTGATCACTAATAAGGATGGGGAAATTCTTCCAACTAGGGTGAGTAGTGGCTGGAGAGTCTGTATTGACTATAGGAAGCTCAACTCTTGTACCAAGAAGGACCATTTTCCCTTGCCCTTTATTGATCAAGTCCTCGAGCGAGTGGCGGGTCATCAATTCTATTGCTTCCTAGATGGGTACTCAGGTTACAATCAAATTGAGGTCTCCCTAGAGGATCAAGGGAAGACTACATTCACATGTCCTTTCGGTACCTTTGCCTTTAAACGCATGCCATTCGGGTTATGCAATGCCCCTGGAACCTTCCAGCGGTGCATGATGGGAATCTTCTCAGACATGGTAGGGGATTTTCTTGAGGTCTTAATGGATGACTTCTCTGTGTTTGGGGATACCTTTGAGGGATGTCTGCAGAATGTGGAGAGAGTCTTGTCAAGATGTGAAGAAAAAAATCTGGTCCTAAACTGGGAAAAATGCCATTTCATGGTTAAAGAGGGACTTGTTCTAGGCCATCTGGTCTCGAGTAGGGGGATTGAAGTTGATAAAGCAAAGGTTGACATCATTCGTCACCTTCCATCACCCAGAACTGTTGAGGAAGTGAGGTCCTTCTTAGGACATGCTGGTTTCTATAGAAGATTCATTAAGGACTTTAGTTCAATCTCTCGCCCTCTTTGTGCTCTCCTAGTAAAGGATGCTCCATTTGTTTGGACAGAAAGCTGTGAGGGTTCATTTTCAACCCTTAAATCCGCTCTCACCTCTCCTCCCATTATGAAATCTCCAAACTGGGACCTTCCTTTCGAACTCATGTGTGATGCCAGTGACTTTGCTGTAGGATCTGTGTTAGGACAACGGTGTGATAAAACTCCATATGTCATTTCTTATGCAAGAAAATCCTTAAATGATGCCCAAATCAATTACACCACCACTGAAAAGGAGTTACTTGCTGTTGTTTTTGCCTTAGAGAAATTCAGGTCCTACCTCTTAGGATCACCCATCATTGTATTCACCGACCATTCAGCTCTAAAATATCTCTTCCAAAAACAAGATGAAAAGGCTAGATTGATTAGGTGGGTCCTTCTTCTTCAAGAGTTCGATTTAACCATTAAGGATAAAAAAGGTGTCGAGAATTTTGTAGCTGATCACCTCTCTAGGTTGGAATTCAAGGACAAATCACATCACCTTTCTGTGTCTGATTCATTTCCTGATGAGAACCTCTATTCTGTGAGTGATTGCCCTTGGTATGCTGACATAGCCAACTTCTTAGTTTCAGGGGTCATTCCAAAATTCTTAGGGACCCAAGCTAGAAGAAAATTTCTTTCTGATGTCAAGCATTATGTGTTTGATGATCCATACCTATATAAGTTCTGTCCTGACCAAGTTATTAGGAGGTGTGTGCCAGAATCCGAACAAGAGTCCATCCTAATGTTCTGTCATAGTGAGGCTTGTGGAGGTCACTTTTCCTCTAAGAAAACTTCTGCCAAGGTTCTTCAATGTGGTCTCTTTTGGCCCACCCTCTCAAGGGACTCCTACACATTTTGTCAAAGCTGTCCTAGGTGTCAACAAGTAGGGTCCATCACAAAAAGGAATCAAATGCCTCTCACTCCAATATTAGTGGTTGAAATCTTTGACTGTTGGGGAATTGATTTCATGGGTCCCTTCCCAAACTCTAGGGGATATCTTTACATTCTCTTGGCTGTCGATTATGTCTCAAAATGGGTTGAGGCCATTCCTACAAAATCCAATGACCATCAAACTGTGATTAGATTCCTTAAAGAAAACATCTTCTCTAGATTTGGGATTCCTAGGGCTATCATTAGTGATCGTGGAACTCATTTCTGCAATCGCCCATTCTCATCGCTCATGGAGAAGTATGGAATTTCTCACAAAGTGTCCACCGCTTACCACCCACAAACCAATGGTCAAGCTGAGTTAGCCAATCGAGAAATCAAACAAATTCTTGAGAAAACTGTTAATCCATCTAGGAAAGATTGGTCGAGCAAACTCTTAGATGCTCTTTGGGCATATCGAACAGCATTTAAAACTATCCTAGGAATGTCCCCATATAGGTTGGTTTATGGTAAATCATGCCATTTTCCAGTGGAGATTGAGCATAAGGCCTTTTGGGCAATCAAAAAAATGAACTTTGACATTTCTTTGGCCGGAATAAAGAGGAAATTGGATCTAAACGAGCTTGAGGAACTTAGGATGGAGGCTTATGAAAATTCAAGGATCAATAAAGCTAGAGTTCAAGCCTACCAGTCTAGGAATCTTAAAACTAAACACATTGAACCAGGGAAACCTGTGCTTTTGTATAGTTCTAAACTTCATTTGCACCCGGGAAAGTTGAGGTCTAGATGGTCCGGTCCATACATAGTGCATAAGGTGTACCCCCATGGGGCTGTTGAAATTCAAGATCCCACCAATGGTCAAATATTTAAAGTTAATGGTCATAGAGTCAAACCATTCATAGAACCATTCCAAAAACATGAAGTTGATGAAGATCTGAGTGAACCTACCTTTGATGAAAAAAAAAACAACAATTAATCAATAAGGGGTTTAAGTCGAGCTAACGACGTTAAACAAAGCGCTGCACGGGAGGCAACCCGTGGTTTTTATGTTTCTAATATTTCTGAATCATCTTTATTTTTCAAATAAGATTACTTAATCATTTTTATATTTAAAAAAAAAAAAATAGACTCTTGACCTGTTCTTCTATTATGAGTATGGATGGGTACGAAAGAGGAGCACCATATTCATCCGTGTCACGTGGTGTGATCCTTGAGTAATACCTTACCCAGAAATTTAAAAAGAAGACAATGTATCATCAGTTTATTTTGTTTTTATTATTAAATAGGTTAAAAAAAAAATATAATAATACAAAAAAAAAAAGTCCACGCCATAGGCCGTGGGGCAAACCCCGTCACAACCGGCGAAGCCGCGGGGACTCGAACCCGGGACCGAAGGGAGACAGGGGCGCGCGCTTACCACTGACCTGCGACTTCTTGTGCTACCTTATTCTATAATTTTTATATATATTCTTATATTTTACTTCCTTTATTATATAAATATATATATATATTGTTTGTTTTGTTTGTTTTGTTTTTTTTCCTTTTTCCACTAGGGAACTTTGCAAGAGACATGGATATCAAAGGAACAAATTCAAGCTGCAAGAACTTCCAACTTCAACCACCAGGTGACTTCATTCCATAACCCTCATTTTCAATTTCATTTTTGAACTTTAATTCTCTACCTCTACCCCCTTATAAATTTTCTTTTCTTTAAACACTGGGGACAGAGTTGTTTTAAGTTGGGGGGGAGATAAAAAAAAATGCTTTTGTGTCAAAAACAAAAATTGAATGATTTGAAAAAAAAGTAAATGGAAGGAAAAATTCCTTTAACTTCGAACATGGTAATACACATTGCACACTTTGAAACTGAATATCAAATAATTTAGCATGCCCTGATTCTGATTTTAATCCTTGTATAATTTCATGAGCATAGATTTTGGAAAGTGTGGCTGTCCAATGTGATATGTCATCATTTATATTTTCATCCAAATAAAAAAAATGCCACAATGCACGTCCTCTAGACTGTGGGGTACTAATTTGAATTTTTGGGGTCCCATAATAAATAGCATAGGATGGTTTTATTTTTATGAATAATATGAGTACTCAAAAAAAAAAAAATTATTAAAAAAAAAATTATTATTAAAAAAAAAAATTATTAAAAAAATAAAAAATAAAAAATAAAAATAAAAAATTGCGTGTAGAGCAATGGATTGATAAAATGCGAGGCTTTCGGCACTTGGGGATCGTGACTCCAGAGTTGTCTAGCCCTGAGTTTTTCAATCTATCTCTATTTATGGTAATATGACTTTGTTTTTGATTAAGTTAACTCGAGACGATGCCCGAGTATGTGGGCTTCACTTGGTGCCCTAAGGCCTTTGAGTCTGGGAGTCATCGGCAAAGTCTTGCTACATGGGTTAATTTGATTAATTGCAATCTCAATTACTATAGCAATATTGCAAAAAAAATCAAAAAAAAATAGGGATGAAGAATGCTCATATTAGGATTAAATGTGATTCCACCTAGCGCTTCCATGATTTCCCCCTTGAATGAAAATGAACCCCATATCTATTGTGATTCACAACACATCATTACACCTAATTGAGTTGGATGAAGTATGATGATGGATTTGATCAAAGGAATGGGCTTGGGATTGGGATCTGCTTATGAAACTATCTCGTATTAAAATATTTTGATGGGTTTCATGATTGTTTGGTATAAGGTTTTTTGGTGATCATTTTTTATTAAAATGTTTTTGGAAAAGGGAATTCGAATTTCATTTTTGATGAGATATATTTTGTTCGGGACTAGCAAAACTCAAGTTGGGGGGTGTGATTAGCCACTAAATGAGGCTAATATTCATTGTTAATATACTTAATTTTCATGTTCTTTTTTATTCATAAACACCATTTTAGTGCATTTTACACTTTGAACACCATTTCACATTATGATTGTAATACCTTCTTAAAATGCACTATTATGTGGTACATTTTTGAACATCATTTAAAGTACCCAATGATTCATCTGATTTTAAGGAATTTAATTTTACATATTTTAATTTGATATTTTTTGAAATTGATCTACACTTAAATATGAACATGTTTGATTCAGGGATCAATGGAGAATTCATGGAGGATGATGGAGATATTTGGCAATGAAAGGAAGCAATTCTGGAGAAGGCAGATTGGACACCAGCCCACTGATGAGACTGTGGGGCCCAACATACAGGCCCAATTAATCCCAAATTTCGTGGGATGATAGAAGACATATACAGGAACAAATCACTCTTCAAGAGTTAATGCTAATTCTGCCTCCATGTTGGTCATTTAGGCGGCCCAAGTTAGAGATAAAATTCTGGGCCAGATTCTGCGGCCCAGAAAAACAGTCCACCATTTTGATCATATCTCGGAATGCACAACTCCAAATGGGCCCAAATTGTACAGGCGGTTATCAGACCTCCGAAGCTCCATTTTCTTATTCTATGGACCACCCTGATTCGGCCATCTAGAAGGTCATCCAAACGCGTCTGTTCGGTGGATGAAATCTGGCTGCCACCTCGGGTCAAATGTGGAAAATTCCAAATTCCACAAACTTTCCACCACCCTAGGCCTACCATACTCAAGTGGGATGACTTGTACTGTTGAAGGCTAGACCCAAGGCTCCCAAAATGCCTATTTAAGGCAGTGGTGGTGAAGGAGTTGAAGATCTTGGATGCTTTTGTTCAATTGTGATGTTATGCTGCATTTTTGTTGCCTCAATTTTGTCTTTCACATGTAAGTTGTTCAATTCACTTTAGTTTCTTAATAAAAGTTCTTCTTCTACTCTTATTCTGTTGTTCTTAATATCACTTTGATACCGTTGGATTAAGGTGTGAATTTATTCACACCAACCCTTGTGAAATTATTCACACAACGGTGGAGTGATCATTTTATTTTTGTTGTTTTCTTTACTTCTCCATTTCCTCCCTTATGAGTCTACTTTCCGCTTCCATTGAAACCATGGGATCAATGGAGGGCTAACCCACTTATGGGTTGATCCAAGGGAGTAGCAAGGGGCTGGATTGGATGTTATTTATCACCTAATTAATGTATAATCACTTCTTTAATTGGGATTTTTATTTGATGATTTTTAAACTCCATCATCCTTGTTGAATTTAACGCCACACACTTCAAGTACTAATACGATCCTTTACCTTGAAATGCTCAAAACTTTGATCCTTCAAGTGTATAGGTGATTAGTATTAGAGGGTTTAGGAATTAAACCAGTAAGTGATGATGTTGTTTTATCTCCTTAAATGAACCCATCTCAAATTTAAGAAATTGAAATCATTAAAAAGAAAATACGTCCAATCCACCCTGAGTGATAACCTAGGATCAACTCATTCTTTTAAATTGAATCCACTTAAATATTTTAGATATCTTTAAAACCCATCCAAAATCAATCCAAGTTGTCCACTTCATAGCCAAAAATCCATCCCTTAGTTTGTGTATCTTAGGTATCTTCTTAGGTCTCTGTGGAATCGACAACCCAAGCTACACTACAAGGACCGTTCTACCCTTCTTCTCTTGGGTAAATTTGAGCGTGAACCAATAATCACACCCCTATAGATCTCCTTTTAGGATTTTCATAAGTTATACTCATCTTCATAACCTATATATTGGAAACATAAGGAAGGGGGAGTTTAGATGCCCAATAAGGGTAAACATAAGAGATAACAATTGATGGTCATAAGTGAGAATATGATAAGAATCTGGGTATGAGAATATAATAAAATTATAAGAGCATAAAACTAAGAGATCCTATCCATGTGAACATGGATCATTAGACATAAATCAAGGATCATAGAATTAGTGATTATAACATGAGTACGATGAAAAACATATGATTGTAGCACAAATATAAGAATTATAATTAATAAACACAGTAGATCAGGAGTCACATTACAACCTACCATAACATAATGATCATGAATCATGTTATTGCCACTCATCATATAATGGATCAGAATCACACCCCTACCTCCCATAATTATCTCCTAAGATATCATACTTTACCCAATGAATTAAAGGGATATATAATTTTGGGATCACCCATCACATAATAAAAACCATACATATGTGTGCCACAAAAACATGAAAACATTTATATTTCAACATAAAATAATTAAAAAGTGGATAAGAGATGATTTTCATGAAAAATTCCATAGAAAATTTCATAATCTATCCAGATAAAGAAGGTGTATGGTAGAATAAGAATAGATCCCATGTGTAACATTATAAAAAAAGGAAGTTGAAATAGATGAAAAACACATTTTAAATATTATTTAATAAATCAATTTGAAAAATAATAATAAAATAGAATTTTCCATTAAAAACCATTAAAAATAAAGATTATTTGGAAAACCATTTTAAAATATAAAATTTAAGATTCATAAATAAGAATGTTTGTAAAAGAATTTTTTCACACAAAAAAACATTATAAAGGTATTATTTTCACATTTTTGAGAAAACAACCCATGTATAAAATGTTAAAATGTTCATTTAAAAAATCTAAAAAGAGTCTAAAAAAATATTAGAAAAATTATTAATCTATTATTTAATCATATATAAATACATATATAAAATCATCCAATGAATATGGGTATAGAGGAGGAATATTCTTGACAAAAAAGAAAATAAGGGTTTGGTTTCTCTTAAAAGACTCACATTGGGTAAATTATCTACCAAGAGGAAATTTAATTTATAGAGTACATATAAAACCTAAAGAATAACCAGAAGAGAAGAAAATTTGTGGGGTTTTAGAGGCACATTTTAATCAATTTTTCCCTATATAGGAATTTATTCATAACAATATTGATTTGAAAATGATATCAAACAGATTCCCTTAAGGCTTTGGTAACCTTTTAAAATACCCTTAAAATTGAGAAATTGAGATGGATTTGTAAATATATTAAATTTAATGAGAGGTATGATAAAATTAATCCATGGGGTATTATAAAAACCACACAAAAAGAATCATTTAGTCAATATGGAATATGACTCAAAGGAATAAAGTTGAGATGATAAAAACTCATACCACATTGGTGACTTTTTAATCGAATTAAATTGAAAGAGATAATTTGAAAAGAAAATTTAAATAAAATTAATATAAAGATAATAATTATATAATGTTTCAATGAGGTAGTATACACACCATATAAAATAAAATTGGTTTATAATATGAAACATGTCCCAAAGAAGGAAATTTTGAGATGAGAAACCCTTACAACTTGGGTTGTATATGAATTAAAAGACCATGAATAAAATATTGTGAAATAAACATTAAAATAATATTTTTAAGGTTTATTTATGATTAAATAATTAATTTTTTTCAGTAATTACATCATAAATAATAATAATATGTGTAAAATATGAAATCATGCCTCAATTAATTGAAATTGAGATGAAAACCCTTACCTTAACTCTCGGGTTCCACGAAATTAATTTAACCTCCTATATAACAAAAACAAAAATATTAATAACCTATTTCATAACCTTATTCATATATATTATCCTATATACTCTTAAATTATAATAATTTATTATACATTTATTAGTTAATTATAGTTTATTTTCATCATTGAATGTTAGAGAGTTTGATTGTTCTATGCGTGCTTTAAAATATCGACGTCGATCCCCATAATTTGATACCAATTTAATAATTAATATATTATTTAAGGTATTATAATATATTTTTATTAATTATTTATAATGTTATAATATCATTCCACAAGAGTTTTAATCACGATTCATGAATATGAAATTAGTGATGAGCTTGTATCAGATGATTTACTGATATGAATGAATTATTTAATAATGGTCATTAATTTGTTTCACCATTTATGAATAATTTTAATGAAATATATTACTCATTAATATCATATATATTCATAATATACATTTTTAGAACCATTCATGTAAGGTGGTGGTGACAAATGAAACACGTCATCTATGGAGGCGGTAGTTCACATGTATGCACGAGTAACATTTTCATTTTTCAACAGATGGAAAGAAAAGATGGTAAATAATTATTTATATTTATAAAATCATAAATATGTAATATATATAATATTTATTCATTAAATAAATTCTTATAATGATCCATTTATGGTGGTGATGAAAAAAACATGTTTTCCATGGAGGCGGTAGTTTGTACAAATGCACATGCGACGTTTTCATTTTTCGAATGAATGAGAGGGGAATAGATAATGGTTGTACCATGGATATAATAAAATTTTTATATAATAATTATAATTATGTAATTATATTAATATTTTTTATTAGGTTTTAACTATTATGTATAAGAATGATAGAGAATAAAATACTAGGATAATACTCACATTGAGGCTTTGAGTCTTCTCTTGAAAAACCTATTAGAATTAAAGGACTTAGGTAGATTTATTTTATCCAATGAATACCAAATGTGTATTTGGATTATTTTAGAGGTAAAATTGGTAGGTTTTTAGGAATAATTTTATGGATAAATGTTTCTTGAATAGGTTGGAAGTGAGACCCCTTTATCAGTGAAAAAGAGGGACTTTTCCTTAGAATTGAATGGTAGGTGAGGGGTAAAGATGAAATGACATGGAAGTTAGGTGAGTTATGTGATGAAAGTTTGGTTAAAAATTTAGGTAAGTATTTAAAATCTATAAAATGTGTTCTATAAGGTGTTTTTCTCAAGTTAATTTAGAAAAACTCGAGCTACTTTTGGTTACTTATTTTTACCCTTATTAACCTTATTTAAAAATTAACCATGGTAATTATATTTTTACTAAAAATATAATATGACTTATCGTACCAAATTTATATTTTATGAATCCAAATTTTTAATCCATTTAATACAATTAAATTTATATATATCATAAAGTTAAATTTTAAATTAAAACATAAGATATATAAAAAACCATTTTTGTAGAAAAATGACTTTTTATACATTAAGTATTTTTATTCTTATTTCCTATTAGTTACAAATTAAATGATTTTAAATATTTTTGTCTATATGTTTTAACATTATACTATATTTATCATTAAAGATAGATCAATTTAATTTTTTATATAAAAATTACTCAATTTTAATAAAAATAATTCTTTGTAAAATGACTATTTTACCATGGTAACCAATATTTACATTGGTAACTTATTTTTATGTTAAAAATTAAAATTAAAACACTAAAAATTGCTTATATTATGATTAGAATTATGAAAATAATTTTATTATAATCAATTTATAAAGTTTATAAAAATATTTTTTTTATATAAATGTATTTAACACATAAAAACAATTTTAGGAAAAATATATCTTCTGAGCATAAAATAAATTTATCATTTTCCAATTAATAAATATTGGATAGATGATATATTATTTTTTCTTATATATTATCAATATTAAAATCATTATTTATGTATTATAAAATTACTAATGTATAAAAATGGATTTTTTAGTAAAATATATTTTTATGCATAAAATGATTTTATTAGTTATTTAGTTAAACAAACTGAATTTTATCAATGAATTAGTATTAAAAATGATATTTTTAATTGTAAATATATTTCATAATACATTTAAATCTATTTATATGAGTTATTAAATGACTACATTATAACAATTATATTTATTACTTATAATTTTAAAAAAAATGTATCACGTTTTATTTTGGTTATGTGTTTACTTTGAAAAAACTATTCTAAATAATATTAATTTAAGGTTAAATTAATACTAAAATATTGGGGGTTTTACACATGTTGTACCTAAATAATTATACCATGTTATACGATTCTCAATTTCTTAAATTAGGGGCCAAACCCACATATTTTAAATAACCATGCAACCTAAAATTAATTCAACAAACCCATAAAAAAGTTGAAGTGAGGGGTATAAAAATCCCCCTTTATTTAAGATTTACTATTAAAAAACCCTTCCCCTTCATAGATATATTTGAAATAAACATACCAAGTGTAGAAAAATGAATTTAAGACCTCATTTTACATCTTTAATGAGCTATCCAAAAAGTTCAAATTTCATGAATTTACCTCTAGAAACCTTCTATTTGTACCTCCTCTCCCTCAGATGATTATCCTTACTAACTCTTTATCATAAAATGATATAAAAATTAATTATTTGGACAATTAATTTTTTTGTACAGTGTATCAGACACCTCATCTACCCCCTATTTGCAGTCCTTCAATTACATGTATGTTAGCACACATAAGAAAATAATTATGAGAATAAGGAGAAATTATCCTTTATCTTCAGTACTAACAATAAGGTTGAGAACTATCTCTTAACCATAATATTCTATCCATTCTTTCAAGATTTAACATTTGGAGATATATTTATGCAATTACCTATTTTGATTTTCAAATTATTCTCTTCTTTAGAGAATGTAGACTTAATCTTTACTTCAATATTATTCTTATCTGGGATAAAAATATTTACCATTTTCATTGAATAACTTTCAACCATTGGTGATTTACCCATTACATTAGTTATATTCAATAGTTCATTTTGATTTGGCATGATTTTCATACAATTATTATAAATATTACTAACTTATCTATATATTCCATCTAGTCCTTCAAGATATCTTGAGTCATTAGGCTTAGAAAACCACTCTTGAAATTAGATTTTCCATTATTGTGAAGAAATGTTCTTCTCTTTATTACTTTTAGTTAATTTATATTTATCTAGCATTTTATCCTTTTTCAACTAGCCAAGAAAAAATTTCAAGAACTAATTCCTATCATAGTTATATTTCTTGGAGTTTTCACATATTTTATTTATAAATTTTTTGTTATACATTTTAGGTAAGACATTCACTTACTCATTTGATATTTCAATAACTAAAATAATCCTTTTATCCCCTTCATGGATTGATTCCTTTATTGAATTCAAATTCTAGTTGTAAACCTTATTTATATGTATTTTTAACAAAGATCTATGGTGTAGTTTCTATTACCACATTATATGAATTTCTTCTATATTGATACATCATTTATGGTCTTATTCTCAGAATTATTCAGATAATTTTGATTATCTTTTATCTTTTATTGAACTTATTTCATTCCCAAGGTAGTTTTCACTCATTTTTAACCTGATTTGTTTTCTATTATGTTTTTCTTACCTTTTTTAATTATGTATGATGATTTATATATGTACACCAAAACTAATCATAATTTTACCAACATAGGTTTTAATAATTTCACAATTTTTTAAACCCTTTGAATATATTCTTGGTGAACAAAATTCTCTTTTTTCTCTCAGACTAGATACATTACAATATGTATTATCCTTTCTTTAAATTTTGTCCCCTTTACTCTAGGATATATAAATTCTCCATAAAGTGAAAAATTGTGCCAATATTTGATTCCATTTTTCCCAAATCTCTATAAAAACCAACAATAGACAATGAACCCCTTTATTTTTTGTTTATATAAATCTGTCCAAATTTGATACCTTAATCCTTTTGATATTTCTTATTAGATATTTAGTATCCTTTTTTGGAACCAAATTTCATGAAAAATATTATATACACCATTTAAATAGTGGTAGGATTATCATTATTTTTACTCATCCATGTTTATACATATTTTTTCTTTAAATCTAACAAAATATAGTAAAATAGATTTAGTATAACCAATAAATTTTGATATAGATGATACCTTTCTCAAATAACTTGTTTTTGGTTGATAAGATTATTAATTCAAGAACTTATTTACAATTATGTGAATAACCTTGGATACATGTGACTCAATAAAAACTTTTTTAGCAGTATTTATATTCTCAATTGTTTGGGATGTTTCTAGTAGAGTTGATTCCAGATTTATTAACTTTGCTTCTAGTTTAAGGAACTATAAACATGGTGTGTTATTCACAACAAAAAATGAGTGTAACTTATATTTATTTTATTTATTCAAAATTTGATATTTAGCATCATAGATTATACTTTACTCTAGTAGAAAATGTTCAAGCTCATTCAGTCTTTTTTTCTTTGATACCTAACAGTGTATCCTTGAGAATTAATGTAACTCTATATTGATTATATAATAAATGGTTTAGTTTAATAAATATATATTTAATAACATACTTCTCACAAAATATTATTTGAAATATTTTATCTATCATAGAAATCATTTAATTTCAGTGTGGAACTATTTATACCTTAACCATTACTAGTTTCAAGAGAGTGTTTCATCTACTAATTTTTTTAGATAACACTTCTTCCATGGAACCAAATCCCATATCTAGCTTTTATTTTTTATCAAGAAGATCCTTGATAACATCAAATATAAATACAAACCCTTATTTTTGAAATTTATTTAAATTATATTTTAATTTAGATTTTTGGTCTTCAATTATATGGATGGAATCATCTTACTCATACTCTCTACTTCATAAAATTTCCTCTTTAAAAGGATCATTCCCAATATATATAATATATAAACACTTACCATTATAATTATCTTTAAGTAGAAGCTGATCCTTCTTTTTTTTTTACATTTTTCTAAATTTTCTTGTCTCCATTTTCTTTATATTCTTTAATATTTTGGATGATACTTTCACTTCAACTTTAACAGGAGTGAATATTTATTTCTCCAAATAAGGAATTTAAAAATCTTCCTGAAATCCATAATTAATATAGTACTATAAAAAATACTATAAAAATGGATATACTCCTATGAAACTTAGTTACCATTGATACCACTTAAGATGACAATGTTTGGTGGACCACTAGGGGGTGGGTGAATCAATGGTCTCTTTTTATAAATTCTTCTAATTAATTCAAACTCTTAGATTGGTTAAAGTTTATATCCTCTCTTTATTGTTTCTCTCATCATCAATCGGATTATGTAGTAAATAAAAGAACAAAAACATAAAAATTTACAATGTTCAGCCTTGAAAGCCTACCCCTTACTATGAGTGACTAGTCCCCCTAATATCATATTATTATGCTATAATATGTCTCATATTAAAATGGTTGGATTTCTTACCACACCAAAATAGTTTCCCATCACATTTAAAACTACAATCTTCTCATTGGATTTCACACAACTAGCTCCCCATTGGATTAATAGTTTTTCAATGTGCTTTCCTTATATACCTAGAGCCACACTAGTTCCATAACTTCCCACCATGTATATAAAAGTGTTTTCTTTCAACCCTTTTGAATTCAATAAACTATTAATATAGGATGTATTTGAATCCAAAAGATATGTTGTTCTTCCTCATCATAGATTCTTTGACTATCTTTGGATATTTAAGAGTTTTTTTAACTTGATATTTTATTCTTATTATAGCTTAAAATATCATTCTGAAAACTAGTTTGATAGATTCCCTCAACTCATTAAGATCCTATGGTATTATCAAATCCTATAAATTCTCAATATAGAAAGGATTGACACATAGATGTTGAATATAAGTGTTTATTGATCTCTCACTCATCTTCTTCTCTTTTCAGCTTTGATGCATTGCATTTTTTAATAGAACTAGGATAGTAACATCATTTCCTTCTCCTTATTCTTTGATAATAGGAATAAATTTTTACAGAACTATATTGGACTAACTCTTCTTCTTCTTTGAGAGATATCAATATATGGTACTCTATAACAACTCTTGATTTTCCACCTCAAACACCAATATCTAAATTATTTTTTTATTTGTATACATGGGTAAATGGAAAATTTTTTCTATTTATTTTCATATAGAAAATATACCATAAATTTTTTTCCCTAATTTCAATTCACTTTTTCCCACATTTTCTAATGTGGGTGTCTTCCATGATCAAGGACATTCCTTTTTCCTCTCCATGACTGTATCTTGTTAAATGATATGCGTTCTCTTACTTTTTAACATTATTATTTTTCTTGAACAAAAAATCTTATAGTTTCTTATAGAAATCCTCAATACTCATATATTCTTTCTTAAAATATTTCCATTTAAATATTTATAAAACCATTCATTCAATGCTATATTAAAATCACACAAAAACTCAGTCTTATGGTGTGTAGATTTCTCTTGTGGACTTGATTTCTCTAAGAATTACTACTCAATATCTAGCTTACATTATGAATATAAAATAAATTATCAAATGAGTATTCTCAAATCATATATTGAATATAAACTTATTTTATGATATTTTAATTATTTAAGAACAACACATGTACAATATTATTTAATTAAATTTTTATTACAGATTGATGTTTTTTAAATTATTCAATTTTAAAATCCCAAATTATATAGAGTAATGATATTTTAAAAATTATATTTCTTCATATTCCTAAAATAATAGTTTATATATTATTTAAACATAACTTCATGATGTGTAGAACATGTGAGAACAACTCATACATCATCTCAAATTGATTGATTTATTTAGAAATTAATTCGAGCAACTCAAATTTCAGTTTACAAAAATCTAAAATTTTCCGAAGTATGAAGTCATATGAAATTATTAGAATCAAATTTCATAATTATTCCTGATTTTTCTTATTAATCATTATCAGAATACATACAAACCTAAAAGTGATGCATGATCTACTCATAGTCTGATGAACATGCTCTGAGAAAGTCATATATGGCTAAATAAAGTCTAACACTGGGACTCAAACTCTTACTTCTACATAGAAAGTCATAGGAAATTTCTTAACGTATTTTATAGGAAATATCAAAGACTTATGTTAGTAATGAAGTCATACATCTAGTTTAGAAGTCTTATGTGTTGGGAAAATAAATTCTTATTCTAGGTGGTGTCTAATGATAAAATTCATACTATAGCATCCTAATACTTAAACATAGTTTATTTCATTATTTATAATATAGTTTCTAAACAGTACACGTTGAGGATCTATAGGTCTAGTGTATTTATAATATTAGATATATAAGTACATAATCATAAAAAGAAAAATAATATCTTTAATTAACACTCCACATAGTACTCATAACTCCCATAGATCTTCTAAAACTATATAGGATACCATGGGAAAAATATAAAAGGAAAAGGGTGAGCTATAAAGGACAGTAAGAGAATAAACATGGAAATAAAGATTAACATGAGAGTCAAGAAACATAACATGATATTATAAATAAATTTATAATTAGATTAAAAACATGGAATAAGGAAATGAAATCATAATATAATGAAATCATGGAATATGTGGAAATAACATATGACATGAATTCATTAATATATGTCAATGGACACTCCCAATACTATCATCACATAGTGGAAAAAGTCCCATGATGAGTTATATTTACTCCCTAATAATATAAATAGAATATAATGAGATATAAATACTTAGCCAATGCATTTAAGAAATATATAATTCTATGACCACCCATCACATAGTGTTCTTAGGCTAACTAAACATACAACATATATAGTTGAGAAATCCCCATAGTAGATTAGGTTCATTTACTAATCCTATAAATAAAATTTCAGGAGATATAAATATTTACACAATGTGTTGGAAGGATATATAATTCAAAAACCACCTATTACATAATGACAAATAGGCATATGTGTGACACATAAGGAAATGAAATCATATATAAACAATAAGCATGATCAACACCATGAGAAGGAAGTGGGTTTTATAATTCTGATTGAAGGAATAAATAAAGGAAATATCATAAGGATTCCAAAGAGAAGAAGGAATAAAATAATTTTGGAATTTCATAATTGAAAAAGGGATATAGGTCTTGAACATGGAATTATAATCTATTAAATTCATGTGAATGATTTATAAGAATAAAGAACAAAAATGAACCACTTGGGTTATGATTTATAAAATAAGTTATGATCTCTTTAAAGAAGTAAAGAGCTTAATTTTTTTCCATAAAACCATAATAGAATCAATAGGTTCATAAATAAATTTATAATTGTTTTAATAATATAATAATGGTTTAAAAAAATTTATTGTGGCGATTATTAACATGTGATAAGAAATAGAAAAGTTCCCTTAAAATGGGTTTACTTAAAAGTGGTAATTTTGAAGGGAACTAAAAACGTGTATAACCCCATCAATGAAAAAGATATTTAACTATGTATATATATAATGGAAATATATAAAAAAATATAACAAGTTAATGATAATAATATTTCATAAAAATAGAGAAAATAAAGCAAACATGTAACTGGTAAGTAATAAGGGTAGTACATAAGATCCATTTTTATGTTTTAAAACACCTTTGTTGAAATATCACATCATAAAATAAGATAATAAAACATTATTTTTGAAAATATGAGAAGTTAAATATGATTTCAAAATAATTTAAACTTGATTAGGTTTCTAGTTTTAAAGGAAAACATTAGCGGTAATAGAAATTATGGATAAAGATGGGTAACTGTTGTTTAAATGGATGAGAATTATTCTTAACAGAATTACATTTTTGAAAAGGATTAGAACTCACTAGTAAATAAATTGTATCAAAAATAATATTTAAAGATAGAATTAGGGTATACCATATTAAATTAAATACAAAACCCATGGATGTACATTATAACTCAATAGATTGGATTGTGTTATGAAAGATCCATATATTTTAGGAAAAACATCAATCATAGCCCATGATAAGGAATAACATGAATGGAAGTGAAGTTACAAAGTTTAACAATAATTTATGACATTATAAGTCATGGATGAAGTATTTATAAGATAATAATTAATATTGTTCAATAATATAAAATATTTCTATAATTAAGGGTGATTGAGATAGAACCCTTACCTCATTTTTGAAAACTCTCTCCACTCGCACTTAACTTCATGTCCCTTGGAAGTTCTCCCTTGGGAAACTACTTAAGACTCATTAGTTTGGTATTTTGGTGACACTAAGGCTTGAATTTCATTTATTTAGTGTTTAAGAGAGACTATTGGAGAGTTTTAGTTAATCCAAGACTTTGGAATGGAAGGAGAAATGGGGAGGTGGTGGTCTCTTTTTATTAGTGAAGAAAAGTAAACTTTTGTAAAAAAATAATTATTTATCAATAATATCACTCAATTATTAAATGAAAAAGTCTCAATAAATGGAAAATAATTATGTGGGGATATAGATAAGGTTAATAATACCTCTATCATCCAATTTCACACATATTTTTCACATGTTTCAACACCATTCACTATGTCAAACCAATTTTACCCCAATTAACCCATACTATGATAAATCCAATTTCTCCCTCAGAAACTAATTTTAATAGAAAAATTTTAAATTTAAATTATTTATCAATTAGAATATTATGATTTTAAATATTTAAATAATTTTAAAAAATAAATTTCTAAGAGTTATAGAAATTAATCATAGTATTAGTGCACATAAAGTGCAAAGACCATTTCTTAGAAAGTTTTCATTTTAAGATTAAAATTTAAGTGTGCAATAATATTATCAATGTTTTTTTATTCCAAAGGAATTCATTGGTTTCTTATAAAACATATAAATGTTATGTGGCTTTAAAATCAGTCCAAAATCTATGTCACCAAAATATAGTTTAATTAAATGAAATGATTTCTTATAAGAATTAAAATATTAATTTTGTTTTATAAGGTAAAAATGGTTTTTATAGACATAAAAAATAACTTTAGAATGAATAAAATTATTCCCCATATACATATTTGATCAATTAAAAAGTTTTATAAATTTATAGGTCTTTCTTATATACTAATAATATACTTAAACTCACCATTTTGGTAAAAAATGTATTTCATCTCAATTCATCTAAAAATAAATTATTTTAGAAAATACCAAAATTGGTCCAAAGTTCATTTTCAATTGACAAATAAAAAACTTAATTAATTTTATTATATTCAACTTATATAATTGATAAAAATTAATTTTAAAATATTAAATGTATAATGTATTGAAACTTTTTTTGAAAAATATATCTTAAGTTATAAAATGTAAAATTTGCGTTTTTAAATTCAAACTAACATTTTTATAATTATAAATTACATTTTAAAATACATATTTTTTCTTATAAAAATTTATAATGAATTTAAAATTCATATTTCTACACTAATAATGTAATAAAATTCATGTTATTTATAAGAACGACATTTTTCACTATCCACCTAAAAATCAATATTTTTTAGAAAAAACACAAAAAATTTTATCTCATATTTACATTTTAAATTAATAAATGATGTTTTTTTTAAAATTTAATTTCTAAAACTTTCTATTTTAACTTTTAATTAAAATTAATGAGAATCTTTTTTTATAGGATTTTTTAAAATACTTATTGTTCTTATTCTTAATTTCTATAAAACACCAATGAAACTATAATTAATCAATAAATATTTTATTTTAAAATAATCATTTAATAATATACTTATTTTTATTTAAGAAAAATATAAGCTCATAAAGGATAGATTCTTAAATATAGTAATTAATTAAGTAAATTTGTATAAAATAACCTTTATATATATATTGATATTTTTTATAATTCAGTTACCTCTATTCATAACTACCAACTCAAAGGTTAGGTTTTAATGGTCTAAAGATATATCATTTTTGTTTTAGTTCTATGTTATGTGTAAAAAAGCTATCAAACATATTCGACTTAATTAGAGGAAAATATATATTAAAATCTCGAGTCGTTACACTCCCCCCTTAAATAAGTTAAATCCTTGTAATTTTGAAACTCATATGATGAGAGTGATTTTTATAGGGATCTCCAAATTAATAATGCACTAGTATTTGATCATGGGTTAATTTAGGACATGAACTGATATTTGCATATACACAATTTGATATGAGCCCTTTGTGAAAAGAGATAGTCCATTCCTAATAGAATATTAATAATTGAAGAAGATATAAATATATAAGGTGAAACATTATTCAAATCTTGAAGAAGTTTCATATACCATGATTATAATAATTATACCACCAAAAAAATTTTATAGCTCAATACATAATAGGTGAAATATTATATAACACAATACATTTCCAAATATAGAGTGGAAAATAACTATTTATATCAAGAAAAGTTGTTTTATAGAATTTTCCTTATTCTAATGATCTAAGAGGTGGTTGGTGCCAGTTTTCCAATTTAACCCATGGATTGGTGCATTGGGTTGCATAGATACCAAATTTATCACATCTAAAACATCAAATAATTAGTGGATACTTTGGAAGAATATTACCCCCTTCATTGTATTATCTTTTTTCCCTCAATATATACTTGCTCAATTCACTCATTTACCATAAGTAAAAAATTTTACATTCCCCTTAAGGAAATTCACTTGATGCTTCCTCCAAAATTTTTACATTGTTTTACGG
Organism: Viscum album; assembly: GCA_963277665.1. Taxonomy (NCBI): domain Eukaryota; kingdom Viridiplantae; phylum Streptophyta; class Magnoliopsida; order Santalales; family Viscaceae; genus Viscum; species Viscum album. The sequence goes on along the minus strand of OY728140.1, from coordinate 87,181,940 downwards.
TGAAGGGGACGTGATCGGTTCCCGTGTCTGATTAAAGGGATTAAATGATGTTTAATCATTTCTATCTGTTTCCCTATCTCTGTGGCTTCGCTTGGTCTCTAATGGGTTTATTCGTGGAGCCAGAAACACCCAACGATCTTTATATCCAACGATCCATGGACCCACTTTCCAAAGGTAGGTGCTCATTAGGTGATAGGGCCAGCAAAACTTAAGAACTCACATTGGTCGAGAGGATGTGAATTTGGGCTCATCTCACCCTTTTGGGGGGGATTATTGCCTATTCTAGGATTATCTTATAGATTTGAGACATGTTCATATGTTTGTGAATCTTTGGTTTATCCCTAAGTATAGTATCCATGGATTACCCCTAGGTTGTAAGTCATATGTATATGTAGGGATTCATAACCATCTACATCTGAGGTTTACCATCCCTCATTAGATTAACGATTCTAGGGAAGTTTGAGTTTGTTCAGATAACATTGGTCTCAAGACTTATAATTGGGTGCTCTGGAGTTTATTGTCATCCAACGGGGACAGAGAGTGACTTGAACATCTGGATCAAACCCGTAATACAGGCCTTCTATGTATCCTTATGAAAGGAATCCGAATCCACGTAGTTCAGTGCCACTTAATGGGACACATCACCTTTTAAGGTCAAGCGACAAGGATCCAACTGTACAGTTTAACATCACGTGGTAAGGACATCTAGGCGAAAAGTTCCTAGCAAAGGTTGGGGTGGGGCTTACGCTGAAGCGGCCCAGAGGACTCGAGGGAAAATTATTTTCTGGGCTTGGGTATGGTCCTACTAGGGGCATGATGACATAGTCTAATAAGGATAGATGGGTATCAGACTTGGAAGTTGGGATTATGAATCACAGAGGTTTCCTACATATCCCAGTTGGTTGGGAATCAAGGTGTATGTAGTTCTAGAAGGCCAGGTATTACACACGATAGTTGCCTGTCAAGGGCATGATTGGTAGCCCATGTTGGGGTATGGTTGGGGCTTACATGTGGTTGGTGGCCCGAGTTGGTATTGAACCTCAAGGAGGTGTCCTACGTACCCTGCTTAGGAGACAAGGATCAAAACCCACGTAGTTCTTTCTACCATCATCATTGTACAGAAGCCGTGACCATTACAAATCTCTATGCCCATGTGAGTCATGCTTGGTGTGAGAAACAATAGAATGTGAAAGATTCGGCAAGACACACACTTTTTACTTACTTAGGGGAGATGAGGAAGATGACGATGAAGAGGGAGGGCTGAGACCATGAGACTTTCATTCCCCCTGGTGTCGAGGAGGGAATGAAGGTAGAAGTCGCATAGGTAGAGGCCATTGTACGGTGGAAAAGGGAACGAAACAATGAAACTTCCCAGATGAAAGGGGAAAGGATATTGTCGTTTAGTGAGGATGGTGTGGGGATTACTCCAGGAGGGATTCCTGGTTACTCTCTTAAGGGGTGGGGATAAGTACTCACCACTGGCACCCATTGAATGGAAAAGGAAGCGGGATCCCTCAATCTTGAAGAGTGGAGAGGCACAAAGGGGCTCCTGGGCTTGGACTCTGGACTACCGTGGGTATGTGAACCGAGGAATGATCCAGATGTCTGTTCAAGGGATGGGGTAACACCTTTGTCTCTGCCCACCATGGGTATGTGAACTCAGGAAGGCGTGCTAATGCGCCTGAAGGTTTCATCATGCCGGTCTGGTGGCTTTGGGATAGGCCTTAGCTTGGTGCCGATGGATAGGCTACTAAATGGATTATGGAAGATTGAACTGAATTAGAAGGGCCTTATCTAACTCGGGGGATGGAAACACTGAAGGCCTTGGTGGAATACATGGCTATATGAGGAGTGGTTCCCTTCGCGTTGGTAAGTGCTACGCGGATGGAGAGGCTATCCGCGTACCAGTGTGGTACGCATACTAAGGGGAATCGAACATACCGGAGTGTTACGTGGCTTTAGGTTTGGTCCGTGTACCAAATTGGTATGTGGAACTGGACATCGCTCGAGCTGTGGTGGTTGGGGGTAGCGCCGGTCAGGGATTCGCCCATGTAGGGAGTTACTATGCAGCACGCTGGATCGAAGAAGGGGCTTAGGCTCCCTGGTTCACAGGGAGTGCATCCGCATAGGGGCCATGGTTCGTGGTTTGCCAATTTTAGGTTCGCAGTTTACCAATTTACTTATGAATTATTTTGTTCTTAACAATTGGTCCCTAGTTTATACCTGTTTCTGGTTCGTGAATCAGAACTTCACAGTACGTGAAATCCTAAGCTCCCGAATGCCTCTTACTTATCCAAAAGTCCGATGCCTTCTTTAAAGATCCGATCTCCAAGGATTCAATCCTCAATGAGCCGATCCCTTTATTCTACCACTTAGCGTCATTTTATAGAGGGGGTAAAGGGTTGTATCTATGGTCATGTGGAACCTTTTTCGGAGGCCCATGATAGAAAACTAGGTCTACAGATGACTTGGTCAACCTGGGGTTCGCGGGGTATATTGAATGCACCACACCCGTGAACCAACTTGGTCACAGGGTGCTTTGCGGCAGCGCAGGGCTCCGCCTCCGTTTCATGAACGATGTGGTGCGTGGTGGGGGGGGGGGGGTTATTCTACCTAGTTCACGGCTGGCGCGGTTCGCGACTGTGGACCGGTCCAACCTCACTTCGCTGGCCATTTGGTTCACGTCCGCATAGGAACTTCGCCTCCGTTTTGCGAACGACAGCATCCGCGGGTGGTGCAATTCGCTGAACTGGCCGCGTAAAACTGATGATGAACTAGTACGTAGACTGGTTAGGTCCTTTACCATTTCTTTTGAATATTATTCATATTTCCCCCAAATTATTGATGAATATTGGGTAGATTCTTCCATTAATTTTAAGGGAGTATCTTCCTTTACTTATGTGGATTTTTCAGGACCCTATAAATGCCCCCCATAGGAATGAGGTCTGATCAGAACGAAGATGAGACTATTCTGATGTAGAGTGGTCCTGAAACTAGAGCGGTTTGTGGTATAGAGATAGACCGAGTGTGGGACCATGCCTATATAAAGGGGTCCACGCGACTTTTCTTTTACCGAGTCCTTCGGCGAAAAGCTCTATCGTTACCTACTTCTATGCACCGCCTCCACGTATGGCTTCTTTTGAAAAATCTTCTCGCAAACTGCTCTGTACATTCCATGAACCAATCTCCTTGCCATTTCCCCTTTCTCATACCACACTCTAGTTTCCGCGAATGGAACTATGGAATTTTAAAACCTAAAATTCGGATCCGCGTTGGAGAACGCTACGCGACCACCTCGTTCGCATACCGAACTAGGATCGGTGAACTAAACTTCAAAAACTGTTAATAAAAACTTATATTTTAATTCATATCTTCTAAATGCGAACTTAACCAAGTCCAAGTTCTACGGTTTCATCCTTTCGTGGACCGTTCTGTTGTCCAGCTAACACTTCGTGGGCCTGCACCTCACAACTTATTTTGTGTACCATGGACGTACGCGGTGAACTGCATCTGCGCACCATACTTGTAGGTGGGATGTGTCCATCGCGTACCATTTATGATATTTGTACACAGAGCTTCATGAGGACATATTTTGAGTCCTTTAGCCACTTTTCCATAGCTTTTATCCAACAATTTTCATTGAACTGACTTTTTGTTAGCTTTTGGATCTTCCCGCGCAGGCTACGATGGCTGACTCATAGGCTACGACTAAATTTACGAAGACAAGGGAAACCATGGAAAGGAATAGTTATTATCACATTCAAACTCACATAATTTCCCATGATAGATTTCTAATGGTTTTCCTGACGTCAGAGCTCTTATCTTACCCGTTATCCGTATAGTTTCCTCTTTACAGTTTTGGTCTTCCCGCTGATATACATCTACCGCTGCTTGACCCTGACCTCCCTTTAATCCATTTAAAGGCACCACAAGGTCATGATCGCGCAAAAATTTCCCCAGTAGGAGAAATTATTTCCACTCCTATTGAATAGAACATCTTCATACTACGAGGCTCAACATGGACTCAGAGAAACAGCAGGTGCCATGATGATGTCTCGAGACTAGATGTATGAGAGAACCCATCCATTATCAACATCTCCCGAGAAAACTCTAGCAGCGGATGGAGCAATAAGTGGTATTTTTAGTCTAGAGGATGCTTCTATGATGAGTGGGCCTGGGCATTCTGGGTGCCTCAAACCTATCTGGAGTTCCCTAACCAGCTGGAGGAAGTGGGCTTGCACTAGGTGGCCTGGGTGTCTCAGTTTACAATCTTCTCTATGGGAGAAATTCTTCTGGAGTTGTTGAGCCACTGGTGTTTGAGTACCAACACCTTTCACCTACTGTATGGAGAGGTGGGGATTAGTCTATGGGATATAAACCAACTTGGAGGTCTCTCAATCCTTAGAGAAATGTACAATGAGTTTCTCCCAACAGCTTCCACATGGAATGATACCAATCCCATGTCTCTTTTGACGAGAAGTTTGCTGTTTACAATGGAGGGATTATTGGGTCATCCTCTCGAGGATCGTTCCCTCATCCGATTCGAAGCATGGATAAGGTTATTCTTACAGATGAATGGGCCTAGGCTGAAGGCATGCCGTAGTCGAACTCACCCAACCCGTCAATCCCACCAAACTCCAGGGTCATACTATGCAAGCAGGGTGGTATGCCTCATGGGGATATGAGCTTCGGCCTGACGTTTCACCTGAACATAGGCTAGAAGGTTTTTTTCCATGTTTTTAAGTGGATGGATCTTACCATCCAGTGATGCATACATCGGGGTTCAGGCCTGCACCTTGATGATGGAATCCATGCTGGGGGAGGGTCGACCCATTAATTTGGCCCTTCCTACCCTTTCTTGTCTTTATAAATTGTTAGGACAGATTCAGGAAGGCAGGTCTCTGCACCATCTCAGTGGACCATTCCAATTCTTGTGTGGGTCGATGGTGGAACACTTCCCCTATTATGAGTATCGACATATCGCACGGGTTCCCCATTCTGACTTTCACCCAGCTCTTCTCAGAATTTCTATTTTTCTCCCCCAGACTCTGATTGTTACCGATGTGGTCAGGCTGTTGAATGATGCATATCATTTCTCATTCTCACCACACCCTACCCCTTATGGATCATTGAGAGGTGACATGGGCGGTTCCTTGGAGGAATGCTCATATTTAATCAATCTTTGGGATGGGATTCTCACCGCCCGTGTAGATCGAGTAGTTATCTGTGAACCATACCTCCCCTACTGGTTTTCCAGGAAATTTGGATGCCTTCAATAGACTTCGTTGCTTCTGATCATTCAACTAATGAGAGAATGTAATCCTATGGTTCTCCATCAATTGTGGATTATGATGATGCATGAGGGTGGTGTTAGAGAGATAATCATTCCTAATACGACATGGCCCACCTTCCTATCACTGGAGTATGCCCAACTATGGGTTGATTGTTACCCCGTGGGGATGCTAAAAGAACTAGTCTAGTGTATATAGAAACCCTTGACCGTTTCCTATACCATTCCTACCCCAATTACAACACCAAAAATTTCCCTTGTCATAATAGGTGCAATGGCCACATCCTCTACTTCCGTCCCTTCAGTAACCAAGATGGATACACCTCACGCTCTCGTTCTCGTGGTGAGAAGGTGATCGATCCATTATCAAAAGTGTCTGGGAGGGGTTTCATCAGTACAACCCATTTTGGTGGGGAGTGATTCAGACTACCCTTTTCCATGGATATTACCCAAGATCTCGATGGGTCGGGTAGCACTCCAGCATCACCAATCATCCCGGAGACCGCAGTTAGTCTTCTGCCTCTGTCTCCAGTGGATGGGCCATCCGAAGGAAAAGACGGTCTCCCGCCTTGGGTGACTAGTCTTAGGTCCCTCCCTAATCCTATGATAATGCTTCCTGCTTATACACATGTGGCGGAAGAGGAGGATCAAAGTGACGACGCCGTGACGATACACTAGGCAGTGTGCAAAGAGGCACGACTCTAGTTATGTTCTCTCACCATGGAGACACCCCTAACCAATTTTTCCAATGAGGGTGACAATTTTCAGTGGTTATTTGTTGAGCTGGGTCTCGACGACTATGACTATCAGCACCTTTAATTCCTTATTTATCAAATCATCATTGCCTAGGAAGACCTCACCTCCTACGAGGACAAGATGTCCAGGTTTAATTCTTCTCATAACCGGGTGGAAACCTTCAGAGATATTTTAGAAGAATTTTATTATATAACAACCGAGGAGGTGAAGGCCTGTGATTTGGTGGCAGACTAAGAGGAGGAGTTGCAGGAATGTGAAGCCCACACATCCAGGTTGAGGGATCAACTGGCCTCTTTGCGTGCCAATTATGAAGCCATCCAGAAGAAGGGGTGGGACCTTAAAGATGTCCTAGAGTGGGTGTGTCTGAAAGTCAAATCTGAAATGGAGGAAAGAGCTTCCTTGGAACAGACCATCGATGGCCCACAGCAATAACTCGCTATCCTTTTGGAAAGGGAGAACTGGGCCCTATTTTAGTTCTTTCCAAATGTTATAGAATGTAATCATCTTCTTTTTTTTTGTACTCTATAGAGGCTCTGAATTGGGGATGTTCCTCCATTTTTTCTGAACCCGATGAAACATATTTGGATTTTAAATATATCTTCTTTAGCTCTTCCTGTCAGAATTATTTCAATCAAGTGTTAATTTTTAGACGATGACTTGAAATTAGGAAACTGAGATAACCGAATTGATCTCTATTTTTTTGCCTGAGCTAAGGGACTCAGCGAGCACAGTTCGACTATTACTAGGGTTTTATAGGAAAACCCGAAAAACTTTGTGTCTCTTCTAATAAAACCCTAATTTTTTCCTAGGCCCATTTAGTGTGGACCTAATAGGTATAGCTCGACTTTTTCTTAGGCCTCCCTTTGCAAGTTTTCAATCTAACAGGCTTTGTAACTCTTGAGTTTTTATTTCTCAATGTTTTTCCAAGGCCATACAAGATGCAGTCCTGGCAAGATGACACTCAATTTTTTCCCAAGACGCCCTTTGAGGGTTTTTGTCTTGGAGAGTTTCATACCTATTTTTGTGAGAGGTTTAAAGTCCCACAAACAAGACTATCATTACTGATATTTCAGGTCAAAAAGTTTTGACCAAATTTGGTGGGGTGAGGGCCCTGATGGGGTTTTTACTGATTGTGGATGCCTTAATACCTTTCAGACGTATATGAGGGGATTTTTTTTACTCAAGTTTGAACAACATGTAGGGCATTCCATGGGGCATAGGGGCCATATGGGAATATAGAGGTAGGAAAAGCATCGCCTAAGGAAGAATTTTCTTTAGTAGATGGGACATGGGCCATATTATGTAGAGTTGCTGAGGGAATGGTATGCTTGGTCGTACAAAGGTGTCCTTAAGTAAATGAATGTCCATTTCTGATGGTTGGGTAACTTTATGGAAGTTGGGATTATGAAGACCACCAGGGGTAGCTCAAAATGGACATGGTGTCTGAAGGGTTTTGGGACATTCATATCAATCATGGATATGGATAAGAGACCACTCCTACACACACTTGGTTATCGTGAAGGAGGGTTAGAGCTTGACACAGTTTAAAGTCATGTAGCTGGGACATTCTTTCAAAATGTAATGGCTTTTCCTAGTTCTCTGAAATTTAACCAGAAACATCCCACCATACTCAGACATGATTGTGTAAAGGTTTATAAAACGCATCTCAGAGAGTTTTCGAATCCCAGGATTGATATAAGGGCTCAGAGTCCAGGAGGTGTTCGAAAAGAAGCATTGCTTAAGGAAGACTTGCCTTTGGCAGACGAGCCATGGGAAACAATATGCAGAGCCACTAGGGGCATGGTATGCATAGTCATGCAAAGGTTTCCTTAGGTCAATGGTTGTATTCTACTGATAGCTGGGAAACTCTAGGGAATTTGGTATTCAAGACCACCATAGGTGGTTTATGGGAGTTTGGTTATTTCTGGTTACAAAGTATGATTCATGAGGAGGGGGTGTATAGACACGAGAGAGGAATTTTGGGTTAATATATACTGGGAATGGGTGAAGTCATCCCTCTCATGCAGGTGTGAGACGATGATCCATGCAGGTCTGACCTGTGCATCGAGGAAGAGAAGGAAGAATCCTTTCCTGACAGACCCCATAAAGATTTCTTTAAAGACCATGCAGTTTAACATCATGAAGAAAATACAGAAAGAATATATATATATATTTTAATATACTATGAAGTTTAACGTCATGCAGTAAGGATGGTCTCTGTGCAGTTTAACGTCAGGCGGTAAGGACACGCTCCATACAGTTTACTCTTGACTAGAATGTAACCAGGTTAGAATACCCTAACATGTCCAAGACATGGGAAGGATACAGATAGTGTAAACTATGATTATGGGGCCTCTTGGATCAGGATAAATTATATGATGGATCTAGGGCCATTGAGCATACGTGGGTAGGAAGAGTGGTGCCTAAGGACGACTTGACTTTTGTAGACGGGCCAGGGGTGATCAATATACAGATACGTTGAGGGAATGGTATGAATAGTCATGCAAAGGTGTCTGCAGGTCAATGAACTTCCATGTTCGATGGCCTTGGAGGTTTATGAGGATATATGATTATCCGGGTCACATAGTCTGAGGTACAGAAAGGGTATGTCTGGTCATGTTGGAGATATTACGCTGTAGTTGTCTCTGAAGCTTAGGAAGTCCCCTGCACTGATTTACCCTACACATGGGGCACACTTTTATTCCGTTCAGTTTAACATTGTGTGGTAAGGATGATCTTTACTTAGTTTAACAACCATAGAGTTCAGACCACTGTTGGATGATGCTACGGTTACTTGTGGGATAATCAAATTAGGATTCTCTGGTGTGCTCTGATCAGAAAGGGGGGACAAATGTGTAAACTATAATCCTAGGGTCTCTTGAATCAGGATATGTGGTGTGGGGGCTCTGAGGCTGGTAAGCATACAGATATATGAAGAGATTCGACTAAGGAAGACTTGCCTTTGATAGACGGGTCATGGGCCTCATTATACAGAGACGCTGAGGGCATGGTATGCATAGTCATGCAAAGGTGTCCACAGGTCGATGACCTTCCACTTCTAATGTCCATGAATGATTATGAATATCCAGGATCACTTATGACATGAAGTTTGGCAGATGGGGAGAGATGTGTCTGAGCATACAAGAAACAATCATATTGTAACTGTCTGTTGGGTTAAATCAGCACAGATCTGGCGTTATGTTGTGGATGTAGACCATCATAGGAACCATAGGAGGATACATAATCTAACCAGGTAGGGTCACCATGGAAATTTCTAGATGCAAAGTGAATAAAAATATAAACCATTGCTCCAGAAATTTTTGGATTAGAAAATGTGATATGGGGTCTCTGGGACTGGTAAGCGTACGGAGCTAAGAAGAGAATCACCTGAGGAAGAATTGCCTTTAGTAGACGTTCTAGGGGAGATCAATATGCAGATCCTATGAGGGCATGGTATGCATAGTCATACAAAGGTGTCCTCAGGTATATGAACTTCCACTTTTGATGGTCATGGGTGATTATGAAGATCCTCAATCCTTTGGGTCATGGAGTCTAATTCATGGGAAGGATGCATCCGAATGTGCAAGGAGTGTTCTATCCATGGTTTACCATGTATCTTGATTTGATTATGACTTGTACCATTTAGTTTACTATCATGCGGTCAGGAATATTTCCATGAGGTAAGGACGATTACCATGTAGTTTATCTTTATGCGGTAACGACTATTGCCATGCAGTTTATCATCATGCGGTAAGAACGATTGTCATGAACTTTATTGTCATGTAGTAAGAACAATTGTCATGAAGTTTATCATCATGCAGTAAGGACAATTGCCATGTAGTTTATTATCATGTGGTAAGGACAATTGTCGTGTAGTTTATCATCATGTGGTAAGGACGGTGTCGAATAGACGTGAAAAGAAAAAAAGGGGTTCCGTGTAATTTAATGTCTTGCAATAAGTACGGGCTCAGTGCAGTTTAGCGTCATGCGGTATGGATGACGGTCATCATTTCTTTTTCGGGAGAGGCTAGGCCAAGATATAGAAATCCCAGCATTGCTATGTATCTTGTAAGGGTAGGAATCAAGCTGCACATAGTTCTCAAAGCCATTGTAATTCAAAGGGGCTTCCTGTGCAAATTTGAATCATACTCAGGAGGGGAAATTTTTTTTCATGATGGTTGAGCCAGGATACAAAAATTGTCACGACCCGTCCTCGGGGCCCGTGCCGTGACTACCCCAAGCCCGCCTTCCATAGGCCAGGGGCTGGCGACTAGCACCAAGGCGTAAAATCCCAGTAAACAGGGAAGGCATTGCCTTTATAAGTAACAACCACACAGAGTCAGCAAGCGGAAAGTAAAGTGCAGAAAAGTAAAGGGGCCGGAAATACAAGCCCAACTGTAAAGTACAACTGAAGAGTAAAGTACAACAACTGAAGAAAAGACGGCGGCCTCGTGTCGTCCACTGGCAATCCCACCTGAAGGGTGGGTACAGATAGCCTCCAAGCTCCTCGGGCCCCACGTCCGCTCTGAGCACGTCCCGCCCAGTGGTCCACCTCCAGGTACCGTCCTGCTCCACGCCCCAACCGCGATCAGCGCTGTCCGTCGTCTGCAACCAACACCACGAAGTGCGGGCATGGCCCGTGCAGGGGTGAGTACAACTACTCAGTAAGGACCCCGAGACCCCCGAAGGTCTCCCGAAATCCACAAAGGATATAGCACAAAAGAAAGATGCAATCACGAAGTAACATCTGACTCGACTTAGGTATATGCCCATACATATACCTAAGCCCCCAATTCTAGCTCTGCTCACGAGCTCAAGAACAACTCAATCCACAAAGGAAAGCAAGACTCAAATCCACAAGGAGAGTAAACAGTAAATCCACAAAGGATAGTTCAACACAATCCACAAAGGAGAGTAAATAGTAAATCCACATAGGATAGTTCAACACAATCCACAAAGGAGAGTAACATAAGATTCAGCTCAACCAGGTATACTTTTTCAGATGACGTCAAAGATGATCACTGATCCATCTAAGTCGTCGGACCCACGAAGGATCGATAGGTACTAACCCCCGCAGTAGACCCACACAGGATCGGGCTCACACAGAACCTGTAGGCAGTGGCTCACACAGAACCGGTAGGCAGTGGCTCACACAGAACCGGTAGTAGGACCCACATAGGATCGGGCACTGATCCGCGTAGGATCGCTGAGTGCAGTAGTCGACGCAGTCCACTGAGGATCTCTGCACAGTCGTCGCCGCAGTCCACGAAGGATCTCTGCTCTGCCGTCGTCGCAGTCCACGGAGGATCTCTGCTCTGCCGTCGTCGCAGTCCACGGAGGATCTCTGCTCTGCCGTCGTCGCAGTCCACGGAGGATCTCTGCTCTGTCGTCGAGGTCACAGCCAGCGCTAGGGTTCCCGCACGTAGCGAGCTCGTTTAGGAGGGTCCGCTCCACGAGCCGAGGGGCTGATACATCAACTGACACGTAGTCCGAAGTTGATGTATCCAAAAGTTCCGTATCGACAACAGGATCTCAACGCGACAGACGGCGCGTCAATCGGACGCCCGGTCTGAGAGTTATTGGCATTTTCGTCCCAGGGGCCCGGTTGGTTTTTAGGGAAAAACCAACCCGACCGTACTCCGCCTGTATCCGATCCTCGGGCGGAGTATGCCAAAAGTTCCGTCTCACTTAGAGGAAACTACCACAGCTGACGGTACGTCGTTCGGACGTCCGTAGCTCAAGTTATGAGCGTTTCCGCTCCGAGGGCCCGGTTGGCTTCGTGTACGAACCAACCCGGCCGAACCCAAAGTCTTCCGAAACCTTGAGTATAATATACCGAAACGACCGTCTCGATCCAAGGATCGCGTAGCCGCTGACGGTTCGTCAATCGGAGGTCCCAGGCCCAAGATATGGGCGAAAGACCGTAGAGGGCCCGAAACGGGGGTACTGGGCCCGGGGCGACCCGGCCCGAACCCCCCCTGGGGTCGGCCGAACCGGGTCGGCCCGAACCGGGCCGACCCGAACCGGCCCGAACCGGCTCGGCCGGGTCCGGTCCGGCCTGGGCGCGGCCCGGCCGACCGGACCGGCCGGCTCGGTCTTCGGCCGAGCGGCCGAAGAGCCGCCGCCGCCGCGGGTTGATCCCGCGGCTTGAGGGAACCGCGGCCCCGCGGGGGGCCGCCTGTCACGCGGACGCGGCCGGGCCGCCGCGTCCGTCCCGGTTCCGCGCGGCCGCGGAACCGGCCGCCATTGCCGCCGCGGCTTCAGCCGCGGCGGGATTCCTCCACGGCGGCGCGCCGGGCGCCGCCGCCTCCGGTCGCCGGCGCCGCCGCGCCGGCGACCCGCGCCGCCGCCGCCTTCCGCGGGCCGCCGGAGATGCTCCGGTGGCCCGATTTGCCTCCCGTCTGCGCCGTTGCCCCTCCCGGGGGACGATCTTCACTGCGGAGCCAACAAATTGCCCTTGCCGCACGGTTCGTCGTCGTCCGCCAAATCCGCGCAAAAAGAGGAGATCGGCGGAGGGTTGCCGGGTCTTGTTCGTTAGACCCGCACCCTCCGCGTTAGTCATAATCCACGGGAGGAACAATAAAACAATCAACGACAATTTTAAATGTTAAAATTGTTCGAAGATCATGCTTCTTTACTTTAAAAGAAAAAAATCACGGGAAGGAAAAATATTCCAATCAACCCTTACCTTATCGTCGTCGTCGGATGAGGGGTCGTCGCGGAATTGCTCGTCGCGGAAGATGGAGATCGCCGCGTCGTCGCGGAATCGCTCGTCGCGTCGCCAATCTCCGGATCAAGATCAACGGATTTAATTAGTTTAAATCCGTTGATATTGAAATTAAAAAGGGAGAAGAAAAGATCTGATTCTCACCTTTGTTGCCGAACGAGGGTCGGCCGCGGAAGAAGAGGCGTCGCCGAAGAACGTCGCGGGTAGATCTCGTCGACGTCGCAGATCTTGGTGTGCGTCGTCGAATTCCGGTCGCCGGCGTTCTTCGCGTTCTTCGCGTTCTTCGCGTTCTTCGCGTTCTTCGCGTTCTTCGCGGAGAGGGTGGAGGAACGAAGATTCTCTCAAATCCTTTCCAAGGATTTTTATGTTGGTCTTATTTTATAAACATGCCAACACGAAACCGGTTAAGAAACGATCCATCAATTCGTTGAATTAATTCAACGAAAGAAACGACCCATTTAATTCACGAAGAAACAGTCCATTTAATTCACGAAATAAACCGCCCAATTAAATGGTCTGTTAAGAATTAAAGAAAACGCGTCGGTTGACTTTTCAGTTACTTTGACGGGTTTTCGCGGGTGCGTTACTTAGCGAAAGAAACGGCGGGGCTCGTGCGGGTCCCACCGCACAAATATCCTACCAAGGGGTAGGATATTTCTGGATAGCATCCTATCCAGTTCAACTCAGTTCAAGCCGTCTTTAAGTGACTTCAAGTGGCTTCCAAGCAGCTTAAGTGAAATAAAATAAAGTTGTCGCACAAACTTTATTTTATTTCTGACTTAAAGCCGTAAAATTTAAAAACCACGTCTGAGCAAACGCAACTCCGGAAGAGGCGTTTCTAAGCAAATACCGGCGCTGCGATTTCATCGGTGCCCTCAGAATTCGATTCCGGGCACCGGTTCAAAAGATAGAAAAACCCGCTCGTCCGTTCACTGAACGTACCCGAGCCAAACTTCGGAAATTGATTCCGGGCACACCGGGCCTCGGAATCAGGTGCCGTCTGAAGCTGCGCTCTTGTAAAATTCCAAAGAAAATTAAGAAAAAAATTTCCTTGAAATTTGCGGGTCTTTACATTACTCCCACCTCAGGGCTTTACGTCCCCGTAAAGATACATCAAAAACTAGGGGAACAAATGGGGGTACTGAGCACGCATCTGAGCCTCCCGCTCCCAAGTGCTCTCCTGGAGGTTCCCGTGCTGCCATCTGATGCGCACAAGAGGAATCGACCGCCCACGTAGGACCCGCTCCTGTCGATCCTCGATCTCCACTGGGACCTCCGCAAAAGTCGCCCCATCGTCCACGTCCAGCTCCCCAAAGTCGATGATGTGCGTCGGGTCGTGCACGTATCTCCTCAGCTGAGACACGTGGAAGACGTCGTGCACCCGGTGCAACTGAGGTGGTAGAGCCAGGCGATAAGCCACCTCTCCTATCCTGCTGAGGACCTGGAAAGGCCCGATGAAACGTGGAGACAACTTGCCGCCTCGGCCAAATCTCCGTAAACCACGTCGAGGTGAGACACGCAAAAAGACGTGGTCGCCATCCTCGAACTCTAGTGGCCTCCGCCTCCTGTCAGCATATGACTTCTGCCGGCTCTGAGCTGTCCTCATCCTCTCCTGGATGATCTGGACCTTCTCTATCGTGGCTCGGACCATCTCTGGTCCCACGAGTGCTGACTCCCCAGGGTCTGTCCAGCACAACGGTGATCTGCAGGGTCTGCCGTACAACGCCTCGTATGGTGCCATCCCGATGGTGGAGTGGTAGCTGTTGTTGTACGCGAACTCCACCAAGGGTAGGTGGTCCTCCCAGCTGCGACCAAAGTCGAGAACACATGCACGGAGCATGTCCTCGAGTGTCTGTATGGTCCTCTCCGTCTGACCATCCGTCTGAGGGTGGAAGGCTGTGCTCAGATGGAGCCGCGTCCCGAACGCCTCCTGCAACCCCTTCCAAAGCCTGGAAGTGAAACGAGCATCTCGATCGGAGACGATAGATGATGGCACACCGTGAAGCCGTACGATCTCCTGGACGTAAAGACGTCCCAAGCTCTCCACTGAGCCCTGCTCTCTGATGGGTAGGAAGTGTGCCGACTTGGTGAGTCGGTCGACAATCACCCAAATGGAGTCGTGACCTCTGGAAGTACGTAGAAGTACAGTCACGAAGTCCATAGATATGCCGTCCCACTTCCACTCCGGGACCTCCAAGGGCTGTACCAAACCTGCTGGTACCTGGTGCTCTGCCTTCACCTGCTGGCAGGTGAGGCATCGTGAAACGAACTCTGCCACAGCTTTCTTCATGCCCGGCCACCAGTGCTGTCGCCTGAGATCCTGGTACATCTTCGCCACTCCGGGATGTACCGCCAAGGGAGAAGTGTGAAACTCTCTCAGCACCTCCTCTCGTAAAGCAACTGGTACGAAGGTACGCCCTCTGAAAAGGATGTCGTGCTCTGCTCCAAGGGAGAAACCATCAGGCGCCTGACATGAGGATATCAGTGCACGCCGGGTCTCACAGTCAGCGTCCCCACGCTGAGCCTCTCTGACCCGCTGTAGAAGTGGAGGAGAGACTGTGAGAGACTGAAGAAAGGCTGTTCCGTCTCTATCCACGAAGGATATCTGCAAGGAGGCTAGCTGCTCCGTCGCCTCCTCAAGCAGCTGAATGCCCGTCCTCCTGCTGAGGGCATCGGCTACCACGTTCCCCTTCCCAGGAGTATAGACTATCTCAAAGTCATAGTCCTGGAGGAACTCAAGCCATCTCCGCTGTCTCAGGTTCAGGTCCTTCTGAGAGAAGATATACCTGAGACTCTGGTGGTCAGAAAAGACTGTGAAGCGCTCGCCCATCAGATAGTGCCGCCAAGTCTTCAGAGCGAAGACCACTGCTGCTAACTCCAGGTCATGAGTGGCGTAGTTCTGCTCATGCGGCCTCAACTGATGTGATCCGTAGGCGATCACGGCCCGCTCCTGCATCAGGACGCACCCGAGTCCAGTCCCTGATGCGTCGCAGTAAACTACGTACCCAACTCCCTCCTCAGGCAACCTCAAGATAGGTGCGCTGGTCAATCTCTGTCTCAGCTCCTGGAAGCTCTGCTGACATCTGTCTGACCACACGAAGGGTTTCCCCTTCTTCGTCAAGGCTGAGAGTGGTGCTGCAACTCTGGAGAAGTCTGGCACGAATCTCCGATAGTATCCCGCTAGGCCCAAGAAGCTCCGCACCTCTGTCACGCTCTTGGGTGGCTCCCAAGCTAGCACTGCCTCGATCTTCGCGGGATCCACTGCAACTCCCGCCTCAGAAATGACGTGCCCCAAGAAATGGACCTCACGTAACCAGAACTGGCATTTTGAGAGCTTGCCATAAAGCTGGTGCTCTCGGAGTGTGTCTAGCACAACTCGCAGGTGGTAGGCATGCTCCTCCTCAGTCGTCGAGTATACCAAAATGTCGTCAATGAAGACAACGACAAATCGGTCGAGGTATGGCTGGAAGATCCTGTTCATGAGGCTCATGAACACCGCTGGAGCATTGGTTACGCCGAACGGCATAACCAAGAACTCATAATGGCCATACCGACACCTGAAGGCCGTCTTCTGCACGTCCTCGTCTCGAACTCTGAGCTGATGATAGCCTGACCTGAGGTCTATCTTCGAGAACCACCGCGCTCCCTTGAGCTGATCGAAGAGGTCATCAATCCGTGGCAGCGGATACTTGTTCCTCACTGTCACCTGGTTCAGGCGACGATAGTCGACACAAAGTCGCAAGCTCCCGTCCGCCTTCTTGGCGAACAAAATCGGGGAAGCCCAGGGTGAAACACTGGGTCGGATAAACCCCTTGCTCTGCAAGTCCTCCAACTGTACCCGCAGCTCTCGAAGCTCGGCGGGGGCCATCCGATATGCTGGAGTAGATATCGGGGCTGTCCCGGGGTACAAGTCGATGTAAAAGTCTACCTCTCTACGAGGAGGTAGCCCTGGAACGTCGTCGGGAAAGACGTCCACGTACTGGTCCACCACTGCAGGAAAAGCCGGACTCCGCACGTCCACTGCTCCTAGGATGAGGCTAGCCAACTGATGTGAGATGGGCTGCACTCTCCTCCGCGGAAGTCCATCCTGTGCTGCAAAGGTTCCCTTCTCGCCGGTGAAGGTAAACCTGCTCCCGTCGGTACGAACACATCGCACCTTGCGCCTAAAACAGTCGATCTGGGCATGAACCGTGGATAGCCAATCCATGCCCAAGATGACGTCGTAAGGCCTCGACGCCGCTACAAGGAGATCCCAGCCGAAGCTCTCGCCTCCTAGAGTAAGCTCACACTGCCGGCACCAGTGCGTAATCGTCGAGTCTGCTCCCGTAGGAGTCTCTAGCCGTAAGGATCGAGCCAACGGCTCAGTCGGAATCTCCGAGCTCCGAACAAGGGCAGAGGCTATGAAAGAGTGACTCGCTCCTGTGTCTATAAGTACTGCAGCAAGGGTGGAATAGACACAGATCGTACCTCGAATCATCTCTGGCATGTCGGGGTCGTAGGCCTCCACTGCCTGGAGCTGGGCCTGTCTCTGCCCGCCAGCTCCCTGTGGTCGAGGTGGCCCTCCTGGTGGTGGTGGGGGTAGAGCCTGGAAGCGTCGCCCACCACCCGCTGCTCGGCCAGCTCCTCTGCCTCGTCCGCCTCCTCCCTACGGACCGCCACGGTCGACCCTCTGCCTCTGCCTGGGTGGCCCCTCCACCGTCTGCTGCTCCTCTGGTCGGCGAGTCGGGCAGTCACGAGCCATGTGACCCTGCCCGCCGCAAGAGTAGCACAGCCTGCCTCTCGAAAGGCTGGCACTCCGCTGTGTGCCCCGCACCGCTGAGCCGGTGTCCTGAGGCCGTCTGCGAGGGGGTCTGGTCTGCCTGGACCCGTGAGTCATCCGTCGGCTACCAGCTGCCGATGACTCAGCTACCTGCCGCCCTGCGCTAGGTCTCGCCGCTGAAGAAGGCTCTGCCAGGAAGCTCTCGATCAGGAGGGCTCGCTCCAGCACTCCCGCCTGGGTCGGAATGCTGAGGGAGATCAGCGACGCCCGAATCTCCTGTCGCAAGCCCTGCTCGAAGGTCCGGGCCCGGAAGAAGGGGTCCCGTACCATGTCGGTCGAGTAGCGAGACAGGTCCGTGAACCTCGCCGCGTACTGAGCGACCGTCATGCTGCCCTGGCGCAGCTGGAGAAGCTCCTGGATGCGCACCGCTCGGAGGGTGGCCGGGACGAACTCAGAGCGGAAGAGGCTCTCGAAGTCCGTCCAGAGCAGGGATGCCTCATCGTGAACCTGGAGCATCAGGCTCCACCATCGTCCTGCCGCCGCCTGCAGGAGGCTCGCTGCGAGGATCACCATGAGATCCGCTGGTGTCCTCACTAGCCTGAAGATCCGTACCACCGCCTCTAGCCAGTCCTCGGCGGCCTGGGGGTCCGCCTCACCGCGAAACCTGGGCGGTCGCTGGCTCTGAAACTCGTGCAGTGCCCTGAGGCGACGTGCATCGTCGGCGTCTGGTACTGGAAGCATCGGTGGCTCGGTGGGTAAGGCTACCGCCGGTGCCACTGCTGGCAAAGGGCCCTGCACCGAGGCCTCGTCGCTCGGTGGGCTGCTGTCGCGCCCTACACTCGGAACCCTAGCTGGCAGTCGTCGCGGGGCCATCCTGAAAAGGAGAACAAGAGCACCACAGTCAGAACAGTATACCTGGTGAGCTGGCACAAGTAATCACAAGGAAAACTTGAGACTTTCATAAAGCAGATCAGTATACCCGGTGAGCTGACATAAGTAATCACAAAGAAAACTTGAAACACACACGCAATCAATGTTTCCATGCATTAAGTCGGAAATCAGGAGTCAGGGTCCTGGTGTACGGATACGTCGGCCGCCGCACCAACACTGGGCTCCCTGAACTGATAACCACACTCAATACACTAAACACTATTGCTTCACATAGAAAGAAAGGACGATCAGAGTCTGCGGTAGAACCGACCCCTCTGATACCAATTTGTCACGACCCGTCCTCGGGGCCCGTGCCGTGACTACCCCAAGCCCGCCTTCCATAGGCCAGGGGCTGGCGACTAGCACCAAGGCGTAAAATCCCAGTAAACAGGGAAGGCATTGCCTTTATAAGTAACAACCACACAGAGTCAGCAAGCGGAAAGTAAAGTGCAGAAAAGTAAAGGGGCCGTAAATACAAGCCCAACTGTAAAGTACAACTGAAGAGTAAAGTACAGCAACTGAAGAAAAGACGGCGGCCTCGTGTCGTCCACTGGCAATCCCACCTGAAGGGTGGGTACAGATAGCCTCCAAGCTCCTCGGGCCCCACGTCCGCTCTGAGCACGTCCCGCCCAGTGGTCCACCTCCAGGTACCGTCCTGCTCCACGCCCCAACCGCGATCAGCGCTGTCCGTCGTCTGCAACCAACACCACGAAGTGCGGGCATGGCCCGTGCAGGGGTGAGTACAACTACTCAGTAAGGACCCCGAGACCCCCGAAGGTCTCCCGAAATCCACAAAGGATATAGCACAAAAGAAAGATGCAATCACGAAGTAACATCTGACTCGACTTAGGTATATGCCCATACATATACCTAAGCCCCCAATTCTAGCTCTGCTCACGAGCTCAAGAACAACTCAATCCACAAAGGAAAGCAAGACTCAAATCCACAAGGAGAGTAAACAGTAAATCCACAGAGGATAGTTCAACACAATCCACAAAGGAGAGTAAATAGTAAATCCACATAGGATAGTTCAACACAATCCACAAAGGAGAGTAACATAAGATTCAGCTCAACCAGGTATACTTTTTCAGATGACGTCAAAGATGATCACTGATCCATCTAAGTCGTCGGACCCACGAAGGATCGATAGGTACTAACCCCCGCAGTAGACCCACACAGGATCGGGCTCACACAGAACCTGTAGGCAGTGGCTCACACAGAACCGGTAGGCAGTGGCTCACACAGAACCGGTAGTAGGACCCACATAGGATCGGGCACTGATCCGCGTAGGATCGCTGAGTGCAGTAGTCGACGCAGTCCACTGAGGATCTCTGCACAGTCGTCGCCGCAGTCCACGAAGGATCTCTGCTCTGCCGTCGTCGCAGTCCACGGAGGATCTCTGCTCTGCCGTCGTCGCAGTCCACGGAGGATCTCTGCTCTGCCGTCGTCGCAGTCCACGGAGGATCTCTGCTCTGTCGTCGAGGTCACAGCCAGCGCTAGGGTTCCCGCACGTAGCGAGCTCGTTTAGGAGGGTCCGCTCCACGAGCCGAGGGGCTGATACATCAACTGACACGTAGTCCGAAGTTGATGTATCCAAAAGTTCCGTATCGACAACAGGATCTCAACGCGACAGACGGCGCGTCAATCGGACGCCCGGTCTGAGAGTTATTGGCATTTTCGTCCCAGGGGCCCGGTTGGTTTTTAGGGCAAAACCAACCCGACCGTACTCCGCCTGTATCCGATCCTCGGGCGGAGTATGCCAAAAGTTCCGTCTCACTTAGAGGAAACTACCACAGCTGACGGTACGTCGTTCGGACGTCCGTAGCTCAAGTTATGAGCGTTTCCGCTCCGAGGGCCCGATTGGCTTCGTGTACGAACCAACCCGGCCGAACCCAAAGTCTTCCGAAACCTTGAGTATAATATACCGAAACGACCGTCTCGATCCAAGGATCACGTAGCCGCTGACGGTTCGTCAATCGGAGGTCCCAGGCCCAAGATATGGGCGAAAGACCGTAGAGGGCCCGAAACGGGGGTACTGGGCCCGGGGCGACCCGGCCCGAACCCCCCCTGGGGTCGGCCGAACCGGGTCGGCCCGAACCGGGCCGACCCGAACCGGCCCGAACCGGCTCGGCCGGGTCCGGTCCGGCCTGGGCGCGGCCCGGCCGACCGGACCGGCCGGCTCGGTCTTCGGCCGAGCGGCCGAAGAGCCGCCGCCGCCGCGGGTTGATCCCGCGGCTTGAGGGAACCGCGGCCCCGCGGGGGGCCGCCTGTCACGCGGACGCGGCCGGGCCGCCGCGTCCGTCCCGGTTCCGCGCGGCCGCGGAACCGGCCGCCATTGCCGCCGCGGCTTCAGCCGCGGCGGGCTTCCTCCACGGCGGCGCGCCGGGCGCCGCCGCCTCCGGTCGCCGGCGCCGCCGCGCCGGCGACCCGCGCCGCCGCCGCCTTCCGCGGGCCGCCGGAGATGCTCCGGTGGCCCGATTTGCCTCCCGTCTGCGCCGTTGCCCCTCCCGGGGGACGATCTTCACTGCGGAGCCAACAAATTGCCCTTGCCGCACGGTTCGTCGTCGTCCGCCAAATCCGCGCAAAAAGAGGAGATCGGCGGAGGGTTGCCGGGTCTTGTTCGTTAGACCCGCACCCTCCGCGTTAGTCATAATCCACGGGAGGAACAATAAAACAATCAACGACAATTTTAAATGTTAAAATTGTTCGAAGATCATGCTTCTTTACTTTAAAAGAAAAAAATCACGGGAAGGAAAAATATTCCAATCAACCCTTACCTTATCGTCGTCGTCGGATGAGGGGTCGTCGCGGAATTGCTCGTCGCGGAAGATGGAGATCGCCGCGTCGTCGCGGAATCGCTCGTCGCGTCGCCAATCTCCGGATCAAGATCAACGGATTTAATTAGTTTAAATCCGTTGATATTGAAATTAAAAAGGGAGAAGAAAAGATCTGATTCTCACCTTTGTTGCCGAACGAGGGTCGGCCGCGGAAGAAGAGGCGTCGCCGAAGAACGTCGCGGGTAGATCTCGTCGACGTCGCAGATCTTGGTGTGCGTCGTCGAATTCCGGTCGCCGGCGTTCTTCGCGTTCTTCGCGTTCTTCGCGTTCTTCGCGTTCTTCGCGTTCTTCGCGTTCTTCGCGGAGAGGGTGGAGGAACGAAGATTCTCTCAAATCCTTTCCAAGGATTTTTATGTTGGTCTTATTTTATAAACATGCCAACACGAAACCGGTTAAGAAACGATCCATCAATTCGTTGAATTAATTCAACGAAAGAAACGACCCATTTAATTCACGAAGAAACAGTCCATTTAATTCACGAAATAAACCGCCCAATTAAATGGTCTGTTAAGAATTAAAGAAAACGCGTCGGTTGACTTTTCAGTTACTTTGACGGGTTTTCGCGGGTGCGTTACTTAGCGAAAGAAACGGCGGGGCTCGTGCGGGTCCCACCGCACAAATATCCTACCAAGGGGTAGGATATTTCTGGATAGCATCCTATCCAGTTCAACTCAGTTCAAGCCGTCTTTAAGTGACTTCAAGTGGCTTCCAAGCAGCTTAAGTGAAATAAAATAAAGTTGTCGCACAAACTTTATTTTATTTCTGACTTAAAGCCGTAAAATTTAAAAACCACGTCTGAGCAAACGCAACTCCGGAAGAGGCGTTTCTAAGCAAATACCGGCGCTGCGATTTCATCGGTGCCCTCAGAATTCGATTCCGGGCACCGGTTCAAAAGATAGAAAAACCCGCTCGTCCGTTCACTGAACGTACCCGAGCCAAACTTCGGAAATTGATTCCGGGCACACCGGGCCTCGGAATCAGGTGCCGTCTGAAGCTGCGCTCTTGTAAAATTCCAAAGAAAATTAAGAAAAAAATTTCCTTGAAATTTGCGGGTCTTTACAAAAATCCCAACGTCGCTACGTATCCTATGAGGGAAGGAATCAAGATGTATTTAGTTCTTTGAACGTAGCACAACATATGACGAATTATGAGAGATCAATGTTTTCTCAGGTGAAGACACTATCTTGTTATGCAGTTTACAGTCATGCAACCAAGAAATATTTATCTTAGTTTAGGGTTATAGAGTTTGGACCGACATGACATAACTTATTTTCATGTCACAGGGACAAATTACCATGCATTTTAACATCATGTGGTAAGGATGAGGGGCATTTTTAATTTAACATCCTGCAGCTCAGATGATTTACTATGTAGTTTATTGTCGTGCAGTAAAGAAATTCCAGGCTTGGCAGTTTAACGTCCTGCAGCTCGGATGATCTACCATGCAGTTTATTGTTGTGTAGTAAGGATACTATATTATTCAGTTTATTATCATGTAGTAAGGACACTCTACTATGCAGTTTATTGTCGTGCAGTAAGGACATTTAGGGCTTGACAGTTTAATGTCCTGCAGCTCGAACGATATTCTCTTATAGTTACACGAAATATTTGTTCAGAAATATCACGTTTGTAGGAGAATTGGTGAGATTCCCATCCATGGAGATTAAGGCATATGGTCCATTGGAGTAGATCTTGCATATGATATATGGTCCCTCCCACTTTGGATCCAGCTTCGGTGGCTTATTTCTAGGTATCATCGGGGTCTGGAGGATCAAAACCAATTTTACTTCGAGGAAAGACCAAAGACGAACCTTTTTATTGAAGGATCGTGAAATATGGTTCTAATATACTTCTAGGTGGTGAAAAGTGTGAAACCACTTCTCATCCATTCACTCAAATTCATTAAGTTGCTTTTTCGCTCACTCGTCGTTGGACAATTGATCACAAATGGCAATGCAGAGTGACAACAATTGGAGTTCAATGGGAAGAACTGCTTCTGTTATGTATACTAATGAGTATAGAGTATCCTGGGTAGTGGTGCAAGTTTTGGTTCGATAGGCCCACAAGTCATGGAAGAGTTTTTTTGGCCATGAATTCTTGTCTTTGTACACCATTTTCTAGAGTATGTTAGACAAGGTCTTGTTGATGGCCTCTATCTGTCCGTTGGCCGCTACATGGTAGCGGGATGAATGGTTGGTCTTGATACCATATTCCTGGTATAGTTTCTCCAATTCAACATAGAATAAGTTGGTGCCATTTTCCATTAGTATTGTATAAGGGACACCAAATCTGGTGATGATATTGGCTTCCACGAAGTTGACAATGCTTCTTGCACCGACATCTTTAAGGGGTGAAACTTATTCCCACTTAGAAAAGAAGTTGGTCACTGTGAGAATATATTTGAATTGTTTGACCATGGAGGGAGCATATGGTTCTTATGATGTCCGTTACCCAGGTGGAGAATAGCCAGGAGTACTCAGCTTGGTGAAGTAGCTCCAGGGGCTGATGAATGAAGTTGTCATGAATTTGGCAGGAGTGACATTTTGCGGTAAAGTTCATGCAATCCCATGCCAGGGTAGGCCAATAGTATCCAAGCCTTAAAATCTGATGATAAATCTTGGATCCCGATTGATGTACTCCATACACTCCGACATGCACTTTATTAAGGATGACAATAGTCTATTCTCAATCAATGCATCTGAGAAGTACTCTATCAAGGCCTCGCTTGTAGAGGACCTTCTACTAGCTTGTGTTGCCATATAAGAAAAAATTGACTGACCTTCTCTGTATTTTCTCTCTTCCAACCCTATCCAATGGAAGTTCTCCACTTTGAATGTAGTTCTTAATGGGGGTCATCCAGCCGATAGAAAGAGAATATGGCTCAGGTATAGGGCTGACTTAATCGATTTATTCTGCGTTAGTTTGAAAAAATGGAAAGATCATTCGACAGTGAGAAATGATGATAACTGTTTCATCCTGGTCTCAGTCAGCTAGGGATGTGGCCACATTGTCTAACACATTGGCCTGAGCATTCTGAGACCGGTGAATATAGGTCAATGTAGGTTCTTTGGGGAACTCTTCCATTAACCCTTGGATGTGGTCAAATAGGGGGATCATCTCCCCATTCTTAATAGTATAGTCACCATTTAATTGCTTTATGACCAGTTCTAAGTCACCTTTTACTTTAAGGTGAAACACTTGTGCTTGGAGCGCGAGCTCTAGACCTGCAATGAGGGCCTGGTATTCCACCTCATTGTTTGTGAATCCTATAGATAAGAGGAAAAAATATGGAAAAACTTCCTGCTCTGGGGATATGAGTATGACTTCCAAACCCACCTTGTTAAACTTGGGGTCTTACATTCTTTTACCTGTTGAGATTCTAGATGCATCATCAAAGTACATTTCCCACATTTGGGAATCCTTTTGCACAGAGAATACGTCTTCATCGGGGAGTTCAACATCTGATGAGGCAATCTCTTTTGAGGGATGCTATACCAAAAAATCTGCCAATGCTTGGCCCTTGATAGATTTCTGAGGCACAAATTGGTTGTCAAACTATTACAGGATGACTTCCCATCAGAATAGGCATCTAATCAGCATTGGATGGCTAAGGATGTACTTCAATGGATTAATACACAAGATCAGATGGACTTCTTGATTTTGAAGATAATGTCACAACTTCTAGACTGCGAAGAACAGAGCCAAACAACTCTTCTTGATATTTGAATACCAGGTCTCAACATCAATCATGGTTCAGATGAGATCATAAAGGCTGTTTTCACTGCCAACATCATTCTTCTGTGTGAGGAAGGCTCTTAGTGACTGATCTAAGGCTGTCACATATAGGATAAGTAGCCTTCCTTCAACTAGTGGCATGAGCACTGGTGGACTCAAGAGGCACTGCTTGAGGCTGTCAAATTCCTCTTGGAAATAATCTATCCATCGGTAGGTAACTCCCTTCTTCATCAACCTGGTAAAGGGAAGACATTTTCCTGTGAGGTTGGATATAAAACGTTTGATATATGCCAAGTGTCCTTGGATTCCTCTCACCCCAGTGAGGTTGCAGGGAGGTGGAAAATGAAGGATATCCTTTGTCTTCTCAGGGTCAATTCGATGCCATGATGGCATACGATGAAGCCGAGAAATTTCCCTGAGGTAAACCCGAAGGCGCATTTTAAGGGGTTTATCTTTAGGCTATGTTGATAAAGTTTTCTAAAGATGGTTTCAAGGTCTAATAGATGATCTGAGAACTGTCATGATTTAACCACCAAGTCATCAACATAACACTCAATGAACTTCCCCAGGAATGGTTTGAAAATGCGATGCATGGTACGTTGTTATGTGACGCCATCATTTTTCGGACCAAAGGGCATGAACTTGTAGAAAAATAATCCTTGTGGGGCCCTGAAGGTAGTGGATTCTTCATCTTCTTGGGCCATTCTAATTCGATTATATCTACAATAACCGTCCATGAAGGAGAGAGCCTCATATCCAATTGTTGCATCAATCAATAGTTCGGTTATCGGGACTGTGAAATTGTCTTTCGGGTAGTGCCGATTGAGATCTCTAAAATTGATGCAGAAGTAGATTTTTCCATTATTATTTTTGAAGGGGACTATGTTGGAAAACTATATGGGATATTGGACCTCCCTAATGAAGTCTTATTTGATGATCTTTTCAACTTCATCCTATATCTTGGCCGTATGTGTGGGGTGTGTCCTTCTGGCGGCTTTCTTATAGCCTCGATGATCTTCTGGCGGGCCTAGGTGGTGTGTCGCCACCTTGGGATTGATTCCTAGAATTTATATGTAATTCCAAGTGAAATAATCTTGATGTTTCCTCAAGAATAAGGTATATACCTCTTATTCCTCGAAAGACATGGCTGCACTAATGAGAGTGGGTCTCGGGTCTTCTTCGGTACCCATGTTTATTTCCCTAAGTTCATCAAAAATTGTAGAGATACCCTATTCGAATGTAGAAGGGGCATCTATAAGGTCCTATTCCTCTTATTCCCCCAAATCCTCCTCCTCTTATCCTTCTAACGGAGAGAGAGCTCTTGATGTGGGATCTCCAGAGCTCAGAGGCAAGATGTCGCATGGACACTCTGTGACGGAAGCGACTTACTCTAACTCAATTGGTTGTGAGGAAACCTCTGGAGCGGGAGAAGATTGGGGATGACAAGTGTCTTGTCCTTCTCATTCTTCAGATAGTGCAAAAAGGATATCTTGAGATTACAAGGATGGGTCATGGGCACCCTTGCTCAAGCATTCTTCCTCAGATTGAGGTTCGATAGTTGCCTCTGTGTTGTCAGGATCATCTGTCATGACTGAGATCATGAGAACAACTGAATATGCATCCAGACTTGGATTCCTTCTCTCAACATGGATGATGGGCAACACGTACTCTTCACTGAGCTGCTTGAGGGGGTCTTTGGGAACCACTTCCAGACCATTTGGGGTAGGGACCCAATCAATACCATCAATTGCAGATGTCTTCCCATTTTGATCATAAAATCTGGCATCGATGTAATGTGACTCAGAGAGATTGAAAGGGGCCTTATCAGTGCACAATTTCCCACCTTTTCCATTGACACAATATTTGATACACTAGTGGTAAGAGGAAGGAATGGCCATGTGTTGATGCAGCCATGGCCTTCCTAACAGGGCATTGAATGCCGTGTTTTTCTGAACCACTGAGAACTCTGAGTGGGCCACAAGGTCACCAAACTGGGTTCTAAGATTGATTTGTCCCACTGGATTCTGTTCTCTCTTGTCATAACCCAAGTGAGTTGTGGCTAGGGGTGTCAGATTATCCTCACTGTTGCCCAACCTACGAAGTGTTCTCAATGGGAAAAGGTTGACTCTGAAGCCATTGTCAATGAAGACTTTCTAGACTTCAACATCATTTATCATGCTAGACACATATAAGGGTTTGATGTGTCTTTGCATGGTGTCATATTCATCCTGATCGGTGAAGAAAATCATTGCATTACATTCATTCGGGCTAGTCTCCATTCAATATATCTCGGTGGTAGAAACTTCAGCTTGAAATTCCTGGGGGCTGACCAGGGCTTATATGAGTGCCTCCCTAAGGTCTTCTGACAAACTCAGGGAATTCAGGATTGATAGATTGGATGGTACTAAGGCCAGGTACTTTAGGATATCATACTTTTTCTCTAGAGGGCAGCACTTCTCCATTTATAGGAGCTCTTTAACGGACACTTTAAGAGATGGAGCATGAGATGAGGAGGGATCGGTCATAGGGGAAAGAGTTGGTGGTGCTCCTGCATTCCAGGGACCTGACCTAGTCAGTTTACTTGTGCACCCTAGGTGGCTAGACACTTGTTCTTCCTCTAATGGGTACCGTAGAATAATGGGGCCAGAGTGGTTGCTCATGGGGGTAAGGGAATATTATTGCTCCTACTGTGTCTGTTGAATGGATACCCCACAAGTTTCTGCAATATTGATAGTTTGAGTTGGGGTATAACCGTAGGGTTGGTTATGGACATGGCTGCATCAACCTTATTATCACATGCTTCTGTGATTCCTCCTTTCGGTCCCCTGACCGGGTGTCAGGAACTCAGGTTCATAACCATACTATTCATCAGATAATGGTTCCATTAAATGGATGATGTTTATGGAACCGAATATTAGTTCCTCGTTCGATGATATACTATCCTGGTTGGCTGCCTCTGATGGTGCCATTTGGTGGGTCGGTGTCCATTGTGTCAAGCCTGAGGCATGAAATCCGAAAGTGTCAAGGCTAGCTTTGGCCCTGTCACATACTGCTCCTCTTGTACATGGTTCTTCCCTCTTTTATTACGCCTGGATGACCATCTTGTGAAGGGTTTTGGGGCTAAGGACGGTGGCTGTGTTGCATTAAGAGAGGTTGACAGCACAAACAGTTGCTACAATTGATCTTGGAGTATTCCATGAGCTCGGTTGACTGTCTTCCAAGTCATCCAACCATCAAATTTATTCTCCATTTTTCTAATGAATTTCTGCCACTCCCCCCCCTCATTTGGGTTGGTGGTAGAAACATATTCTATGTGTGCCGGGGGTGGTCCTATCTTGACTTGACCCAAGTACACCATCCTTTGTAGGAGGTCTTTGAAGGTGAATAATTTCTAAATACTGTGTCGCAACATCCGATGGTAGGGAAAATAATCCGGTTAGTTTTCAAGGCCAACTTCTTCAGGCTTTCTTGGCTCTGGTAAGTGGAGAAAGTTGCAATTCATGGAGGCTATGAAATAACTGCGAACTTGGTCCTCTTGGAATGAGTAAAATTTATTTCTTTGTTCCTAAAATTGGATTTTCCTAGGTCCTCTTTGATCATCTCTCCGGGGCGGAGGTGGTCGTAGATACGCCGGAGACCCTTGGCGATTCGGCGGAGGCTTAGGCGGTGGAGCAGGTGCAGGGGATGACTTGAGCATGACAGAGGATGCTTCAGCTCTACCTGCTCTCTTTAAAGGAGCTTGTGAGGCTATTTGGGACTTGAGGTTAGTCCTCTACAGGGAGTCTTCGATTCTATAGGCAAAAGCAGAGAAATCCTGGAATCTAGTGGTGCATTTCACTGGTATGAGTGGCATTCGCAAATCATCTTGGAGGTTGTCGATGCATATAGAAAGAATCACATCCTGGGGCAGTGGTCTGTTCAGAGAGTAGGTCAGAACCTTCCATCTGGTGATGGAGTTTGAGACCCTCTCATTCAACTTATGTTTTCAATTCATGTGGTCTCTAACTGTCATCTTGGGCAATGTTGAGATGAAGTGGAATAAGAATTGCTGTTAAAGATCCTCCCATCCTTTTATTGACTGAGCTGGAGAACATGTATGCCATCTGAAGAAAGAACCTTATAAGGTTAACAAGAAGCATATGATTTTCACTACTTCTTGTTGTTCTGTAGTTCCCATCATAGGGTCACAATAAGACACGTAGTGCATCAAATGTTGTTCCAGGTCACCTAAGACATTTAATATAGGGAAAACAGTGCTCCCAAAATTCGGTGGAGGCGACATGCTGCTCACCCAATCTAGGTAAGGCTTTCACTCTGGCTGTATCAGAGAGAGCCAGTCTTCCATTGCTTCTAATCGAGCTGTCAGTGCTTCGATGGTGTTGGAAAGACCCTGGTTTACATCCTGTTGGGCCTGATCCTGAATGGGTATAGCCTGGGGTACTACTGGAGGTGTTGGATCAACTGGTACCTGAGGTGTATATTCCATCTGTGGTACCTTCAAAGGATTTAGATGTATTTGTTCTGGTTGCTTGTTGAGTTGAGGTAAGTCTTGGTATGCTTCTGAATCCAAGTTCAGGTAGTTGGACGGACTAGGTGCCATGCTGGGCAGGGGCCTTGACCTTGTTTCGTTTTTTGGGGAAAACCTTTGTTGCTGATGCGCACTTGCTGGAAGTGCATACTGTGACTCATCTTGGGTAATGTATTTGAAAGGGAAATTCCTTTAGAGTAGCTCAGTGTTAATCTACCTTAATTCCTTCATTTCCTACTCCTACCAAGAAAACCTCTCTTTGATCATGAGAGGCTCTTTTGTGTTGATAGAAGGAGGTGGGTTGAGGACAACCTGGCCTTTGTTCCTATCTCTATTGGCGACTCACTGTGGAAGTGGAGTGGGATTTGATGGAGTGGACAAGTTCAGGGTGACCCTATGGTTCTGGGTGTGCACTCGTGCTGGCTCATTGTTAATCACAACCTAAATAGAACCATCTTCTCTTAATCTATCTAGATTTTCATCGTCTTTGGTTCTATCCATGGGGTTAACATCCACAATGTTGAAAGATGCATAATACGGGGTGGAGGAGTCGTCATCTTCTAAGTAGGAAGAGGACCTTCCGCACCTCATACTATTTTCCCCCTTCTGTCTTGGGATTGTCTTTGGGTCTCTTGATGAAGGGTGACACAGAAGGATCCTTGGTTCGACCATATGGCACGCCTCCATCTTGGATGGGATGATGTTTCAAAGGATGAGACTAGACATGATCCTCCTTTTCTGACTATCCTCCCCAAACGAGAGAATACTGATTCTCATGGGGAGGTTGTTGTTGAGGTAAAACTTCCCCCAGTCCTAAGGTCTGGGGTTGGCTTCGTTCCTTAGGGGCTATGCCTCTTCCCATTTTTTTGGTCTTACGAGGGAATTTGTTGTTAAAAATTCCCCTATCCTTATAGGCTGGGTTTGATCCCATATTTTGGCTACTACTACTGCTATCGTTTCCTGCCTGATCTCACGTGCTCCCATTCGAGGGCGAGCCAAACTTGGTTTCAATTTAACCTATGAATTAATTCCCTCTAGGGAGGCAAGCACTGATCTCTGATTGGATTTTCTTAGGTGAGAATCCTGCCAAATGTTTTTGGTAGCCTGATTCAGGAGTTTATGAATGGCTCACTCTCATCGGGCCTGACGATTTTGAGACTTACTCAAGGTCTGTTTCTGTCGGATGTGACACATCTACTAAATAGAGACTTCATTTGAATGCCATCTTTAAGTGATGGAATTGCAAGACCTTATGATGAATGAGTTCTTCTAGATGGGAAGTGGAGTGAAATACAGAGCCCCATGTTCTCCCCATCCACAGATATAAAATCCCGTTGGAGCTTCATCAATAAGGTGACACAATTTGTGTAGTGCACATAGGCAGGTTAACTCAAGGTCCCTTTTACGCCTTTCTGATCGCATTCGTCGTGCCGAAGGAAGGGCTTCCAGTTCAATGTGACATAGGAGCTCTCCTATTGTCTTGACATGATCTACATACCCTTCATATGGTAGGAAGTTAATTTTATCCAGTGAAGGGTTGTCCAGATATTGGAACAGATGTCCTATACACTTCCTTCTGACAACTCTCTAGGTATGTCAAAATGAGAGGTGGCCGTGGGCCAAAACATTACTGGTATATCATCCCTCTCTAGCAGTTTCCTTAGGTGCAATACATCAGCATGTGCCTCCGCCAGCAATTCCTCTACTTGATCAGCCCAGTTGAGACACTCCTTGACAGTATGATTGGAGGTAGCGGGGTTGGTAGGGATAGAATCGTTATGTGGGTGCCTCTGGGGTGGTTTAGAGGATGAACGTGGTCTTGGACCGACTCCTGATTGAAGAAGGATCTTGTTGATAATTGACTGGGAATATGACATGCTGGATTCCCTCCTTCTGAGTGCCTCAGCATAGGAGGGATTTTCTGTACTTGATTCAGCAGGGGGAGGACCTTCTTGTTGGTATGATATGTCACCATGGAGAGGACCTCTGCAGTTATGAGGACCACCATCACAACTTTAATTCTGAATGCTAGAAATAATTCTGTAGTGCATACCTTGGGGAGTACCCTCAGAGTGGACTCCAGCAGGGGAGGACCTTCTTACTGTTAAAGGCCATTGCGGGGAGGGTCTTTTTAATGGATTTTATAGTGGGGAGGATGACCATCATGATTTGACATTTGATATGCATCCTGGGGAGGGCCTTCAGGATACACTACTACAAGGGGAGGACCTTCTTATTGCTTAAGGCCATTGTAGGGAGGACCTTCGCAATGGCGACCATGATGGAGAGGATTACCATCATAGATATCACAAGGAGAATATCTACAGGGCACACCCTGGGGAGGGCCTTTAGAATGTACCTCAATGAGGGGAGGGCCTTCTCGTTTCTTGACATCTTTTTGGGGAGTACCTCTGCTATTACAGTGGTGAGGACTACAACCATAATCTGATGCCTGTATGCATGAAATATTATTGCAATATAACCCCTGGTAGGACCTTCAGGGTAGGGAACAACAAGGGTAGGACCTTCTTGTTGTGACGAGACCTCACTGTAGGGAGGACCTCCGTAGTTGCGACTATGATGGTGAGGACTACCATCATAATCTATAGTCCCACTGTACAGAGAGTGTTTGCAGTGCATACCCTGGGGAGGACCATTAGGGAGGACCGCAACAAGTGGAAAAACTTCTTGCTGCTCGATCTTTTGGTCACACGGAGGGATTCCATGACTCGCATCGAAAGAGGAAATCTCATGATCGATCATTATATTCCCATGAGGGAGGCCCTCATGGGTTCTCTAGGGAGGACCTTCAGAGCTGCTGGTAGCGACATTGTGGGGAGGACCGTCACAACTGCTACTGCTTCTCCCACAGTATGATAATGGGTTGGTAGGATTCCAAGCCTTTGAGGCATGTTTGGTGGCATTGAGAACCTCAGCTTCCAGCAGATCAGAGTCATGGACCCCTCTTTATTTTCCGGTTGCCTTCGGTTCGTTCAGGGCACTCTATTATAGGTAGTGGGGACCATCTGCTATTGATAATGGCCTTCACCTCTGGGTCCCTATCTAATTGGGTCCTGTGATGCTTTCGGGATATGCCGAAGAACATCTTGAGTTTTGGTAGTGATATATGCTTGCCTTGGAGAATCCACTGTGATGGACAGGTGTCCCCTAGTTGGAACAAGTGAGTATGCTCGATTCAGTTGCCCTTATATCATATGATATAACCGACGACCCTCCTGGGTGAAATCAAGGATTTAGATCTGCTTTCATGTGGCTATCTCATCTCTTAGATGAGTCACCTCAATTGAGAAGATGTGATCACGAGCTCGAGTCCTTGCTATTTCCGCCGATGCAATTAAATTTTGGAAAGTCTAAAAGATATGATCTGGGATCGATACCTGCTCCTCCATCATTTCCAGGATATGTAGAGAGACATACTTGGCTGGAATGGGTATGAGGGACCATTCCATTGTCGGAGTAGTAATGTCCTACTCTATTCCTCTAGTGGTCAGTGGATACTGATGATTATCCTGTGTCGGGGTAGGTGAACGAGTCTGCCCCTGTACTGGGATATGCCAGCTACTTCTCCATTTTCCGCCACATCGAGATGATAGAATTTACTTGAATCCATAGGGAGCTGACCCTACATATGTTGGTGTCCCACTATATCGAGTCGGTGGCCTCTGTTGGAAAGGAGACATGCCCGCCTATTGATCACCACCATATCAGAATGGTGGGTGTCAGGAGCATCTGTGAGGATCTGGTCCTGTAAGCACTAGATTGACACCACGTCTAGTTGGTGGGCTTCATGATCCCGGGTAGGGAGAGGATCCTTCTAGGTAGGTTCCATCCTATATGGGTGATGGGCTTGACGATGCTTGGTAGGGATGCACGCCTGCTCGTAGGTTTCCACCATGTCAGGATGGCAGGCTTTGGAAGAGCGGATAGGTGCATGAGCTTGCCCATGATATGTATTCGTGTCTGAGTAGTGGATTTCTTCCTTCGGAACGAGAGTGATAAACTATTCCTGGTTGTATGTTGGTCTCCCTAGGTGGGAAGTCTGAGGGGTTGGAGCTTGGGGAGTGTGGGCATGGATCCTCAGGGTGGTATCCTCTTCATGGTATGGATATATAGTCGCGACGTAGTTTCGATGACGTCTTCCAATAGGGGCCTTGGAGTGGAACCCCCTTCCGGTGGGGATGAAGTCATCAGCACTGACCTCATCCACCTCCCTAAGATAAGGGAGGTATTCGTTGTCTTGTTCTGGGGATAGGCTCTCAAAATGGTTTGATACGGCTATATGGGATGCCTGGATCTTCTCCCTCAGTCGTTGTTGGGCAGCCGGTCTACGAGACTTAGCTGACTGGAGGGTGTACATAGCCGCTTCCATAGTGGGGAGAGCACCGTTCATGTGGTATTCTTGGATCAGTGCATCCAAGACCCAGCGTTGAAGACACTGGGTGGGCGACGAGGTCTTCTGCCTATTGAGAGGCCCAAATTGTGTGTTGATCATCGTGCGTGTCTTTGAATTCCTTTGCGATTCCATTGGATTGAAGGAAGCTCTACTGTATACCTATAAAACATTTGGAAATTAAAAATAGAAAAATCCATCAACGTAACATTTCATAATCCCATGCATAATAAATAAACTTTCTTGGACCTCCTTTTGAGCATGAAATGGGACGTGAAGTGTGATTATTTCACCACCTCAGTTGAAGGCTCAGGACCGGGTCCATTTTTGTTTTGGTTGGAGAAAAAAAACAAGATGGCCCATCAGATATTAATCATCCATTTATTATTATGGAGAATTTCAGATGAGGGTAAATCCGTCATTCTGGTTAAAGATTCACATCTGGTTCACCATTTTTGTTTTGTGGTGAAGGGGACGTGATCAGTTCCCGTGTATGATTAAAGGGAGTCAGTGTTGTTTAATCATTTCTATTGGGTTCCCTATCTCCATGGATTCACCTAGTCTCCAACAAGTTTATTTGTAGAGCTGGAAATACCCAACGATCATTTTATCCAACGATCCATGGACCTTATTTCCAATGGCATGCGCTCATTGGGTGATATGGCCAACGAAACTTAAGAACTCACATTGGTCAAGAGGATGGGATGTCGGGATCATCGCGCCCTTTTGGGGGGTAATTATTTCCTATTTCAGGACTCTATTATAGATTTAAGACGTGTTCATATGCTCACAAATCTTTGGTTTATCCCTAAGCATAATATCCATGGATTAGCCCTAGGTTACAAGTCACAAGTATATGCAGGGATTCAGAACTGTCTACATATGAGTTTTACCATCCCTCATTGGATTAACGATTCTGGGGAAGTTTGAGTTTGTTTAGACAACACTGGTCTCAAGCCTTATAATTGGGCGCTCTGGAGTTTATTGTCATCTAGGGGGATAGATAGTGACTTTATAATCTAGATCGAACCCATAATACGAGCTTCCTATGTATCCTTGTGAAAGGAATCAGACTCCACATAGTTCGATGCCACTTAATGGGACACATCACCTTTTAAGGTGATGTGACAATGACCCAACAGTATAGTTTAACATCATGTGACAAGGATGTCTAGGAAACAAGTTCCAAATCAAGGTTCGTGTGTGGATTACACCGAAAAGTCCCAGAGGATCCAAGGGAAAATGATTTCTTGGGCCTGGGTATGGTCTTGCTAGGGGCATGAGGACACAGTCTGATAAGGATAGATGGGTATCAGACTTGGAAGTTGGGCTTATGCCTCAGAAAGGTTTTATACATATCCCGGTTGGTTGATAATGAAGGTGTACGTAGTTATGAAAGGTCAGGGCTTACATGTGATAGTCGCCTATCAAGGACATGATTGGCAGCCCATATTGGGGTATGGTTGGGGCTTACATGTGGTTGGTGGCCCGAGTTGGAATTGAACCTCAAGGAGGTGTCATACGTACCCTGCTTAAGAGATAGGGATCAAAAACCATGTATTTCATTCTACTATCGTCATTATACAAACGCCGCGACCATCACAAATATCTAAGCCCACGTGAGTCATGCTCGGTGTGAGAAACAAGAGAATGTGAAAGATTTAGCAAGCCACACAATTTTTCCTTACTAAGGGGAGATGAGGAAGATGATGACAGAGGGGGAGGTCCGAGACTGTGAGACTTTCATTCACCCTAGTTTTGAGGTGGGAACGAAGGTAGAAGTCACGTCGATAGAGGCCATGGTATAGTGGTAAAGGGCATAGAACAAGGAACCTTCCCGGATGAAAGGGGAAAGTCTATTGTCATTCGATGAGGATGGCGTGGGGATTACTCTAAGAGGGATTACTTGTTAATCTCTTCATAAGAGGGGAGGAGTGCTCACCGCTAGAACCCTTTAAATGGAAAAGCAATTAGGATCCCTCAATCCTGAAGAGTGG
The DNA here is from genome assembly GCA_963277665.1 of Viscum album. Taxonomy (NCBI): domain Eukaryota; kingdom Viridiplantae; phylum Streptophyta; class Magnoliopsida; order Santalales; family Viscaceae; genus Viscum; species Viscum album. The sequence goes on along the minus strand of OY728140.1, from coordinate 87,145,970 downwards.
AGAGGCACAAAGAGGCTCTTGGGCTCAGACTCTGGACTATCGTGGGTATGTGAACCTAGGAATGCTCTGGATGTCTGTTCAAGGGATGGGGTAATGCCTTTGTCTCTGCCTACTGTGGGTATATGAACTCAAGAGGGCACGCTAATGTTCTTTAAGGTTTTATTATGCCGGTCTGGTTGCTTTAGGATAGGCCTTGGATTGGTGCCAATGGATATGCTTCTGAAGGGGTTCTGGAGGATTGAACTGAATTGGAAGGGCCTTATCTGACTTGGGGGATGGAAACACCGAAAACATTGGTGGACCACATGGCCATATGAGGAGTGGCTCCCTTAGTATTGGTTGGTGCTACGTGGATGGAGAGGTTGTCCATGTATCAGTGTGGTATGCTGACTGAGGGGCATCCCACGTATTGGAGTGGTACGCGACTTTGGGTTTGGTCCGCATACCAAATTGGTTTGCAGCGCTAGAGTCCGCTCGAGTGGAGGTGGCTGGGGGCAGTTTCGAATAGGGCTTCACCTGCGTAGGGGGGTGCTACGCGACACACTAGATCGAAGAAGGGGAATAGGCTCCTTGGTTCATGGGGAGTGAATCTGCGTAGGGTCCATGGTTCATGATTTACCAATTTTATGTTCACGGTTTACCAATTTACTTATGTGTTCTTAAGTTCTTAACAATTTGTCCCCAGTTTATACCTATTTCTGGTTCGCAAATCGGAACTTCGTAGTATGTGAAATCCTAAGCTCCCAAAAGCCTATTCCTTCTCCAAAAGTCCAATGCCTTCCTTTAAAGATCCGATCTCCAAGAATTCGATCCTCAATGAGCTGATCCCTTTCTTCTCTCCCTTGATGACCTTTTATAGAGGGGGTGTTTCTTCTAGGAATGGGGATGACCTTATTTGTTTAAGGTTCAAACATTCCAATCAATTTCTAATGGGTTTATTCATAGAATTGGAAACATTCAATGATTATTTATCCATTTGGACCTACTTTCCAAAGGTAGGTGCTCATTAGTTGTGGACCTATGAGGCTTAATAATTTGAATTGGTCGAGGGTATGGGAGGTCAGACTCATCACACCTTTTTGGGGGGAATTATTGTCTACTTCGGGACTCTCTTATAGATTTGAGTTATGTTCGTGAATCCTTATTAAATTACCAAGTATGAAAATGAGCTTTCCTTTAGATATAACAATCAGTGATTAATATGTATGAAATTTAGAGAATATTGAATATGTATTTGAGGTTCTTCATCGATAGAGAATCATCTGTATTTGTTATAGATTCTTAGTCAATGGTATCCTTCAGCACATTATATAAAAATCTATTGGTAATTATGATAACCATACTGATTTTAAATCCACTCAGTGGGGTACTTGAAGTTTATTATCATTCATAAGGACATGGATTATTTTAGAGTTGGGATCGTACCCACATATGGGCTACCTACGTATCCTTGTTTAGAAAAGGAATCAGAACCCACATAGTTCGAGTGAAGAAATATAGATTTTATGCGTGATTGATGGACCAAAGAAAGATTTCATAATTAATTTTTCTCTCTAAGCCCATATGAGTCATGCTCGGTATGAGAAACAAGAGGTATCAGTAAAACCTGATGATTGTGACATGAAAGATACAATCATAAGAAATGATGTGGGGCTTATGTATGTGTGACTACCTAGATAGATGAAGATTGGGATTTACTTTAGGGAAGAAACCCAGGAACAAGGTCCATAAGAGTATATGTTCTTTATGGAGATTTGGATACTTAACTTAGGACTTAATCCTGATAAGAATGCCCAAATTAGAGGGAAATTATGATTGGGTTTTATTCCTGAGACGGAAGCCTAGATCAAAAGAAATTAAGACTAGGGATTACTCCTGAAAAGGAGGCCCAGGTTAAGGGAACTTGAGACTTAGGACTTACTCCTGAGAAGGAGGCCTAAGTTAAAGAAAATTATGATTGGGGCTTACTAATGAGGAGGATGCCCATATTAAGAGAACTTGGACTGGGGCTTACTTCTAAAAAGGAGGACCAGATTAAATATCTTCTCATCTTAAAGGATGTGGTTGAATGAATGAAATCTCTAACCTTAGTGACATAAAGTTATGTAAATCAAGAGGTTTTGATAGATTTTCCACAGAATTCCTTTCATAAAAGGAATACAACAAAGGAACCATGCCAAAAATAGCTTTGAAGAGGGTTTTGAAGGCTAAACCTTGAAGAGGAGAGGTGGATTTGAAGAAAAAAGTTGAATAGGTAGAAGGGGAACCCAAAAAGAGGCAGGCACACAAGTCCTGTTTGGGCACGCAAGTATTGGTCATGCAAGTATACTTGCGCGACATGGGTGTACTTGGGAGACAGTTAACCAATAGGGTAATACTTGGGCGAGGCTTGGATCAAGCCCTTAGTATTACCTCTAAAGGCTTCCAAAAGAGTGGTGCGTAAGTTCTGTTGAAGGGATAAGGTGGCGCGCAAGTGTGGTCATTTACCTTAAGGGTTAGACACTTAGGCGTGCAAGTGTTAATGAATTTTAACACTTAGGCCTTATTCCCCCTCTTTAGATCTTCCATTATAGGTAATAAATTACCTTAGAAGTGTTAGAAAGACTTCAAGTAGAGACTAGGGCGCCGAGAGCTTAAATCTGACTTTTGGATTTTTTGTCCTCGAAATGGGGGGCCCACAAGGGGTATTTATAAGCCATTGAGGACCTTGGGTGAAAAAAAGAGTAGGGAACACAAGCCATCTGCGTGACCAATATGTGGTGCGCAAGTATACTTGCGCGACCCATTCATAAAAAACTCATTGTTCATGCCTTTTTCAAATTTTGATGTTCTTCAAAGGATGAATCTCTTTGTGCTTAAGGTATTCCCCTTTTCCAATCGTTAGACTCTATGACAGAAAGGAGTGTTAACAGGGGGAAAGGGTTGTATCTATGGTCATGCGACACCTTTTGCAAAGGCCGATGACAGAAAACCCAGCCTATGGAAGACTTAGTCAACCCAAGGTTTGCAGGTTATATTGAATCAACCTCATCCTCGAACCAACTCAGTCATGGGGGTGCTTTGAGGCCGCACATGGCTCCTCCTCCATTTCGAGAACAACACGATGCGTGATGGGGGGGGGGGGGGGGTCCACCTGGTTTGTGGCTAGCACAGTTTGCGACTGCGGACCGGTCTAGACTCACTTCACCGGCCATTTGGTCTATGCCCACATAGGAGCTCTGCCTCCATTTCGTGAATGACTGCGTCCGTGGGTGGCACAGTTCACCGAACCAGCTGCGTACCACTAATGATGAACTAGTACGCGGGCTGGTTAGGTCCTTTACCATTTCTTCTAAACATTCTTCAAATTTTTCCCAAATTATTGATGAAGATTTGGTAGATTCTTCCACTGATTTTAAGTGAGTATCTTCCTTCCATTTTACAGATTTTTCAGGACCCTACACACATATTGGTGGTTGATTATCTATTCTTTCATCATCTTTATTTCTTGATTTTTCATGAGTCTCCATCATCATCTTCTTTAGTGTACTGAGTATTTCAACTATGGTTACATTTTTAATTAGTTTTCATGATAGTTGGGTTAATATATTCACCATATTTCTTACTCTATCTCTCATTATAATGGGTTTATCATTGAGGTAATCATCGCATTATCCCACACACACAAGGTTTACTCAGTTCCTTCTAGTTCCATCCATCACTAAAACTAAAAGTGTAAAAATGAGTGAAAAACATTTAACATAATAGTGGGACTATAATAATAAATAACATAAAAGGTATTCAACTATAAAACCATTTACCCTTTTACATCATCATGCTATCTCACAATCTGTTTAGTTCAACCTATATAAATCTTAGTTTATCCCAGGTTTCTTTAAGTTGGGTTATCTTATACTTCTGAATCTAGTCCTTAAATGTAACTAAGAGATCAATCCTTTATAGTGGTTCACAAAGAGCTTATGATTAACCAAAGCATATCTCCCAATTTCTTCAAAACCAGTGTGTAGTTAGGAATCTTTGTTGTGCACTAGGTTGTAGCACCCTGAGTTTCCACGATACGCCTCTCTTTCAATAATGCAATAGCTTGCATTGTACGCAAGTTCGAGTTCTAACACACCGCGACTAATCAAAGTAGCCGTTAAGAATAGTAATACCCACTTTTTAAAATTATAGAAATTTTATATTTCAAAATGGACTTCATTTTTGTATTCATAATATCGAAATTATCCTAAGTTGAATTTTTTGTAATTTTCTGAGAACTTCCAATTTTTTATGAATAGTGAAAAATACTTAAAAAAACTTTTTTAATAAAAATAATTTATAGTAATAAATTATTATATTGAGTGGTTTTAAAGTATAATTAGAATATATTTTTACCATTTTATTCAATGGTGGTCATTATAATTAATTTCACTTTGAAATTGTACACAAACAATTGTCAATCTTTTGATATATATTGTTTCTTTAAAACACGCTATTTGTTGTGACAACGGGAATTAATTATAAAATTAATTAATACAACTTATATGTTTGGAATTTTGTAAAATAGACATCATTTTTTAATTCGGAATATCAATTATAGCTTAGGGTGAAATTTTGGCATTGTTCTGAAAAACTTCAATTTTTGATGAATAGTGAAACCACTAAGTGGTAGTTAAAAAACTGATTTTTTGTTTAAATGAAACTTTACCGCTTATATGAATTGAATTTCAAAAATACGACATACATGGTTGTCATTAGGATGTAAAATGTGGTTCAATGGGATTAAAATAATTGTTTTGGTGAATAGTAACTTTTAAGTTTTATTAATCGCGATTAAAGGTAATTAGTATAATTTAAGGTAAAGATAATGTTATAATAATATGAAATGACCTTGACACATGTCCTAACCCTATTGTATGAGTCATGGCCGACCAAGACAATCCATGGGTAAACTTGGGGACCCCATGGAGCCACTTTGGTAGGAAAATGACATTAAAAACTTTTTATTTAAGGTTAAAATAAAAATGTCACAAACATGAGTTGTTTTACTAACACAATTTTTAAATGGGGTTATACAAGTCATATTTTTTACTATAAATATTAATTAGAAAGCTAAAAATATTTCCTACATAATTATATTTTTTTATAATTTTTAGACATTAAATAAATTTAATATTTTATGACACCATGATGATGTAGCAATTACCTCATTAATTAACGATTTAAATAAAATGAAAAGATAATGTAAAATCTAAGGCTTACACTTGTAAAAAACCTATTGGATGACTATATTTCGAACCCTTATCACCTTAGCCTCGAAATATAGCATTTTGGGACCTTTAAAATCTGAAAAGCATTTCATAATAATGTAACATTTCAATCTTTCCAAGAGTGCCCCTTCTCTCCTCTTATAAAAGGCCCCCACCACTACCACCTTATTCACATATTCAAAGTCTTTTGGCTCGGCAAAACCCTTCCCAAATACTATATAAAATTCCCTATATTACTCCTAGAAGCCTAAATTTGGGCATAATTCTTCCCAAGGAAGCCTTTGGCTCAAATCAAAAAAGAGTTACCCGATTTTAAGGTAATGTCTTCTCTTATGTTATTTTGTTTTATTTTGCTTCTTCAACCCCCTAAACTCTTGTTATTAATTTCTTTTGTAACAAAAAAATTATCCTAAATATACTAGGATGTTTTTATAAGAATGATTCTAGCTACACTTACACACACCTACATCTAATGGTTAAAGAACATACTGTTTCTGTGGATGTCGAATTTCTGCCTCACGAAACGATGATTGTTCAACACTCATATAACACCTTCAAAGGTGGACATTAAGATGTCACTATATTTATATATGATATATAATATGTCTATGTTTTACTTAAGCTTCTGTATTTTTCATTTATGGCATACCTTTATGGTTTCCATTATGGGTAAACGCGATATCTTCATTTTAGGAAGTGCGGACTACCGCCCCCTCAAAGTGATTTGAATCGTTAATGCCATATGTGGGATGTATAGAGGATGGAGTAAATGGTATTATACATTATATTATACTGGAATTATATTATACATTTATATAATTATAACTTCATTCCATTAAATACGAAATAGAAATGAAAGTAGCATTCATGCGTACGTACGGCTTACCGTCTCCATGAACGGTGCATTTCATTTCTTACCTATAAATGTTATGTAATATTATAAATGAATGTATATACTAGATATATATGATGTATATGATATCTACATAATGAATATAATTATGTATATAATGGATATTTTACCACATGAACAAAGTGTAATTATAAGAAGTTTATTTTTGACTCAAGTACCTAAGATCGACAAAACGACCGTTATTAACTTAAATAATTACATAATGTTCATAACATGGTAATAAGTGATATAAAAGGAATAATGAACTTGAAAAAGGTTCTTAAGCAGGTAGAGATTAACTCTAGTTTATTATTCAGGAGGTTAAAGAGTGGTCGAGTCAATTCAGACACGAGGTAAGGGAACTTCTTAACCCAATTTCCATTCTTTGGGTTAATCTCCTACTTTAAAATTATGTCATTATATTATTATGTCCTATCTTGTATTTATACTTTCTTTATGTATACCTATAGTGAATACAAATAATAGATCTATTTTATTTTAAAAAATGATCTTTGTAAGGGACTTCGTCTCAATCTCCTTTCATTGAGGCATATTTGGTTTTATACACAACTTTCCTTTATACGGTGTATAAAGCCCTTTGACTTTTAATTTTATTCAAAAGGAATCTTTTTATACGAAGCGTTTTTACTAAATGACAAAAGGAATGTTTTTTCTTACGTATGCGGTGACAACAACTTCTCCACCACCGTGACTATTATTTGAGTTTCGGCTTCCTCTACAAGCCTTAACTTTTTTTTTAAAATGAAAAATAAATATCAAGTTTTAATTTTCTTTTATTTTGGTATTGAAAATGGTTTTGAAAGTGTTTTTATTATATCAATGTGTTGTATTGATATTTTATGATTGAAATGTGGAAATTTTATGTTTCCTTTATGCATATTTTATATGATATGATTATGTTATGGTTTATGATATGTTTAAACCTGTTCATATGAGGAATACATTGGACTTAATAAGTGATGGGTGGAGCCCGCTATAGCTCCTCGATGCATCGGTAGGTCTAATGAGACAAACTAGTGTCTTGGCACGAGGCCTTGACAAAATATTATTTGTAGTCTTGGTACGAGGCCTTGGCTACGTGGTTATGATAGTCTGGCATTATGCATTCCATCATTATGAAAGTGGTTATTGATATTGCATCTGATTATTTGACCAGTAGAATATCCATGTGAATAAGTGAATGGCATTATCTCATTTTACTTTTTCCATATTATGTTGAAGTTCAAGTTTAAAAGGCTTTTGTTTTAGTTATACATTGCCTTAAATTTTTATGTTTATTTATGAAAGCTTCCGCTATATTGTTATCCTTACTGAGCATCTGAGCTCACCCCTTCCAATGTTTTGATTTTTTCCAGGATGTGAAGAAGTATATTATAAATGACCTGCAGGTATAGTATGAGGGGATATGAAGACAATATGTTGTCGTAGTTTTGTTTTACTTTTTGATGTAAAGTAAGACTTATGAATGTATCTAGTGTTTCCAAGGCTACTAAACTAATCGGTCTTTCGAGACTTGATCTTTTGTGATCATGCCAATGTTACGCAATAATGCACCGACTCTGGGTAACTGGGGTCAGGGCGTTACATAGGTGATGATCAATTTAATACCCAATATTCCCTTTTTTGGGTTGTTACCCCTAGGTATATATATGAATGCTGAAAACATATCCTATACCCAAGGTTTAGAACCATGGGTATAGCCCATAAAACCGTGGGTATAGGCTTTACCCATGGTTTTATGAATCATGTCTGATAGATCCATCGATATATAGTTATAATCACAGTTTATATAGCAACTGTGGGCATTGCCTAGGATATTTTATCATTCAAACAATTTTTGTTAAACCATTGGTATATATCTACACCCACTATTAGAATAACCGTATGTATAGCTTTTCCCATTAGAAACCTATACCCATGATTCATTAAACCATAGGTATAAGTACCTATCCCCATTTCAAATCAAAATCCCTTCTAGACTATCTCGAACCTATAAATAAATGACAAACCATAATACACATTCAATGAAATATATATTGTATATTTAACATTCAACCAACTGCTTATAATAATTTTCAAACCATTAACAATAATATAACATACATATAAATCCATACAACCAATCAATTAAAGTCATTAAACAACATCCACATGTATCTTTAATGCTAACTCAAAAATTGAGGGGATTAATACCTCCCCCATCACCAACATTTTCATCCTCATAACCATAAGAAACATCTTCATCACCAACAATATCATCTAGATCACTAGCAAAATCATAATAATCTTCATCATCATCATCACCACCACCACCACCACTGCCACCATCAGATCGAACGCTACTAGGACCCTCATTGAAATTACTCGAGGTGTCATATAAAGAGCAGATTGATTCCATACATGAATCAAAATTATTAGCATCCTATGATTTAAGTGATGGACTTATAACTGACATAGTTTTTAGGAAGTGTTTGGTGATTAGTTTACTTATTTCACCCTCCTCTAAATCTAGTTTTTTGGCCTCAAATGCTTCTACATGACCATTTTGTAGCTCTATGGTCTAATATGTTTGAGAGTCTCCCAATGAAGGCCAATACATAGTGAGTACAATGTTTTCTCGGCCTAAAATTAGATTCTCCCATAGTGATCCTCATATAAAACCTGACTCAAATGATCATTTGGAACGAATTTTTCATATTATTTCTCATCAAGGGACTCAAGGGAACAATGTTGAAAATATAAATATGATATTTAATTATGAATTACATATAAATATTCTAAATATCAATAAAAAAATACAATATTTTCTTGTTTTTGTGGATTTATTGCACTTCCATCATTTTTCTTTCTACTCGAGAAAAATAATTTTGGTCAGTTCACACAAGCTTTGATACCCAATGCTGATTACTATAAATGAAATGGATTAGTATTATACTAAATTATTGAATAATATTAAAGTGATAAACCTATAATGAATTAAAATTGTAGCTGTTGAAGAAATCCATAAAATGAGTAAGCATCTAAATATGCATTTAATTAGAAATTTTATACTTGTGGCATAACATAAATAATACATAATAATTAGCATTCTAAAAATGGTTATGATATGGATTCATCTTGTATGTTCATTTTAGTCCAAATCTATTTGTGTTATGTTATTTGGTTATTCAGTCACTTGGTAATTTTGATCATTTATTCATTAAGTTCATTTATAGGTTTGGTTGTTTGGAAAATTTGGCCAATTAGGTGATTTTATCCAATTAGGAAAATTAGGATATTTAGTCCATTTAGGACATTTAGTACAATTAGTCCATTTAGAACAATTATTCCATTTTGGACAATTTAGATTAGGCCATTTATTTGGCCAATTTAGGCCAATTATTCCATTTTGGCCATTTAGGCAAATTCATGCCAATCCATGCCAATTAGGCCAATTCAGGCCATTTAGACCAATTGGGCCATTTATGAAAATTAGTATAATTCTTAAATTAATTATAATTAGGTCATTTAGTCTATTTAGGCCAACTAGGCCAATTAGGTCATTTTGGCCAGTTAGGCCATTAGACTAATTATCCCATTTATTCCTTTTAGGGTTTTTAGGCCATTTAGTCCATTTAGGCCATTATGCCATTAGGTTGTTAGGATATTATTCCATTAGTACATTAGGACATTAGTCCAATTGTACATTAGGCCATTAGTCCATTAGGACAATTGGACCTTAGGACATTAGGCCATTATGCCAATTGGCCCTTAGGCCATTAGGCCATTATGTTATTGTCAATTGGCCAATTAGGCCATTAGAAAGATTATGCCAATTGGTCATTAGGATATTAGGCTATTAGGACAATTTTAAAATTTGGAAAATAATCCAATTGGGCATTAGTCCATTAGGCTATTAGTCCATTGGGCCATTAGGCCAATTGGCCAGTTAGGCCATTAGGTCAATTGGCCTTTTGGCCATTAGTCCATTAGGCCATTAGGCAATTAGGCCATTAAGTCTTTTGTTAATTATTCCATTAGTCCCATATAACATTAGTCCATTTTTCCAATAGAACAATTATCCATTAGTCCATTAGACCATTAGACCAATTGAACAATTAGGTTATTAAGCCTATTGGACATTAGAAAAATTGTCTATTAGGACATTATCCCATTAGACCATCTGGCTAATTGGCTATTTGGTGATTAGAAAATTAGGCCATCAGGACAATTGGCCAATTAGGCCATCTGGCCATTAATCCAATTGGTCAATTAGACCATTAGGAAATTAGTCCAGTTGGTCAATTTTTCCATTAGGACAATTGAACAATTGGCCATTATGCCATTAGTATAATTAGCCAATTGGACATTAGGACATTATACTATTAGGCCATTATCCCCTAGACATGTACCTAGGGTTTTTTTCTAATGTTATATAATCATAATTTCAAAAAATAACATGACCTAACTCTGATACCAACTATAGTGACCGAAGCCTTAAACATACTTTATTTCATGATTTATAACATACTTTACTAATATTTCAAACCAAGTATCTAGATTTATATTGTCTTTGGAATATTAGATTCATAAGTACATCATATTAAACATAAAAACAATATCTTTATTTAAAACTACACATAGATCTCTTAACACCCATATATCATCATAAGAATCATAGGACACCCTAAGGAAAATACATAAGGAAAAGGATGAGCTATAAATCTCAATAAGGGAATAAACGTGGTAATAAATAATAACATGAGATTCAAGAGGAAAAACTTGATATCATAAATATAATGATCATAATATTTAAAAAATATCTTAAGTAAATTAAAGCATAAGATCATGGAATCATGGAATAGGTGAAAACAAAAAAAATATGAGACTTCATTAACAAAAGTCAAGGGTCTAACCCAAGACTATCATCACATAGGGAATAAAGTCCCATGGTGGATTATGTTCACTCCTTAATTCCTTACATATCATATAATGAGATATAAATATTTACCAAATTAATTATATTACTATATAATTCTTGGCTCACCCATCACATAGTATGCTTAGGATAACCGCCTGTACTCCATACATAGTGGTCAAAGTCCCATAAGAGATTTGGTTCACTCCCTAATCCCATACATAATATCTCATGAGATTTTAATCATTAAAAATGCATTGGAGGGATATATAATTTTAGGCCCATGCATCACATAATGAAAATCATAAATATTTACACCACATGAGGAAAATAAACCATACATAAACCATAATCATGATCAAACCCATGAAAAGGAAGTGGGTTTTACAATTTCGATTCAAGGTATAACTAAAATATAAATCATAAAGATTCCAAAAAGAAGAAGTAATTAAATAATTTTTATGTTTCATAGTGTAAAAATGGAAATAGGTCTTGAAAATGGAGTTATAATGTATAAAATTCATCTGAATGATTTATGATAAGAGAAAATAAAAATGAACCACTTGGGTGATGCTTTGTAAAATAATTAAGGATATTTTTATAGAAGGAAAGGTATTATTGTTTTTCATAAAACAAGAATTGAACCAAGAGGTCACTATATAAATTAATTAGGGTTTTTAGAAGACACTAGTGTTTAAAAAACATTTTATGGGGGTGATACTTCATATGATACAAGAAATAAGAATGTTCCATTAAATCAAGATTACTTAAAATAAATAATTTTTAAGGGAACTGAAAACATGTATATCCACAACAATGAAAATGATATTTAACTAGGTATATATGTAAGATAAATATATAAAAAAATATAAGAAGTTCATGAGAATAATATTTCACAATAATTGAGAAATAGAAAGAAAACATTTAACCAACAAGTAAAAAGGGTGGTATGAAAGATACCTTTTTATGTTTAAAAACACATTTGTTAAAATACCACATCATAAAATAAAATAATTAATGTTTATTTTGAAAATATTAAAAGCTAAATATTATTTATATATGAGTTAACACTTAGTTAGGTTTCAAATTAAAAATTATAGCTTTGATGGGAAGAGAAATTATGGATAAGGATGTGAGGCCATCTTTTAAATGGATGAGAATTATTCTTAACACAGTTTCATTTTCAAAAAGTATTAGAACTGACTAGTAAAGAATAATTCAATAAAAAGTGATCTAAAAAGTTATAAATAGGTTATTATATATAAAATGGAATAAAAAACTATAGGAGAAACATTATAACTAATGAAATTTTATTGAGTTATGAAGGGCCCTTACATTTTAGGGAATACATCAGTCATATCCCACAACATAGAAGAGTATGAATGTAAGTTATGTTCCCAAGTTAAATAATTATTTATGATATTATAAGTAATGGGTGAAGTAGTTACACCATAAAAATAAATATTGGTGTTGAATATTAATTCATTCATTAATGAAGGGTGATTGAGATGGAACACTTACCTTATGTCCGAAAGCGCTATGTACTTTCATGTAACTTCCTCTCCCATAGAAGTTCTCCCTTGGGAAACTCCATAAGAATCCTTAGCTTGATCTTCTGGTGAGAATAAGGATTTGAATGTGTTTAGAGGGTGTTTAAGTGAGAATAGGGAAGAGTTTTGGTTAATACAAGGCTTTATAATAGGTATAGAAATGGGGATAATGTGGTCTCTTTTTATAAGTTACAAAAATGTAACTTTTTTAAATATTCATTAATTCTCAATATTTCCACTCCATTATTAAAAAAAAATAGGATAATAATGAAGTGTAGAAAGATATAATTCTAATAATTCCAATAACATTAAATATAAAATATTTTTTCCACACATTTTAATGAATTTCACTACATTAAACTACTTTTACCCTAATTTACAGTTACCACAATAACCCCACTTTCACCCTTGGAAACTAATTTTATTGGGAAAAAATAAAAAATAAAATATTTTCTAATATTAATACAATGAGTTAAAATATTTATATCACTTTATGAAATAAAATTTCTATGAGTTATAGAAAATAATTTTAGTATTAGTGCACATAACGCGTAAAAATCATTTCTCAGAGAAAGACCATTTTCAGCTTGAAATTTAAGTGTGGGATAAGATTATAAATGTTTTTTATTTAAAAAAAATAAATTGGTTTATTATAAAAAAATAAATATTATGTGGATTTAAAATAAATCCAAAACCTAATTTACCAAAATAGTTTGTAATTAAATGAAAAGACCAACAACTGTTTTTTATTATAATTAAAATATTACTTTTGTTTTGTAAGGTTAAACATATGTTTTATAAATTTAAAATAATATATTTAAAATTAATAAAATTATTTTTTATATACATAATTTATAAATTAAAATGATTTATAAAATTATATTTCTCACTTATATACTAATAAAATAATAAAACTCACTCTTGAGAAAAATGTATTTCTTTAATATTCATCAAGAAATAAAATATTTTAAAAAAACCCAAAATTATTACTAAGTTAATTTTTACGTGATTTGTATAAAAATGGAATTAATTTTTTTATATTAAACTTATATAAGTGATAAAAATTAATTTTAAAATTTTACATGTATAAGGTTTTATTTAAAAAAAATATTTTAAGTTATCAAATATCAAATATGGGTTTGAAAATTAAAATCAAAATATATAAAATTATAAAGTCACTTATATAATAAATATTTGGTCTTATAAAAAGGTTTAATGAGTTTATAATTCATACTTATACACTAAAAATGTCATAAAATTCATTTGATTTATAAAAATAGCATTTTTTTTACTATTTTCTTAAAAATAAATATTTTTTAAAAAAATCTAAAATTTTTGTCTTAAAATGATATTTAAATTCTAAATATAGAAAAGATTTTTATTTTTTAAAAATAAATTTCTAGAATTTTATATTTTAACTTCTATTTAAAATTAATGAGAAACAATTTTTTTAAGAAAATAACTTTTTAAAATTCTAGTTATCATTCTCAATTTCTATAAAATAGTAATAAAGCTAGAATTTATAAATAAATATTATATTTTAAAGTCATAATTTAATAATATAATTTTTTTTCTTTAATAAAAATAATAATGCATAAAAATATGGATTATTAAATACAATAAAGAATTAATTATATTTTAAAAAATAACCTTTATATATATTAATATATTTTGTAATTTAGTTTCTTATATTTGTACTTACTAATTCAACAACTAGGTTTTAACAGTATAAACATATCGCAATTTGGTTTTAGTTCGGTGTTGTGTGTAAAGAAAGCTATCCAACATATTTTACATAATTAGAGGAAAACATATATTAAAATCTCAAGTCATTACACATATGTTATACATGGAAGTCTTTTGATTTTCTGATAAAGTCTTATAGATTAAGAGTTAAAAAATTTTCCATCATCATCTCAACTATTCTATATTTTTCAAACTAAGCTTAGAATATTCTAAATTGACTAAAGACCAACTTCAAACATCTTAAAACAATTAGGTAATTTATTATACTTTCCTAAACCACTTTATCACCATTCTCAAAGACCTACAAGATATTTAAAACTCTATTTAGAGTATTTATATTAAACATTTCCTCCTTAATATTCCACCTTACAACTCATCCAACTTTAACCTTCATATATTCATTCTTTTACACTAAATAAAACAAAATTCAAGCTTATAAACATAGATATGGTAGCTCCACACCTCATCAATTCAATCACTTTATTTGATCCATCATTTAACTCCTTCAAGCGCAACTTTATATGTTATCTAATAAACAATAAGTATAATCTCCTCTAAAATATTGTTGAAAATACTATAATATTCAGAAGTTTTTATGAATATTAAGAAAAAAATCCATCAATTATCTGATGTTAAGGGATACTTCTTGAACCAGTCCAACCAGATGTTACAAGTTGAAGAAAATCAACCATAACTTGTCCTTTGATATTTATGATAGAAGAATCTAAACATCTCTTCCATAATTCTCTAGAACATATTGATAGTTTCACATCATAACAACACACTCCTTCATTCAAAACAAATATAATCTACTAGTGGGATCTTTGAGTGGCTAATCCTAGGAAGAGAATTAAAGAGAGAAAATTAATATTTCCCAACTAAGTCTACCTAACTTTTAAGAAAAGACCCAAAATAGCCTGGTCTAGAACTCAACACCCAAAAACATACATTATACCACCCCTAGGTAAAACAGCCCATTACATACATAACTGCAATATTTTATTTTACATCCGAGCCTCTATCTAAAAGTTACTATAGCTCGCATATATGGAATAAATATTTATTTAATAAATAAATATTAAATATTCTTCAAAACTTGACTAGCACAAAATTCCACTAAAACTCAGCTCAGGGGTAAAAAAAATATATTGAGAGAAGAAAAAGGCTCATAATATTTTTCATAGATAATTCATAAGCATAAATTTACTATGTCACCCCTTTAAGGGACCCATGATATCAAAACCCAAAAATGAGTTAAGTCTCACTTGAGGAAAAATTCAGTTCGCTGCTGGTACTTAATAGTGAACTGGCTAGATATCATTAATTCAACATGTTTTGATGAGATATTTAAAAGAAATCCAAATGAAGAATATCTCATCACCTTAAATAGGATATTAAGGCATTTATAGGTTGTTCTTAATAATGACTTGGTATTTAATTTTAGAAAAGGATAAGATTTAATGGCATATTTGGGTTCATATTTTGTTGTGAATTGAAAATACCCAATTGGAGGTGTGTTTTTAATAGAAACAAATGTATTTGTTGGATTATTGATAATTACTAATTTTATGTAATTTTTTATTTAAATATATAAAATTTATAATTTTTTTATATTCAAAATTAATTTATCAACTTAATAAATAATTATTAAGTCAAAAAATTAATTTTTCTAATTTATGTTTTTTTATTAATTTTATGAACTATTATTTTTAAATTGTTTACTTTATTTATTTTTCATTTATTTATTTTATCTTAGGTATATTTAATAATTATATTTTTTTATGTTTATGAAGTAAATGAATAAATGTTTTTCAATTAAATTCAGTAAAAAATAAAAAAATATTTTATTTTTAATGAAACATTTTCAATAAATATTCTTCTTAATAATTTTTTTTGATTTTTATAAAAAATAAATAAAGTAATTCCAATAAAAAATTTAAAATAATAATAATAATAATAATAATAATAATTTATATTAGATATTTGGGATACAATTGAAAACAAACACACACCCACACACACCAAGTGGTACGATAACCCAGTACAAAGCCCCCCAAGGGATATACCAGAATTATCATCCCATATACGATATATATATATATATATATCCCAAAGGCCATGGTTGACTTTTTATTAGACTAAAATTCATGTGAATGTTGGTTCCCACACACGATTCTCCCTACATTATCAGTCCCCTAAAGCATTCCTTTGGCACATGACTTGACGACCGACCACCGCAAGACATGACCATCAACAAAATATGTTTCCACTAATCCCTCTTCATCATGAGATCCTCCCTTCACATAACACCTCACATTAACACAATCCCCTTCGACCCAACTTCTCTTGAAATGATACAAGTATCCTCACATAATCATAATAATATATATATATTATTTAGGGCGCGTAAAAAGAAAATATAAAATACAAACCCACTTAAGGACCAACTAGGTCAGATCATAGCCCCCCCTAAGATGTTGATAATCTCCTAGGATGGCCTAATACATTACATGATACAAAGACCCACTTAAAGTGGAATTGTAAATGCCCATTTTTTAATGGACCATAAGGGTATATAATTGGAATGACCTAGTTGGTCATCCATTTTTTTGTTATCCCAATGCCTAATTTCTTATATTCAATTCCCCCAAAAATCCAATGGGCATGCCCCATCCATCTGTACCCCTATTCCCCCACATCAAAGACCCATATAGCTGACACTTCCTAACCTACATCAATGTAGAACTTCCCGCATCAACCATTATATGAATAGGTATTGTTTCAAAACATTAACTAACTACCATGAGATTGCTCACCCAAAATTCATTAACTAATCCATTTCTCAGCTTGCACATCCCAGCCTGTTACCATTAAATCTCTAAATGGACTAGATAAATCCTCTAAATTGGAGTCAGATGAGATTTGAAGCTTGGATGAAATACATTATAATGTGGTACCTTACTACTAGATCAGGGCCCCAGTTGAAACAAAAATACAAACAAAAACAAATAATGATGATGATGATAATGATGATGATGATGATCACCATGATGATGATGATCACCATGATGATTATGGTCATAATGATGATGATGGTCATGATGATGATGATGATGATCTGAAACGGGCTGAAACCATAAGCTTTGGATGAGAAAACCTAGATTTCCTTTATTTAAATAATGGAAAATAATACAAGGTAAGAGGGAATGTGAAAATAGTTAAAAAATCACTTCCATAAAAGTATTAACAAGTAAAAGATCCCAAAAAAATGATAAGATAAAACAATAAATCCTTACCAAGAGCAAGAAAAAATTATTAGTCTCTACTTCCAAAATTTTCAAGTGTTCCTTGAACCATCTAATAATAACTGACCCCCCATGATTTATCATCCTCAAAAGTTGAAAGAGATAAAGAAAAAAACTGGTTGTGTATCTTTTTCCTAAGATCATGACCACATATATTAAAAGTTGAATTGCATAAAGTTGGTGGTGGTAATGGCATACCATAGTACCCATGGATTTTAAACCTGAACAACTCAACCAGCCCTAGGTTATAGCTCATCTACCCCATTGTCATAAAAAAAACTTCTAGAATTGTATGTGGTATGTGAAAAATTCCCTAAAGCTGGATTCAAATAAGAGTTCCTAGATTTTTCCACTAATTCATTAATAGGATTATGATAACTGCTTGTATTAATAGATTCCTAATGCAAAAAAATATTTACAATATAAATATCATGTTCCCCATCATCCTCATTATTGTATATAGTGCCAATATTCCTTCAAGAATCATTGCATCTTGGACTGGTCTCCTATTTAAAATGAATGGATCTAGAACCTTTATGCTATACTTAGAAAATTTCCTCACCCAAATCTTTCATCATCCAAAAATTATACATGTTATACTTCACTAGTTTGATGTAATAAACATGTCTCGAGGAGGAGTATTTTTCCTTTTTTGGTCAACATTACATAGTCTTAGAGGAATTAACTCTTTGAGCTTGGTGCTACTCTATTGATATGATCACTGGATCAGATGCATTTTTTTAGATCCATAGCATGATCCTATACAGTTGGGGAAATCATCATTTCGACACATTTTTGTTTCAAATGGTGTGTTCATAAGATCATTTCCCCACACATAGAAACTTATTTCTATTTCATCCAAATTGGAAAGGCCCACACAGAGTTATTCCCTTTCTCTCTATCTAATATATTATTAACCAACATCTTTAAAAATCTTATTTGAGATAATATGTTTATCTAAAGAGAACTTCCTCTAAATCTTATTAGTAAATACTTCAGAGGAATGAGAATTTAAACTAGTAACTTACATAATATATTTAATGAGATCCCTCACATGGGTCTCATCATAAAAAATTATTCCATCACATCCACTAGAAGAATTATTACTTTGAAATTTTGAGTGATCCCCAACTATAGAATCATCTTCCATTATAGGAATTGTCTCATACTATTAGCCAGTCATGGATGAGGCTTATCAAATATCAGATATTGAAAAGGTATTAAAATTTACAATAGTGATATGATCAGAGCTGGAAGATTTTACGCTCCCCTTGGACCATAATTTTTTATTCTTGAGAAGTTCTGATGATAATAAATTTACCAGAAGTATTTTTTCACTTTTCTTGTGGATAAATGAAAGTACTGGTTAACTTGATCCTTGTAAAAATTAGTATCATATAGATCCAAATCACCTTTAGAATCTATGTCTTTAGTGCCCCTGTTAACATCATGTTGAGAAGATAATTCATTTTCATTTTGAGTGTACTCTGCAACAACATCTCCTATCCTATTGATTGTTAGTTTTATTTATTAAAAAACATGAGTAGGCAAGCCCACTCTCAAGGGTTGAGTAGTTGGGGTATCATCCCTCATTTGGACATCACCTCCAATACCCTGATCTATTTCATCATGTTTTTAAGAGCTACTGATCACTATATAATATTCATTAATAGATCTACCCTCTATGCACCTATCTGCAATGTGGTATTTCATCCCAAAAAAGCTACAAATAGACCCTTTACAAATGTTATCATAGATGTGTCCTATATTATGAAAGACCTTGAAAAAATTATTCACTTAATCATAGTCGATAAGTAAATCAAACCTATACTCATCGTTAGTTAACACCACCATTTTAGTCAATGGAGAGGTGAGATAAACCAATAATAACAGTCATAAAAAATGTTTGTATATTTACTTTTTAGGTTCCTTATCTATATTTATAGGAACTATGATGGTTGAAGTAATATCAAATAAATTTTATGGATACTAGAAGAGCTTGGTTAATCCAATAATTCAAATCCAAATTCTAGTAATTGAAAATTTTAAATTCAAAGGATTAAATGAGGGATACCAGTTATGAATTCTGAAAAATACACGTTTCAAATTTGTAAGGTCATGCCCCCATGATTTAGATTTCATATCCTTAGTTGGAGAGATAATATGGAAGAAATATTTATCTAATTATGTAATCCTCTATCCATAAAATCCATCGATTCCAAGTATATTCTTATTAATCTAAAAATACTTCATTGATTTTTCTAGATTGTAGTGATAAGTGTGAAATAATATGATTGGACCAAAGAATTCCTCAAATTTGAAAAATATCATGAATATTACCCTTCTGAAATCCCTTTTATATGTTTACTAAATTTTTATTCAAGACTAATTAGTCTAGAGGAGTTATAAGAACACTTTATATGTCACAGAATAGATCAATGTTATAAATGTTAGATTAACATGGGGGAAAAACTAAATGTATATAGTGGTTGGGATAACAATATATTTTCTAGATCATATGATATGATTAAAATAATGAATAATGATAAATATCATATCTAGGATATGGTTATATGTGTTAATGTTGATGAAAATCATATTGAGAAAATGAAAATGAAATTTGAAGATGAACTTAATGGCTGCCCAAAATTGTTTCGAAAGTTAAAGATTGGTGAAAAGAATCCATTGTATGATAGTTGTACTAAAAATATATAGTTGGAATATATTTTAAATTTATATAATGTAAAATTTGAAAATGTATGGAGTGACTCCATATTTACTAAATAGTTTTGTCTCTTGAATGATATGCTTCCAGAATATAATGAGCTTCCTCACTGAACATATGATGCTAAAAAAGTGCTACGTTCAATGGGCATGATCTCTAAAAGAATACATTCATGGTTAAATGACTATATAATACTTCTCAAGGACCATGAATCACATAAAAAATTCACAAATTGTGGTGTTTCTTAATACAAGAAAGATGAATCAAGACATTTGAATGTTTTATGGTACTTTCAAAACATTCCACGGTTTATGAGCCTATATGTAAGTGAGTAGACTTCAAGACAATTGACATGGAATGTAGATACAATAAATAAATATTGAAACTTCTTCACCCAAAAGACTCTCCTCAATGAATGAAAATTGATCATGGGTATAATGAATTTGGAAACTATCTGAGAAACCTTCGTCTCATAATATTTATCAATGGAGTGAATCTTTTTGGTTTTTAAAGAAGCACTCAAAATACATGGTCATTTATTTTGGTCAATTATAACTTTCCTCCGTAGTTATGTATTAATTAAAAATAAATTATGTTGTCTCTACTTATATTAGTATTAAAAATTCTGAGTAATGATATTAATTTTTATTTGGCTCCACAGATGAAAGATTTGAAAATAATGTAGAATTCAAGTGTTAAGTTGTATAATGATTACAAAAATAAAGATTTCACAATGAGAGAATTAATGTAAGGAATGATAAATGATTTTAATACATATGTAATTTTTTTGGATATATAATTAATTTAAATCAAGTGTTTCAAATTCTCAAACAAGTTACACACTCAGTTTGGTTTAGGAATTCATCAAAGACTGTGTTTCATGGACATCATAGATTTCAACCTCGGTGATATAAATATTGATCTTAGATGAAATCATTTTAAGGGAGTTAAAAATAATTTATAATAATATATCCACTAATAGGTGATCAATAGTTTGTGAAAGTAAAATATACGGTCACCACTTTTTGAAAAAAATCAGTAAAAAAACCTTACAAAAATTGGTTGAAAAAATAGATCAATTTTTTTAATTACTATACTAGAATTGTTTGTACATCTGGAATTTTCTTGATGAAATTAATATGGGAAAAAATATATGTGATATTTTCATTGTAAAATTTCTAAATGAACTCAAAAAAATATAGTATTTAATTATGTCTAGTTTGGACATGATTGACATGGGGATATTGGAAGAGTTTGTTCCTTTGAAGGGTGAAAGATAGACTTTTCTTCCTCTAGATACTTAGACCCATTTCAGGGAAGAGAGATATGAGTTTATAAAATAGCTGGATGATTCAAAGGTTATATATTTATATTCATAAAATATTAATAATATCTTTTCAATGACTGATTTAAAGTTAAAGGTCCTGAAATCACAAGAATTTCCTATTTTTATGCAAGATCCAATGCTATAGCTTTATATTTTATTTTACCTAAGAGTGTCTATCATACATTAACCAAGATCTATTTTTTTTCAAAAATATATGTAATAATGTAATAAAAAGAATGAAATTTGAAACTATGGAAATTTTAATTTCTATCAAATTGTAATATCCCAATATTTTAAAAGAAAGACTATGTTTGATAGTGTATAAAATATGCAAAATCGAGATTAAATGAACTACGTAATATTATTATTTAAATATTAATGTTATAAACTATACATTTAATTAGAGGGTATGAATAATTTTAATTAAATTATGAAATATATAAAAAACCCAAATCAAAGAAAATTTATGGATTAATTCTTAGAAAATAAGGACTTGATTTTTAGTAATGTCATTTTGTTCATCAAAATATGTTTTCTTCGAAAATGGTTTTATTACTTCTTATGAGAAAATATTATATTTATTTTTTAGAAATTTTAAAAAATATATTTAATAAATTGAACTTAATTTTTTAAATTATGATTTCAATATTATATTAAGGTGAAATTTTGATAATTTTCAGAAAAGTTTGATTTTTCAGTGAATATTGTAAAATACAGTTTTTTATTGAAAACTGTATTTTATGTTAAAGTAAAATTAAATTTTGGATTATTTTTAAAATTTAATTAGTTATTATTGATTTAAAATAATCTAATTATGGGGTTTTAACTGAATTGTATACTTGAATTTAGTATAAAAATATTTTATACTTAATAGAGATTTTTTTTGAAAACTTCTTTTTTGTTATGTTTTTTGCAGTTTAATTTTAAATTAAATTATTTCACTTCTATTTTTTTGAATCAAAAAAAATGGATTTCATATTTATAATCAGTGGTTCCAAAATTTTAAAATATGCCTCTTTTATTTTTTTACATAATGAATAACAACCTTAGTAATTTTTGTTACCATGGTAAAGGGAAAATCAGACAATTAAAGTTAAAAATAATATTTTAAGGACTAAAAAATAACACTACTATTATAAATTTTATTTTATGAGTATGTTTCATTCATAAACATCCAAAAATATACTATATGGATTTTTTTTTCTAATTCTACATGATTTATAACGTTTATATTATTTTATACAAAGAAAATTAAAAAATTTCATTCTTTTTTTATTGTCTATAAATTTTTGAACTAGGGATAAAAAGAAGAAATGTTCATTTCTAAATAAAAATTTCAAATATAAATGATTTTTTTCATTATGTTAAATTATTTTTAATTTTTAGTGAATAAATAATTTCCCTAAATTTCTATGAAACACAAACACAGTTCTTGTACAAGCATTAGAAAAATCAATAAATAATTTTGAAAACACTAAAAACAATATTATTTGAGTGATTTTTTGCATTACAAGATTTTTTTAGATAAAATTACATATTTGAAAGGTTTATATGCATTTTATTCTAATTCTATTATTGTGTTGTAATTTTAATGGTCAAATTAAATGAATAGTTCCAAAATTAACATTAATATTATTTTATAATAAATAATATTTTATTAAATAATTTAAAATTCTTAAAAATATTATATTTAGGTAAGTGAATGGGATATTTTTGGTAAAATCAAACATGATCCATTTATTGGCTGTTTTCCCATTTATAGAATAATAACTCAGTTTTTCATATCTGGTATGGATCCTGTAAATTTTGGTTAAAACCTTGTTGAGGTTGTCTTTTGGATTAAACTAGGAAACCAAAACTTCGAGTGGGTTGTTTTTGTTTTTGGAAGGATGATGACTGT
Source organism: Viscum album (assembly GCA_963277665.1). NCBI lineage: Eukaryota > Viridiplantae > Streptophyta > Magnoliopsida > Santalales > Viscaceae > Viscum > Viscum album. The sequence goes on along the minus strand of OY728140.1, from coordinate 87,122,355 downwards.
AGCAGTAATATAACCTAGATTTAGGCCAAATACATGATATCTATTTAAATACACGATGTGTATTAAATACATGACATGTATTGGTCTGGCCAGACCATTTTCATGGTGTGTATTGGATTTTCCCTGGAGAGAAAAACCTGAAAAATACATAGCCTGTAAAGTTTTCATACTATGTAAATTCCATGGGTATATTTTTTAAAGGATGAAGGGACTCTTATTTTGAAAGAATCCCCTCCTCTTTCTCTAGTAGGGATCCACCGCAACAGCTCCTCTAACCTAAATCTTGGATTTGATCTTGTCTCTCTATCTGGACTCCACTTTGAGTGTCATCTATTGTGTTGGATATCCACTAGTAAGAAATTTATTCTTTTAGATCCTTTAACCATTTTCTTTCTTTCAATAGAGTTATTTTGGTGAGAGCTCATATGGCCTATTTTTAGGGTGTTTGTCTATTTTTCTATTCCCTTCTGATCTTGACCAAACTAAAGTCTAATACTGGAGGAGTGTTACCCTACATGCCTAAGGTAGGTGGTGTAGTAATTTTCCATCAATTATGGTTAATTTATATTATGCGTTCTGATTCTGTACACTAATTCTTCTATGAATTACCTTATAAATACACTTAAACCTCATTTAAATTGATTTCCTTAATAGATATGACCTTGTGTCCCCTTATTCATGTTGGGATAGGTCCCCGTAGACTATTTCCACCCATTGAGGTGTGAAAAAGGAACTTCCCCATGGTATTATAATTTCTCAATTGACCCAACCATCCTTTACGGGGTTTGGATTTAATCCCAAATGAAATAAATAGAATGAATTAATTAGAAAGTGAGTGGGATGACCACATCACGTGATTTTACAAAAACAATGGTTGCAACCTTATTTAATTGGAAAGTTAATAAATTATAAAGCCTATTTAACTGATTATAATTATGATACTCAGGCATGGAATCCCTTATAATTGTGATACTTTAGCATGGTTTCCCTTATAATTGTGATACTTAGGCTTGGAGTCCCTTATACTTATGATACTCAATAGTGATGCCCCTTGTACTTGTGATACTCGGGCATGGTGTCCCTTATACTTGTGATACTAGGGAATGATATCCCTTATACATGGGATCCTCAGGTATGGAATCCCTCATACTTGTGAGACCCAGGCATGGAATCTATTATACCTATGATACTCAGGCATGGAATCCCTTATACATGTGATACTTGATCATGGCATCCCTTATACCTATGATAATCAGGCATGGAGTCCCCTACTACTTTATAAGACTCTAGTGACTAGATATGGACATTTAAGTTGTGCCTTAGGTCTTGGATAACACTACATATATATGTATATGGATATAAACATCACTATATATATAGCACATATAAATACATACATGTATATTCTATCATATGTATATGCTCATGGTGATATCAGTTCATAGGTTTTCCCAACATGGGCTAAAGTAGTTAGTGTTAGCCTAATGTCCTTCAAAAATTAGATTTGACCCTTTATAGTTTTATTACCACTTTACCATTAATATATTTTCACATTACTCATATTATATGCACTAATTGGATATTTCTAGACATCGTTGGTGGTGGCATATGAAGTATATATCACACATTGTTTGGGCCACCATTTAGTACCTGGACAAACTTCATGGATGTAGGTAGGTACATGGGAAATAACCCGATTATTGATTCTTGATTTTATTATAGCATGGGAGTGGGGGAGCATAGGACCGAGATATGTCTCATGATACTATGTGGAGATATCATTTTTTTTCATTTTTGGTTCTCTAGATATAACTCTATGTATGTGTTCCATCTTCCATGTTTGCCTATTCTTTTTTGATTAGTGACATGAAATTACATCATTTTGTATATGGTATTGGATACTGTTATTAATAACTGTTTAGTTTATCCATATGATTTACATTCTTCTATTAGTTGAAAGTATTATTCAACTATCTATTCATTTATTTCACCTCTTTTATACTCTAATCATGAGGGTATAGTCTCTCAACTATACCACCATAGAACCTCGCTACTAGTCAGCTGCCTATGGCATATGTAGAGGCACTCTTGAGGCTATGTGACCAACATACTTAGGGAACTACTTAATGGATTCTATATTGGGATATTACAAATTAGTATTAGGGGTTTCTTTTATTTGAATTATTACATTGTGATGGTAGAAAGGAGACAAGGAGGATTCAGAATTTGGTAATAATACTGTGCTTGGGAGCATCTAACCCCTGTATAGAGTTAATCCAAATTACCAGTGATGGGAATTTCTGTTTTGAATTTTTCTTATTATAGTTGATATTATTTAACCATTGGGTGACACACATGATGTGTGATGGTTATTATTATGATTGAGGATTCCATTTTACCCTTGGCCCAGTATAGAAAGGGAGTTTTGAATCATGAATTATAGTAGGAATTTATAGTTCACATGTCATGAATTATGTCATTCCATAGACACTACTAAAAAAGAGGCCTTTAACATCACTAGAATATGCCTTCATCAGTGCTAACAAAGTTCTAAGTACCACAACGTGGTTAAAGGGCATAAGTTTTTATCAGTGATAGAAAAGTGATGATAATGTTGTGCTTTATTAGTTATAAATAAAGCACTGATAAATTACCCTTTTATTATAACATTTATAAGTACCGATAAAAGATAAAATTTATCAGCATATTTATTTAGCACTGATAAAGGTCCCTTTATCGGTGCATTTAGTAGCAATGATAATGGGTAATACTCCAATGCGATATTACATCACACTGTAACACTAGAAATAGGGTATACTAGAATATACTATAACAACAAAATGTATCACCCAAAATAACAATATAAATTAGCAAAATCATATAAAAATATAGAATTTACATGAAAGAAAAATTCCAACACAAATATAAGAAAAAAATAATATAGAGAAAAAGAATGCACCTATATAAAAGAAAAAACCACCTTGCTTGAGAAAAATATCGCACCTATATAAGAAATAAATTTTTATGTTAATAGTAATATAAATAAATAAATTAAATATAAAGTGTTAATTTTAAACTAAAATTTGAGTCATACTAGGAACATTGTGTATCAAATTGTGTTGTGATTGATTTTTTCACATCACATTCCACTTATTTTTCATATTAAATAATTATATCTGTGAAAATCAACTAAATAAGTATATGGTAAAAATTATAACAAAATTAATTAAGTAATAGAAAATAAAATGATGAGACAAAAAATCTTGGCTCATTTTCTCAGTTTTGGTGATGTGATGTGCATTTTAAACTAAAATGAAACATATATATTGAAAAGAAACACTTAGAATCATATCGGTCACACCATGCCTCATAATTAGGTTTAAATTATTCCTACACATCCTAAATGACTTATAGATCATTTGAAAAATGTATAAAAATATTTTGAATGTGTTTCCTCAATTTTGAGTATTCCACTTGTGTTTTTACTAAAATTTCATTTTAAACAAGAAACACGAAATTTGAGTCATATAGGTCATATTGTGTGTGGGTTTGATGTGATACTGATTCGTACATGTCAAAAATGAATTATTTTTTTTGTTAAATTATCAAGACAACCCAATCATGTTTTCTCAGTTTTTAGTGAGTGTTATTTTTTCTGTATTAAAATGTTAATTTTAAACTGATAACAGATACATTGAGTCATACCAGACACATAGTCTATCATATTGAGGTGAAACTAATTCCAACATGTCACAAATGACTTATGAATGATTTTACTAAAGTAAAAAAACAATCTAAATGTGTTTTCTCGTTTTTCAGTATATTAGTTGTCTTTTTTACTAAAATTAATGTCAAATTTAAATAAAAAGACACACTTAGAGTCATACCAGTCACACCATACATAGGATTGAAGTGAGTCTAATTCTAACAGGTCCCAAATGACTTATGGATTATTTTCCTAATTTATCAAAACAATACAAATGCGTTTCCTTGATTTTGATTATGGCACTTGTGTTTTTTATTAAAATGTCATTTTAAATTGGAAACATGCACTTTGAGTCATACAAGTCGCATCACGTGTGGGTTTGACATGAGAAATATTTTTACATATAAAAAATTAATTACAAATATTTTTATTAAATTATCAAGACATCCAGATCATGTTTTCTTGGTTTTCATTGAGTGACCCTTCTTTATATTAAGATGTCAATTTTAAACTGATAATGGGAACTTTGAGTCATATCAGGCCCATCATGTATCATATTAAGGTAAATATGATTCTTACATGTCAAAAAAGACTTCTGGATCATTTTCATAAAGTACCAAGATAATATTAATTCATTTTCTTGGTTTTTAGTATGTTAGTTTTCTTTTTTACTAAAATTAATGTCAATTTTGAATAAAAAGGAACACTTGGAGCCATACCGATCACACTGTACATCGAATTAAGGTGAAGATGAGTCTTACACATCCCAAATTACTCATGGATAATTTTAAAAAATTATAAAAATAATATGAATGTGTTTCCCCAGTTTTGAGTATGCCACTTATGTTTTTTACTAAATGTCATTTTAAACTGGAAACACCCACTTTGAGTCATAAAGGTCGTATCATGTATGAGTCTTATATGAGATTTATTCCTAAACACAACAAATAAATTATGAATTGTTTTTCAAAAATATAAAAACAATATGAGTGAATTTAATTGGTTTTCAGTGAGTGACACTTTTTTTGTATTAAAATGTCAATTTTAAACTGATAACTGACACTTTGAGTCATACTGGGAACATCATGTATCAAATTAAGGTATGAATGATTCCTAAATATCATAAATGAATTTTTTATTGTTTTCTTAATGTACCAAAATAATCTTAATGTTTTTTCTTGGGTTTTAGTATGTCATTTTTCCTTTTTACTAAAATTAAAGTCAATTTCAAAAAAATCTGATGTGTTTTCTAGGTGATAATAAACTCTAACATAACTTCATAATTATTTTTTCATAAAAATGGGAATATAAATATTTTAATTTATTTTATGTTGAGAATGATGATGAGTTTTTTTATTAATGAGCTTATGAACATGGATTATTTTACATAATGAATACAGACATGCATAATGAATGTTACTTGTATGGATTTCACAAGAATTTGTGATATTATATCATGAATCTAATTGATGATAGAATAGACCAAATAATTCCTCCACCCAAAAAATTAAAACTATTATATTTTTCATTTATGAAAATTCATGATTCGAACAATGAAATTTTTTATTATAGGTTTTGGATCAATTTACTTGCTTTTTTTCAAAGGGGTGTTCGTTTGGATTTTCCATGATGCATGATTTCATTTAAAGTGGGTTTTAATTCTTGGTTATTTCTTCATAAGGTGGTTTATTTTCATTTTATTCCTTGTTTCCTTTAACACCATCCCTCTATGATGACCACAATCTCTCAATGCTTCTCTCATACACCTACTGGATTTGTTGGTTAATTAAACACATATTTATTCAAAAATTTAAGTTGGAATATATACCTATTTTATTATTGAATTGTTTTTTATAACTCTCAAGTGACCATTGGATCCACTACTAAGACCCTTTATTTATAGTGTATAGAAGTCACGGGAAAGCAACTGCATTTGTTTTGTTGTTGTTTTGTTTTCTCTTGGTGAGGAGTTTCTTTCAAACTTTAATAATATTTGTTAGTAATTAGAATGTTCTAATATAAATTTTATCCTATGATAATCAATTTGAAAAAAATAAGTAGTTTTTGTTTTGTTTCTAAAAAAAATTCCTACACTAAAATTCCTGTAAAAATTACTTAAACAAGTGGTGAAAAACATTTTTTTCAATAAGCCACCTGAAACACTAGCATAATGGCTCTTATCTTAAGTGATAAGTGTTTTTTAAACTTTTCAATAATTCTTCTCAAACACAATATTGGTATTATCCTCATTCTACTCCATTTCCCAACAATTTTATTATTTTCAAGCCAATGCTTCATCTCCTCCGCCACCTCAGTCTGTGCCTCGGTCTTCAGCTCTGCCTCCTCCTCGTCCACAGTCTTAGGTTCCACCTCCACTTCCACTATTTCACAACAATTTTATTGTTTGAAGGTTGGTGCTTCTAAACAAATTTATTTCCTATATTATAATTCTCCTTAAGAAACAGATCAAAAATAAAATATAAGCATTCTAACACTAATGTTTCACACTCTAAATATATTTATAAGAATATAACTCATACTAGATCACAAACATATTAGGTAATAAAATAAATTTTTCATCAACATTTATACCTCAATCATCTCACATCATGAATTTAACACATTAAATGAATATATTCTATGTATCACACACAAATCATGAATTATTCCTCTTAACAACATGAATGGGAAACACCTTTTTTTGGTGTAAGTCTTCTTCATCCCATTCAAAACATAAATTCTCTTCATAAAATGAATAGTCTTTTTCTAGTTCTTTATCTATTATTATTATAAATTCCTAGATTCTATATACTATTTGAGATTAAATCTTCCAAGATGTGCAGTGTCTTCAACATACTTAATTCATTTTTTCTCATTTTCCTTTAAATAAAATTCATCTATTCCCTTCTATAAAATGATAAAATAGTGGATTTATATGAAATAATCTAAATTAAATTAAAAATATCAATGAATTGGATATTAAAAAAAATATTAGAATGAAATTCATCTATCATATAGTCCTTTTAAGGATTATGAAATAATCCCAGACCACACGAACCACTAAAAAAATTCATTTGAACATGATTATAGTAAGTAGGGAATATCCTTTCACTTGAATAAAATTACATACAAATGATAGTGCATGTTATCATTTCATAGATAAATTACATAACAATTTTTTGTAACAATTATAAGAACCTTCACCAATAGGATTCTGTATATTGTCACTATGCTTCTTGAATTTCATTGCACTTACTTTTCTTAAAAGTACTTCTTCTTCTTCAATTTCTTGCACAATAGTAAGAAAGAACATTCTGCAATATAATTGTAGTTCATCCAAATGGTTCATCCACTATACTATATCCAATGTATTTCTGATATACTCTATTTGATGTCCATTTGGTAGACTTTATCATTTGCCTCCTTGTAGATCAAAACCACTGCATTTGTGGTGTTCATCCAATCACCATGAAATTCTATCTTTCTGATACTACCTGATATAAAAATAAATCCAATACCTTTATAATGATTTATATCCATAGTATTAAAATGTTCTATTTTACTATTTTCATATAGTAATTTCTTCACATCATCCGTTCGATACCAAATGATGGGAATACTTCATTCAGTATTCATCAGTCTGATGTTTCTTCATAAATTCTATTTGAGCTACTTTCCAATTATGAAGCACTTATCCTCACTTTCACAAATTCAACTTAATTTCCTCCACACCTAAAATTTATTTATATAGGTAGGCTTCCTCCAAGATTTAATGTAAACACATGAAATTTATTCAAACTTCTTGATTAATATTTCAAGTTCCCCACTTAGAAAATTCCTTCCATTGAATGTATTTTAAAGTGAATTATGGTCCAACATTAATGAAATCCTTAAAAATTCCTTCTAACTTGGAAAGAATCATATAACTTTCCTCTTTGATATTTGGAACAATGAATTACAAGCTTTTCATGGTCACATTTTATATCGTTATAAATGTTATGTAAAGTCTTTCAAAACTTCCATCCGATATGATTCATAACACTTATTATATTTGGTAAAAATTATAAATTATTTTTCCTTAAAAAATATTGGGGAAAAAAATAATTTTGCAAGGCTCTTTCTCTAACTGATGAGTTTTGATAGGTTTTTAGTTTCCGCCATCTGATGAACCCTTGAAAACTTCTATCAAATGCAATCTCAACAACCTATATCAGATAAAATTATATGGGAATATAAATCTATTTATTGTCACTCAGAAACCTCTATTCAATGAAGTCATGTGGAAAAAACTATTAGATCATCCTAAAAAACCATCACTCTACATCCTTATACAAAACCATCCATGAGAAATTGTATATCGACACTCATACTTCTTTATGAAAACCACAAAAATTATTCATCCATTGAAAATAAACTGATAACATTGTGAGAGATCAAAAAACATAACAAAAAATGAACAAAAACGCTCTTCCTCCAAACCTTTGGGAAATAAATTCTATTTTACCCTTATGATACTTATGTTTTTTACTCATGCATCTTATAATGTCACTATTATGCAACATGTATAAATTGAGTTTTATCCATTAATGATTTTATCCCAATTTGAAATCAACTTAGATCATAAGGACATTCAATAATAATTATGTTGGAAACATTAATAAAAACAAAAAAATCACCATATTTAAATTCATCAAACACTCTATCCAACAGAACAAGTATGTTTTGACATGAATTCATCACAACACTCAGGCCAATCATTTATGTCTGATAAAATTTATCTGACGAAATCTATCTGGTAAACTTAGGTTGATCATACCCATCCTATCTATTTCATCCAAAATCTTACCAAATTATGGTGACTTATGTTATAAAACAAAATAAAACCCTTTTAGGAAAACCTTATTATTTTATGACAAGCCTAATCAACATATTATTATAATTGATTCACCAAAAAACATCTCCAAACTTCTTTGTACCAATATTCCTGATATCATCGCATTTTTTTTAGAATTTTTGGTACCACCATCGATCTTCCAAGAAATATAATTTTTTATTCTAGATCTAATAATTCAAATTTATTATCAATAAAATATCAAAATATGATATCTTAGTGAATCTGGAGAAGGTAGAATATGTAATGTCTTGGAAGGATTCATCAATTGTATTTGAGACAAGAAGTTTCCTTGAACTTATAGTATCTCTATTTTATATATGCTTTATAAAAAAACACTACCCCTCTAATATATTTAATTAAAATGGGAGTGAAATTTATTTTCTTATAGTGGTGTGAGAATTCTTTCTAAGAGTTGAATAAGAGACTGACTATAACTCCTGTTTTGGTCTTAATTTATCCATGTGAAGGTTTTTAGGTGTACTATGATATATCCTTAGTTGTTCATGACTATGTTTTTAACAAGGATATTTTATTATTAGTGTATCATTATATATAGTTTTGTATTGATGAATGAAATTACCATACCCATGGTCTAGAGTTGGCCACTATTGTTCATGACTTGAAGTGTTGAAGGCGCTACTTTCTTGGAGAATGATTTATGGTCTATACCAATAATAAAATCCTAAAATACATAATTTTTGAAAGGGATTAAAATTATATATAGAAAAACTGGGTGAAATATATTTATTCATTTGATTTTTATATTCAATATACTTCTATTAAGGGAAACATAGTTATCGATTCTCTTAGTATGAAGGTTTTTCCTCAGAGGGTGAAAGAGGAAAAGAAATAATGGAGGTTGATGTATCTTATGGATTAATTACATTTATATTTAATTGAGGATCATAGTGTAATAAATTTACACAATATATATATATCATATCATCTTTCATGGGGTGTGCTAAGGACTTCAAGATAACTTATCTAGATTATGTCATCATTCAAGAGAAACTTGATTATGGAAAGATCCTCAATGGATTGTTTCAAGATTTTTCTTCCTTATTATTTTCTCATGGTAGGTTATTAGTAATTAATGGAATGAGGGATTAAGTATTTAAAGGATATCATTCAACTAGATGTGATGTATATCCTAGTATCACAAAAATGGATTGAGATATTCAACACTAGTTTTGGTGGCCTGAGATGAAGAAAGTAATCATGGGGGTTTTCTCTAGATTCCTAAACTATCTATATGAAATGATAGAGAATAAAAGTTATGTAGGATATCATCATCCAATTAATCCACCTGTATGAAAATAATATGAGATAATGATGGATTTCATGACTAGTCTACTAAGATCTTATAGTGGTCGAGACACAATGTGGGTGATTGTGGACGGTCTAACCAAGACGACCAGTTTCCTACTGATTAAAAAATATTTTTTGATGGATGAGATTGGAAGGATATATATAAAATATATTTAAAGGATTCGTAGAGTATTGAATAGTATTTTATTTGATAGGTATTTGAGGTTCATGTTTTAGTTCTAGATTCGGTTTTGGCAAGATTTGTGTTCTCAATTCAAGTTGAGTACTACTTTTCAACTTTAAACTTATGGTTATTATAAGCTACTAAAACATATCATTGAGGATATTATTTAAGAATATATTCGTAAATTTGGTGGATCATGGGAGAATCACCTCACTCTTATAGAATTATCATACAATAATAGATACCAATCATCAATTCAAATGGATCCATTTGAAGATTTATATGAAAGGTCATATCACCCACCTCTCTATTTGACTGAGATAGGTGAATACTTTATGATCAAGCCAAGTATCATCTAGGATATAATATAACAAGTGAAGTTGATTTAGAAATATATTGTGACCACTTCAATATGAATAAAGTATTATATATACCGTTTTAGGTAGCCATTGGAATTCAAAGTGGGCGACCATGCATTTTTAAGGTTTTTATGAGATTAAGACACATTTGGATGGGAAAACAAGGGTAGTTAACCCTAAGATTTGTTTATACTTTATAGATTTTTGGAAACATTTTAGAGGAGAATTATCATCAAGCATTATTGAAAAAAATTAGTGTCACCCATACTACATCCCATGTTTATTAATTGAAGCATTTTTTTATTGACCCAACACACATGATTTATTATGATGATATTTTATTAGAAGATGATGCATCATATATGAAGTATCCTATTTGTTTCAATGGAAGAAACAAAAATGTGTTCTAAGGAAAATTGATTCATCTTTTTGAGGTTATATTGCAGTATAGTCATCTCTAAAATTAAAATTAGGACAAAAAAACTGATATAAGAGAATAGTGGCTGAACTTATTCACTCTAAAAACTAGTTTAAGCTTCTCAAGGATGAGAATCTTGGAGGTAAAGAGGTTGTAATGACCCCAAAATTTATGGGTTAGAAAACAAATTTAATTTTGGTATCTTAATATCTTTTTGGGTGTTTTTTTCATTAAAATATGTATTAGAGTGGAGTTAACATAATTTGTAGGAGAAAGGAAAGGGAAAGGGGTAGTACCCTAGGTGATGGATAAGACCTGATACTCAGTTTTCTGAATTGGGTACCTGATGAAAGTAGAAATGCTGCAAAATCACTATCATCACTACCAGGTACATGGTGGGCCTGAATGGGTACCCAATATAATTGAAGACTATGTTTTTAAATATCTAAATTAAAAATTAAACCCTTAAATTTCCAAACCTTGGTATTTTGTCATCGTTTTTCTATTATTTCTCATTATAGGAACTCCCCCACCTCTCCTACCTCCCTATTGAATATACCTCCATCCATTGTTAGATTACTTCTAATTGATATGGAATATCATCTGTAATGAAGTGTGGGTTAATTCCTCCTGTAATATTCATCATCTTCTTATTTCTCCATAGAAATAGGTGTAATAACTTATTCCTCTAGCCTAGATCATGTGAAACATTCATGTCCTATGAGTTCCTTTCGATCAAGCTATTTTAGAGGATTAACTTTAGTGAATCAAAGGTAATGAGTATGATTATTCTTTCTAGATTATATCTTTTTGAGTGTTAGTAAACTAAATCACTATAATCTTATATAGTCGGTTAGTCTATTAGTTTATCTGGTTCCATATATTCCTCTCCATTATTTAGAAAGACTACTCTATATATAATTTAGTATGTAAACCCATTCATCCTTTTATACTATTGATAGTTGAACTTATAAAAATCTGTAATCTAGTGTACTTAATTTAATTTAAGATGTATTTATCTAATAATGTATTTTTTGAATCTCTTTAAAGAGTTTGAGGGATGTTTTTGTTTAATTTAACTAAAATTATTATGTTGGAATGATTTGATTTTATATGAGTTCCTTTTAATTATTTAGTTTCTTGTTTAGTATTATTACCTTGATACACATGTTTTATGATCAATATTCATGATTTATTATCCATTTATAGCTACTACCATTTATATTAAAATGATAATTTTACCGTGTTAAATATTCTTATTAGAATGAATTGATTTGAGAATTACTATTTTTTATCCACATAGTTCTATGATCACATGATTTGATATAAAGGGGGTATATTCATACAAAATAAAAAATGTATAGGTACTTAACATGTTGATGAACAAGTTTGTGTTCAGGATGGGATCATAATTACTTGACTCATTATACCCTTTCCTCCATTACCTCTGGATGTGAAACTCTGTTTCCCTGATTCCTTATACATGATTCTCTTTCCCCTGAGATGCGTGTTTCACCCTAAATCGGTATGAATGTTTTTCCTAGATTCTAATCATGAGGTTAAAGCAAGTATTCTAGGTATGGACACTCCATGTAGTGGAAGTTACTTGTATTTTCTTATATTTATACTTGACATGGTTAATAATAATTTCTAGCTATTATCCTACTTATATTTTTATCTCTATATTGTTGTTGTATGCACTTTGGATTATAATAGGAATGGAGGTGTGGGGTGGTGATAACCTATTGAATAGTGATATACTCACGCACTATATATTATCTCATGGGATAATTATATATCCTTATGTTCACGACCTAGGTAAGGGTAAAGTCACGGAGCATGGGATTTAGTTACACATGGATCATAGAGTTTAGGTTGGTTCCTTATGGGGTGTTTATGAATGGTTTAAATGGTGATAATACTGATTTAAATAGATTTATTCAAGGGATTTTTCATGCATGTGGTCATAACTTTTTGTACTTATGCTAAGTTTGTCTTGGTCAACATATGTATATATTTATTTTAGTTAGTTTCACTCATGCTATAGATGGTTTGTATGTTTTGGATCTTATTATTCATAGTAATGTTTTTTCATATTATCACATGAATATGGATTGTATTATTCTCACCTTAGTTTACTTGATATAGTTTGTAACCATGGCAAGATAGTGTGTTTCCTGATTTTATTATCATGATTATTTATCCCAAAGGATATGCCTGTATTTGGGGCATATATATTTCACTATTAGTTTGACATTAGAAGAAGAATACCCATCACCAAATTATATGTTATCCACCCCTCAGTGTTTAAATTAAACTCTTATGGTCAAGTGGTGAACCTAAGGTGTTATGGTGACATGATTTATGCCCTGTATGTGTATTCAGATCATACAGGTTACAATAATCCTTTTTATTCTATACATAATTATACAATCTATTTTGATCATAAAAAATGGGGAGATTTTTAGATCGTCCTATAGAGTATCACCCTTCCTCGTACATTATATTGATAGGTTGGAATGATTATAATACATTGATATATTTATTTATTTTATGCCATAATTTAACATGCATCCTAATCATTGAAAACAAAAGGTTAATGGGTGTAATGAATAATCTTTTCAATAAAGTCAAAAATCATTAGTATTTAAATATTAACTCCTTATATGGCCTTAATATTGATTTTCAATCAAGTAAAAGAGGTCACAGGTGAGTATGGGGCTCATTCGAAGCCTAGATCTCTAAAATGGGAAAAAAGACAGGGCCGCATGGTTTTTCTGAAACTGTGCGACCCAGGGTGCACAACCGTACGACCTATTGCAGGTTTGGTACAAAGCATGTTCCCATGGTTTGCACATGGTTAGTCAAACTATGTGCCTAACCATGTGGTTCACCCCTAGTAGTAGTGAACTGAGCATTGTTTGCATACGTTTTGGCCAAACTGTGCGGCCAAATCACATGCCTTGATATTTTGGGGTGAAATTCCCAAAATTCTACTAATAAGTTAAAACCTTTTATTCCTTTTCCCTTATTCCTCCATCGGACCAGCACCCCTCTTCTTCACATTTGAGATTAGAAACAACCAAATATATTCTTTTAGCTATATTACTCATCTGGTGTCTGTTTCTCAGTCTTTTGGAAGCATTGAAATCCTCATGGTGAGCTCCCCTAGGCTCATAATTCCTATTTCAGCTTTCCTTCAAATCCATCATGATATTTAAGTGTAGGGTCATTTTCCCTATTTTTTTGGCATTGGACTATTTCTCAAATTTCACCCAACCCACATAAAATCTAATGATGACATTGATAGAGGCATCATCTATGACCTTGAGTTAGGTGGTCGTGTTGTTTTCCAATTTAGTTTTGTCATTTCGTAATTATGTCATTGTTCCACATGAGGATTTTGCTGATAATACCCAATATATTGATTCCTTCATGTCTAATTGACACTTTTACTTAGTTACATGTTTAATTAATCATTTTTAGTGGTTTATAGGTTGGTTTCAACACTTATAGACACCCCTTGGGTGTGCCAAGTAGAATTTTTCATTTTGTCCAATTGGTTCAAAATGCATGGAACTTACTTATACCTTATAGCTTAGTTTTTAAATTAAATTACCCTTGTTACATGAGTATTAAATGTAATTCAAATCACATATTAGGTGTTTGTACCTCTTAGGGTTAGAATTTCCTAAGTGGGAAATTTCCTTGTTGACCATGTCACCTCCTAAGTGAACCCTTGTGCCTCATGAATTGAATTTTCATTCCTTAGTGTTTTGATTGCATTAGTTGGTATATGATATCTTATGTAAGATGTTGTGATCCTTTAAATGAATGGACCATGAAACTTTCCAATTTACACTTTGATCCTTATGAATTTTTCCATGTTTTAATGAATAGTATTGTTTAAGTGGAATTGATCAAGTAAATTTGGAAAATGCATGATAGATTTCCTTTTTTAAAATGAATAATGTTTTTTTAAATGGAATGAACCCAAGGGATGGTAATACCATTCCACTTTGTTTTTTTATTTATAAAATTCTTCACATGAATTCTAATGTTTCAAATGTATTTGAACTTGGATAATGAATGCATAAGAGGTTATTCCTTATGTATTATATTATGAATAAATATGCCTCTTCTATATAAATTGGATATATAAAAGAAATGGATGGGAGTTACTACCCCATGCGAGTTATAATTATAATATTCCTTTATAGAGGATGTGTACTATGGTAAGGGGTGTTGATCAAAGAGGGAAATCACACTCCCTTACATATGGTGTGGAGTATGGCATCTTGCACCAGTGATACTATATCGATGTTGGGATTTATGCGCCATGTACCATGATTAGAGTGTTTCCATGATAGTTCAATCTCCATACTGAGTGTTGTTTCATGATGTCTATCACTCTTCCTGGGATGTAGGTCATGTACCCTTTTTCATGAGATTTTAGTCTCATTAGACTGGTTATGGATGTTCGAGTTATGCCCCATTCTAGTCCATAACTAATATTCTAGGTATATGTCTATTAGGCATCTACACACACCTGGTTCATATAAGTGGATGAAATATTTAGTTAAACTATAAATATATATTACTATATATATAGTAACTGTTTATATTTTCATCCCAGTCATGAGTTGATGTAGGTAGATCCTCCAAGTGTCCTATAGGAACCTGAGTGGGCTGAAAATTTATTTTAGATTTTCTTTTATATTTTTCTTATACCTACACAATTTTTATCTATGAGCACTACTTAGATTACACAAAGACACCATTGGTGGTAGCCTTAAAAGATTTTTTATCTCACACCCTAATCAAGCTTCCTTCTGTACCTAAGAAGATTATATTAGTACAGGTAAAAATAAGGGAAAATGCCCTGCTTTAGGTTATTGACATGCTTACTTAGTTAGAGATTAGGAGGAGAGGACTGAGCATGTGCTTGAGATTCTAGTGGAACATCTTTTTGTTCTTTTTGTACTTTCTATATAGACTTTTTTCATGCACGTTCCCCCATTACCTTTTTATACATTATTATTCCATGCATAATGTATCAATACTACCTTAGATGACTTTGTATTATTTTTAGTTGATATTTTTATTCTTCTACTGCTTATTTATATATCCGTTGATTTATTCTTCAACAGTTTATTGATTCTGAATATTTTAATATTCTTTCACTATTGACTGTTATATGTTGTATCTATTGTTCTACTCTGACATGAGGGTATAGTCTCCCCACTATACCACCTTTACACCCTCAATACTAGTCATAAGCCTTTGACGTATGGGGAGACACACTGAGGCCACGTGACCCACTGGCTCTGGGCACAGTTTGGGTGGAACCTGGGTTGGGATGTTACAAAGTGGGAGCAGAGTGTCTTACCTTATACAGTTTCTGGTACTATTCTAGTAGCCTCCACTTTAGTGTCTACTTTATTTAATAGAGGTGTGTCTCACCATTTCATATCTAAGCCTATTATGGGAAGTATGGGCCTAGATATTGAACACTTTCATGGAATTATGAAAATTGATACACCATTAGGTATCTAGTTAGAGGGTGTTCACCATTGTAGGGACTGTCCCCATGAGATGGGAGACTACCTTTTCATATGGAAAATATTTTTCCTCAACATGATGAGCTTTGATGTTATCCTCAGAATGGACTAGATAGTTTCCTATATAGACCATATTGAATTTTATCATCGGAGGGTGACGTTTGAATCACTAAATGGAGGTAATCATGTGAATAAGGGTGAATGGCATGTGAGTGTGACTAGAGATGGACCTGAGCAGCAGAAATTGGTCAGTGTGATAGCACAGATTTCCAATATTTTTCTCGATGACCTAGGGTTACAACCAACTATATTTCCTCCCATAGTGGATCATTTCAGATACGTCTTTCCTAATGACTTATCTTGTACACCTTTGGTGAGAGTGGTAGAGTTTTCTATTAATATTTTTTCAAGAGCAGCACCAATGACCAATCTGCCATATATGATGGTACCTAAGGAGGTTTTGGAGCTCAAGAATCAATTGGAGGATCTAAGGGCTAAAGGTTTCATACACCACAACACTTCTCCTTGGGGTTCACTAGTCCTTCTCATTAAGAATGAATATGGTACCCTTAAGATCTATGTGTATTATGATCCATTGAATCATATCACTATAAATAATTGATATCCACTGCCTAGAATAGATGATTTTTTTATTAGCTCTGAGGAGAGAAAGTCTTTTCATAGATATATTTGATGTTGGGATATCATCAGGTGTGTGTCAGGACTCCAGACATACCTTGAACAACTTTCAAGATCAGGTATGGTCTTTATGACTACCAGGTTATGCCATTCAGACTCACGAACACACCTACAATGTTCATGGATCTTATGTATCAGGTTTTCCACCCTTATCTAGATTCATCTGTGGTGGTATTTTTTGATGATATCTTAATGTTTTAATGCTACAAACATGACCATTAAACCCATAATTAGATCATTCTAAATACACTGAGAGAGCACCAGATTTATGCTAAGCTTAGTAAATTCCACTTCTATATAGACAAACTCCACTTTCTAGGTCACATTATCTCGGATTCCATAGTTTCAGTAGACCTATAGAAAGTGAGATCTATAGTTTTATAGGAGAAGTAGAAGAACTTATTTTACATCTAGAGTTTATTGGGGATTTCAAGATATTATAGATTTTTCATCTCACGTCTTATAGAGCCTCTTACGGGCTTGAAAAAGAAGGGTGTGAAATTCCTATGGTCAGAAGCTTGTGATGTATCCTTTTACGAGTTAAAGTTCCATTTGACATTTGCACTGATACTGATTCCTCCAAATAAAAGAAGTATTTATACTATATACAATGACACATCAAGTATCAGGCATAGAGATATTCTAATTCAAGATGAGAAAGTTGTCGTATATAGGTCTCATTCGTTGAGACCCCATGAGTATAATTACTCAATGCATGACATAAATCTCACTACTATTGTTCATAACTTATGCTTTCAGAGACACTATCTACTTGGGGAGCATTTTTTGTTTTCACATATCTAAAAAACCCCAAGTACATCTTCATGTAGAGGGACCTGAATGTCAAACAATGTAGGTGGGTGGAGTACCTAAACTCATTTGATTTCAAGCATGCCTACACTCCTAGAAAAGGGAATTTTATGAAAGATGATATAAGATGTAAGATTAAGACACATAAATTTTAGGATTCTAGTTTCCAATGGAAGCTGATGGCATTATTATCCTAGATGCATGTCGAGTTTCATAGGGAACATGGTCAGACTATTCTCTCAGCCTTAACAGTGACATCTACTCTTCTAGAACAGGTAATAATGAGACAAATATCTGATCCTGATGGACTTTTACTAAGATAAAGTGTTTTAGATGATGATATATCTTCTAGTTGGACTATGGATAGGGATGATACTATATAGTTCCATGAGTGTGCATGGGTCCCAACATATATCAGAGAGGAGATGATATGGGAATTTCATGCCTCGACATGGGCAGTTCACCAAAGTGTCACCAAAATGTATTGAGATCTACGACGACAATATTGGTGGCCTAGTATAAAACACAAGACTACTAGTTTCATCACATAGTGTTCCAACTATTAGTAAGTGAAGGTGGAACATCAACGATCAGTAGGGAATCTATAACCATTTTCCATTCCCTAGTGGAAATGGGATGATGTTTTGATGGAATTCATGACTAGTCTACCCATATCACCTTGGGACAACAATATAATGTGGTTTGTCGTTGATTGTATGATGATGTTCACGCACTTCTTACCTATGTGAGATACCTTCTCGGTAGACACTATGGGAAGGATGTATGTCATAGAGGTTTCATGTATTCATTAAGCTCCTCATTATATTATTTTTGAAATAGAATATTGTTTCATGTAACAATTATGCAAGGGGTTGTCGAAGGCCTTTGGTATGCAGGTACTTATGAGGATGGTCTATCACCCATAGACCGAGGGACAGATGGAGCGTACGATTTCGGTTCCATAGGATATTCTCTGTGCATGTGTACTTGACTTTGGGGGTCTTGGGATAAACACATTCCTCTTTTGGATTTTGATTATAATAATAAATTTCAGAATACCATTGAGATAGATCCCTATGAATACTTATATGGTATACATTTCTACTCATATATATACTGGATAGATATAGGGGAAACAACTATGATTGGACGACGTCTCATCCTGGAGACTACAGAAAAGGTACAATTGATCAGAAAGTGCTTGTTGAATGCTTAGTCCCAATAGTAGTTGTATGCCAACAGACATTGGAGACCTCTCAAGTTCAAGGTTGGAGACTGGGTTTTCTTACGAGTCTCACCCAGGTTGAGGAATAGACATATTCAGAAGAAGGGAATGCTCTCATCGAGGTTTGTTGGACCCTTCGAGGTTGGGAAACAGATCAGACCAGTGGATTAATATTTGGAAATTCCTCATAGATACTGGTCCATGCATGATTTATTTCATGTATCTCAGCTTCACTGATACTATCCAGACTCATCACATGTCTTTTATCTTGATGAGATTGAATTGGATATAGATGTTTCCTTCGAGAAGTACCCAATTCGTATTACTGAATAGAGTGTGAAGACACTCTGAGGTAGGTATATTCCTATAGTATAGGTGATATGGAAACAAAACCATGTAAATGATGATGCTCGAGCATAGGAAGATGATATACGATCTCAATATCCTGAAATCTTCACTGACGATACATCTTTACCCTCAGAAGGCCAACTCGGGAATGAGTTGCTTTAACAAGGGGAGGTTGTAATGACCCATCATGTCAATTAAGAAATTAATAATTATTTTTTCAATTAGAACTCATTAAATGAACCAAAGTTTTATTTATAATCAATCCATAGAGGTCACAAGTGCGTCAGGGGCTCGTTCGAAGCCTGAAACTCTGAAATGGTAAAACAAACATGGCCGCACGGTTTGACTGAAATTGTGTGACCCAGGGCACATGATGGTGTGAACTATTGCAAGTTTGGGATATATGATTTTTTCATGATTTGTGTATGGTTAGTAAAAGTGTGCACCTGACCATGTGGTTCACCCATAGTAGTAGTGAACCTATCACAATTTGTAGACATTTTTTCCAAACCGTGCGGCCAAACCATGCATCTTTATATTTTGGGGTGAAATGTCCAAAATCCCCCTAACTTAAGTAAAAAAATTATTTTTCCTTTTTCATTATTACTCTAGAAGACAGAAACCCCTCTTTTTTACCTTTGAGCTCAAGAACACCCAAATCTAGGCTTTGAGCTAGATTCCTCATCCGATTCTCGCTCTTCAATCCGTCAGAAGCATTAGATTCCTCAAGGTGTCTTCCTCTAGTCTCTTAATTACTATTTAAGTTTTCCTTAGAATCCAATGTGCTATTTAAGTGAAAAATAATTCACCCAATTTTCAAGGTTTCATACAATTTCTTATATTTCTACCAACCTGATTTGAATCTATGGATGATATTTAGTGAGGTGTCTTCAACAGCCATGAGGTAGGTGGTCGCATTGTTTTCCCTTTGAGTTTCATAATTTCCTTATTATGTCATTGTATAGTATGCAATATTCTTATAAGGATCCCTGTTATATTGATTCATTCATGTATAATTGACCATTTTAACATGATACATGTTTATTGAATCTTGTTTAGTGGTTTATAGGTTGTTCTCCACACTTATGGACACCCCTTGGGTGTTACAAGTAGAATTGGCCATTTTGGCCAATGGGTTCAAAATTAGTGGAACTTCCTTGCACAGTCTGGCTTAGTTTTTAAATGAAATTTCCCTTGATAAATGAGTATTAAATGTAACCCAAAGAACCTATTAGGTGTTTGGACCTCTTATGGTTGGAATTTCCCAAGTGGACAATTTCCTTGTTGACCATGTCACCTCCTAAGTGAACCCTTGAACCTCATGAATTGAATTTTCATGCCTTAATGTTTTGATTGGATTGGTTTGTATAGGATGGATTATACAAGATTTTGGAATCCTTTAAATGAATTTACCAAGACACTTTACAATTGAAACTTTGATCCTTATGACTTATTTTCCACATTTCAATGAATTGTTTGGTTTAAATGGAATTGATGAAAAAATTGGAAAATTGATGATGGATTTCATTTCTTAAAACGACTCAAATGGTTTTAAATGGAATGAACCTAATATATTTTATGACCAAACCCATTTTTTAAGCATTATAATATTCTTCACATGAATTTTAATGTTTTAAGTGGATTTGAACTTGGATAATGAATGAATAAGAGGTTATGTATTACGTTTTATATTATGAATGAATTTTCCTCTTCTATGTAAATGGTTAATATGAAAGAAACAGATGGGAGGTAATGACCAATGTGAGTTATAATTATAATATGAATTTATAGAGGCTGTGTATGATGGTAAGGGGTGTTGAACCAGGAGGTAAATCACACACCCTTACATCTGGTGTGGAGTATGGCATCTCACACCAGTTATACTATATGGGTGTTGGGATTTATTCACAACATATGATGATTAGAGTGTTTCCATGACAGTTTACTCTCCATCCCGAGTATTGTTGCATGAAAACTCTCACACTTCTTTGGATGTAGGGAATATACCCTATTTCAGGATATTTCAGGCTCATTAGACTGGTTATGGATGCCTGAGTTACGCCCTGGCCAAGTACAACACTAGTATTCAAAGTGTCTGCATGCACTTGGTTCATATAGGTGGATTAAATATATATATATATATATATTATAGTATATATAAAGTAACTATTCATATTTCCATCTTATCCATGAACTGAAGCAGTTAGACCCTCTAGGTGTCCTATAGGAACCTGAGTGGGATGGTTATTTATTTCATATTTGTTTTTCTATTCTGATTATACATGCACACTATTTAGTTATGAGCACAGCTGGGATTACACATAGAAATTGTTAGTGGTGACCTACTGATATTTTATCTCACACCATACTCGAGATACCTTTGGTACCTGAGAAGATTATATTACTACAGGTGTGAATAAGGGAAAAGTCCCTGCTTTAGGTCATTGACATGCTTAATTATATAGAGCTTAGGATAATAGGACTGAGAATATGCTCGATATACTAGTGGAGTAGTTTTTGTTATTTTATTACTTTTTGTATAGAATTTTTGTATTCCAGTTCCCTAGTTCCAATTTTATACATTATCATGCCGTGAATCATGTATTGACACTACCTTAGAAGATTTTTTATTAGTTTCAATTATTTTGTTTATTCTTCCACTTATTATTTATCGATCAGTTGATTTACGCTTCCAGATTTATTGATTCTATCTATTTAAATATGCTTCTATTGTTTATTATTATCTATTTTATCCACTGTGCTACTCTAACATGAGAGTATAGTCTCTCCAATGTAACACCTTTACTCCCTCACTACTAGTCAGCAGCCTCTGGCATATGGGAAGGTGCACTTGAGTCCATGTGTTTAGAGACCCAAGCTTGACGTACATGGACATTACATTAATTTTGCAGAATAATTAAAACCTAACAAAAACAGACACCCAAGGACCATAATATTTTAGTGTCTTTGGAAAATTGGAACACAATATTCTAATCATGGTGAAAGATCTTTAACAACTCCCATAAAGATCTTTCCCTTTTGTTTTCTTACCTAAAACATTTTTTTATATCCTGGGGAAAAGAAAACATAAAAAGGGTGAGCTCAAATGCTCAGTAAGGGTAAGTATGGAGAAAATAAAACAAACCATATACATTTAAACTTAAAAACATGAACATAATGTTTAAACATCAAAGTCTTGAGTTGTGAAATAAATCTTGGCAGTACGTAAGGCATAGATCATAAAGGAACATTAATCATGATAAAATAGCATGGGAATAAAACATGTAATTGTGGCATCTATTAAGCACATGTTATTATTTCCATATTTGCCAAGGCATTGCTGCCAAGACAATCATAGTGGATAAAGTCCATTACTGAACCAGGTTTAATTGCTGTTCTAGCCCGGTATTACTGAACCAGATTCACTTGCCATTCCAGCCATGTCTATATCATGAGATATAAATCTTTACCCAATGCATTGGAGGGATATATAGGTCCCACCAATCTCATAATGAAATCATTCTTTTGTGTGCCACAAAATAAACATAAATAATTCATGATAACCCAAAGAATAATATGGGTTTCATAAACATCATCCCATCATAACATAATCCATATAAAACAAATGAATATCATTTCATCATAAGAAAAATAAAACCACGTAAATAATAGAGAAATTATACTTGAAACATAAAAATACTAAATAATTTCATCTTAGATGGAAAATAGTTTTGATAAAACACTTGAAATGAATTCTTGAGTAAAATATCCTTTCTTCTTCAAAATCATTTTCTTTTCTCAAAATTCCGTGAAAATTTAAAAGAAAATAATTTTGTTGAAAATAATCATGAAATATTGTAGAGGAAGCTTCATGGAAATAAGGTGTTATGAAACTGTAAAAATCCGTTCATGTCGTATAAGTTAAAAAAACATTCTTCTTGTACTTTTGCTGGAAAATTCAAAAAGTACCTCGTATGGTACACAAAAGAAAGATTCATTCCATTCCATGTGGTAAAAAAGGGTAAATATGATTTTAAACATACATGGAAGAATATTAAAAATTTTATGAAAACATTTTGAGAAAACATGTACATTGATGATAAACATAACCCCAATAAATACTTACGAATAAACAATCTCAGATAAGAACGAGATTTCAATAATTATCCCTTACCTTATGTCAAATTTCTTTCGTATGTGTATGAGACTCCTGTATAGTGGGTTTAAACATATTATTAACTTGTAATAGAACCATAATAATATTTATGATATCATATATGTTTCACTTACGACTTTATTTACCCGTTCATTTTTCAATTCCATGTTAAATCAATGTTTTGGGTAAACTCGTTTCATTTATCATACGTATTTTGACTTGTAATTCTTCATATGATTACTTAGATAATGATTAATTACTTCCAAAATGTAAAACATGATTTATATATCACATATTTTCAATATATAAATATATATAATCGATCTATAAATTGATTGAAATACACCGTCCATGGAGAAGGTAGGCCATACGTACGCATGAATGCTGTTTTCATTTCCTTATTAAATTAAATGGAAGTAAATATCATATATATATAAATACATAATTAAAGTAGCATTATTATTTCATATATTTCATTATTATTTATTATATATACTTTATAATCATTCTTGAATGGTTAATATGGAGAATGAATCTCATCGCATCGTGGAGACGGTAATCCGTACGTATGCACGAGTGATGATATCATTCCCATAATTATTGAATGGAATTGGAGTGGATTATATAATATCTAAGAATAAGTATGATGTTATAATAATCATATATAGTTATTATTTCCACCATTATACCCATCCAAGTATGGTGGTGGTGGAAAAAACAGATTACACCACGGCGTGGAGACGGTAGGCCGTACGTACGCACGTGTGGTGATTTCATTTTTCATAGGATGAATAGAAGGTGAAATAGGGTTGTTTAATATTTATAATACTAAATAATTATATTATTTATATTGATGTTATTAATTTATAATGAAACAACAAAAAAAGATGAAGTATAAGAATAAAGAAACTTGAAAGAATCGGTAGAAGAGATTACCTCTTCCTCGATACACCTCCTTTAAGCTTCCTCTTAAGGGACTAGAGTTGGACTTTTGAGAAGACCAGAACCTCCAGAATGTGACTAGGGAAGTTTATAAGAGTAATGGGAAGGGTTTTCCAGTTATTGAAGGCAAAAAATTGTGTTAAGAGGAGAGGGATGAGGTGCCCTATTATAAGAGAAGAGAGGGGCACTTTTGGAAACCTCAAAAATATTAATTAATAATAAAATCAAAACCCACTTAAAAACCTCAAAAAATCACTCAATTATAAGATGAGATGATATAGGGTTGTAATATAATCAACCAATAAAATTTATACATGTTTTATGTTTATTTTAAACCTTATAATTTTGATTTATCCTTATTTAATCTATTTAATTTTATTTGCGGTAATAATATTCTAATTTTTAAATTGTTATAAATACGTACTTATGTGTTGTGAATTTTCCATAGTTAGATAAATTATTACATTTTAGACCATATAATTATAAATTTGTAATTTTTAAATATTTTTGTGATTTTTAAACAATTTAATAATATGTTATTTTTATAAAATATTAATAGTGTCAATTTTAACACTATTCAATTATTTGAATTTAAATAATATCCATACAGAAGATATATTCGAACAAAAATATTTAATAGATTTATAAAATGTTATATTAATCTAAAAAATTCATGGATCACATTAATTTTTTCATATAATATTTATTTTAATATTTTTAAAACCATTTATTTGATATTTCTCTTAATTAAATAATTACTACAATAGTTTTGTTTAATTATTTAATCTACTTATTTGTTGCATGAAAATTAAAAATAAAATACTATGATGAGAATAAATAAAATATCTTACATAAGAATACGTTTAATCGAATTTATCATCTTAAAATCATAACATTTAAATTGTGATATTTATTAAAGTATGAAGGTGACAACTTTGTTATCATTTAAAATAAAATAATATAAGTGTCATAATCGCTTTTATAAGGCTCCAAATTGTCAAAAATTAGACCATTGAATGATTATGGTTTACATGTACACGACCAATAAGTTTTGGTCAGATGTTTGTTCCTTTTATGAGCAGTATTAGTTCAATAAAAACTGTATTATTGATTTTTTCACTTTAGTAAATAATTTCTGCATCATTAATGCATAAGCTATTAAGGTAAATATATATTTATTAAAAATTACTAATAAATTACCATAATAATGAAAAACATTTTATCTTTCAAATGAGTATTTATAATCGAATTTATATTCAATATAACCTTATATTAAAAATACATTAATTATTAAAGTTTGAGTGAGACATATTTCACTTTTCTTTAAATAAATTAAATTAAAGGTCTTAATCACATCCAAGTGGGTTCCAATATATTCTATTTTGACCCAAGTATGTTTTAGAGAGAAATATAATCAAACAATGATATTAATACAAGTGTTAGGGTAAATTTTATAATATTATTTTTACCCTTAATTACTTGATTTACCTTTAACTATGGTAAATAAAATTTGCCGTAGTTACTATTCATAATGCCTAGAAATAAAAAGTAGCCTATTAATATAATTTTTACCTACTGATTCCAAATATTTAATTTATTTTTCTAAATTCAATACACAGAATTTGCAATATTTAATTTAAAATTAATCCCGCTGTTGAGAAAACGAGTTTTAAAAGCTAAAAATTGCAAAAGATTGAAATGTTTTTACCTATGAATTCAATGTAAAATTAATGATAATGACATACGTAATAATAAATGGTAAAAATATATTCTATTTGTACTTTAAAACCATTCAATATTATAATTTAACCATATAAATTATCTCGATTAAAAATGTTGTTTTTAATTAAAAATTAGCGTATTTTTACTATTCATCAAAATATGAAGGTTATCAGAATATTTTCAACAATTTATCCAATTTAAATTTTTATATCCTGATTCAAAAGAAGAAGTTTAATTTCTCAAATTTAACTTATAAACTTTTCAAATATTAGATTTAAAATGGGCGCGCCATCAAAAGGTGACAAAACTGCATTTTTTGAAAAATAATTCTTTTATCCGAAAAATTAATTTTGTTCTCATACCATGTTCTAGAAAATGTGTAAGATGAATTATAATTTTATAAAATTAAAAATGTGGTTAATACTATTCATAGTGGCTAGTTCATAATAATATTATAATATATCATTGTTTAGTGAAACTCGGTATTGCGTACCACACAAGCTATCGAGGAAGGTAACTCTTGCATATAACAAAAGCCAAGTATATTGTTTGCGTATACTACAATCTAATATGCTGTTTCATATAGCGCAAGCTAATCTTTGTGTAGCGTACAACACAAGATATCAAAGAAATTAAAAGGAATATTTCTCATAAAATCTCAGGGTATTACATTCTACCCCCCTTAAAATGAATTTCACCCTCGAAGTTTGTCGGGGTTATAAATCGTTTACTAATTGAAAGTTTCTTTCATAGAATCCCACATCGTAAAAAGGAATACTAAAACTTAATTTCAAAAAGGAATGTTAGAAAGATAACAGTCACCCAAAGTAACTCAACACTGAGTTTCCACATAAGAGAATATATGTGAAAATAGGGATATGGAAGAGAAATATAATCATCATGTTCTGATGAAGAGTAGTAGAGAACATGGCTATGAAAAATCCAATAATCACAAAGACATAAATTTGTGATGATCTAAGGTACCATACGATTCATCAGATATAAGGGTACTAGGACAACATTTTTTGTTTTCAAGATCATTTCCCTAAAGTTGATGAATTTTTTCATAAGGAGAAATACTTACTTGATTTCAGTGTAATATCATCGTTGGTGATTCCATGAAAAATTTCCACTTCATCTCTTATTTAAAGAAATGAATTTGAATTTTTCATTCTTGAATTATTAGAGGATCATGTGATAGAATGATAGGTCATTCCATCTGTCTCTATCACAAAAAAGGTTAGAACAAGAT
Organism: Viscum album; assembly: GCA_963277665.1. Classification (NCBI taxonomy): domain Eukaryota; kingdom Viridiplantae; phylum Streptophyta; class Magnoliopsida; order Santalales; family Viscaceae; genus Viscum; species Viscum album. Next base: position 87,094,771 of record OY728140.1, on the reverse strand, counting down.
ATTAAATATACATAAGTCCATCTATGGTGAGGTTAATCATATATGGTTCAAAAAATGGACTTATACTGCATCTATCATACCATTTAATAAAATAAAACTAATTTCTACAAACCAGGGACTTCCTGTAGGATAGTGTTAGGCGATAAAGGCCTATCGCACTTCGGTTGTGGGTTCGATTCCCGCAACCTTGTCCGACGTGACAGGTTGTCGCGCGTCCTGTAGGTTTTGTCTTTTTTTTCTAAAACTAAACTATTATAACATTCCAGAAATAATATTGAAAAAAAATTATAGCCTTAAATAATACTATATGATGTCCAACTTAATCCATTCCAATCTTTAGGCTTATACAAAATACTTCTGTCCAATATCATAGTATAAAGAAAATGATTACTAGAAAGGTCATCTACCAAGCATGTGTATACCATCATTTATCCCCCGTATATCATAAGATATATCTTGTTGTTTACATTCCAAACACGTGAATTACTTAATCATGTATTCTCTTGAAACATGAATTACCGTATAATCTTTGTGAAAACATGAATGCTGTCAAAAGTTAACTCTTTCCACATACCAAAATCCCAAAATTTCTATGTACTCAAACATGATATCACTTTGTCCTTATATCAGTCATGAGCTTATTAATACTATCAAACATTTCATTATCTCTTTATCCCTTCATTATGCGCATATTAGGTTCTTTCTAAAAAAATTTCAATCACTTTTCATGGTTACCAGTACCATATAATTATTGAAAACCACAACAAACCAATACATAGATATTTTAATATTCCACGATACTATAAATGAGATTCCACAACACTATTTTAGAATCCCATTACATAAACACTTAATCATTCCACCACTTCATTGTCATATTCAACATCGCCAATAGTGATCGCATGTGACTTCCCTTTTTACTTTTCCTTAATTGGTTGTTGATGTCGATCATCATTAACCCTTGGATTAGGGAATTGGTTAGCATAATACCCCATTTCCCTACACTTGTAGCATTGAATTGTTGGTGGTACGTTCTCTACAGTCTTTTCTCCATTCACATCATTAGCTACATTTTTCCCATTACTTCAGCACTCAGCTACTCGATGACCTTATTTTGAAAACTTAAAACATTTTCTAGTCCCTTTAAAACAATATCCACCATGATTCTTTCCACACTTTGATCATAAAGAAACATTTGTCTTCTTTTCACGATAGTTTTTATATTTTTCCTTGAACTACATCTTTTGTTTCTTGTCAAAACCATGAGATGGATATGTAATACCAACTTCTAGTTCTACCTTGATAGCACAACGCATAATCTCTTCATAGATACTGAAGTCTCTTATAGCTAATGCCTTTCTAATAATTGGTTTTAATCCACTGAAGAATCGATCATCTTTTCTTTTAGGTTGGATGATAAATCTAGATGCATACCTTGCAAGCCTTGTAAAATTCACTTTCGTATATACCAAAATATTCATCATCCTTTTTCTTAAGCTCAGGGAAATCCTTTTCCATATTCATTCGAAGAATACGAGGAAAGTACTTATTGAAAAATAATTTCTTGAACTCATCCCATTCCATGGATTCAATTTCATCTTGGGGCCTCATATTCTTAATTAGAGTCCACCGCTGGTCTGCTTCACCTTCTAAATGGTAAATAGATAGAATGGATTTTTCATGTTTTGAACAAAAAAGTAGGGAACATATCTTTTCAATGGTACTGATCCATTGTTCAGAAATAAGTGGATTAGAAGACCCATTGAAAGAAGGTGGACGTTGCCTCATGAAGGACTCAATAGAATATTGTTCCCTTCTCTGCTCATTTGGAAGTACAGAATGATTCACAGCTTCTATAAGTATAAAAATAAGATTTTTCACTTCATCTCCCATAAAATTGGTTTGTTCAGGAGTACAATCATTACATTGTCCATTACATTGATCAACACGGTTCCTTCGGGTTCTAGCCATCGTCTAAAACCCAAAAAGAATAATGTGAGAGGAAAAAATCAAGCTAGGAAAACAACATAATAAAGGGGGATTACCATTAATATCTAACATCTTAGGTTTAATTCTAAGATCATTACCATAATTCTAGGACTATAACCTATACTTATCCTTAACCTTAGGGATATCCCTAGACATACATTAGAAATGTCTCTAGGGATCTCACTAAAGTTTTCGCATCCTAGTTTCCAAAGTTTAACTAAACCTTTCCTCTGATACCAACTGTAAATACCCAATCATGATGTACATGTACATTACATTACTTTTGTGGAATACTTAATACATAACAAAAATAGACACCCAAGGACCATAATAGTTTAGTGTCTTTGGAAACTTGGAACACAATCTTCTAATCATGGTGAAATATCTTCAACATCTCCCATAAAGATATTTCCCTTTTGTTTTATTACCTGAAACCTTTCTTTATATCCTGGGGAAAAGAAAAAATAAAAAGGGTGAGCTCAAATTCTCAGTAAGGGTAAGCATGGAGAAAATAAAACAAACCATATACATTTGAACTTTAAAACATGAACATAATGTTTAAACATCAAAATATTGAGTTGTGAAATAAATCTTGGTAGTACGTAAGGCATAGATCATAAAGGAACATTAATCATGATAAAATTTAATGTGAATAAAACATGTAATTGTGGAATCCATTAATCACATATTATTATTTCTATAGTAGCCAAGGAATTGCTGCCAAGACCATCATAGTGGACAAAGTCCATTACTGAACTGAGGTTCCTTTCCGTTCCGGCCCTATATTACTGAACTAAATTCACTTTCTGTTCCAGCCATGTATATCTCAAGAGATATAAATATTTACCCAATCAATTGGAGGGATATATAGGTCCCACCCATCTCATAATGAAATCATTCTTTCGTGTGCCACAAAATAAACATAAATCATTCATCATAACCCAAAGAATAATATGGGTTTCATAAACATCATCCCATCGTAACATAATCCATATAAAACAAATGGATATCATTTCATCATAAGAAAGATCAAACCATGTAAATAATAGAGACATTATACTTGAAACATAAACATACTAAATAATGTCATCTTAGATGGAAAATAGTTTTGATAAAACACTTGAAATGAATTCTTGAGGAAAATATCATTTCTTTTTCAAAATAATTTTCTTTTATCAAAATGCCGTGCAATTTTAAAAGAAAAGAATTTTGTTGAAAATAATAATGAAATATTGTAGATGAAGATTCATGGAAGTAAGGTGTTATGAAACTATAAAAATCCGTTTATTCCGTATAAGTTAAAAAAAACATTCTTCTTGTACTTTTGCTGGAAAAGACAAAAAGTACCTCATGCGGTAAACAAAAGAAAGATTCATTCCATACCAAGTAGTAAAAAAAAGGGAAAAATGACTTTAAACATACATGGAAGAATAATAAACATTTTATGAAAACATTTTGATAAAACATGGACATGGATGATAAACATAACCCCAGTAAATACTTACGAATAAACAATCTCATATAAGAACGAGATTTGAATAATTATCCCTTACCTTATGTACAATTTCTTCTATATGTGTATGAGACTCTTGTATATTGGGTTTAAACATATTATTAACTTGTAACAGAACCATAATAATATTTATTATATCATATATTCTTCACTTACTACTTTATTTACCCGTCCATTTGTCAATTCCATGTTAAAGCAGTGTTTTGGGTAAAATCATTTCATTTATCGTACGTGTTTTGACTTGTAATTTTTCATATGATTACTTAGATCATGGTTAATTACTTCCAAAATAGAAAACATGATTTATATATCACATATTTTCAATATATAAATATATATAATTGATCTATAAATGGATTGAAATACACCGTTCATGGAGACGGTAGGCCGTACGTACGCATGAACGTTGTTTTTGTTTCCTTATTTAATTAAATTGAAGTAAATGACATATATATACACATAATTATGGTAGAATTATTATGTCATATATTTCATTATTATTTATTATATATACTTTATAATCATTTTTGAATGGTTAATATGGAGAATGAATCTCATCGCGTCGTGAAGAGGGTAATCCGTACGTATGCACGAGCGATGATATCATTCCCATAATTATTGAATGGAATTGTAGTGGATGATATAATATCTCAGAATAAATATGATGTTATAATAATCATATATAGTTATTATTTCCACCATTATACCCATCCATGTATGGTGGTGGTGAAAAAAAAAAGATTACACCACGACGTGGAGATGGTAAGCCGTACATACGCACGCACGGTGATTTCATTTTTCGTAGGATGAATAGAAGGTGAAATAGGGTTGTTTTATATTTATAATAACATATCAGTATATTATTTATACTTATGTTATTAATTTATAATGAAACAACTAAATAAGACGAAGTAGAAGAATAAAGAAACTTGAAAGAATCGGTAAAAGAGATTACCTCTTCCTTGACGCACCTCCTTTAAGCTTCCTCTTAAGGGAATAGAGTTTGTATTTTGAGAAGACTAGAACCTCCAGAATGTGACTAGGGAATTTTAGAAGAGTAATGGGTAGGGGTTGGCTGAGCTTGAAGCCTCAAAATTGTGTGAAGAGTAGAGGGATGAGGTTCCCTTTTATAAGAGAAGAGAGGGTCACTTTTGGAAACCTCAAAAATATTAATTAATAATAAAATTAAACCCCACTTAAAGACCTCCAAAAATCACTAAATTAGAATAAGAGATGATATAGGTTTTTAATATCATTAAAAAATAAAATTTAGACATGTTTTATGTTTATTTTAAACCTTATCATTTTGATTTATCCTTATTTAATCTATTTAATTTTATTTTCGGTAATAATATTCGAATTTTTAAATTGTTATAAATACTTACTTATGTGTTGTGAATTTTCCATAATTAGATACATTATTAAATTTTAGACCATATAATTTTAAATTTGTAATTTTTAAATATTTTTTTTTGATTTTTAAACAATTTAATAATATGTTATTTTTATAAAATATCAATAGTGTCAATTTTAACACTATTCAATTTTTTGAATTTAAATAAAATCCATACAGAAGATATATTCATGCCAAAATATTTAATATATTACTAACATGGAATATTCATCTAAAAAAGTCATGGAGAATATTAATTTGTTCATATAATATTTATTTTAATATTTTTAAAACCATTTATTTGATATTTCTCTTAATTAAATAATCACTACAACATTTTTGTATAATTATTTAATATACTTATTTTTTGCATAAAAATTAAAAATAAAATACTATGATGTATATAAATCTAATATTTTCCATAATAATACTTTTACTAGAATTTATCATCTTAAAATCACAACATTTAAATTGTTATATTTATTAAAGTATGAAGGTGAAAACTTTGACATCATTTAAAATAAAATAATATAAGTGTCATAATCGGTTTTATAAGGCTCGAAATGGTCAAAAAATAGACCATTGAATTATTATGGTTTACATGTACACGACCAACAAGTTTTGGTCAGATGTTTGTGCCTTTTATGAGCATTATTAGTTTAATAAAAACTGTAGTATTGATTTTTTTCACTCTAATAAATAATTTCTGCATCATTAATGTATAAGCTATTAAGGTATTTATTTATTTATTAAAAATTAAAAATATATATTCATAATAACTAAAAACACTTTATCTTTCAAATGGGTATTTATAATCGAATTTATATTTTGTATAACCTTATATTAAAAATACTTTAATTATTAAAGTTTGAGTGAGACACATTTCACTTTCCTTTAAATAAAATAAATTAAAGCTCTTAATCACATCCAAGTGGGTTCCAATAGATTATATTTCGACCCAAGTATTTTTTATAGAGAAATATAATCAACCAATGATATTAATACAAGTGTTAGGGTAAATTTTATAATATTATTTTTACCCTTAATTACCTGATTTATCTTTAACTATGGTAAATAAAATTTACTGTAGTTACTATTCATAATGCCTAAAAATAAAAATTAGCCTATTAACATAATTTGGACCTACTGATTCCAAATATGGAATCCATTTTTCCAAATCCAATACACATTAGTTGCAGTATTTAATTTAAAATTAATCCCGCTGTTGAGAAAACGAGTTTTAAAAGTTAAAACATTGCAAAAGATTGAAATATTTTTACCTATGAATTCAATGTAAAATTAATTATAATTATATAAATAATATTAAATGATAAAAATATATTCTATTTATACTTTAAAACCATTCAATATTATAATTTAACCATATAAATTATCTCGATGAAAAAAGTTGTTTTTTATTAAAATTTAGCGTATTTTTACTATTCATCAAAATATGAAGGTTATCAAAATAATGTAAAAAACCTATACAAGGTAAAATTTTATATCCTTATTCAAAATAAGAAGTTTAATTTGTCAAATTTAAATTATAAACTTGTCAAAAATTAGATTTAAAATGGGCGCGCCATCAAAAGATAACAAAACTGCATTTTTTGAAAAATATTTCTTTTATCCGAAAAATTAATTTTTTTCTCATACCATGTTATAGAAAATGTGTAAGATTAATTATAATGTTATAAAATTTAAAATGCGGTTAATACTATTCATAACGGATAGTTAATAATAATATTATAATATATCATTGTTTAGTAAAATTCGGTATTGCGTACCACACAAGCTATCGAGGAAGGTCACTTTTGCGTGTAACACAAGCCAAGTATATTGTTTGCATATACTACAAGCTAATACAGTGTTGTGTATAGAGCAAGATAATCTTGGTGTAGCGTACAAAACAAGATATCAAAGAAATTAAAAATAATATTTCTCATAAAATCTCGGGGTGTTACAATGTGACCCACTGGCTCAGAGCATGGTTTGGGTGGACCTTGGGTTGGAATGTTACATTGGGTCATACTTAGGATAATGCAATATTCATCCTTTAGAATGTCATCATAATGCTCATTAGGTACTTGAAATTTTTTTCCAACCAGTCTTACATGGCGTTTTAATAGAAAAAATAATAATAAATAGATATGAATGAATAAGATAAAAACAAAAAAATCAAATAGAGATCAATATTTATAGATTATTGAATAATCATTTAAAGGATCAAAGGAAAAAAGTCCTATAAAAATCAGATGATGTGTTAATCTAGTTCATAAGGAATGGGTTCCTTAGAAGCATGGATATCTAGTGGCGCATAAACAAAAATGAATAATATGATTCAAAATATAATATTAGTGCAAATTGATAGTCTTTGTAGTAATACTCATCATCCATAAATCTCTTAACATGATAGAAAATCAAGGATAATGATAATAAAAATAATCTAAAATCATCTAATCAACTCATAAAGACCATTTAAAAATTCTATCATGAATATCACTCCTCAATCATTTTGATATTAATTAAAATTTTTGATGAAGAGACTTTTAATTTTTATGACTATATTTTTTTAGATCAACATAAAACTTAAAAATGTGATATCCCATATGATGATAAGTCGGTAGAAGAATTTATATATTATATCAAATTAAATAAAATTAGTAAATGACATTAATAATGAAGAAAAATCCTATACAATGGTCATCTTAATGGATAATGATAGAGGAATCCATGATAATTACAATGTTCAAATAAGTTATGGTTAAATGAGAAATCATGTAAAAGATATAATGGATATATTTTCTAATGGTTGAATTTCAAACTCTATGAAAGGGATAAAATAGAACTCTTTTAGTGTGTGGTGGAAAAAGTTAAGAGATCAGTCAATAGAGAGCACTAAGATCATTTTATAGAGAGGATTAGGCATCACAAAACCTTCCATTATTATTTTTATTTCTTCTTTGAAGAGAAAGAACATATCCTTTTTGGATTTCTATTATTGTTTTTTATTTCCTTCATGCCATATCTCTTTGTTTCTTATTCACTTTAAGTCAGAATAAGGAACCCCTATATTGAATTCACTCCATCCATATATCAATTTCTATCAAAGAAGTCTGGGGGATATGGAATTTCATATATAACTATATTTTATTAAATAAGTATCAAGTATAAGAACTTGTCTATTTTATTATAAAGTGGGTACTATTTTGTTTTTTTGGATCTAGCCATAAGATCCTCCAACTACTTTTGGTTAATGAAAAAGAGTTTTTTTGTATAGGCACATGAACTTTTTATAAGACATGGGACATAAGGATTTCTTATCCCAAAACTCTAAAACATTTATTATGTTCTATTAATTTGGACTTGGTAAATTATTTATTTTTTGTTTTACATTTGGAATGTCTCCCAATTTTCTTTATCTTTACTCGAGCATAACAATGCTTAGAGAGTAAGGTTTAAATACTTATTATCCACAATCTAAATATTTTCATTAATATCCATAAACTATATTTCCTTACCTTATTTTATATATTTATTATTTAATTTGACGTTTATAATTATAATGAACACATTAAAATACTTTGAAATTCATTTTCTAGACACAAATTTCCCGACTAATTTATAAACCCAATTTATCTATCTATTTATGATTTCATGCTATTTCTTTTATTTTTAAATTTTTTTTTTGGTTTTATTCCGATTCACTAATTTTAACATGGATATTTTTAAAGTGTGTTTTTATCTATGTTTTTTAAATTCATACATATCGAAGTTTTCATTTTAGGATAATAACATTGCTTTTGTGAAAAATGGTTTTTCTTGTGAATTAGAGAATTTTTAATATACCTTAATTTAAAATAAAAATCAAGGATTTTTTTATTTAAGTAAGTTATTTTAATATAGATGAATTTCTATTTTTGAATGATATATGATGAAATAATTTGTTTTTAAAGATGAACATTTTGATAAAAGAAATTAGTTTTCTCATATTTCTGGTTTTTGATGTTTCACCATGATTTTGAATCAAAAAAGGGAATGTTGATAAGATACATTTTCATATGGGTGGGCCATGTGGACTTAGTTTTTTGAAAATGATTGGAAAAGAGAAATTTATTTTCGAATCCCATTGAAATATATTGTGGTTGGATATTGTAATGAAAATGTCCCATAGTGGGTGTAATGACATGCGCACTAATTAGTATGATTGAGGTCACAAGTAAAAATTCATTCCCTATAGTGATAGGTAGTTGATGTGGTTGGATTAGAGTGAGAACATATGTATGAGTGGAAGATTATTCCATACATTGGATTGGGTGACTATTGACTCATTTTAGTTTGGATTTAGTCATTAGATAGTGTATTACTTAATGGTTTTTGATACTCAAGGACTGAATAAACAAATGTTACTTTTAAGTGAATATTTTTTATAATATGATATCGTGCTATATTATCAATTAATTTTTAATGTATGTTTTAAAATATAAATAGTGAGTTTTCAAAAATAGTTTTTTAGTTGAGGAAAAAATTAAATTTTCTTTTTCTTTTGGAAAAATTGATTTTAGAAAATTATTTTTAGAAATAGTTTTTTCTTATTCCATGTCTGATAAAATAATGTTTCTGAATTTTTTTGTTTTCATTATTTAATGTAAATGGTTTTGTTTATTTAACATGGAAATATATAGGGGTCATTGAGGAAATCCAAATTAGTTTTATATTCAACCCTTTGATGTGAAAATAATTGTACATGCCAAACTTATTAGTAATTTTGTAGGTTAGGTAGAAACATCATTATTTTTTCCAGATATATGAAGATTCTTCAATAGAGATATACATACAAAGATTTTATAGTCTATTTGTTATAGAAAAGTGTGTTCCTTTATTTCTTTTGGTTTTCCTTTGTGTAACCAATTTGGTCACTATCCCTTAGTATCCTTGTTTTGATTTATGACTTGATATTTTTTTACTAAAAGGTGAGAACTTACCCCAAGTGTGATCCTCTTTAATTAATTAAAAGAGAAATGATTACAATAGTTGAAAAGATGGAATTTTAGAATAATTACTTTGAAAAGGAGGCATAAGCTCATCAGGAAGATAATAAAAAACACATGATTCCCTACCAATAACATTATTTTTTAGTCCATCTTGAAGATAATTATATTCTAAAAAAACATGCATGATTTAGAAGCACATTTTTGAGAGGATCTCTATGAATTTAATCAATTGGGAAGTAATTTTCCATGATAGATGAATCTTTCAATTTCTTAATTCTTTAACTAGGACACTAGAGTAACCTTAAAACCACACCTTATTCCAATGTTTTTTATTTTCCATGTCCACTAAATTTATAAAATCAAGTATCTTAGCTTATATAGATGTTACAGTTCCAAAAGATCCAAAAATACATCCCACAATATCATCTTTTCAATCCATGAAGACCACTCCAAATCTTGAAGGTCCTGGATTACCCTTGGAAGCCCCATTCAAGTTTAATTTAATCTAATAATTAAATGGGGATATCTAAAAGACTTTAAGAATACCATAAAAAATGGAAATAATGATGGAATTCCAAGTCATCTCAGAACCACAAGGGAATGAATTGGGTTATTACATCTTCCCTTATAGATGATGTTTGAACCTCTCACTGCTGTGATTGAAGACGAGAAACATGAATATTTAAAGGTGTGTTATCATGTCTGGAAATGTTTCAACTCCTACAGATCAAATGCGTAAGCTCAGCATGTGAAACCTGAAACAAACATTGGATATTCATTGATTGAAGTGATTTATTATAGTCCTATAAATGTACCAGAATGAAATATGCCCATGAAATCCAAACATCAGAAAAGCTAGAAAAAAAATCCATAGGGATGTGGTAGTGGAACAACTCAAGAAGAGATGGTTAATATCATCCATATGTTGGTGACATAAAACACATTCAGAGCATAGAGATATACCAACTTCTTATAAAGAATCATCAATAGGAAGTTTGTAATGGTAAATCCTACAAATCAACAAGAAAGGAGATAGATGAATTCCTTTTTTATGCACATTACCTATCCATTCATGATGGAGCCCTTCAATTGAGTTGTGATAAAAATTCTTTAATGCAAGTATTCCATTTTTTTAAAAGGTTGAGGCGCTGGCCTCTTTATTGAAATGAAAAAAGAACAGTCAAATGTCGGGGATACAAAACAAAACCGTGAAGGAACATTAGAAAACAGAAAAAGAGTTCACCCGGGTCTTGAGCGGGTACTCATGTTGTGGTAAGGTAATCACCCACCCTTTCCATGAGGATGATCGCCTCTCTTCCTAGACCGTTCTTGTGTCCACACACCACTTTCATCACCCTCTGCAGCAATGGGAGTAGACGCAGAGGGATCATCAGTCTTTGATCCAACTTTTTCACAATTTGAAGTGAGCACATAAAAAGTGTTAGAAATGTTAACATTACAAAGTACCTTCTCACATGGGGTTGCAATGTTCTGCATTGCCATTATTCCTTTGTCATCGGGCTTATCCAGCTTCAGCATGGCAGGGGACTGATCCACCTTTTCCTTGCTGATGGAGTCGTTTATAGTTTCCGCTTCATGGCTGGTGGCCTTATCAGGCTGCATAACATCACTATCCAGTATCCCCACAAGGGGGGTGGGAAGTATGGTATCAATCTGAATGGGAGAAGAGATTGCATAACAGTGCAAGGTTTCGGGTGCAAAATCAGTGTGAACCACCGAAGCCTGCGGTAATGAAGTATCTCCAGTAATATTTGTCAAATCATAAAAAACTAAGGCTTGTCCATGTGCTTGAAAAACATGGTCTTTAGCTGGTATTTGAGAAATGGAATGGAAAGATGGCCTACCAACTTCAATATCAATAGTGGGCCTTATTTTTACCCTTTTCTGATTGAGCTTAACCTTCTCTGAGGTTGCAGAATCCAGAAAAATCTTACCCTTTCTCCATTTTAGAGCATGCATCTCTTGCCGTACTCTGTTATCAGCCATTGCTTGAGACAAGAGTTCCTTCTCTATTTGGCTATCTTCCGATTCCAAATTATGTTCTTCTTCTACCATAACTTTGACCAAAGTATCTTTTAATGAGAGACCTCCTTCATATTTTCTAGTTCCTTCTACTATATCAGCCCAACTGGATTTCTTCGCTCCATCCAGATGAGTGGCAACAGGCTGTCCAGTCTGGACATTCTCAGAGGTAGAGATTTGACCAGCAGGAATTGGAGGTGCACTTGGGTGTTAATTCGGAAGAGCAGAGCTCTCTTGGGAGGTCTTGAGATCCTCCTTACCTTTGCATTGAGAGTCATCATATCCTCTCAGCATGTATTTGGTACATTTAGTACCTGATCGACATTTGGATTTGGAGTGTCCTATCATGCAACAGATTTCACAGAACATAGGTAGTTTTTCATACACAATTCTGAAACTGATTTCATCCTTAGGGGTGGAGAGAACAACTTTGTCAATCAAGGTAGATATTAAATCAAGCTCAACTAAAATTCTGGCAAAATGGACAAAGGAAGCTTTCTCAGTGGCATGATCCATACGGATCGGGATGCCTATTGCAGAGGCAATGTCAAATAGAATTTTAGAATGCCATAAAACCCAATTTAAACCATATATCTTGATCCAGACTTGCGCAAAAGTGTCCTTAAAGTCATAAATACTAAAGTTCGGTTTCCATTCGTAGATCCTAAGTGTTCCTGGTTTAAGGTTTATCGACCCAAATCCCCAAGCACGACCTTTCAATTCAGAGGAAGGAAACAATACATGGAAGAAACCCTTCCCCATCGAGATACATTTAAAGTCCATAAATCCCCGAATCTTAGAAAGACGGACCACAAGGTCAGAAATTTTCCAAGGGGTCATTCCCTTGGTAAGGGAAATGCGGGAGATGAAGGAATTCTTGCAGAGTTCTAACCTTTGCATGATTGCACCATCCGAAGCAGAGACATGAGTCGTAGAGCCCTTTCGAATAATACGTTACGGGATGCGATTTTCCGGAAATACGAAGGAGCCAGTAGGAATACCAGAAGAGGAGAAGAGACTAAGATGTTCTTCAAGAGATCGAACCTTATTTGGGTCTTTCAGAATCAAGGGAGAGAAGCTATGTCGAGCATCATATGAGAAGAGATTCAATTCTCTTGGGTGGGATAGGTCTACCCGGTCGCCGCTCGGTGAGGGTTTTGTCTCGTGCTCATCCATCCGACTCAGGACTTCTTAATGTAATAATTCCATTATTTTCTAGATCCCAGATAAAAAAACCATTCTAATTGATGAAGGTGTAATTCTTTATAACATTATTTATATAATGTGGTAGATCATTCATGTTGTCAAGATGATCCATGATTGTGACATTTGAATCCTCCACTATTCCATCAAACCATATCATATTTTAGAAAGTAATAATTGTCCAATTGACTGAAGAAAAATTAAGGGAGAAATTTTTATTCATTGACTAGTGAGCTTGAGAAAAAATACTGCTGAAAGAAAGATTGAGTGCTAACTAAATATAGGAATCCAAGTAATTAAGATTTCCAGCCTTTAGTTTGTTTAAAAATCTATCTTAGATAAATGCTAGGGATTTAGATTTATCCTTAATCAGTCTCCACATAAAGTATGATTTAAGAAACCAAATAAATATTTCAAGGCTATTTATTCCAAGTACCCTAAGGTTAATAGGTTTAAAACATTTTTTCCAAGGGACTATAATTACACTTATTTCAAGAATTTTCCCTCTCCAAATGAAATTTTTAATAGAAGTGTCGATTTTCCTCAAGAAAGAAGCCGACTATATATAAAACATGAAGGAATAAACAATTTTGGAGATATTGATGTACTTAAGAATATACCAGCCTTTGTAAGGTATTTACCTTTCCAAGTAGCTATCTACTTTATAAATTGACTCATAATATCTTTGAAGTGAGAATCACTGGGCTTAACCCAAAACATTGGAACACTAAGATAAGTGAAAGGGAGCACGCTTTGTCTAATACCTAACTCATGAATGATGTCAGTTTTCCTTGAAACATTTATATTCTTTCCAAGGTACAAAAAATATTTTTTCCAAATTATTTCCTAACCCAAAACTAGTTGATAATGTTGAAATACTTCCTTGATACGCTTGAAATTTCTCTTTTCACTTTGAACAAAACGTATAATATCATTAGTATAAAATAAGTGGGAAATAACAAGAAGTCCTTTATTAGTTGTGTTGGTATTAAGCCTTCTATTATCAACTAGTTGTAAAAGAATTCATCTCATGTAATCCTTTACAATAGAAAATATAAATTTTCATAGGGGGTCACCTTGCTTCACCCCAATCAAATAAGAGAAACAACCTTGTTTTTTTTATTTTTAAGGTCGTGCCTTGGTCAAACAACCAAAGAACTAATTATTTCATATATAAAAAGGGGTTACAAGAGACCAAAATATGGGAGTTTTTTACAATATTTTTGATAAAAATGAAGCAGATCAGGAGGCAAGGCATCTAACCACGTCAGAACCTAGTTGAATCCTTTATTAGCAAGAGCATATGTAACTGCATTGGCTTCATGGAAAATGTGTGTAGAAATGAATTTGATCCCTAGGAGTGAATCTAGATATTTCATCCATCAAGTGGTGAGAGGCCAGGTAAGATGAGTCACTCCATTCCATAGTGCTTGAACAATGGTGGTTGAGTCACTTTCTAACCAGATGTTCGTCCAACCTTTTTGAAGGGAAAAGGTGACAATATTGATGACACCCATCATCTCCTGTTCAAGCGACGAAGCGGTGCCATAAATACTAAAAAAGCAACAATGACACTGCCCATGATAATCTCTAAAAATACCAACGCGGCCCGCCAGACCAGGATTCCCCTTTGAGGCACCATCAATATTAACATTAATCCATCCTGGCATCGGGGTTTTCCAGAATACTTTAAGAGTGCGCTTAGGTGGACTGTAAATGCCATCAATCTGAAGTTTGCGAAGAATCTGAAAGTCTCCAACCTTGTTGTTACAATTCAATTTTTTAATTGAGGCCACTTCTTGAATCACAATGAGAATATGAGCTTTACCTTCATTTAAGTTTAATGAGCTTTTATTGAAAATGATATTATTTCTATCATACTGTATAACATGAAGAAGTTCTGAAACAGCAGAAAGAAAAGTGTTTTTAATTTTCAGAGAGGCATCATGATCCACACATCTCTTTAGATGCAAGTAAATAATATTTTAAATCACCCATCTTCAATTAAAAATATAAAAAATGTAGTTCTACAAAGCAGAAACAACCTTGTGGTGAGCTATTAATTTGAATTGAAATATGTTTAGAGTCAAGAAGATCCTTGATATAATTAATGAAAGTACCATTGAATCCAAATTTGGACAACACCTTACAAATAAATCCTTCATCCATAGTATCAAATGCATTTTTGATATCAATATTTAGGGAAATGTAACCCCTATGGTGGATTTTCTTAGAATATTTACACCCTTAGAGGTAGTTATAGAGAAATACTATATATTAATCCCATGAATAAAAACTAAATTATTATAAGAGATTATTTTGTTAGAGATTTTCTCGAGTCTAGAGGCCGGGATTTTAAGAATAATTTTTGTAGATAGTGTTGACCAGTTAAACAATATTGAATTGGCTTATTTCATTAGCACTATCAATTTTCGAGATCAGAGTAATGAATTTATTATTTATTACTTGTAGAATAGATCCTCATTTAATGAAACATTAAACCATACTACAGGCATCATGATGAATAAGATCCAAAAAGGTTTGAAAAAAGTGCTTGGTGAAACCATCAGGTCCTAAGGAACTCCTAGATTTGAGATTAACAACATCTTCCATTATTTTGTATTCCAAAGGAAAGGAGGTGAGCATATCGTTATCACCTCTAGTCACAAGGTTATGAATTACCCCTTCCATTAAGTCTGGATCAATTCTAAGACCATTGAAGAGGACCATTTAATAATTGACAACATGATTGGAAAGATCCTACTTGTTAACCAAGAATTGATCACCATCTTTGAGGAGAGGAAAATTTCTACAAAGTTTCCTTGATTTTTGAAGATAATTAAAGAATATGGTATTTCTATCACCATATTTAAGCCATTTGACATTAAATATTTCTTTCTGATAATTTTGGTTAACTTTTAGAAGTTTGGGAATCTCACAAGTGATCTCATATTCATTCATAATATCATTAAAAAAATCATGTGGGGTGTTAATTTAATGTATGTCCTGAAGGATTGCATCAAGAGAGGAAATATATTCATCAATATTGATAATGAAAATAATTCTACATTTTTATCCTCTTTTTAAGGATTTTTAGTTTTATAGTGAAAGTTAATACATCATAATTAATAATCACAGAATTCAAAGTTTCTTGAATAATTTTGATGCAATCATTATTCTTAGATTGTGAATTGTTGAACATAATGGGTAAGGAAAGATTAAAATCTCAGGATTCTAGCTTTAAAAGAACCATATGATGATCAAAGTTTAATTTTTCTATAGTAGAGAAAGAAAAATTATCTGAGATGCTCATGGAATCATCATTAACAAAGACTCTGTCCATATTACTGACAACCATTTTATGAATAAATATTCTGTACCAAGTATATTTAGATCCAACCATATTGAAATCAAGTAAGATTCAGTCATCAATACAAGATCTAAATTCTTTGGATGAGATTGAGCAGTAAACAACACCCATTTTTTCATTAGAGTTTAGTATGGGGTTGAATTCCCCTAGAATAATCCATGGTCTAGATTAGATACTCGAGAGGAAGAGAATCACCTTCCATAAGTCTCTACGACCTTGATATGAGTTAAAGACATAAATAATGCAACATATATGCCACTACCCTAAAATTTAAAACCTGTAGGTGAACATTTTTTCACTACTACTAATAGATGTAGCATTTTCAAAGTTCCAGTGCATAAGAACCCAAAGTATTTTTATATCAAAAAAGGATATATTTGTATGAAGTAAATTGTATCCTAATATTTCATGTGAATCCACTATTGAAGTGAAAATAAATTTTGGTTCATCTAGACAAATAATTTATAGTTTATGATTTTGAAGGAATAACCTAGGAGTGTTAACTATTTATAGGTTTTCTAGATGCATACTATTCCAAAACATGATCTTCATAACTAATGAGTCTTAGGGGTACAACCCCCATCTTCCATTACACCAGTTTTTTTGAGTCTTGGAGATGTTATGATCAATTGATAATTCCTTGAGATGTAGAAATAATTTCTGCAATCCTCTGCAAGAAGGCCGATGCCAATAGAAAATATTTCCTTCTCTTCTGATATATGCTGATATGAAGCTAGAGTATATTGAGGTCCTAATGTCAAATCCATAATATCAGTATCCTTTAATTCATTTTTTTATTCTAATTAGTTCCAATATTCCCTAATCCTAAAAATTTGGAGTTTCTATAATCAACATGAGGACTCAATGTGTTGTTTCTCACTTCATCTCTTTCAGAGGATTCTTTATGTGTGCTCAACATTTCATTATCACTAAATATCATACCATCTTGATATTTACTTGTAAAAAATCTTGTTGGCATAATGGAAGATAAGAAGAACCATTATTACCTCTAACCAATCCAGAGACATTAACTAGAGTAACATCCACAATAGTAGTACTAGTTTCTATATTGATCAATATCTATTTTTCATCTTAACTTAAAGCATTAGCTTTAGATTACCATTAAATTGTGGATGTTATTGAGACCAAAGGATAATATTCTTTATTTCATGATAAAAATCATTTATAAAGTTGTTCTAATCTAATATAGGCATCATCAACCTATTCATACCAACAGAAAATGTGTTAGAATTCTCAATCTTCTCCTCTTCCACTAAATGAACCCATGAACCCCTCTATTTTGGTTTCCAGACAACCACATCCCAAGGACCAGATCTCCAATATCCCAATTTTTATAAGGTCTCTTCCTCTTCTAAATGTGATTCATTTGGTATCTAGGTTTTATCAACATCCTTCCAGGATTTATCAACATTGGAGGCATTCACCAACATCTGAAATCTTCTATAATTGGTAATATAATTCCCCATTATTTTAGAAACTTTACAGTAAGAAGGTTTGTATTGATATTCCAACTTAATTCATATTCCACCTTGAATTACATTCTATTTTCATTATAAATCAAGAAGATAAAATCTTAAGTCTTATATTCCATATTCACCTCCACCAGAGTTTGATGATTAATTTTAATTGGACTACCTATCAATAATTCAAGGTCATTTAGATTTTTTGGATGCTAAAAAACCAAGTTTAAGGCATGTATTCTTACCCAAATATGAGCAGTAGATTGTTTAATTCACAAAAGGGTTAAAGATACAATCCCATTTAGAGATTATGAGGAGTCCAGGATTGAGAGAAATTTTCCCCAAGTTCCACAAAGAGTTGAAATCCTATTTTTTCTAGAAAATATAGTGGAAGTATCCCATACCGATTAGAATAAATTTTCAGTCACTTACTTTCCAAAATTGAAATATCATGGAGTTTAGATTAGTAAATGATCAAGGTCTGTCTATCTTGGGGTATCTTACACACACTAGGATAGAAAATTTTCAAATACTAGCTCTATGTTGATGAATATTCAGATCCACCATACCTGAAAGAATACCATCACCCAGATTGATGATATTGGATGATTTCCTAGAATCCTCTCCACCCTAATTTGTGCAACCATTAAGTGATTCTAGAAAGGATATAACTATTATTTATGATAAAAAACTTTCCTATTCTTCAGTTTCTTTATAATCTTTAGATGAGGACCAAAATTTATCCATGAAAGAAAATTCTTAGGACATATCAAATGATGCCATTAATCCTTATGGACTTAGCTACTCAAAGAATATAATTAGTTTATTTAAAAAATCAAAGATACTTCTTGAAGATCCAACATCTCATGAATATAAAATTACTATTTATATTGTTTAAATTTTTTATAAAAATATTTTAAAGCGTGTTTAATATTTTTGGAAGGATATGCATAGTTGAGTTTGTCTTGTCGAAGTAAGATTATTCTACAAGAGTTTTGTTTTATCAATCAACACTAGTTAACAACTTTTAGTAGTTGAAGGATGCACATGAGACCATTTGGTAACCCACATTGTGTTTAGGGTTTCTTGAATATGATCTAGGGCATTAAAAAATATTATTAATGACAATCTAAAAGTTCAGTTATTGGAAGTACCTGGTAAGAAGAGATAATTTTATGGATGATACTCAAAATTTACCTTTAAAAAATATATATCTAACCACTTTATAGTGAACCTATATTACCTAGGAAGTTTAAATAAAACAAGTTTCTGATGAAAATATCATAGGATGCTGTTGGTTATGACATGTAAGTTCCTTTCCCAAAATAGGTTGAGACGCGAAATATTTTACGCTTCCTTTTAGGAATGTTTGAGAACCATATCACATGAAATTTTTTAAAATTGTTTTTTCAAATGAAGATTTATATGGTTTTTGAAATGGTTTCTTAGGATGTTATTTGTTAGAAAACATGTGGTTTTATTAGGATGTCATTCGATGTTATAGAATTAAGATATTTTCTAAAAGGGTTCCCATGAGGAAAGTAAGGGTAGAAATGGATAATGATACTGTGAATCATAACATTTTTAATATGTTTATGTAAGATATCAAAATTATTTATGGGAAGACCATTTAGGTTGTCCTTATGATGAAAATGAGAGCATGGAATTTTAGAGATAAAATCCAACAGAATTTATTGGTGATGACGGAAACCAAATGGCTGAATAATTTTTAGTGAAGGTAAAATATATCTTCTAGTTTTTTAGAAAACTAATGACTTATAAAATCATGTTTATGACTTATATATTGAAAATAATGATAAATAATTGGTGGGAGATAGTTTCTAAAGTTGGGATGTATAAGGATCTTGAATGGGGTGACCTCTGAAAATTGTTTAATTATCAATATTGTAAAAATAAGTTAAAATTTTCTATGGAACATATGTTACTAGATATAGAGTATGGAATCTTGACTATCATAGAGCATGTGATAATGTTTTCTGAGTTTTTTTATTCTATAACATAATTGAAAATGAATGAGAGACTTAAAAATCAAAGGTTTGAGATGAGTATTTATCATGATATCTACCCAAGAATCATCTTCTAAAGCCTATCTATTTATATATAAGTGTACAATAATGTAGTGATGGTAGAGGTTAACATGAAAATATCTCAATAGTTATGTACCTTACATATCTTTTTAGTCAAAAGATGAATTTATTTGAGTGTTCAAAAGAGAAAAAAAGGAAATCCAAAATAATTAGATGAATGAATATTTATTTTTTCATAGTAAAGGAGTCTTCTAGAGTTATTTTTGTGTGGAATGACTGGAAAAGTAAAATCTTAATGTTTAGATACACCTCAAATATACTTATAGTGTGTAATTTGAGTCATTTAGAAAAACTTATCAGTGATTTATACCTGAGGTTAGTAGTAGTTCTTCCTTTCAAATACAAGGATAGGAGATGATAGATAATTTAAGTAAAATTGGATTGAGGGCTTAAGGTAATGTGGGAATACATTGAAAAAATGAGCGACTAGTTCCTTATAAGGGAGAATGTAAACTTTTAAAGTTAAGAAAGTAGTCAAGGATTCTAATCATAAGGTGGGAACTTCGGTTGTATGATGTGTTATTCTAATTATCTCATCACTTATATCTATATATTTTTTATACTAGAGCATTATATTCTTTTGTCTTTGTGTGGGTAGTAAATTATATAGGGTTTTTGAGTAAATTTATTACCTAACTCTATGAAGATTGAAATACCATTGAAGGAAAAGTATGAGAAAGGGTTTAAGTGTCTTCCATGCATGATAATAATCAATAGTTTTGAAATATAATATTTCTTCTTAGACTATGGAATAAAAATATAAGATCTAATTATTTTGATAGACTAGATTTTTAAGAACAAGGATATGATTTACTATTATAATTAAAGCATTCTTTTTTATTTCACTAGTTTGAGTTATCCATACATATGAAATGTTAATGAGAGAATAGGTGGTCTAATCATTAAAGAAATCAAATTCATAGTTTATCACCAGATGGGATTATTTATAGAGTATATGGTTGAGAATGACCCCTATAATGTTTTTTTGTAGTGGATAAGTATCCTGAATCATTTCTTAAATATTTCTTTAGATTACCTCCAAATAGATACATGGAATTAACTATTGATCATTTAATTTTGTTGAAACAAAAAAAACTACGTTCTTATTATATAAAATTTAAAAAATTATGGGAACTAAATAAAATATTTTATGAATTAGACCAGAAAAGATTTATTTCATATAGTGTTTCAAACTAGGAAAAATCAATTTTATCAATTAAAAAGGTTGAGTTAATTTGTGGTTATATATTTCTTAATTAATTTTGAATCAGGTTGAATTAAATAATAGATACCCTTTATCCTATATTGATTACCTACTTGATTATTTAAATTATAATTATAGTTTTTCAAAATTTATCTCTAGTTGGGATATCATCAATTGAGGGTAAAAGAGAAGGACGTAACAAAAATGTATTTCTAAAGTTAATAGAACCATTATAAGTTTTCCTACATGACTTTTGGAGACACAAGTTCTCATTAATTGTTTATAGATTTAATGAAATAATTACTTTATAATTATTTATAAACCTTTTTAATAGTAATTGTGAATGAAATATTGATTTACTTAGGATAAAAAGTGGATCAGGAGAGATACATGAAACTTATTTTATGTATTTTATATAATCGTAAATTTAATGCCAAATTATGTAAATGACACTTATAGATTCAATAAGTTATTAGGGGCATGTAATTTCAATTAAATTATTTTATATGGATCTAAAAGTATAAGGAGGTGATATCTTAAGATAGTGCAATGTTTTTTTTGAAAATTTAATGTTTCATTGGGTTGGATGGTCATTATTGAAATTTCATTATAGATTTATTTTAGTTGGATTTAAATATTACAACATAGTCTCAGAAGGGGGTAATGTTTGAATAAAATAAGAAATTTTAGGAATCCTTTGAAGAGTTGAAAATAAGACATACCTTAGTACTCATTCTTATTTTCCACAAATTAGGCAATGACTACCTTGTATAAAATGATACGTATGGAGAAGTATTGTGATGCATTATTATACTAATAGAATAAGTTAGGGTGTATGAATTGAGTCAGTTGAAACCTCATGAGAATAATTATACTATTTATGATTTAGAGTTGAATTTAGCAGTCGTCTCCTTAAATAATTGGAGGCATTACCTCTCTAGTTATAAGTTCACAATATATATTAATAATTTTTTAAATAAAACTTCTCATAGTGGGATCTCAATTATAGGTGGTGAAAGTGAGTTTAGTATCTTAAAAGTTTTGACATGAAACTATCATATATTATTATAAAATAAAATATCATAGCCTGTGATTTATGTAAAAAGACTCTAACTCATATAGTTGAGGAAACCAAGGTGTATCGGTTGTTGATGATAATGATACATTGTTTTTATCTAGAGATTGATGAGAAATATAATAATATAGTATTATCTTGCTTAAATGTAATGTATATACTATTATGGAAGTTAAAAAGTCAAAATTATATAATATAATGCGTAATGTAATATTAAACACCTTTAATGTTGGGAAGACCATTCATTAGTGGAGAATGACATTAGACGTGACACATTATTTTAATATAGGAAGAGTAGTTTCTATGGATTTAAGGAAATATATAATGGAGAACTTTAATCATTTGAGTTTGGTGGTGCATCCTAAGATTACCAAAATATACCATTATAATAAGCATATATTTTGATGATATAGTATAAAGAATGATATATTTAAAAATGTTTCTTAATGTCTGACCTAGTAGGAAGTGATGCTAAAATATCAAAAACTAGATAGGTTGTTTCAACCTCTACCCACACCAATATGGAATAAAGAAGAAATTTTAATGGATTTTTTTATAATATTACCTAAATCCGCCAATAAACCTGATATTTTTGGGTGCCAATGGGATGAATTGTGAATTCATGGCATTAGAAAATACATTTAGTTGAAGATACTGGTAATGCATATGTTAAGTAAGTTGTTAGTCATGATGAAGATTCAAAATCCATCATATCACATAAATATCCTTACTTTACATATATATTCTAGATAGGGATTCAAAATTCTATGAGTTCTCAGTTGAATATGAGTAATGTGTATCACTCTCAATGGTAAAAAAATATAGAATGAATTATTTTTATTTTTGTAATATATTCTTCTAGTATGCGTGATCAAATATGAAATGTCTTAGTAAAATTATCAATCATTCATAAAATTTTCTAATAATAATAATTACTAGTATTCAATATATATAGAAACATTTGAGGATTTTTATTATCAACTAGTAAAGTATCTATTTTATCAAAATAAGACATGAGTAAGTACTCCTTGAATTAAGTTTGGTATAAGAAAAATATATCAATTAAAGTGATTCATAATCATATATAGATAATTTATTGTTGACATGAATAATATGTGGATAACTAATAATGAACATTGATGTTTTACATTACAAATCACATCTTCTTGTAGGTATCTAATCTATTGAGACACTGATATATTGAAAAAAAATGTTAACACCATGATATGTTGGTCTTTTCATGGTTATGGAATCAATTGGTAAAGTAGTGTATTAATTGGTTCTACTTGGAGGTTAGGGGCACAATAGATGAACCTATAGGGAATGCCCAACTCAATTTTTTTTGTTCTAATTGATGTTTAATCTGGGATGTATATAGAAAAGAATGTTGTGACCAGAAGATTTTAATTAGATATTAACTAACATGATATTTCCAGAACTAAAGGCAATATCATCACATAATGATTTATAATTAATTTAAGTAGCGAACTAATTATCTTGTGATGAATTATTTCTTCATTGATAAATTTGACACATCTATATCATATCATCATGGTGTCATAGGAATCAAGTGTAGATTCTCACCAGTAGTGATCCACATGTGCACCACAAACCTTTAAGAGACACCATAGGAATCTTTGAGTGTTAGCATGTAAGATCCTAACTCTCATGTCGTTCGTCAATGATCCCCATGAGAATTGATTAAAATAAGGAATATTATTAATCTCTCTTAAATCAAGAGGGGTGGTGGAGGAGGATTTCCCTACGTTCTTGAGAGTGTTCTTGGAGAGGGGCTCTGTAGGGATTGAGAGGATTCTCCATATGTTTTTGTGAAAAACCAAATCAAATGGATATCGTTAGGGTTGGAAATAATACATTTGTGCTTAAAATGTTATAGGGTTAGAAAATAATAATTTAATATGTTCCATTATTATTTAGTTAATCCCCATGGAACCCCATTTCTATAATAATAATATTATTATTTTTTGACATGTACAAAACCAACGAATTAATTAAATATTATTTCATGAATAAATTATCTAAATTAATTCAAATAATATTTAATATATATTATTTCTCATAAAACATTTAATATTAATCCTCTATTCCTCCAAAATATTTATAAAGCCTTTAATAATGAATATTATATTTGGTAAATAAATATCACTACATTATTCAACAACAAATAAATAAATATTATATTCAATAAATAACAAATAAGTATTTATTAAATATTCTGCAAACAAATATTCTCTTGAATAAGTAGTGACTAAATATATGTGATCAAATAAACATGATTAATTATTAAACATCACATGAGAATAAAATTTATTCAGGATATTAAATAATAAATAACATTTTATATTTAACTAATGTTTTGGAGGCACTAAGTGTGTGAAGCACTAGACTTCTTTCTAAGTGGCATTAGGAAGAGCCTCCCAAAGTCCATGGTTAGTATCTAACAACATGAAAACATTATAATAGATAAATAATTAAATTTTAAAATGAAATACTACCGCATATGAATTCTTACTATGTAATATAATTTATTTATCATGATATCTGAAATCAAGGAGGTTGCATGCTGGTGTCATCAACCTATTGCTCGATGTCTCTTTCTTTGACTTTTTGAAAATGAACCTTCCCATTGAACAACATAGAAATTGATTTATTTATGATGTCTCATTTCCATAAAAGACCTAATATATCAAACTCTATTAAATAAAAGAAGGGATAAATCTTTTCTTGCATTATTCATTAATGTAATATCACTCATGAGGCACCCAATGCATCCTTCTTCGCTGTAAACATATTCCATAATGGTTTTCATCAATAAATAAAAGTAAATGGAAAATAATATACATTAATAATAATATTATATTATAAGGATTAATACACATGTACACAAATAGGAATATCTAATGAAATATGTGAATGTGGATTTCCTACTGGCGGGTTGTGTTCTCATAATCTCCTGCACTGGAAATTACCAAGGGCATACACCATGAGAAAGTGCCTCAAAGTTCTATGAGCCTCCACCCATGATAGAATATATCATTTTTATCCTATAAAATGATATCATCCAAAATTATAACATATATATTTTAAGAATACTTTCATGTCACTTCTAGGCGCTCATTGTAGCGAAGAACTGATATGACCATTAAGTACGAAAGTTACTATTAAGAAAGTATCACATACTACATAACGAGGTAGAAAAATAATTATGTTAAAATATGTTTATTAATATTCAAAAAATGAAAATAGGTAATCATAAATTACATAGAATATGGTTCTAGGGCACTGACTCCAAAATAATTCAACATGAATTAGAGTTAAATGCTAACAAAATCTAGTTTTATAGATCTCACAAGCTAATAATGATACTTATAAGATATGTCTTTATCCAAGGGGTCTACCACATTTTCTTATATAGAATATCTAATTACTACATATTCATCCATCTAAGAAAAATATGTCAAGAGGTGATAATTTCTGAGTATATGATTTGTCCATTAATGTGACCTTGGATCCTTTATAAGATCCACCACTACAATATTATTATAATATAATGTGATAGGGTATTTACAGGTGTGTACCACATTAATCTTTTAGAAAAACTTGTATATCCATATAGTTTCTTTGGTTTCATCATAATCTACAATAAATTAGTCTCTATTGTAAAATTGATGAAACTGGCTACTTTGAACTCATCAAGCTCAAAAATCCTCTATTAATACTAAAGCAATATCACAACTACAACTTTAGATCATTTTGATATTTTTTAAATCTAGCATCAATATAACCCCTGATTACTATATCCTCATCTCCTCCATACACCAGGAACATATCTTTAGTTCTTCTCAAATACTTAAGGATAAACTTAATAGTAGATTACTATTTTTCATATAGATAAACATGATATCTTCCTACTATACACAAGTAATTGGAAACATAAAACTCAGTAAATAACATGGAATATATGATTTATCCTATCATATAATCATATGCTATCTTAATCATTCTCTATTTATATTATAATGTTTGAGGACAAATTTTATTAGAAAGATGTATACTATGTGACACTAAAACCATTCCTCTCTTGTATTGTTTAAAAATAATTATCTTTAGTATCAAGTAAATTTACATACCTTGAATTATTCCAAAAATACTCTTGGATCTATCAAAAATAATCTCAATCCTTAGAATGTATGCTGTTTCACTATGTCCTTCATAGAGAAGCACTTGTTTAACAGATCCTTAACTGACTGTAAGACTGGTAAATAATTTCTAATAAATAACACTTAATCAACATATACTAATAGGATAATGACTAAAATATTACTAAATTACTTGTAAACATATGGATCACATTCATTATTAGTTAAATCCAATCAATCTATAGCTTTATCAAACCAAAATTCCATGACATGGATGCCTGATTCAATCCAAAAATGATTCTATAATGACCTAGGTATTTATAGAATAATAATTTTTCATATGTATTAATATTTATGAATAATATATTAATATTATGTTAAATAGAACACTTTTTTCGATAGAGCACTCAACACACAACAACATGTTTCTTTGAAATTTTATGTGTCACACAACTTTGAGTTATACCGAAGAATAATATAATAATATTATTATTTTAAATGGTATTTAACGTATAGCCTTTGTATTGCTAGGAATAAACATAACTAACTAAATTATGATTACACATGTTTTTTAAATTTCTTTACATTTATCCAATAAATTTTAGATCCTTAAAATAATAATGAATCTGATTTTAAGCACGAAATACTTTAATATTCTTTAAAAGGTCGATTTACCGACTTTTGATGGAGAAACCTTTTTAAATATAGTTTTTTTTCACTTTTATATGTTCCATTTGAAAAAATTAAATTCTTCTTTGGAGGAACAAATTTACTTTGGGTAAATTTTTGGTATTTTTCTGATAAAGTTCATTTTTCATGAATAGTAAAAAATACTGCATTTTAAGTCAAAGCTGTCTTTTCATCTAATTTATTTATATGATTAGATTGTACTTTTAAATGGTTTTAAAGTGTAATTAGATTATATTTTTACCATTTAATCCAATTTTGGTCATTAGAAGTAATTTTAAATTAATTTGGTAGTTTTTATTTCTTAAAAACACGCCTTTTGGTTTTAACAATGAGAATTAATTTTAAATTAATTTCAGAAATTTAAGTGTTTTGAATTTGGAAAAATGAATTCCATATTTGGAATAATGAGTTAAAAATTGTTTAAATAGGTAAATTTTATTTTTAGACATTATGAATAGAAACATCAGTAAATATTTTATTTACCATGGTAAAAAGGTAAATATGGTAAATAAGGGTAAAAAATAAAATTATAATAATATTAAATTACCCTAAAACATGTCCTAATCTTATTGTATGAGATATATCCAACAATGGGAATCCTTGAGACTATTTTAGGACCCCATGGAGCCACTTGTGTGTGAAAATGTCATTTAATTAATTTTAATTTAAAGTTAAGGAAAATATAACCTAAACATGTATCTTTTAATAATTTTTATGGGGTTATATAAGTGATATATTCTAATATAAATATTAATTATAAAGATAAAAATATTTACTACATCATGGTATTTTATTTATAATTTTTAGACATCAAATAAATAAATTTATTTATGACATAATGGTGATGTAGTGATTACCTTATTAATGAAAGATTTAAATAAATGAGATTATAAATATTAAAGTAAATTTATTTTGAAACTTTTTATGTCATCAAAGAATTTTATGGATGATTATGACTTGTTATAGTTTAATTAATGATTTTTTTATAATTAATAAAGTTGTTTTGGATTTATAAAAAGCCATGATATGAATAGTACAAAAATTGACATAAATGAGTTTTAAAATAAATTAATATTTTTTAAATGATATAATTGTCCTAAAAATAGAAATTCGGCCAAATGACATATATGATGTTAAAACTTTAATTAATGATCCATTTCTGGTCTCTGGGAATTTTATAGTAACTATGGTTACCATATGTTATGAATATACAAGAAGACATGGTAAAAGTTAAATTAGTTTACTAAGGGTTAAATCTAAACGATAAGGTTACTTTTATGAAATAAACTTGTCTAAAACCCATTGTATGAGAGTATTTAGACCAATAATCATCTTATATTTGAAATATATCACTTTTGTGTTATTATAATTCTAAAATAAATTAATAATAAACTAATACTTTCAAACTTTCCTAAAGTGCCCCTCCTCCCTCTTATAAAAGGACACCACCTCTAACCCTTACACACACCTCTAGATACTCATTTTATCATCCAAACTCTGACCAAATAATCTCCCAACATCCCTATATTCCTCTTATAACCTTTAATTTGGTAATAAGACAATTAAGGAAGTCCTTTTAGCTTAAATCAAAAGGAGTTACCCGATTTGAGGTAATGTCTTCTCTCAAGATTCCTTCATTTATTTTTATTCTCCAACCCCTAAACTCTTTTTATTAAATTATTTTATAACAAAAAAGTATCTTAAATATACTAGGTTACTTTTATGAGAAGTATTAGAACTACACTTACACACACCTCTGTCTAATGGGAATAGAACATACTGTTTTTGTGGATGGTGAACTACTGCCTCACGAAATGATGGTTGTTAAATATTCTCCTACCACCTATTATGGTGGCCATTATGATGGAAATATAATTATATATGATATTTATCTTATCTATATTCTTCTTTAATTCTCAGTTATAACATATCTTTATGCTTTTCATGTTGTATAAATACGAGAATTTCATTTGAGAAAGTGCGGACTACCGCCCCCTCAAAGTGATATGACTTGTTCATGCTATACATGGAACGTATAAATGATGGAATTAATGAAATTATGTAACATATATAAAATATATATTATATTTGAGTTATAATATTCCTATGTATCATTTAGTTTTCATTCTTTTAAATATGAAAAATAAATGAAAGTAGCGTTCTTGCATACGCACGACTTACCGTCTCCATGAACGGTACATTTCATTTATTATATCCAAATATTATGGACTATTATAAATAAAAATATAATTTATATATATGATATATATGATATCTAAATCATTAATAGCATTCTGAAGATAATGGAATTTTGACCACATGGACAATTTGTAATTATAACAAGTTCATTTTTGACTCAAGTTCCGAACATCGAAAAAATGTACGATATGAACTAAAATAATTAAATAAGTGTTATAACAAGGTAATAAGTGATATAAAAGGAATAATAAACTTGAAAACGTTTTGAATAAAGTATTAATTAACTTAATTTTATTATCCAGGAAGAACAAGGAACATACGAGATAAGTCAGACTCGATGTAAGGGAACCTTTCACCCTTATTTTTAGTCAAATACTTCTTTATGTTATGTATTTTAATTTCCATTTTCTTATGTTGGGATATGTTCTTATATATACTTATTTCTATAAATTATATTTCCAAGTGATGAGAGACCGTTTTCTCTCTCATCAACTCATTTTCTGAAATTTTAAGTGACACCATTAGGTTACCGAATTTTCATAAGGGAATTTGTATCAATATCCTTTCTTTGAAGAATATTTTGATTTATACATGACTTTCTTTTATATGGTGTATAAAACCCTTTGAATTTTAATTTCATTCAAAGGGAATCTTTTTCTATGTAGATTTTACTAAATTTCAAAGGGAATGTTTCTTTTTAATGTACGTGGTGACAATGACCTTTCTGCCGCTGCGAGCATTATTTGATATTTGGATTTCTTAACAGGTCGTGATGTTTTTAAATAGAAAATAAATACCATATACCCTGTTTACATATTTTGGTATTGAAAATGGATTTAAAAGTGGATTTACTATTTCAATATGTTGAAATTATTTCTTGTGATTGAAAATGAAATTTATGTTTGAAATATTGATATTTGAAATCTTTTATGTGTGATGATTATATAATGGTACATGAAAATTTGACAGGTGGTTACGTGATAAACCAAATGACGGGTGGTTCTATGATAAACTAAGGATGGGTGGTTACGTTATAACCTCCAATGCATTGGGTATGGAAGTTAGCTGTATGGATATTCCATTTGTAAGAATTATTTGTGGAAGTTGACCATATGGTTATTCCATTTAAGTATGATTATGTCCCAAGTTTACCTTTTTTATGTCATGTGTGCTTTATATGGGTTTTATGGTAATCTTTTGGTTAAAAAGGGGTAATCAATGAGCTTTTATTCAGTAAAGAGTATTTACTACTTCATAAAGGTAAAAAGTATTACTTATGAAAAAGTATTCATGGGTAACATGTTGTTTTGATAGACTAACAATTTTCCTTATTTGTGTATCCTTTACTAAGATTTTTATGCTCATACCAATTTTTTGAAATGTTTTTCATAGGACTTAAAGTGGAATAGGGTCAAGGATGGGATCAAGGAAAATTCATTATGTTTAAAACATGGAACTGTACATGTTTCTTTTCTTTTAAGAGTTTTTATTTTATGAAAAAAATGGATACTGAGTAGAAGTGTCTACATGTAATATTCAAGTTGTTATGTACAAGTTATGACCTGATTATCTAAATCTATAAAACAAAAAAGATCATCAATGTGAATTTTTAACTTAATTCAAGATTATGTAATGTTTAAGGATGAGTCATTATAGTTTGTATCAGAGGAAATGTTTAGAAAACTTTAGGGATTAAGAGTTTTCGTTAAACACATGGTTAGTCCCTATGTCTATTCTTTCTATTAAATCATTGTTTTATAACTTTTTCTGATCAAGGTAAGTCAGTTACAAATGGAAGTAGGAGAATCTCAAACAAAATTCTTATGTCTTCCTAATGACATGCTTTCAATAATTATTGCAAAGTCATGTTCGAATGATTGTGAAACTTTTTCTAGCATACAACTCACTTGCAAGCAGTTGTTTGAGATATTAAACACCTCCACTATACCTCAATACCATCGTGGATCATGGGTTGTATTTAATCAAATCCTATTTTATCAATATTCTCATATTTTCAAGAAAGGTAAATATTATCAACATATTTTCAAATATTTTACCTTATCACAGGATTTTGAAGAATATTATAATTTTGAAAAATGTGTTGAAGAAGGAGACCCTTGAGCAACCTATCTATATTTGTTTTTAAAATAAAGTCTCTCAACACAAACTTATGGTATTTTAAAAGGACCATTGATTGAATTTTTCAACTCAAAATTGTCCTGATAGTTTTATAATAATAAAGTTTTATCATATGTTTTGAAATTATATTTCATACATGATTATTTTACGAAACTATTTTTTTTACAAACACCCATATAACCCAAGTTATACAAGGTGTATTTGGATGAAGGAAGAAAATGATTTTGAAGGATATATGAATCATTATTGCAATTTATGGACTTTATACCTACTTGAACAAGATAATGATGAAACCATGTGGCCACCATGATCAAGGTATGCTATTATTTCTTTTGGGAATAGTTTTATTTTATCATATGGAGGTGAAATAAATAAAATGAAAGTATATATAAGACTTTATGTATTAAGATGTTGGGGTATTAATGGGTTGGAATGAAAATGATAGGTATAAGACAAAATTTGATGTTAAAACATATTAGGGTTCTTTTTGAATGTTATAAAAAGGAAAAATCATAAGATGGGTGACAACCCGTCATGTTGGACAAAGCTGTGGGAATCAAACCCACAACCAAAGTACGACTAAGATTTATCGTCTACCACTATATTAAGTGAAGTCCCTGGTTAGTATGACTAATTACTTTTAGTTAAATTATTTTATAGATCAATAATAAATTGATTTTGGGAACTTATGATTTATCAAATGGATATCCTTAGTATAGAAAAATGATTTGGTGATTAAGTGATAAATGTTATTTTGGAAGACATTTTCTCTTTTGGGAAACTATATTCCTAAGGAAAATAGAATACTATGGGATTTTATTTGAGGAGTAATGGTTGAATTTTATTTTATAAGAATCTATGTTTTTATTGTGTGTATATGGAAATTTGGGTTATTTATAGAAATGATTAACCTATCATAGAGATTATGTGATTAGATTAATTAAACTTCAGTATAAGATGTTATTTGGAGATAAATGTTTAGATTTACTATGTAAGACTATGTGATTAAATTCTTATGGGTTTTGGGTTTTAATTTTAGTTTGTATTATATTGAATAATTTTAAGGACAATTGTTTATTGAATGGTCTTTGTTGAACTTTGGGTACTGTATGTTGAATTTTGGAGATTAAGAGTAGTATTTATTTTTTATAAAGGATTATCCTTTTGGGGATTATATGATCTCATACTAACCATTTTGGTTTTGGTTAATATATAGTTTATATTTTTTGGATTATGTGATTTTCTAGAAGTTGATTGTAGCACTTTCTATGTGACCAAGTCATCTTGAATACTCATCGTTTGGAGAAAATATGTGTTTGTGGTAGAAATTTAGTAAAGGATGAAAGTCTAAATGATAAGTAATTATGTTTCCTTATGTTCTTAGTCAGTCTCATAAATAAATTCTCCAAATGTATGACAGGGAACTTAAAAAAAAAATTCTGTTTACTTTTCCTACTAGGGATTAAAAGACGATTTAACCTATCATAAGTTTGTGGTTTTCTGGTGGTTAACTTCCTCTTGATCATGTTTTCTATCACTCTCCATCCGAACTTGACA
This sequence comes from Viscum album, assembly GCA_963277665.1. Taxonomy (NCBI): domain Eukaryota; kingdom Viridiplantae; phylum Streptophyta; class Magnoliopsida; order Santalales; family Viscaceae; genus Viscum; species Viscum album. The sequence goes on along the minus strand of OY728140.1, from coordinate 87,061,653 downwards.
CTTAGTTTCTCTTCCATATCCATGTTTTCCTACATGGAATCCTAGTATGTGCTATCTCGTGTGACCTTTGTACTTCTATTTCTTTCTTTTAAAGTGATAGTTTTATTGACTCTTTTTTCGATGTGAGACTTTCAATGAAGTTTCCAAGACTAATTTTAAAATTGTGAGGATGTAATTTCCAAAAGGGGGGAAGGATCTAACGATTTAAATATTTATAAAATAATACCTTTTCAAATCTATTGATATTTATGAATAAGATATTAATTTTATGTCAAATAAGACACTTTGTTCGATATCATACTCAACATGCAACAATAGTTTTCTTTGAAATCTTATGTTGCAAACAACTTTGAGTTATACCAAAAAATAATATAATATTATTATTATTTTAAATAGTAGTTAATGTATAGACATTGTATTGATGAGAATGAAAATAACTAACTACATTAGGATTAAACATGTTTGTTAAATGTCTTTAAATTTATCCAATAAAATTTAGAGGCTTAAAATAAGAATGAATCTGATTTTAAGCATTAAATACTTTAATATTCTTTAAAATGTCGATTTACCGCCTTTTGATGGAGAAAAATTTTTAAATATAGTTTTTTTTTCAGTTTTATATGTTCCATTTTTCAACATAAACTTATTATTTAGAAGTGGTACATCAAAATTTACTTTGGATAATTTTTTGGTATTTTTTTAATAAAGTTCATTTTTTAATGAATAGTGAAAAATGTTGCATTTTAAGTCAAAACTGTATTTTCATCTAATTTATTGATATGATTAGATTGTGCTTTTAAATGGTTTTAAAGTGTAATTAGATTATATTTTAATTATTTAATCCAATTTTTGTCATTATAAGTAATTTCTCTTTGAAATTGGATATAAACACATGTCAATCTTTTGGTTTTTTTTACTTCTTAAAAACCCGCCTTTTAGTTTTGACAATGAAAATTAATTTTAAATTAATTTCTGAAATTTTTGTGTTTTGAATTTGGAAAATTTAATTCTGTATTTAGAATCAGGAGGTCCAAATTGTTTAAATAGGTAACTTTTATTTTTAGACATTATGAATAATAACTTCAATAAATATTTTTTTATCATGGTTAAAGGGTAAATATGGTAAATAAGAGTAAAAAATAGTATTATAATAATATTAAATCACCCTAACACATGTTTTAATCCTATTTTATTATATATATCTAACCATGGTCATCCTTGGGTTGATTTTAGGATCCCATGGAGCCACTTGTGTGTGAAAATGACATTTAATTACTTTTAATTTAAAGTTTAGGAAAATATAACCTAAACATGTATCTTTTACTACTTTTTTTTATATGGGGTTATATAAGAGATATATTAGACTATAAATAGTCATTAAAATCTAAAATCATTTCCTACCTCATGTTAGTTTATTTATTATATTTTAGACATCAAATAAATAAATTTATTTATGAAACAATGGTGATGTAGTGATTACATTATTAAGGAAAGATTTAAATAAATGAGATTATAAATATTAAAATAAATTTATTTTGAAACTTTTTATGTTATACAAGAATTTTATGGATGATTATGACTTGTTATATTTGAATTAATTACATTTTTTTCGAATTAATCAAGTTGTAATGGATTTTTAAAAAGTCATGATATAAATAGTATAAAAATTGACATAAATGAGTTTTTAAATCAATTAATATTTTATTAAATTATATAATAGTCCTACAAATAAAATATTTGGAAACATGACATATATGATGTTACAAATGTCATTAATGATCCATTTTTGGGTCACTTGACATTTTATAGTAACTATGATAACCATATATTATGAATATACAAGAAGACGTGGTAAAAAATAAGGTTAATTTTATAATCTAAACTTGTCTAAAACCCATTTTCTGAGAGTATTTAGACCCATAATCATCTGATATTCTAAATATATCAATTTGGTGTTATTATAATTAGATAATCAATTAATAAAAAAATAATACTTTCTAACTTTCCTAAAGTGCCCCTCCTCCCTCTTATAAAAGGACACCACCTCTAACCCTTACACACACCTCTCATGCCCCATTGTCTCATCCAAAATATAACCAAATAAGCTCCCAAAATCCCTATATTACTCCTATAATCCTTAATTTTGGGCATAATACAATTAAATAAGTCCTTTTAGCTTAAATCAAATGGAGTTACCCGATTTGAGGTAATGTCTTCTCTCAACATTCCTTCATTTATTTTCCTTATCCAACCCCGTAACTCTATTTATTCAATTATTTTATAAAAAAACATGTATATTCAATATAATATTATTTTTATGAGAATTATTCTTACTAAAATTACACACACCTCCATCTAATGGTTATATAACATACTATTTCTGTGGACGACGAACTACTGCCTCACGAAACGATGATTGTTCAATATTCTACTACCACCTCTTATAGTGGACATTATGATGGAAATGAAATTATATATGATATATATGATATTTATCTTATCTATATGATTCTTTAATTCTCATTTAGAACATACCTTAATGCTTTTCATGTTGTATAAATACGATAATTTCATTTGAGGAAGTGCGGACTACCGCCCCCTCAAAGTGACATGAATCATTCATGCTATACATGGAACATATAAAGGATGGAATTAATAAAATTCTGTAACATATATAACATATATATTATACTGGAGTTATAATATAACTATGTATCATTTAGTTTTTATTCTTTTAAATATGTAAAAGAAATGAATGTAGCGTTCATGCATATGTACGACTTACCATCCCCATTAACGGTGCATTTATTTTCTTATGTACAAATGCTATGGACTATTATAAATACATATATACCAGATATATATGATATATATGATATATAAATCATTAATATAATTATGAAGATAATGAAATTTTGACCACATGGACAATTTGTAATTATAACACGTTCATTTTTGACTCAAGTTCTGAACATCGACAAAATGTCTGATATGAACTCAAATAATTAACTAATTGTTATAACAAGGTAATAAGAGATATAAAAGGAATAATAAACTTGAAAAAGGTTATTAATCAAGTATAAATTAATTTAAGTTTATTATTTAGGAAGAACAAGGAACATACGAGATAAGTCAGACTCGAGGTAAGGGAACCTTTCACCCTCATTTTTAGTCAAAGAATTCTTTATGTTATGTATTTTAATTTACATTTTTCTATGTTGGGATATGTTATTATATATACTTATTTCTATACATTTTATTTCCAAGTTATTAGAGACCCCTTTTTCTCTCATCAACTCATTTTCTGAATTTTTAAGTAACGCTGTTAGGCTGCCAAATTTTCATAAGGGACTTTGTCTCAATCTATTTTATTTGAGGCATATTTTGATTTATACACTACTTGATTTTATATGGTTTATAAACCCCTTTGACTTTTAATTTCATTCAAATGGAATATTTTTCTATATAGCGTTTTACTAAATGATAAAGGGATTTTTTTAACGTACGTGATGACAATTACTTTTCCACCACCGCAAGCATTATTTTATATTTGGATTCCTTAACAAGTCGTGATGTTTTTAAATTGAAAATAAATAACATATACCCTTTTTACATATTTTGGTATTGAAAATTGTTTTAAAAGTGGATTTAATATTTTAATATTTTGAAATTATTTCTTTTTATTGCAAATTAAATTTATGTTTGAAATGTTAATATTTGTAATATTTTATGTGTGATGATTATATAATGATACTTGGACAATTGACGGGTGGTTACGTGATAAACCAAATGATGGGTGGTTCCCTGATAAACCAAGGAAGGGTGTTTACATTGTAACCTCCAATGCATTGGGTATGGATGTCAGTTGTATGTCTATTCTATTTGTAAGAATGATTTGTGGAAGTAGACTGTATGGTTATTCCATTTAATTATGATTATGTCCCAAGTTTACCTTTTATATGTCATGTGTACTTTATATGGATTTTATGGAAATATTTTGGTTAAAAAGGGTAAGAAATGAGATTTTATTTATTGAAGAGTATTTACTACTTCATAAAGGTGAAAAGTATTACTTATGATAAAGTATTCATGGTTTACATGTTGTTTTGATAAACTAACAATTTTCCTTCTTTTTGTATCCCTTACTGAGATTTTTATGCTCATACCAAGTTTTTGAAATGTTTTTTATAGGACTTAAAGTGGAATAGGGTTAATTATGGGATCAAGGAATAGTCATGCTATTTAAAACATGGAACTAAACATGTTTATTATCTTTTAAGAGTTTTGGTTTTATGAAAAAAAAAACAGATATTGAGTAGAAGTGTCTACATGTAATATTCAAGTTTTTTTGTATAAGTTATGACCTAATTATCTAAATATATAAACCTGAAAAGATTCTCAATGTGAATTATTGACTTAATTCAAGGTTATATAATGTTTAAGGTTGGGGCCTTATAGATTCTCTACAACTTGAAATTTTTTTTGGCATTACTTCAGGTCACAAACCATTCTAGTTGTTCCATATAGAAATCTTACTAATGGTTTCCATTAAAAAAAAAGGTATTTAAATCAATCTATTGAATTTCATATTCATGGTAATAAACTATTTCAAGTATAATTATAATGTATTTAAACATGAAAACTATAGAAAATGCTTCATCACAGTCAATTAATTGATTCTGTTTAAACCCTTTAGCCACCAGTCATACATTATAGGTATTTACTTTACCTTCCATGTCTAGTTTTCTCTAGAATACCCATTTATACCCTACATGATTTACATCAACTAGCTGATCAATCAAAAAGAAAACTTGGTTCTGATATATGAAATCCATATTATAATTCATGGCTTATTACCATATTGAAGATTCTGAGCTCTATACTACCTCTTTGTAAGAAATCGGTTCATTATTTTCAATCAATAACAAGTCATCATATCCAGTGACTAGAAAATCATATCTTATTGGTTTTTTTACCTATCTAGTAATTTTATGTAGTAATTTTGTTTTTGTAACAACTTCTTCCATAGATACCTATGAAATATATTCATATATTAACTCCTAGGTATCTTGAGTATAAACTTCATAAAAGTAATCTTTCTCCCACTATCCTTCTTGAGGATGTGAACTCTATTTTGAAAGATTTATTATCTTTTGAAAATAAATTTCTTATCTAAGGGGTTATATATATTGTATTATTTGGTTTCCTTAGGACATCCTATAAATAAACACATCATGACTTAGGTTTATAGTTTGTTTCCAAAGGTTCCCTTAACAAAATCATCACATCCCCATACATCTGTATGTGATAAAATGGGTTTCCTTAAACACCATAACCCAAAGGGAATTCAGTTTTATACATTAGCTGGTACCCAATTTAGTTTTTATGTTTTAGTTTATAATGCATATACCCAAAAAGATAATGGAAGATCCGTATGATTCATCATCAATCTTACAATGGATAGCAAGGTAAAATTCCTCATTTCACTAACACCATTCCCCCATGGTGTATAAAGTGGATTGAGTTCGAATATAATATCAAAATCTAGTATAAAGTCAATAAAATCTTGGTTAAGATATTCTCCACCTTTATCAGATATAAGATTCTTTATCTTCTTACCAAGTTGATTCTCTACTTCATTCTTGTACTCTTTCAATTTCTCAAAGGCATCAGAATTATACCTGTAGACATAGCCATATATACTCAATTCATATGTCAAATTTATGAAATAAAAATATCCACCTATATATTTAACTATAAATGGTCCACATACATCAGTGTTCACCAATCTTGGAAGTTCTGTGTCCCTTTCACCCTATCCACCAAATGGTGGTTTAGTTATTTTACCTTCAAAATAATCATTACATCTTTTAAGTAGTCTTATCTAAAAAGATACTAAATAACCATCTTGATTGAACATTGTTAGAGGATTCTATTTTATAAAAAAATATTGTAATTCCAAAACTATGTGTTATATGAGTCATGATAACATTATTTTTTAGTTATTGCTAATATTTTTTTTCATAATTTAATACATAAATTTTGTTACTTAGTTGTGTCATCCCATTAAAATTATATATTTATTAAAGTAGAACTATTTATTTCCAATTTTTAAAATAAATCCATACATTTAATGGAAATAAACATATATTGTGTTCTTAGTAACAATTGGAAAAATAGAAGTTCTTTAAAACCAAAATCATTTCAGTTGGAAATGGAAGGTGTCAGTCTCCTATAGACAAATTGGCGAGTTGTGCTCCACTGGCTACTCAAAGATCCACCTATCCTCTGAAAATATTTTGAAATCTAACTGTTTCCTATAAGATATATATTTGATCACCCAAACTCTATTTAATACCCAATGTGTAGATATAGAAATATTTAACTTGATAATGAACACACCTTTAGCTTCCCCTTTATTTTGGGTGAATTTCTTATTCTAGTTTCCTAGATTTCAACATGAAAAACATACCACATCTTTTTCCTTCACATTCCATTGTATATTCTTCTTATTTAGAAGAATATTATCGAGAGATTTATTTTTAGTATGAGTATTGGTTCCCTTTTTTTGTTCTTCATTTTCTTTTTTATCATAATGATAGTGGGTTTTCAGGCCCCATGTCCTTGTCAACATGGTTAATAGGAGTAAGAAGTTACAAACAAGTATTTTCTATATTTCTTATATTGTAATTAACAATAGAACTTGATAATTATTTTGGAAATTAGGAAAATATGATGTACATGTTTATCTTATTAGGGATCTTAAATCCCAGGATGTATAATCACTATATGTAGCCCATCATCTTGACCATAAGAGGCCAATCTAGCATCGACTCTCCAAGCACATATGTAAATAGTGTATTAGAGATATCGTAACTCTCTTGTCTAAAATTATCATGATAGAGATCAGAAAGGTGATACATGATTCTATACATATCCATATCCTCATGTTTCTTTATAATCTCACTAGACATAGATGATAACATGAACCATTGTACATTAGTGGAATCATCTAAATGTTTCACCTAGATAGATAATTCTTCTTAACTGGCTTCTTGGCTAGAAATTTATGAATGGGATTTTCTAGCACATATAATTTCCTTTCCTGGTATAGAATAACCAACAACCACCTTTTCCATTCTTGGAAATTAGTTCCAGTCATAAGGTTATCCTTCTCAAATAAGGATCACAGTGGTATTGTTGAAGGCATATATATTTTCAGTTCTAAAATTAAGATGATCCTAATTTTTGTACTTTATCTAATTTATAAAATTAGATAAAAAATGTTAAATTTATTAATCTCCCATTATTTTATCAGAAACCAACATTCCCCACCATTAGTTTCATAATATACCATTTCATGGATATTCTAGTGGAAAAGACCTATATTTCCCATATCATAACCCACACTTTTTCCTGAAAAGTTATTGAAGGGTTTTAAGGAGGAATAATTTTTTCAACTACATTAACTTTGAGTACATTGATCAATTGATTAGACTACCTAATCATGAAATCCTTGATTTATATTTTCTAAAACCTTACCTCTTAGTTGCACCAAATATTTCTTTGGAATTCAACTGTTTATGTGAACTTTGTTAATTTTACCCAAACCTCAAGTTTTAATTCCCAAATAATTTAAATCACATTGACTTTGGTAGGTCAAGCACTTGGAAATATGGTTCAATTTTAACTTAAGTATGGATGGATATACCAAATTAATAAATATAATTGAGTTATTTTTTTTATATTTATTCATAAATTTTCCATTTTATCTTTATTATATCCTTCTTAATATTAAATGGATTTACATAAGTGTTTAAACATTACTTAGATAAAGTTTACATATAATAAAATTTATTTTAATTCTATCTTACATTCTTTTCAATTCAATAATTCATATGATTTCTAAAAAACATCCACAATGAAATTAACTATGAAACTTGAGAGAAATAAAATAATAGGAGTGGTATGATAATTATCTTTCCCTAATGGTTATTTTATCCGTCATATGATAAAATTACCATTGAACTAGGGGAAAACACCTTGAACTATGATGTGGTTTGTGTTCAAGCTTTATAGATATCCTACCATGAATCTTGGATTGGTATCTTCTTGGATCTAAACATGATCCACCTCCACTATCCTAGGATCTCCATCCATTATATAAGATTTTACTCTCATGTATATGTGGAGAAATAAATGATTGGTTTAAGGGGCTTATATAAAATGAAATTTTGGAAATGTAGACCCTTACAGAATGAAAGGAGGGATGACATGCCAGCTATAAATTTAATTTTAATAAATCATTTAAAGGAAAAAAATCAAATAAAAAATGTCTGGACTATTTTCATGATGATCTATGTAGATTAAACAAATTACCCATTTAATAAACAAGCATTCATTCCCAAGTGTTCTTTTTTAAGATAAATAACATTCGAATAAAAAATTTATATTACTTAATTAATTTATTTTTTTGTCTTAATACTCATCCAAGATTTCTAAATATTAACATCCATCGTTATTTTAAATTAATTTAATAATTTATTTAAAATTTAATAATCATAAAACACGTACTATAACTATAAATCCCAACCTTAAAACATTATCTTGATTTTTAGTTAAGAACACACATTATTACACATTGAGGATATTTTCAGGTTTAGATTTTTAGAGAATTATTACATCTTACATACATAACATACCACATTCATTCAAAGAGGATACTACTAAAAACAATATCGTTTTTTTTCAAAATATATTACATTAAAACCTAGAACATGATTTCTTTGACAACACTCTTTATCAAACATCATGACACCCTTCTTTATCTTACCCATCCTAATATCCTGTGATTTTTTTTAAAAACCTGGTATGAGTATAAAACTTAGTAAGGGATATAAATAAAGAAATAATTAGTTAGGTGATAACATAAAAACCAATAAAACCCATATTCATAAAAATTCATATGCATAGAAACATCATGTAGTTTCCCTGGGACATATTTTCCATATCACTCTTATGTTAACCATTACACATGGAATAGAATTTTGGTCAACTACCATATCTGGAGTAATAAATGCGTTGGAGAGATATAATAGGGCTCACCCATCATATCTTGAGCTATAATGGGCCCAACCCAGCATATCTTGAGCTATAATGGGGCTCACCCGTCATATCATGAGCTATAATGGGATCAACCCAACATATATTGAGCTATAGTGGGGATCAACCATCATATATTAAGAAATAATGGGCTCAAACAAATATAAATAATATCCAATGAATTTATCATGAATAAAGAACTTCATAACTCATTTACACCCTTGAGAAAAACACATTCACATTTCAAAATCCCCTTTTTCGTAAAAATCACTCTAAGAACTTAAACACCACACACACAAAATAATGAAAAAATATTATTCAAAAATACCTATGAAATATATAATGGAGATAATATATTATTAAAACATCATTAAATCATAAGTTAATATTCATGAAATAAAAAATGGGACAATCTCTTTGGATTTCATAATGGAGACATTTAAGAGGATTTAAAGAGGAACGTCCTTTACAAATACCATAAAATTGAAGAGATAATTGATTAAATGAAGGTAATGTGTATATATAATTTAAATAAAAATGATAAAACATAATATAATCAAATTAAAATTCATAATTCATCTTATCATGATAAAAACCCTCGAAGTTTAAGGTTAACCCAAAGAATAGAAATTGGGTTTAGAATTCACTTACAAAATTTTGGCATGGTATCAGGTGTACATGGGAGGGATTAATGAGAGATAAATGGGTCTCTCATCATTAATAACTCAAAAGGTCAGTATGGGGGAGGGGAAAAAATATACCACATCCTTAGGAATTAAAAATAAAAGATCACAACATAGAGGAGATTCTTGAATAAAAGCGAGAAAGAGAGGATCCCTTACCTCAGGTTAGAATTCCATCAAACGTGTTTAAAAATCTTGTATGAAAATTGAAATAGTGTTATTAATATTTTATAGAAACATACTCATGTTTATAACACATTTCATGATCATTTTATTACATCATTCCACCAATTCATTATTAATATTTTGATAATTTCTTTGTTTTCGGGTGCGTTCTTCACATGGTTGCCATGATCGGTTCATGATGGATATTCTTGTCGATTGGAAGTGAAAATCAAGAATTGGATGGTAAATATATTTATATATCTAAAAAAACATAAATTATACCATTTATCATTTTTAATCCTTTCATGAGTATGATTCATAAATTAAAACATTTTGGATATTTGTTTAGGCCATTTTGGAGATTCCTTGATAATAATGAACTCATTTTGTTTTATAAATTAATAATATGTGTTAAAAATGATTCCAGAACCTTATATAAGATATAATAAATAAATTCTATTTTTTTCAACCATAAAAATGGTTTCATGACCAGCCAAGTAAAGGAAATTGAAATCACATCGTCCATGATGTTGGTAAATCGACACATCACAGATGGTGTTTTAATTCCTTGAATAAGTGAGAGGGGAGAAGAAGTATAATGGTGAATATTCCATAAAAATGATGACATAAAAAATTTATAAGATATTTAACCATTAATTACTCTTGAATAAGGGTAGGTGAAGAAATAATAATAATTGAAAAGAAAATGAAAAGAAAATAAAGAAAACAAAAGAGGATGTTTACCTCCTGATCTCTTATCCTTGAGATCATTCTTAAGGCCCTTGGTTTTTGCCTCTTGGTGATAAAAGAAGGTCTTGGATGTAGGGAAGGCTCATGGGAGGAGTATTGGTCATAAATTAGGCATGTATCATGGCTTGAGAGGTGTTGGAGGAAGAGGGTAATGTGGGTGGTATTTATACTGATGGAGAGGAGAGTGTTTACATTATTTAAATCATTAGTTTAATATTTTTGCACAAGACTGTGAATAGTCTTGATCCATGTGACCAAAAATAGTAATAAGTTCATCTGAGTTTGAACCAAGTGGGCTTAAATTATCCTTGAATCACCTATGATGAAGTAAAACAAGTATTTAGCGTTTATCATAATTTATCCTATTTTACTATTCATAAAAATTCAAGTATTTTAGAAAATTACCAAAAATTCACCCAACCATTTTTCAATGTGTAGATTAAAAAAATAAACTCAATTTTATCAAAATAATTTTCTAAATATAATAAATATAATTTTGAAATAAAATAATATTTTATTTGAAAAATAACAACCTTAAAACATTTATTTACTTATTCCAAGATATGGTTATATTATAATTTTAATAAAATATTATATATATATACAATAATTGGTGAGGATAATATTCATAAGGGTGTGATAATATTCATAAGGGAAACATTTCTATTCATAAGGGTATTTTAATATTCACCAAAAATTAAGTTGGTCTTCTCAAACTCTAAATAACTTACTGATTGCAACCGTGTATGTCTATTTTTTGAAATTCAAAACACAGAAGTGGGAAAATTAAGTTTAGTTATAATTACAAATATCTACTTAAAATAATGTTTTATGAATTTTAATTTAATTTTAAATCCTTGGGGTGTTAAATTATCCCCACCTTCTTGAAATTGTATTCTCTTAATTTTATTTACTTATTAAACAAGTGAGGGCAATTTTACCTTATAGCATTTTCAGTTTCCCATGTTGCTTCTTATACCATATGGTTTCTCTATAAAACCTTTACTGGATAGATTAACTTATTCCACAATACTTTCTCATTATTATTAAGAATATGAACTGGTCTCTCATCATATGTAAGGTTCTCTTCCAGCTGAACTGCTTCTGGGCACAAAACATGAGATGAATCTGGCACATACATTCTCAACATCGAAATATGAAAAACATTGTGTGCCTGAGACAAACTCAGAGGCAATGCTACTTGGTATGAAACTAGTCCAACATTCTCCATGATTTCAAAAGTACTGATTAACTTCATAATTAGATTTTATTTCTTACTAAAACACATCACACTTTTCCATGGAGATATTTTAAGGAAAACATGGTCACCTACCTCGAAAGAGAAGTCTTTCCATCTGTTATCTGCATAATGTTTCTGCCTGATCTGAGCTATCCTCATATACTCCTAGACTATCTTCACTTTCTCATCTACTTCCTCTAATAATTCTGGCCCCATCATCTATCTTTCATCAACTTCATCCCAAAACGCTGGAGTCCGACACCTCTTCCCATACAATGCCTCAAAAGGTTCCATCTATATACTAGAATAAAAACTGTTATTATAAGAAAACTCCACTAAAGAAAGATGTTGATCCTAACTTCCATGGTAATCTATTGAACAATCTCGAATAATATCCTCCAAATTTTGAATCGTTCATTCTGACTGCCCATCTGATTGAGTATGGAAAGCCGTACTGAAATTTAATTATGTGCCCAATGACTTCTGAAGGTCCTTCAAAAAATTATAAGTGAACCTAAGATCCTAGTCAGATACAATATAAAGAGGAACTCCATGTAACTTGAAAATATCTTTGAGGTACAAATGAGAAAGATGATCCAAAGACATTGTATATTGAATAGGGAGAAAATGTGTAGATTTAGTCAGTCGATCAACAATAACCCAAATGCATTGTTACCTCAAGAAATATTTGGTAGTCCCAAAACTTAGTCCATGGATATATTCTCCCATTTTCACTCTGACACTGGAAAAGGCTGAAGTATCCCCATTGGTAACTTCTACTTTGCCTTAACCTGTTGATATGTCAATCATTTTATTGCAAAACCAGCAATATCCCTTTTCATTCCATCCCACCAGTAATACTCATAAAGGTCTTTGTATATCTTAGTGCTTCAAGGATGAACTAAAAATAGAGAACTATGAGCTTCACATAACAATTCTTTCTTCAATTAAGAATCACCAGGAACTCACAAAATTTTACCAAATCTTAAAACACAATCTTTATCAAGGTTAAACTATGGAAACTTACCCATTTTAACCAATTCTAATTTTTTCTATTGCCCACGGTCTTCCTTCTACACTTTATTAATTTTGTCTAAAAAAGATGACTACACTAAAACATGAAAAAAAATTAGTTGTATTTATTGTACCAATAAATTCTAAACAAGAATTCATCAAATCATTTACCAAGGGATCATGTTCAAAAGGTATCATGGTTAATGTATGATTACTTTTCTCACTTAATTCATCAACCACTTTGTTTAATTTTCCATGAGGGTAATGAATCGTGCAATCATAATCCTTAATTAGTTCCAGACATCTTCTCTGTCTCATATTTAATTCATTCTGAGAGAATATATAATTCAAACTTTTATGGTCAGTATATATTTCACATTTGGATCCATATAAATGATGCCTCCAAAATTTTAAAGAAAATATCACAAATGCTAATTCCAAATAATGTGTAGGGTAATTTCACTCATGGGGTTTCAATTGATGCGAAAAATAAGAAATTACCTGATCATTCTGCATCATAACATAACCAATTCCCTTCAAATTAGCATCACTATAGATGATGTATTCACCATTTCTGTAAGGTAGAGTTAGAACTAGAGAATTCACCAATCTTATTTTCAATTCCCGAAAAAAACATCACATTCTTCTATCTAAAAACATTTAACCCCTTTTTGTGTTAACTTAGTTAGTGGGCTTGATAACCGTGCAAATTTTATAAAAAACTGTTCATAATAACCTACTAATCCAAGAAAACTATGTATCTCGGTAACATTTGTAGTTCTTTTCCATTCATCAAACACTTTTGTTTTGGAAGGATCAACTTTTATTCCATCTTTGTTTACAATTTTCCCAAGAAAAGAAATCTTTTTTAACCAAAATTCACACTTGATGAATTTTTGATATAGTTTCTTTTTCTTTTAAGGTTTGAAAAATAACCCTTAGATATTTTTCATGCCACTCATTAATTCTAGAATATTCTAGAATGTCATCAATAAACACAACCCCAAACTTATCCAAGAACTTATGAAATATTCTATTGATAAGATCCATGAATACATCGGGTGCATTAGTTAACCCAAAAAAAAACAACTAGAAATTGATAATGACTATATCTAGTATTGAACATAGTCTTTGGGATGTATTCATCCTTTACTTTCAAATGAAGGTACCCCGACCTTAGGTCAACCTTCAAAAAATACTATTCTCCCTAGAGCTAATAAAACAAATCATCAATATGAGGAAATTAATACTTGTTTTTAACATTAATGTTATTCAAGTCTCTATAATCAATGAAAAGTATCATTGAACCATATTTCTTTTTAACAAAAAAGAGAGGAGTACCCCATGGTGAAGTGTTAGGTCTAATGAAGCCTTTATCTAATAATTCCTACAATTGATTTTTTAATTCTAGAATTTCAATTTGATCCATTCGATAGGGGGTTTAGAAATTGTCTTAGCATTAGGAACTAAGTCAATAGTTAACTCAACCTCTTGATCATGAATAACCCTAGTCAAATCATCAGAAAAAAAAAACATCTAGGTATTCATTTACCATTGGTATATCATTAATATGGATAGTTCCCTTATCTTCAAAAATATGAGAAAGATAACTTTCATTTCCATATTTTATCAGTCTATTAGCTTCCTGATATGTTATCAATTGTATGGGTTTATTCTTGTACACAAACTGAAAATATTTATTAAAAGAAACTTCTTTTTCTCTGCAATATATCTCAGCATGATAAAAAGAAAGCCAGTCTATACCCAGAATAACATTAAACTATACTAGAGTAAAAAAAATAAGGTTTCTAGGTAAACACTTTCAACAGACATAGATAAGTAGATTCTTATAATTTCTATTTTCCACAATATTTCCTCTAGGTGTTTTTACCATGAGTTTTAGTTTCATTTCATGAGGTTAAATTCTAATTTTTCTAAAAATTTCTAAAAAATAAAGGAATGTGTAGACCCTGAATCAAAAAAAAAACATTTACAAAATTTGTGAAAACAAGGAATGTACCTGATACCACCCCATTTGATGGATCAACATCTTCTGAAGTAGTTGTAAAGGATTTTACTACACCCTTCAACTTTTAATCTTGTGGATTCCCTACCTGATTGACTATCTTCAAACAAGCATTAGAAAAATGACCCAATACCTTATAGTTAAGAATCTCACCATCGACTTCTTATTAATTTTCTAATCATTTTCATTACTCTCACAAGAAATGTGTCCAAACATTCCACATCGATAGAATTTCCAAGAATTTACAAGACATTCACCATGATACCTTTTACTACAGTTTTCAAAACAAGGGAAATTGATATTCTTACCTCTATATTTCTTTGATGAATTATTCCCCAAATCCTACCAACCTGAACACATCTTATTCTTTTCATCATACGACACATACATGTCAAGAAACTCCATATCCACTTTTTTATCACAATTAACAAGTTTATCATAGCTTTTATACTCTTATGAATCCAAAAATCTTTGAGAAATGGTTTCAAACAAGAGTAAAATATATTAATTTTACTATCAAAATCCTGAGTAAAATCTGGTATATACCTAAATATTCTTGTAAAATTTGATTCATATGATACCAAAAAATCATTATCTTTCTAATTTAGTTAAAAGAATTTTTTCTCTATTCTGAGTCAAAAAATTTTAGGAAATTATTTTTCCAGAAAAAGACTCTTCAAATCATCCCATTACAGACTATCAAGATCATATTTTTCTCTCGTATTCTTAACCAGAGACACCCATTGATCAGCTTCACCTTCCAAATGATAAATGGATAGTATTACCTTTTGATGTTCCAAACATCTCATGACATCAAATATCCTTTCTAGATCATTGATCCATCCTTCAGCTATCACTGGATCTGGGGTTCCACTGAATTTTGGAGGATGATGCCTTATAAAATGCTCCACAAAAGACACGTTTCTTTATGGTAGATCATATTCCTATATAGCATGGATACCACCAATATTTATTTCTTGAGTAAACTTATCCATTTCTCTCAAAAACTGCTCATTTATGATTCCCACCATTCCAGGTTGCAGATTTGGACATACATCAGCCTCTTGGTGCCTTCCTACTTCAGCATCCCTGTTTCTTCTGCAAAAAACAATTCTAAACATACATATCTTAGATGAAGCAACATGGAAATATTTAAATTCAACAAAATTTCAAATTAACCATATAGTAAAAATCATTTATGTTATTTTTTTTAACATTATCCTAAACCCTAATGTTATCTAAACTATCCTCTGATATGAACTATAAAGCACAAGCTTAAAAAATTACTTAATATTGAATTTTAGTCAAGAACAAACATTATTACACAATGAGGATCTTTTCAGGTTTAAATTTTTAGAGAATTAGGATATATTACATAAATAACACACCACATTTCTAAAAATAGGATACTACTAAAAACAGTATCCATTTTTTTTTCAAAATATAAAACATTAAAACTTAAAACATGATTTCTTTGACAATACTCCATATCAAATATCCTGACTCCATTATTTATCTTACCCATCTTTATATCCTATAAAAAACATTTTAAAAACTTGGGATGAGTATAAAACTTAGTAAGGGATATAAATAATGAAATTTTTAGTCAAGTGATAACATAAAAACCAATAAAACCCATATTCATAAAAACTCATATGCATAGAAACATCATGTAGTTTCCTTGGGACATATTTACCATATCACTCTTAAATTCACCATTACATATGGAATAAAATATTGTTCAAATTCCATCTCTATAGTACCCAATGTGTTGGAGAGCTATAATGGAGTTCACCCCTCATATCTTGAGATATAATGGGCTCAACCCAACATATGTTGAGCTATAATGGGGCTCACCTGTCATATCTTGAGATATAATGGGCTCAACCCAACATGTATTGATCTATAATGGGGATAAACCATCATATACTTAGTTATAATGGGTTAAACCCAACATAAATAATGTATAAGGAACATATCAAGAATAAAGCACTTCATAACTCATTTACACCCTTGAGCAAAACACATTCACATTTGAAAATCCCCTTTTTCTTAAAAATCACTCTTAGAACATAAACACTGGACACCCACAATATTGAAAAACTGTTATTCAAAAATATATATAAAACCTATAATGGAGACACTGTATTATTAAAACATCATGAAATCAGAATAGAACACACATGACATAATAAAAGGAAAAATCTCTTTGGATTTCATAAAGGAGACATTTAAAAGGATTTAAAGAGGAAATTACTTTACAAATACCATTTCATTGAAGAGAGAATTGATTAAATAAATGGAATATGTATATATACTAAAAATACACATAATAAAACATAATATATTCAAATTACATTTCATAGGTCATCTTAGCAAGATAATAACCCTTTAAGTTAAAGGTTAACCCAAAGAATGTAAATTGGGTTTAGAATTCACTTATGAAATTGTTTTAGGGTATCAGGTGTACATGGGAGGGATTAATGAGAGATAAAGGGGTATCTCATCATTAATAAATTATAAGGGAAGTATGGGGGAGGTGTGAAAATATACCCCCTTCTTAGGAATTAAAAATAAAAGAGCATAATATAGAGGAAATTCTAGAATAAAAGAGAGAAAGAGAGGATCCCTTACCTCAGGTTCGACTTCCCAAAAATGTGTTTAAACCTCTTGTATAAAGGTTGAAATAGTGTTATTAATATTATAAAAAACATATTAATGTATATAACATCTTTCATTATCATTTTATAACATCATTCCACTAATTCATTACTAATATTTTGATAACTCCATTGTTTTCGAGTGCGTTCTTCATATGGTTTCCATGATCAGTTAATGATGGATATTATTGTCGATTGGAAGTGAAACTATAGGATTGTAATAGAATGGTATTTAAATATTTAAAGAACCATATATTATATCATTTATCATTTTTAATCCTATCAATAGTATTATTCATAAGTTAAAACATTATTGATATTTTTTAGGTCATTTTGGTGATTCCCGGATCATAATGAACTCATTTTGATTTATAAATTAATAACATGTGTAAAAAATGATTCCAAAAACTTATATAAGATATAATAAATAAATTATAATTTGGTACAACTATAAAAATGGTTTCATGACCAGCCTTTATTTAAGTAAAGGAAATTTAAATCACATCTTCCACGATGTCGGTAAATCGACACATCACGGACGGTGTTTTAATTTCATTAATAAGTGGGAGAGGAGAAGAAGTATAATGGTGAATATTACATAAAAGTGATAAAATATAGAATATTTAAGATAATATATCATTCATTCCTCTTGGATAAGGGTATGTGAGTAAAGAAGAATAATTTAAAAGTAAATGAAAAGAAAAGAAAGAAAACAAAGAAAACAAAAGAGGATGTTTACCTCTTGATCTCTTCTCCTTGAGATCCTTCTTAAGGCACTTGGTTTTAGCCTCCTAGTGAGACCATCAGGTCTTGGATGTGGGGAAGGGTCTTGAGAGGAGTATTGGGTAGAACTTTTTCAAGGCTCATGGCTTGAGAGGTGTGGGAGGAAGAGGAAAATTAGGGTGGTATTTATAGCGGAGGAGAGAATAGGTTTTACATTATTTAAATTATTAGTTTAATTTTTTTGCTCAAGACTATGAATAGTCTTGATTCATGTGACCAGAAATAGTAATAAGTGCATGTGAGTTCAAAAAAAGTGGGCTTAAATCATCCTTGAATTACTTATGATACATTTAAACAAGTATTTAGCATTTATCGTAATTTTTCACATTTTACCATTCAAAAAAAATTCTAGTATTTCAAAAAATTAACAAAAATTCACTCCAACCATTTTTTGACACGTATAATCCAAAAATAAAATCCATTTTGTAAAAATAATTATCTATATATAAGAAATTTATTTTTTAAATAAAATAATATTTTATTCAAAAAAAACAATCTTAAATCATTTATTTACTTATTCCAAGATATGGGTATATCATACTTTTAATCAAATCTTATATATATACTATCATTGGTGAGGCTACTATTCATAAGGGTATGTTACTATTCATAAGGGTAAAATTACTATTAAAAGGGTATGTTACTTTTCACCAAAAATTATGTTGGTCTTATCAGACTCTAAATAACTTACTGATTCCGACTGTGTATGTATGTTTTTCAAAATTCAAAACACAGAAGTGGGAAAATTAAGTTTAGTGCTAATTATAATTATCTACATAACATAATGTTTCTTGAATTTAAATTTAATTTAAAAACCATGGGGTTTAATAATAATGGCCCATACTTTATATGTATATTTCACTTCATCATTAAAGAATATTTATTACATAACATAACAAAATCCATTCTCGGACCATATAGGTTTAGCGTCATTAGAAACTGGGAAACATAAACAACTAGTTCATAAAATATCATTATTGTCTCCTGGTTATTTATTCAAAACTAGACTCCTTTTTGACATATATTACTTAATACCCTTCTTCATGACCTGGGGAAAGGAAACATATGAAAGGGTGAGCTCAAATTTTTAGTAAGGGTAAACAAGGGAAATATCAATCATATCATAATCATAAGAACATAACATTTGAAAATTTTATCCTGCATATAAAAGATCAGAATATCATGTCTTGGGATAAATCATAAAATTGAAATGTAATCCTAATAGTCATAACATAAGACATGAAATTTCGTGGAAAACACACATAAGAATATAAAATCATTTCATATTATTCATGGCTCATTTGCAAGACCATCATAGAGGACAAATTCCATTACTAAATCGAGTTCACTCCTCATTCTAGCCATGTATTACTAAACCAGATTTACTTTCTGTTCCAGTCATGTCTATCTCAAGAGATATAAATCTTTACTCAATTAATTAGAGATAGATATAGGTTTTACCCATCTCATAATGAAAACATTCTTACATATTCCACAAAAGCATAAATCATTTATCATAGCATAACCCATGAAATAAAATGGGTTTCTTAAACATCATTACATCATAATCCATTTAAAATAAAATGATTTCATAAAATTAATTCCATCATAAACACAATAAAATCAAAGTAATAATAGGGATAGAAACATAACCCTATTTCATCATATATGGAAAATAATTTTGATAAAAAACTTGAACTTAAATCATGAGGAAAATATTCTTTCTTTTTCAAAAATGTTTTCTTTTCTAAAAATTACACACAATTTTAAAAGAAAATAATTTAGTTCAAAATAATCTTTAATTCTTGTAGAGTAAGAAACATTGAAATAAGGTTTCATGAAATCGTAAAAATCAATTCATGCCATATAAGTTAAAAAAACATTATCCTTGTACTTTTTCCAGAAAAGTCAAAAAGTTCCTCAAATCGATTAATGTCAAAAGATTACTTTAATACTATTTAATAAAGAGTTAACAATGGGTAAAATTAACTTTAAAAAATTTTATAAGAATATAAATAATATTACATAATTAGTAAACATGGATGTGGATGATAAATATACCCTATAAAATACTTATGTATAAACAATCTTAGATGAAAATGAGATTGTAAAATTATCCTTACCTTAGGTATGATATCCTTCATATATATCTGAAACTCTTGTATAATGATTTAAATAATGTTATTGACTTACTAATGAATCATAATAATTTTTATGATATCACATATGATTATATTATCATCTGTGTTTTATTAGCATTTCATTGTCACTCATTATTCGGATATTAACTGCTTTATGTTCTTATGCATGATTTTTCAGATAATTTCATGTTCCAATTCTTAGGTTGTAGTTAAATAATTTACATAATTATGTTAGTATAATATATATTATATTTATTCATTCAATTCATGTACATAATCATGTTTTAATAAATAAAATGTAGAATGAATCACATCACATCATGAAGACGGTTGGTCGTACGTACGCACGAGCGAAGATATCATTCCCAAAATTGTTGAATGGTATTTAAGTGGATGGTGTATAATATTTCAGAATTAGTAAAATTTTATTGTAATCATATATATTTATAATTTACATCACTATACCCATCCAAGTAAGGTGGTGGTGAAAAAAAGATTACACCATGGCGTGGAGACAGTAAGCCATACGTACACACGTGCAATGATTTTGTTTTTCATAGGACAGATAGAAGGTTGAATATGGCTGTTTTTTATATTTATAATAAAATATCATTATATGAGTTATACTTATGTTATTACTTTATAATGAAACAACTAATGAAGAGGAAGTAGAAGAACAAATAAGTTTGAAATAATCGGTAGAAGAGATTACCTCTTCCACGACATGCTTCCTCTAAATCTCTTCTTAGAGCACTAGAGTTGGTATTTGAAGATGACCATAACATATATAATGAAAATAGAGAAGTTGAAAAGTAAAAAGGGTAGGATATTTCTGAGATTTAAGGCTCAGAATAAAGTGAATAGGTGAGGGAGTAGGTTCCCTTTAATAATTGAGGTGAGGGGAACTTTTGGAAACTCCATAAATAATTATTCATAATAAAATCAAACCCTACCCAAAAAGCTCAAAAATGTCCCAATTTAGATGATGAGTTGAGATAGGGTTTTAATATAATCAACCAATGTATTTTGGACAAGTTGTGTTTTCAATTTAAACCATATTGTTTTAATTGACACTTAGTTATTCTATTTAATTTTAATTATGGTAAAAAAATTCTAAATATTAAATGGTTATAAATATTTACTTATATGGTGTTAATTGACCATAAATGGATATTTTATGAAATTTTAAATCTTATAATAATTAATTTTTAATTTTTAAATATATTTATGATTATTAAATAATTTAATAAAATGTTATTTTAATAAAATATCAATAGTGTCAATTTTGACACTATTAAATTATTTGACTTCAAATAAAATCCACATAGAAGATAAATTCACAAAAAAATATTTAATACACTCCTAACATGTCATAGTAACCTATAAAAGTATTTATAACATTAATTAGTTTATATGATTTTTCTTTTAATATTTTTAAAACCATTTTGTTTTATATTTCTATTAATAAAATAATTTCTACGTCTCTATTGTGACATCATTAATGGTAATTATTTAATCTCTAAAAGTTAAAAATAAATTTCTATGATGTAGTTAATTCTTTTATATTTCTATAGACTATCTATAGTTGATATTATCTCCTATTTATCCATATATGGAAATTAATATACTTATATAAAATGAGATAGTGAAATTTTGTCACATTCATTAGTTTTTATTATATTCATGTCATATTCATAGGTAAGTGGCCATTAAGTTATTAAATCTATAAAAATATATAATAAGAGTAAAATTTAGTCATCCAATAGTATTTTTACAGGATTTAAGGTAATTTTATAATATTATTTCTACCTTTAATTACACAATTTACCTTTAACCAAGGTAAAAAAATAATTACCAAAGTTACTATTTATAATTCCCAAAAAATAAAAGTATCCTATTAACATAACTTTGGACATAATGATTCCAATATGGAATCCATTTTTCCAAATTCAAATCATATAAGTTTCAATAATTAATTTAAAATTAATCTCGTTGTTGAAATGAGAAAACATGTTTTAAAAGTTAAAATATTTCAAAAGATTGAAATGTTTTTACATATGAATTTAATTTAAAATTAATTACAATGTCCTAAATTATATAAAATGGTAAAAATATATTCAATTTATAATTTTAAACCATTAAATAATATAATGTAACCGTATAAATTATTTCAATGAAAGAAAGTTATTTTCAATTAAAATTTAGCGTACTTTTACTATTAATCAAAACCAGAAAGATAGCAGAAAAATATCAAAAAATCATCCAAAGAAATTTTTTATATCCATCTTTAAAATAAAATTTTTATGTTTTCAAATAAAAATTATTATTGTTTCAAAATCTTAATTTAAAATGGGTTCACCATTCAAAAGTGTAAAATTAAACTTTAAAAAAATAGGTTTTTATACATCAAATAGGGTTTTATTCATACCCTATGACTAAAATATACACTGGATGAATATCAAAAATATTTTATTAAGTATATAACACATATATATCACATTAATTTTATTAAAAAAATTAATTCACTCAAAAATACAAATTCTTTATTGATTTATATTTCTGATAATGAATTCATAATGTATTATTATAAGTTAGTTATAATTATTCCTGCTAACCTAACAGCTAAGCTATAACTGTAATTTTATAAAAAGGGTGTCACAAGGTTTATTTAAACTCATGATTATGTGAAAATAAATCTACTAATGAATATAAATTATTTAAATAAAATATTTCATAAAAACATTCGGGTGTTACATTCTACCCCCCTTAAATTGAATTTCACCCTCGAAATTCATCACTTGGAAAAAAAATGAGGATACCTATCCCTCATAATATCCTCAGGTTCACATGTATCTTCTTAAAATCTGTGGTTCCTTCATAAAAATTTAACCAAGTTAGTGGTCTTGTTTCATATAACTTTTTTCTATGATCTAGAATCTTTATCAGTTGTTCTTCATAAGAAAGATCTTGCTCCATCGGTATGACTTCTGAGCTTAGTACATGTGAAGGATCAGGTATATACTTTATCAGGATAAATACATGGAACACATCATGAACTTGAGAGATATTTGTTGGAAGAAGATATCATTAATCTACCTTCCCAACATGATCCATAATTTCAAAATTATAGATATACCTAGGGCTCAACTTTCCCTTCTTTCCAAATCTCATTACTCTCTTCCAGGGAGATATTCGTAAGAACACCTTATCACCAAATTCAAACTCTGGGTCTTTTATTCGGTTCAAATAGACCATAAATTTTCTTCCATTTCATCAACAAGATCAGGTACTAATAGCTTTCATTCCCCAACTTCATCCCAGTAGGTTGGAGTTCTGCACTTTTTTCCATATAGGGCTTTATAAGGAGCCATCTGAATTTTGGAGTGAAAGCTATTATTTTAAAAAAATTATACCAATTGAATCTGTTGATACCAAACACCTTTTAAATCCATAGATCAATCTCTCAACATGTCTTCTAGAGTTTGAATTTTCCTCTCAGAATGACTGTCTATTTGTGGATGATTAATAGTGATGAAACATAACTATATATCTAGAGCATGCTGGAGACTTTTCCAGAACTTCAAGGTAAACCTCAGATCCCAATCAAATATAATGGAAAGTGTTACTCCATGCAATATTACCACTTCCTTTACAAATATCTTGGAAATATAATCAATAGATAAATCGTCTCTAATAACAATTAAGTGTGCTGACTTCATAAGGTGATCAACTATAACCCAGATAGCATTATTACATTTGGATGTTTTGGGATGTCCCACAACAAAGTCCATAGTGATGTTTTCCTATTTCCATTTCGGTATGGGTAATGTTTGTAACATCCCCTTATAATTATATCTATTTTCTTTAGCTTGTTGAGAAACAAGCATCGAGATAAATATTCAGCAACATCTATTTTCATTCCATCCCACCAGAAGTAATCTTTCAGGTCCTTGTTCATCTTTATGCTTCTAGGGTGAATAGAGAATGAAGAACTATTATAACAACCCAAGATTTTATGAGATATATTATTTTAATTTATTTGATTTATATTTTGTTATGCTACAACAAGATTTTCTTGCACTATACACAACACTGTATTAGCTTGTAGTATAAGCAACACTATTCTTGGCTTGTATTACACACAATTTCAAGTTCTTTTGATAGAATTCATTTCATGTAACACTGAGTATATACTTTTTTAATGTTTAAAATAACTATTATTGGATAATGTTATAAACAACACCAAAGTAATCTTTCACTAAATGTAACACTGACTTGGCTTGCATTACACGCATGAGCGGCATTCTTTGATAGCTTGTGTTGTACGCAATACCGAGTTTCACGAAACAATGATATATTATTAACATATTTTTAATGGGATATAAACTACCCATAATGAATAGTATTAAACAAAATTTTAATTTTATAACATTAGAATTCATCTAATATATTTTATAGAACATGATATATGAACAAAATCAATTTTTCGGATAAAAGAACTATTTTTCAAAAAAATGTAGTTTTACAGCCTTTTTATGGAAAACCCTTTTTAAATTTAGTTTTTGACACCTTTATATGTTATATTTTTTAAAAAACCTTTTCTTTAGAATTGAGACATCAAATCTTACTTTGGATGAATTTTTGATGTTTTTTCTGATAATTATCATGTTTTGATGAATAGTAAAAATACGTTAAATTTTAATTAAAAAATTTTTTTTCCATCGGGATGAATTATATGGTTAAATCATATTATTTATTGGTTTTAAAGTATAAATGGAATATATTTTTATCATTTAATCCAATTTTGGTCATCGGAAGTAATTTTCCATTGAAATTGGACATAAACACATGTCCATCTTTTAATAGTTATTACTTCTTAAAAACCCACTTTTTTGTTATGAGAACGAGATTTAATTTTAAATTAATTACTAAAAAATTTTATGTTTTGAATTTTTAAAAATAGATTCCATATTTTGAATTATAAGGTCCAAATTCTGTGAATAGGTACCTTTTATTTTTTGGAAATTATGAATAGTAACTTCAGTAATTATTTTATTTACCATGGTTAAAGGGTGAATCTGGTAAATAAGGATAAAAAATAATATTATAATAATATTAAACTACCCTAAAACGTGTAATAATCCAATTTTATGAGATATTTATGACCATGAGAATCATTGGATCAATTTTGGTACCCCATGGATTCACTTGGATGTGAAAATGACATTTTATAAGAATTAATTTAAAGTAAATATAATTATAACATAAACATATATCTTTTACTAAATATATTTTAATACAGGGTTATATAAATGGTATCTATGTTTATAAATATTAATTAGAAATATAAAAATATTTACCACATCATGGTATTTTATTTATAATTTTTAGACATTAGATAAATATATTTATATAGGACACAATTATGATGTAGTGATTATCTCATTAATGAAAGATTCAAATAAATGAATTTATAAATTTTAAAATAAATTTAATTTGAACATTTGGATTCCATAAAAGAATTTTCTGGATGATATTGACATATTAGGGATGTGTTAATGCATTTTTTTGAAGTAATCAAGTTGTTATGACTTTAACAAAAATAAATTACTAAATAGTGTTAAAATTGACATAAATGCATTTTTAAAACAAATACTATTTTATTAAATGATATAAAAATCCTAAAAATCTAATGTTAGTACAAATAACTTTTATAGTGATTAAAATTTCATAAATGATCCAATATAGGTTTTATTGTAATTTTAAAGTAAATATATTAACCATGTAGTAAGAAATACAGGAGGACATGGTAAGAGTTAACTTATTTTACAAAGGGTTAAATCTAAAAGATAAGGTTAATTTTATGACATAAACATGTATAAAACCTATTTATTGAGATTATTTTGACCCATACTAATATTATCCTAGAAATAATTCAATTTTTAGCTATTATAAACCAAAAATATTTTTTATAATAAATTAATATTTCAAGATTTTTCCTAAAGTACCCCTCACCTCTCTTATAAAAGGGAACCTCCGTTTCTCTTTAACTCACACCTCTAAAGCCATTTTTTTTTGGCAAAAACCTACCCATTTAATCTCAAAAAATCCATCATATCATTATATAGGAATAACTTTGGGTAGAGAGCCATCCTAAAGAGCCCTTTGTTTAAACCAAAAGGAAACACTTTGAAGGAGAGGTAATCATTTTATCCCTTCTTTCAAAGTTCTTTTCTTATTCTAATTCTTCTTTCTATATTGTTTCCATAAAAAAGTCATAAATCCAATATCATCCATATAATTATATGTTAATATAATAATGGTACAATTATATTCATCATTTTATCCATCATATGAATAATAATATCACTATGTGTGCGTACGTATGACTTACCGTCTCCACATCGGGTGCACTTTGTTATTCTACATTACTTTATTTGGATGAGTATAATGATGAGTATAATAGACATAAATAATGAATATAAAATGATTATGATTTTTTATAATTAATATAACATCCAGTTCCATATCATTTAGTCATTAAAGGAACGATATCGTCGCTCGTTCGTACGTACGACCTACCGTCTCCACGACGCAATGAAATTCATTCTCCCCTTTAACCATCCAAGAATGATTATATATATATATAATTCATAATTATGAAATATATTACATAATAAGTTTACTGGAATTATAAATATATATATATATATATATATATTCATGTATATATGTATATAGGTACATATATGTCATTAAATTACTTCCATTCAATATGATAAGAAAACGGAAACAACGTTCATGCGTACGTATGACCTACCATCTCCCTGAACGGTGTATTACATTATATATATATATATATCTACTATATATATTTATATTATGAATAAATATTATATATAAATCATATTATACATTATAGCAGTAAGTAAATCATGATCTGAGTAATATGATCAAGAATAAAAAGTCAAAACACGTACCATAAACAAAGCGATATTACCCAAAATGTTGCATTAACTTGGAATTGTTAATAAATGAGTAATATAAAGTCAAAAAATAATCATATATGATATCATAAAAATTATTATTATTCTAATATAAGTTAATAATATGTTTGAAAACCTTATACATGAGTTTTGGACTCATACGGTGAGTATCAGACCTAAGGTAAGGGATAATTTTTCAATATCATTTTTTAATCCAAGATTGTTTATACGTAAGTATTTACTGGGGGGTATATTTAACACCCATATCCATGTTTTATAATAATATTATCATTAAATATTTACTATTCTTATATGTATTTTTAAATTCATTTTTACCCATTTTGACTTTTACTACATTGTTTGGAAGGAATCCTTCTCACATTTACCATATGAGATACCTTTGGAATTTTTTGGTAAATGTACAAGAAGAATGTTTTTTAACTTCTATAGCATGAACATATTTTTACATCTTTATAAAACCTTATTTCCATAAAGCTTTCTCTACATGATTTCATGTTTATTTTTAACTAAATTCTTTTCTTTTAAAATTATGCAGCCTTTTGAGAAAAAAATGTTTTTAAAGAAGAAAGGATATTTTCATCAGGAATTAAGCTCAAGTGTTTTATCAAAATTATTTTCCATCTAACATGACATAGGGTTATTCTTATATCCCTATTATTAATTTGAATTTATTTTATTTATGATGGAATTATTTTTATGAAATCCATTTATCTTATATGGATTATGTTATGATGAAATGATGTTTAAGAAAGCCATTTTATTTCATGGGTTATGCTATGGTGAATATTTTTTTTGTTTTGTGGAACATATAAGAATGATTTTATTATGAGATGGGTGGGACCTATATATCCCTCCATTGAATTGGGTAAATATTTATATCTCATGATATAGACATGACTGGAACAACATGTAAATCCGATTCAGTAATACATGGTGGGAATGACAAGTAAACTCAGTTCAGTAATGAACTATGTCCATTATAATGGTATTGGAAGTAATGCCTTTGATACTATAGAAATCATATTATGTTCTTATTATTTTGACATAATTAAATGTTTTATTCCAATGCTATTCTATCATGGTTAATGTTCCTTTATGATCTATGCTTTATGTACTGCCAAGATTTATTTCATAACTCAATATTTTGATGTCTAAACTTTATGTTCATGTTTTTAAATTCAAATGTATATGGTTTTTTTATGTTCTCCATGTTTACCCTTACTGAGCATTTGATCTTACCCTTTTTATGTTTTCTTTTCCCTAAGATATAAAGAATGGTTTTAGGTAGGAAAATGAAAGGGGGGATCTTTATGAGATATGTTGAAGATCTTTCACCAAGTTAGAGGATTATGTTTTGAGTTTCCAAAGACACTAAACTAATATGGTCTTTGGGAATATATTTGTGTAATGTATTAAGTATTCTAAAAATGAAATGTAATGTCTATTTACGTCAAGCATGAGTTTTTAGAGTCGGTATTAGATCCAAGGTTTGGTTAACCTTTTGGAAACTAGGATGAGAAAACTTTAGTGAGATCCCTAGAGATATTTCTAAGGTATGTATAGAGATGTACTAAGGATAAGTCATGTATTGGTTACAATCCTAGGGTTTTTGTGATAATCATGACTAACCTAGGGTTACACCAAAGATATCATATATTGAAATATTATAAGTAATTTACCTTACCTATGTGTTTCTAATCTATGATACATATTTCTCACACTTTGCTTTCTAATAATATTAAATTGCCAGATCTACATAGAAAATAGTTAACCATTGAATTTTTCAGATGTGAAAAGTATGGGAATTATGAAGATAGATATCCTATGTGGAAATATCATGAAGATAATCATGAATATGGTATAAGTATTAGTCATACTGTTGAAGATAAAGAGACCATAAACAACACGTGAAAGGTATGTGATGTTCTTCAAGTATTGTTTACATTAAACATAAGAAGATTGAGTTTGAGAAACCTCAATACCTGATTCATATTTTAGGAAAGAAGAAGATAGTTTATCTTGAGTATTGGTTTAAAAATAAAGATAGATGATAGAGGTGTATATGTTTTGGATTTCAAAGATTATGTTATATGAATCCAGAAATATATAACTATTTTTAGTATAAGTATTTAATTAAGGATTGGAAAGGATATGTTGAGTAGTTCTATAGATATAGAAAAGTTATTTTTGGGTAAGGTGATATATTTGGAGAACACATGATTAAGGGGAAGATAACCCTTAATATGTCCCTTATGTTCAGATAATGATGTTTGGATAAAGATATGTTGGATTTGAATAAGTAAACTAGATGATGATAGTTTCTTAAGAACTAATTATAGAGTTATTGAAAAGTGCGTTATGCTATCATGGATGAAGTATACAACTTTTTGGGACTTAAGAAAATATATACAATAACTTTTGGAATAAGGAAATATGCATGTTTTCAATAAGGATATCTAGTAATTCAGGTTGTTACCATGACTCAAGAGAATTCATGAAGTAATTAAAATGTTTGGAATGTGACCAACAATATATATCTTATGATATATGGGGAATAAAAGATGGTATTCACATGCTTGTTATATGACCTTTCTTGTTATTGTTATTTTACAGAAAGTTTGGACAGAAGTATTTTGGATAATCCTAAAGGTTGGAATTGATTAAGTTAGACATCAGATAGTATTGTTTAAGGATAAAACATTATTTTTTAATATTATTTATGGAATTTTATAATAGTATAGTTTTAGAAAAAGGACAACCCGTAGGATAGGCGGTAACCCATCGTGTTGGACAAGGCCACGAGAATCTAACCCACAACCGAAGTGTGACCTTCCTTTATCGCCTACCACTGGCCTACGAGAAGTCCCCAGTTAGTATACATTAGTTTTTTCTATTTATTTAATCAGTCGGATAGATGAATTATATGTCCATTTTTGGAACCATATACGATTAATCTCACCATAGATGAACCTATGCATATTTGATAACCTATTCTAACCTTTTTGTTGTGATAGATGGAATGACCTATCATTCTATCACATTATTTGCTAACACTTCAAGGATAAAAAATTCAAATTCATTTATTTAAATAATATATGAAGTGTAAATTGTTCAAGGAATGATCGATGATGGTATTTTACTAAAATCAAGTAAGTATTTCTTCTCATGAAAAAATTCATCAACTTTAGGACATGGATCTTGAAATGAAAAATGTTATCCTAGTAACTTATTATTTGATGAATCTTATGGTCCCTTAAATCATCACAACTTTATGGAATTATAGTAATTAACTTTCTCCAAACCTTATTCTCAATCACTATCCATCATAAATTGAGGGTTAGATTTCTCTTCCATATCCATGTTTTCACTTCTCTCCTATGTTCTCCTATGTCAAAACCTAGTGATGAGTTAATTTGGGTAACCATTACATTTTTAACTTTTCTTTTTTAAAATAAAGTTTTAGTATTCCTTTTTACGATGTGGGTTTCCATGAAAGAAAATTTCAAGTAGTAAACCATTTATAACCCTGACGAATTTGGAGCACGAAACTCATTTTAAGGGGAGTAGAATGTATCACCCCAAGATTTTATGAGATATATTATTTTAATTTATTTGATGTATTGTGTTGTATACTACCCCAATATAATCCTTCACTATACACAACACCATATTATCTTGAAGTATATTCAACACTATTCTTCGCTTATGTTACACACAATTTCATATTCTTTTGATAGAATTCATTTCAAGAAACACTGAGTATAGATTTTGTTCAATGTATAAAATAACTATATTTGTATTGTGTTATAAAAAACATAAAAGGAATCTTTCACTAAATTTAACACTGACTTGTCTTGGATTACACACAAGAGTGACCTTCCTCGATAGCTTGCATTGTACACAATACCAAGTTTCACTAAACAACGATATATTATTAAAATATTATTTAATGGGATATAAAATAGACATTATGAATAGTATTAACCAAATTTTGAATTTTATAACATTAAATTTCATCTTAAATATTTTCTAGAACATGATATAAGAACAAAATCAAATTTTCCGATAAAAGAAGTATTTTTCAAAATAATACAGTTTTACAGCCTTTTTATGGAGAACCATTTTTAAATTTAGTTTTTGACACGTTTATATGTTATATTTTTTTTTAAAAAACTTCTTATTTAGAATCAGGACATCAAAATTTACTTTGGATGAATTTTTGATATTTTTCTCATAACTATCATGTTTTGATGAATAGTAAAACTACCCTAAATGTTAATTGAAAACAACTTTTTCCATTGAGATAATTTATACTATTAAATCATATTATTTAATAGTTTTAAATTATAAATGGAATATATTTTTATCATTTAATCCAATTTTGGTCATTAGAAGTAATTTTCCATTGAAATTGGACATACGCACATGTCAATCTTTTGATAGTTATTACTTCTTAAAAACCTATTTTTTGTTTTGACAATGGGAATTAATTTTAAATTAATTACTGAAACTTTTGTGTTTTAAATTTTGAAAAATGTATTTAATATTTGGAATCAGAAGGTCCAAATTTTGTGAATAGGTACCTTTTAGTTTTTGGACATTATGAATAGTAACTTCAGTAATTGTTTTATTTACCAAGGTTAAAGTGTAAATCTTGTAAATAAGGGTAAATAATAACAATATAATAATATTAAACTACCCTAATTCATGACCTAATTATAATTTATGAGATATTACTGACCATGGGAATCCTTGGGTCGATTTTGGGACCCCATGGATTCACTTGGAAGTGAAAATGACATTTTATAATAATTAATTTAATGTAAAGATAATTATCACATAAACATATATATTTTACTAAATAGATTTTAATATAGGGTTATATAAAAGATATATATGTATATAAATAATCATTATAAAGATAAAAATATTTACTACATCATGCTATTTTATTTATAATTTTTATACATTATAAAAATATATTTATTTATGGAATAAATATGATGTAGTGACTACCTCATTAATGAATGATTCAAATAAAAGAATTTATAAATATTAAAATAAATATAATTTGAACATTTTAATTGAATAGAAAAATTTTATGGATTCAATATTCATATTAGGGATTATTTAATTCCTTTTTTTCGAAGGAATAAAGTATTTATAGATTAAAAAAAATCAATTACTAAATAGTGTCAAAATTGACATAAATGTGTTTTTAAAACAAATACTATTTTATTAAATGATATAAAAATACTAAAAATCTAAAGTCCAGACAAATAACTTGTATAGTGATGAAAATTTTATAAATTATCCACTTTAGGTTCTCTTTTCATCTTATAGTAAAGATATTAAACATGTAGTAGAAAAATACAAGAGGACATAGTAAGAGTTAACTTATTTTACAAATGGTTAAATATAAAAGATAAGGTTAATTTTATGACCTAAAAATGTATAAAACCTATTGTTTTAGATTATTTTTACCCAAAATCATCATATAATCTAAAAAAATAAATTTTGAGCTATTAAAAACCGAAAATATTTTTATAATAAATTAATATTTGAATCTTTTTCCTAAAGTGCCCCTCACCTCTTATAAAAGGGTAATTCCCTTTCTCTTTAACTCACACCTCTAAAGCCCCTTGGTTACACCAAAACCTTCCCATTTAGTCTCTAAAAATCCCTAATATCATCCTAGAGGAATAAATTTGGGTAGAGAGCCATCATAAGAATCCCTCTTGTTCAAATCAAAAGGAAACACCTGAAGAAGAGGTAATCGTTTTATCCCTTCTTTCAAAGTTCTTTTCTTCTTCTACTTATTCTTTAAATATTTTTTCCATAACAAAGTAATAAATATAATATCATATATATAATAAGATGTTAATATAATCATGGTATAATTATATTAATCATTTTATCCATCATACGAATAATAATAATATCACCATGCGTGTGTACGTACGACTTACCGTCTCCACACCATGGTGTAATTTCTTATTCCACATTACTTTATTTGGATGAGTATACTGATGAGTATAATAAACATAAATAATGAATATGAAATGATTTGGATTATTTATTATTAATATAACATCCCGTTTGATATTATTTAATCATTAAAGGAACGATATCGTCGCTTGTGCGTACATATGACCTACCATCTCCACGATGCGATGAGATTCATTGTCCCTTTTAACCATCCAAGAATGATTATAAAAAAATATATTATTCATAATTATGAAATATATGACATAATAAGTTTACTAAAATTATATATATATATATATATATATATATTTACATATATTTCATTCACTTACTTTCATTCAATACGACGAGAAAACAGAAACAACGTTCATGTATACATAAGACCTACCATCTCCATGAACTGTATATTCCATTATATATATATATATATATCTATTATATATATTTATATCATAAATATATATGATATATAAATCATATTATACATTCTTTAAGTAATTAAATCATGATATATGTAATATGATCAAGAATAACAAGTCAAAACACACATGATAAACAAAGCGATATTACTCGAAATGTTGCATTAACGTGGAATTATTAATAAAAGAGTAATATAAATCCATAAAATAATCATATATAATATCATAAATATTATTATGATTCTGATTAAAGTTAATAATATGTTTAGAAACATTATACAGGAGTTTTGGACTCGTATAGAGAGTATCCGACCTATTGTAAGGGATAATGTTTCAATATCATTTTTTATCCGAGATTGTTTATACATAAGTATTTACTGGGGTTATATTTAACATCCATTTCCATGTTTTATAATAATATTCTCATTAAATATTTACTATTATTCTATATATGTTTAAAGTCATTTTTACCCATTTTTACGTTTACTACATGGTTTGGTAGGAATATTTCTTACGTTTACCATAAGAGGTATTTTTTGACTTTTATAGAAAAAGTACGAGAATAATGTTTTTTAAGTTATATGACATGAATGGATTTTTACATCTTCATAACACCTTATTTCCATGAATCCTCCTCTAAATTTTTTCAAGTTTATTTTCAACTAATTTTTTTTGTTTTAAAATTGAGTGGCATTTTGAGAAAAGAAAATGTTTTTAAAGAAGAAAGGATATTTTCCTCAGGAATTAAGTTGAAGTGTTTTATCAAAATTACATTTCATCTAAGATGACATAGGGTTATGTTTCAATCCCTACTATTACTTTTATTTTATTTTATTTATGATGGAATTATTTTTATGAAATCCATTTATCTTATATGGATTATATTATGATGAAATGATGTTTAAGAAACTCATTTCATTTCATGGGTTATGCTATGGTGAATATTTTAATGTTTTGTGGTACATGTAAGAATGATTTCATTATGAGATGGGTGGGAACTATATCTCCCTCTAATGGATAGGGTAAATATTTATATCTCATGAGATAGATATGACTGGAATGATAAGTAAATCTAGTTTAGTGATACATGGCTTGAACGACAAGTAAACCCAATTCAGTAATGGACTTTGTCCACTATGATGATCTTGTAAGAAACGAATTGGATACTATGGAAATCATATTATTTTCTTATCAGTTGTCCATAATTACATGTTTTATGACAATGCTATTCTATCATGGTTTTTTCGTAGTTCCTTGAAACGTGTAGTCTAGTTTTAGGAATCATAGCTTCTAGGAAGCTTCCATTGGATTTATTTATGGAACCGGAAACTTCCAACAATTCTTTATCCAAAAGGGACCTACTTTCCAAAGGCATGAGTTCGTTAAGTTTAAACTTTATAATACTTAGGAATGTACATTGGTCAAGAGGATGAGATGTCAGACTTGTCAGACCCTTTTGGGTGGAATTATTTTCTACTCCGGGGCTCTCTTTATAAATTTAAGATATTTTCAGAAATCCTTATTAATTCACCAAGTATTACATAAGTTTCCCTTGTAATTTTCAATCACTTATTAACATGTGTAAAATTTAGAATCATCAGTATGTATTCAAGGTTCTTCATCAACAGAGATATCCATATGTATTCAAGTTTCTCTATCAATGGTATCCTCTAATATACTATTTCAAGATTCTTTTAATCATTGTTATGATGATACTGATTTTTAAGCCACTCAGTGGGGCACTCTGGAATTTATTGTCATCCAGGGAGACGAAGGTTTGGTTTGATCTTGGGATCGTTCCCAAAAAATGGGCTACCTACGTATCCTTGTGAAAGGAATTCGAACCCTTATAGTTCGGTTCCACTGAATGTGACACATCATACCTTTTAAGGTCATGTGATAAGGACCTAGCCATACAGTTTAATGTCATGTGATGTGGACATCTAAGTGAAAGGTGCTTATTCAAAACATAGTGGGGGACTTATGCTGAAGTAGCCCAAGGAACTTGGAAAGGATATGTGTTTCCACGTAGGATTATACCCTATTGGGAATATGGACAAAGGAGAATAGGTTTGATTTAAGGTATTGGGTTTGAACCTCAAGGAGTCTTCCTACGTATCCCATATAGATGGGAATCAAATCCCACATAGTTTGATAAGTCTCACAGGAGAGTATAGTCCTTTGAGGTAAATGAGTTTGGGCTTACTTCTTGAAAAAGAAGCCTTAATGATTTGAGGGTTTAATTTGGGGCTTATTCCTAAGGAGGATGCCCAGATTAAGTGTATTAAGGTTGGATTCTTGAAGAGGATATCTAGTGAGCACGGGCCTTGATAAGTCTTCCTACATATCCCAATTATGGTGGGAATCAGAGTTCTTGTAGTTCATTCAGTTGTGAAAATGTTGTGACTATGAAAAATCTCTAAGGCCACGTGAGTCATGATTGGTGTGATAAACAAGAGGATATCAAAGATTCAAAAAAGAAGAAAACTTGGGATCGTTCCCATAAAATGGTCTACCTATGTATCCTTGTGAAAGGAATCAGAAACCTTATAGTTCGGTGCCACTGAATGGGACACATCATACCTTTTAAGGTCATGTGATAAGAACCTAAGCATATAGTTTAATGTCATGTGGTATGGACATCTAAGAGGAAGGTTCTTAGTCAAAACATAGTGTGGGACTTATGCTGAAGCAGCCCAAGGAACTTGGAAAGGATATGGGTTTCCAATTAGAATCAGACCCTATTGGGAATATGGCCCAAGAAGAACAGGGTTGATTTAAGGTATTGGGTTTGAAACTCAAGGAGGCATCCTTTGTATCCCATATAGATGGGAATCAAAGTCCATGTAGTTCGATAAGTCTTATAGAAGAGTATAGTCCTTTGAGGGAAATGAGTTTGGGCTTACTTCCTGAAAAGGATGCCTTAATGATTTGAGGGTTTAATTTGGGGCTTATTCCTAAGGAGGATGCCCAGATTAAGGGGATTATGGTTGGATTATTGAAGAGTATATCCAGTGATCTTGGGCCCTGATAAGGATTCCTACTTATCCCAATTATGGTGGGAATCAGTGTTCTCATAGTTCATTCAGTTTTGAAAATGTTGTGACCATGAAAAATATCTAATCCCACATGAGTCATGCTCAATGTGAGAAACAAGAGGATGTCAAAGATTGAAAAAAGACATTCACACTTTAAAAATTTTCCTCCTCCGCTGGTGGAAGAGGGCACAACGACCGTGGAAGAGGGTGAGGC
Organism: Viscum album; assembly: GCA_963277665.1. Classification (NCBI taxonomy): domain Eukaryota; kingdom Viridiplantae; phylum Streptophyta; class Magnoliopsida; order Santalales; family Viscaceae; genus Viscum; species Viscum album. The sequence continues at coordinate 87,024,423 of OY728140.1, read as the reverse complement.
GATGAGGGAAGAGGGCAAGGCGACGAGCCTCCCCTATGTTCTCTTAACATTGAACAAGGGTCCAATGGAAGGAAGAAGGGATGAAGGTTGGGGGCTTACACTAGGATGGCTGCACAAAAATTGATCCTGGTAGGGGAGGGAGACTTCTATTATAATTGTGTGAAAAAGTAAGTGTGAACCATACCTTCCCTACAAAAGACCCGAGGTTCCGGGTCATCTCTTTGAGAAGGGTGAGGTCGGGACCCAAACCCTCCTCCAAACCGGGAACTTCCCAACACTGTTTCTGGGAGAAAGGTTCATGTGACTGTGGATATACAAACCCACAGACACTCCATGAATCCTAACCCCATTTTGAAACAAATGTGGGAAACCTCTGACTGTGGAAATACAAACCCAAATATGAGACACGCTGATGTGCCTTTCCCAAAGTTTTGATAAGTCAGGAGGTTTTGGTGGAGGTCTCAACAGAATCCCTTTCAGAAAATGGATCCAAAGAAGAAGAAGCCTTTCCATGAATGGCTTTGATGAAGGCTTGATTGCTTACAGACTAAAGAGAGTAAGTGAATCAAAGAGGGGCACCCAAGTAGAGAAGGGTGCATAAGTATGGGTGTGCAAGTTGGCTTGGTGACATGATGTTCACTTAAGAGACAAACAACCTGTATGTTAATAATTGGGTGAGACCTTTCGCAATCCTTCAAGAGTATTTACAGGTGGTCCTAGAAGTGGAGAAATCAAGTTCCTATAAAAGGAATAGGCGGAACACAAGTATTTCTCACTTGGGGAGGTTGGGCGCTTTAGGCGTGCAAGTGTTATGGTTTTCAAACACTAAAATGACTTAAGTCCAATGATCCTCCCATAAATCCTTTGCTCAAGGTGTTGAAGAACTACCTTAAAAGTTTTGGAAGATTGGGGTGAAGTACTAGAAAGACCAGAGCAACAATTGGGATTCCAGGAAATTAGTCCGTACAAATGAGGGCCCCAAGGGTCTATTTATAGGAAAAAAGTAACCCTGGGTGAAAGGAGTCTGGGAATGCAAGTAGGCTATGTGGCTGAAATGTGGCACACAAGTGGCTGCATGCCAGATGGGTGGCGCCTAAGTATACTTGAGTGCCACTGGTGATTTGGATAGACTAAAGCGATCCAAAATTCATGCCTTTTAAAATCTTGATTTTATTTCGTGTATTTTATCCTTTTCTTTCTAAGGGGATTCCCTTTTTCATTTTTTATAGTATTTGATGGAATGGAGTGTCAACAATATCCCCCCCTCAAAATTGGATCCAAAAATGAAAAGAGGATCATATACTGAGGTAAAGTAATGGAGGAGAAAGAAAAGAGTACTGGGGAACACAAGTGTTACACACGTTGAGAAATTGGTCGCGCAAGTTTGCAGCATGTAGGAAGCTGGTGCGCAGGGTGACACACATTGCTTATATATAACAACTTCACTTCTGTGAAAAGATTTGAGACTTCCAAAATTTCATCTCCCGGCATGAAAGTATTCTTTGATTCAAATGCTTCTGTTTCTCCATTCTTCTTCTATATGTTTTTTAGTTGCGTGCTATAAGTCGGGTGCCATACTTGTGTGCCAACTTATACTTGCATGCCAATTTTACACTTGCACGCCTTAATTCCTTTACCAATTATTTTGTCAAAACACCAAAAATTAACTTACTTTAAAAGATAATTTCTATCTTTTGGAAGGTTCAAATGGCTCCCAAAGAAATTGGAACTACTGATGAGCTTTCCAACAAGAGGATTGATGACATGATGAATGTCGTTGGTCATGATTCCTTTGATGTTTGAGACACCACCCTTCCAGACTTAGAAAAATATTTAATGAAGTATCATCTCAACTTTCCCCGAAGCACCTATCTCACTTTGTATAACTACAACCATTTGCAGGATGTTAATGTTCCAAATCCAAAGAACTATGTCCCAAATTCTTGGTTTCAAGTTATACAAACTTTTCATCGGCCAACGTTTCTGCTGGGGGCTCATTTTCCAATATTTGGATAGTAGAGAAATCTCATATTATGAATCATAGCCCGTGTGATCCAGATTTGAAGGCACACATACCCGAGCTGTAGGCACACTGTTATTCATCCATCTTTCAGGATTCTCAGACAGATTAGTCCCAGGGTTGGAAGAAAAGTTAGGACTTCCGGCTAGGAGGTGGTGTAAAACACATGTGGATGTGGGAATACTAGGTTCATAAGGCCTATATATAATTTACAGTTGACTTGAATGGTGTCGGGATTTATGAGGATCTCTGAGTTGGAAAACTTATGTGTACAAGAATTATGATTTTGTGATGGAATTATTAAGCCGATGGAGTCTAGAGACTAATTCCTTCCATTTAACACATGGAGAGGTAGGCATTAGCTTGTGGGATGTTTATAATATTTCCGAAGCTCCAATTCTTGGTGAGATTTATGATGAGTTTATTACTCCAATGGTAACATGGAATGACTAGAAGAAGACATCGAATTTGGTTCGTGAGTTGAAGAAAATATTTAACAAACTCAAGAACATGACCACCATGAAGTCTCACTCAAGGAGAGATATTCATATAGGGGAATGGATGGAAATTTTTTTGATAAATAAGGAAAAGGGGCCCACTTATACCCATTCTTGTAGATACCTGGTTTCTGCGGTGAGTGGGATCCCTATAAAAAGAATTAAAGTGGTTAGGGTTAAGGAAAAACTCTAATTCACTCTTTCTCTCTCTAACACCCAAGCTCTCTCTCTCTATTTATCTCTCTATCTCTTCTTCACCGTTCTTCGTCAGATCGAGGAGCGATCTCCGTCGGAACCTTGGCGGATCAAAGTAAGAGCGTCGTGGACATGCCGCCAACAACGCATGGCCGATTCGATGTAGGATTCTTGGTTAATTTTCGCACCTTCGTCAATTTCTGGATTTTTTTATCAATTATGTCATTTTAATTCTATAATTTTAGAATTGGAAAGATAACCGAATGAACACAACCATTGTTCAAGCACATTTTTAATTCTCGTTCTTGGGGGTTTTTGTCCCAATTTTCAGATGCGCCAAAATCTTGTCGGATCGTCGATCGGGGGCAGGCGCTGCGAAGGCCTCGTCCAGAGGATCCCTAACCCGCATTTGGTTTTGAGATCGGACCACCGGAGCGCTGACGGCGGCCGACGTAAGCCCCAACTTTGGCAAGGGCGGTGGCCGGAGGTCGGGCGTCAGGTAGCGGGTGCGGCCGGGGGTTCAGACGAGGCGACGACGTCAGGTGTGGATGGAGAAGTGGTGTCAGGCGCAGCCGGGTGGAGGTGGCTACGGTGTGGCATAGAAAGGACTGGAGGAATGCTGGCGGGGGGATTCAGTGCGTCGTGCGGCGAGCAGGGATCACTAGGGCGGTGTGGTTGAGCGGCGCAGAGGAGCGTGGGGCTTCAGCGGAGCCGGCGGCGTCGGTCTAGGTCGAGCCGAAGGCGGAGGAGCCCGAACTGCCCCAATACGGGCGGCTGGTGTGCAGCGGTATGCTCGGCCGGCGGGTGCAGCTGGCGGCCTCAGCCAGTCACGGTCGGGGCGGAGCACCCGAGGCAATGACCTCAAGTGGGGTGCGGCGTGGACAAGGACCCGCAAACCATGGGTCCTGCTGGTGCGACGCGGACGAAGACCGACCTTTGGCCGGTCTGCTTTGAAGAACCGGACCCGAGGGGTCTGGTGTTGCTGGGGTGAGCTGTAGAGAGTTAGGCTGGACCCACGGCTGGGCCGCGGGCTGACGGTTTGGACCGGCCCATTTTGGGCCTCCTTTTGTTCAAGGGGGCATATCTCTTAAATGGCGCGTCCATTTGACACGCCGTCTATGGCTACAGGTCCGGGTCAGCGAGACAAAATTTTTAAAGCATGTTTCGGGGTTTTTGTGTTCTGCACCTAAGGGAGGGTGACCCGAGATGCTTTAATTTTATAATATTAAATTATTGTTAAATCTTACGACGGACGTGCTTTGCGAGCCAGACGTCCGTTTTATGCGCCTTCAGAGGCGCTGTGGCCCTAGAGTTGAGACGTTCCTTCCAAAGTTGGTTCAAAACCCTTTAGGTTTGGTTTTGTTTCTTGGTGGCACAAAATTCTTAATGCGAATAATTAATTAATTACTTAATTAATTAATTATTCTTGTGTCAGACCTAACTCCTATTTGAGATGTCCGATTAACGCGCCATCAGCGGCAGTGTGACCCCAGTCCTCATGCAGTCTTTTTGAGAGACTTTCTGAAGTGTTCTGGTTGGATACAAGGTCTAGGCCCCACAGGTCCTGGTTCACATGTTTTATGGTGAAACGCCACTTTTTCACTCGACATCCATTTGGGGTGTTTGAGTACTCATTTTTGAGTTTTCTTTCAAGGGGATTACGATGGCGCAATCCTCCCATCTAAATTCGGGCCCAAGGCATGGGCCCCACGAGGCGACTTTCGGACGTATGCCACATTTTGAGTACTTATACTTCATAAGTCCGTTCAAGGCAAATGAATAGCCTACACCGTATGGTTATCTTCAAGGAACACAATAGTACAATCTTTGTGATGTGTCTCGGGATAGAGGTGTGGCCCCACAGGGCCCCATTGGCTTATAACGAGGGGAGTTGCAGATTCTGCATCTGAAGTCCATTTTAGGCTCCATCAATGGCGTTGTGACCCTAACATCGAGATGAAGTTGACCTGGGTGGTTTCATGCATTGAAGCTGGAGGTGAGGCATGAGCCCCATAGGCCGTCTTTTAATTTGTGTGCAGCGTACTGTGACTTTTTCTTCAGATGTTCGTTTGGGATGAGTGAATAGTCTATCTTGCGTGTATTTTTCCACAAGGATTGCAACGGTGTAATCTATTTGGGCATGCGAAGCCTCTTTTTAGATCTCATTAATTGTGGAAAATGAAAGGACATTGGTCAGAGGTTCCTTTGACGCACTCCAAACCAAAACATGGTAGTGATGTTGGTGACACCCAATGATGGTATGGGTAGTGCGGAGATATCAGACCAGTTCCAGGTTTACCCTCTATTGGGGCTGGGCGGTGGGTTACCCGCCGGTGTATCAGGGTTTACCCTCCAGCGAGGCTGGGCAGTGGGATACCCATTGACCTTAGGGTTTACCCTCCAGTGAGGCTAGGTAGTGGGTTACCCATTGACCTTAGGGTTTACCCTCCAGTGGGGGCTGGGCAGTGGTTTACTCGTTCGCCTTAGGGTTTACCCTCCAGCGGGGCTGGGTAGTGGGTTACCCGTTAACCTTAGGGTTTACCCTCCAACAAGGCTGGGAAGTGGGTTACCCGTTCACCTTAGGGTTTACCCTCCAGTAGGGTTAGGTAGTGGGTTACCTGTTAACCTTAGGGTTTACCCTCCACCAGGGATGGGCAATGGGTTACCTGTTCACCTTAGGGTTTACCCTCCAGCAGGGCTGGGCAGTGCGTTACCCATTAACCTTAGGGTTTACCCCCCCAGCGGGGCTGGGCAGTGGGTTACCCGATGACTTCTTTCAGACTCAGCCCTTTCTATGAGGCTAGTCAGTGACTTTTCTCTGTGATTAATAGAGAAGAACCTTGGTCGTATGGTTCAACGATGAGACAACTTTGGCGTGCATGATTGTTGGGCATCAGTGATGGCTACCCTTAGAACTGTTGGCGACTTTTCCTAGGCTGAGCTTGGAGATAGATACCCCCTTACACACTCGTTCGGGTTTCTTGTTGAGCACACACACATATATATATATACACCCTAGTTTTGTTCCCACTCCTTGGGTTTGGTTACTCTCCTTATGGAAGGGGCGAAGATGTGCGAGGTATGCCACGTGATTTCCATGTCTAGCTCCTCTTGGAGTGGACGAGTCTACTTCCTTCCTTTTGTTGGGTTGGGCTACACTCTCTCTATTGTACTCTTACACTGTTCTTGATTTGTCTACTACTCATCATTTTAGTATCTCCTTTGTTTCTCCCTCGATCTTTCGAGGCATCCTACTGAGTATCTTTATACTCACCCCTTCTTGGGCTTTGCCTGCACTTGGTGTGCCCCTGCAGACGACAGATTGGTCGATCGATACTACGGAGGAGTGTAGAGGACATAAGAGCTTGGGATGCGTTCAGTGGTCTTATTAGGGTTTTCAGGTGTGAGACTCACCATCTATTTACTTTCGTTTACTTTTTTCCAGGTTTTGGAACCTTTCTAGTTGGGAGCGTGTTTTTACCCTTTTTCTATTCAGTTATCTATTCAGTACTTTTAAGTACTTTACTTGTACTATTTAGAAGTTGATGCATGACTGTGGTTGGGTTATAGTTTTTTTCCCTTTAGTTTTCTTTTTTTTACTCTGCACTTCTGCATCGAGTGGGCTGTGAGTGTGTACAGGTACTTAGGCGAAGGCCTCCTCGAGATTGTTATGCCTTAGACGCTTTTCGCCAGCCTCTGGCCTATGGAGGTGGGCCTGGGGTAGTTACGGATTGAGACTGGTAGGGTCAGGTCATGAAAAAGTGGTATCAAATGTGTTTTGTTCGTTGGGGCATTATTCGAACGTCCTAAAAAAGGAATCAGTTAAGTTTTGGGGAAATAGTGTCAACATTTCTCGAGAGCGGCTCACAGGCAAGGGAGTCTAGTGATGGTGCGGTGACCGACTTATCCATTCATGAGGACCCTAATAACCCACTTGTCGACTCGGAACACTGAGACACTTGTTGCAGGGAATTTGGTTCGTGCATCATATTGGATTGAGTCTTTTACTATCCTTCTTGAGTCAGCTCCCCATCGTTGTTGATATATATATATATATATATATATATATGCTCATTTGACCGCGATACTCCTTGATCGGATTCAGGATGTCTTTCCGATGATAGCCAGTCAGGATACTAGCTCCGGTTCGTGACGATGACTCCGTGAGCGACGAGGCCTTAGTTCAAGATCCATCATACGATTACCCTTTCTCCAGGAGGACAGGCAGTAGCACCTCTACCTATGGAGTAGCAGATAGTACCGGAATTGAAGGCCGATGATGAGTGCAGGCTGGGCACGCTACGTGAGTTCCAGCGTCAGAGACCGCTGAGGTTCCATGGTGAGCCATACCCTCAGACGGTGAAGGGTTGTCTAGAGTCGGTGGTTCACCTCTTCAGGCTTGTTAAGACACTGATAGGTTAGATGGTGGCTTTGACAGCCAGTCTTTTTCCACCGAGCAGTTTGACGTAGTAGAGCCATGGTTACTAGGATGCACGATGAGTTGGTACTCTCGTGGGATGACTTCTAGAAGCTGTTTCGTGAGGAGTACTACCCCTCCTACTTACAATTTATACAATTTCAGGAGCTGTTGGAGATTTAGCGAGGAGTGATGGCAGTGGCTGAGTACGTGACTAGGTTCAAAGACCTTACTCGGTACTCTTTGGACGTGGTCCATGGTGGAAACTTCTGAGCACATAAGTTTGAGCGAGGTCTCTGGAGAGAAGATTCATGCTAGTGTAGTTCCCTTGTGCATCCTCACCCATCTCAGGGTGCTGGAGTAGGCACTGGTGACAGAAAAATTTTTGTCAGAGGGACGTCAATTGGCAGGGCCTCGACGCTGGAGGTCTCCACTTGACGAGACTCAAGCACATGGTCGGGGACAACGTATAACAACAAGAAATCCTAGGTGAGGACAGGGTGGTCCCCAGGGAGGCGATGTTAGCAGAAAAGCAGGAAGAACTGTGGTTGGTGGATGACGTTTCGAGGTCCTTCCACTACCACTAGGCGGCCCATGTCAGGCTCAGGGAACTGACGGACGGGACCGCGGGTGGCTGTGTGCTATGGATGTCTACAATCCTAAAACACATGAGATGATAAGAGGTATTCTCTATGTATTTTTATACTTTTCTCAATAGAACTTGTTATACACTGCGTTAGGTACCCTTTTCGTCTAAATCCTTGTTTGAGGGGTTACCGAGGGTGACGCAGGGCGTCGGTGTAACCCTGTGTTAGTGTTGTCTGACGTAGCTTTGAATGCATGAGAAAGAGGTGTTCTTCCCCCACTAAGACGAGTTTTTGTGACGTGATCAAAACTGGGAGGGAGAGTCAGTACCACCCAAATTGGATAGTATTTAGGTGCGGTGGATGAGTCCCTCTGACATGTGCATTCATGGCGGGGTTATGCGGTGGAGTGTCAGAGCAGGTTCTGGATTTTCTAGTGGGACTTTTCTACTTGACCTCCCATTGCTTGAGGTGCCACTAGTGGGTATGTAAGAGTGCCTATTTTGGTGATTACTCTCCTTCCAAGAGGGGAAAAGACATGGGGGGGTATGCCACGTGATTTCCATTTCTAGCCTCTGGCAGTTGGATGAGTTTGCTCACCTTCCCTGTTCAATGGTACCTTGCGTGCTCAACGTCAATCTTGATACCGTTATCAAGTATAGGTCGAGGTGATGGACACCCCATAAACAAAACTACGCATTTCACTATGTGGTGCTGGTAGTGGTAGTCTTTTCCCTAATAATGTGGAGACTCTATCTTCCGGGAGAGTGCTTTGTGGTTTGCTCAGACCACCAGTTTCTTAGGTGCGTCCTCACCCAGAGAGACTTGAACCTGAGATGACAGTGCTGGTTGAAATTTCTGTAGGACTATGATGTTGAGGCAGCCTATGTTCTGGAAAAATGGCAGTGTTGTAGCAGGTTCCCTTAGCAGAAAGTCCCAGAATCGTCAGGTGCCGGAAGTTTCGTAGTAGTTAGCTTCCCTACAGTTGACCCTTTTGGACCAGGAGGGTGAAACATTTATTCAGTCGATGGTGTTGACTCATCCACTTCTTGGGCATGTAAGAGAGTCTCGGTTGTGATGAACCGAATGTGAAAACTTTTGTGACCAGATATCCTTGGGTGTTTCACCCGATGGGTATTCTAAAGGAGGGAATCATGAGACCATGTTGTAGGAACAAATCGTGGTTTCGGTCACGACGTGGAAAGTAGAGGTTCGGCTAGGGAAGACCCCCGAGTTTCTTTGGGCCGTTCAGGAATTTTGCAAGAGCTGGAGAGGTTTCCTACCGTCTTTACCTACCCTCCCAATAGTAGGAGTGGGCACACGACGTATTCCATGTGTCGCAGCTGATGAGGTGCGTGTTTGTTCCTATTCATGTCATCGAAAGTAACAAACCTTATGAGTACAAACCATCCCTTTGGTTCGTGTGTTGTGCCAGCAAGGTGTTGTGCAAGGTTTCTTGGGAGTGGGAGAGATAGGTGTGAGCTCTATATCATGAGTTTTTTTTCCTAGTTTTGCTTTTTGGGGACGAAAATCGTGAAGGAGGGAATGATGTAGAGACCCAGATTTTGCCCTGTAAGACTTTGGAATATTTCTACATATATTTCCAGAGATAGGAGCTGAGATGGCGTGCAATTCCAAGACCCGGTGTGCCCGTAATTAATTTTATAAAAATATTAAGTGTTTTTATACTATGCACATGGCGGTGTTGTGTTTCCTCCTAAACGGTAGCTCAGATCAAAAATCCAAGGGCACGGTTGCATCCGGAGCGTGCCGTTTACCCTAGGCGGGATGTAAAAGTTACGGGTGTGGGCCCTCTGTGAGAGATGTCACCCAGAGGAAATATTGTCATTTTAAAATGACGACTTAGTGATTTTTATCACTGGAATTCTTTTCAAATAACTTTCAAACAAAGTCTCGTAATGGAAATCCGAGACTTCCATTGAGTTCAAAATGGGGCGTTTTGCCTAGGTGAAATATAAAATGAGAGGGCAGAGTGAATTCAGATTCTATGCTGAGTGGGATCCCTATAAATAGAATTTAAGTGGTTAGGGTTAAGGAAAAACTCTAATTCACTCTCTCTCTAACACCCAAGATCTCTCTCTCTTTATCTCTCTAGCCGTTCTTCATCAGATCGAGGAGCGATCTCCACTGGAACCTTGGCGGATCGAAGCAGGAGTGTCGTGGACATGTCGTCAACGAAACATGGCCGATTCGAGGTAGGATTCCTGGTTATTTTTTGCACCTTCGATGATTTATGGAGTTTTTTTCAATTTCAGCATTTTAATTCTATGATTTTAGAATTGGGAAGATGGACGAACGAACACGGCCATCGCCCAAGCCCCCTTTTAATTCTCATTCTTGGGCATTCTTCGTCCCAATTTTCGGACGCACCAAAATCTTGTCAGATTGTAGATCGGGGGCATGCACTACGAAGGCCTCATCCTGAGGATCCCAAACCCGTGTTCGGTTTAGAGATCGGACCGTAGGAGCGTTGGCGGTGGCCGATGGAAGCCCTGACTCCGGCAAGGACGGTGGCCGGAGGTCGGGCGTCAGGTAGTGGGTGCGGCCGGGGGTTCGGACGTGGTGGTGGCGTCGGGTGTGGCCAGAGCAGCAGTGTCAGGCACGGCCGGGAGGCTGAGGCTATGGCATGGGGTATCAAGGACCATAGGAGCGTCAGGGGGGGGGGGTGGCTTTGGTGCATCGTGCGGTGATCAGGGAGCACCGGGGCAGTGCGGTTGAGCGGTGTAGAGACGCGCGGGGCTTCAACGGAGCCAGCGGCTTCAGACGAGGTCAAGCTAGAGGCGGCAGAGCCCAGGCGGCCACAGTGCGGGTGGCCGGTGTGCGGTGGTGCGCGCTTCTATCGGGCTCGGCTGGTCGCGGTCGGGGCGGAGTACCCAAGGCGCTGACCTCAGGTGGGGTGCGGCGTGGACAAAGACCCGCAAACCGCGAGTCCTGCTGGTGCGATGCGGACGACTGGCCTTTGGCCGGTCTTCTTTAAAGAATTGAACCCGAGGGGTCCGGTGTTGCTGGAGTGGGCCGCGGAGAGTCGGGCCGAACCCGCAGCTAGGCCGTGGGCTGCGGGCCGACGGTCTGGACCGGCCCATTTTGGGCCCCCTTTTGTTCAAGGAGGTATATCTCCTAAATGGTGCATCCATTTTACATGCCGTCTATGGCTACAGGTCCAGGTTAGCGAGACAGACTTTTTGATGCATGTTTCAGGGTTTTTGAGTTCTGTGCTCAAGGGTGGGTGACCCAAGATGCTTTAATTTTATAATATTAAATTATTGTTAAAGCTTACGATGGACGTGCTTCACAAGCTGTTAGAGGTGCTGTGGCCCTGGAGTTGAGAAGGTCCTTGCAAAGTTGGTTTGAAACCCTTGCGGTTTGGTTTCGTTGCTCGGTGGCATGAAATGCTTAATGAAAATAATTAGTCAATTACTTAATTAATTAATTATTCTTGCGTCGGACCTAACTCCTGTTTGGGATGTCCGATTGACGTGCCATCAACAGTAGCATGACCCCAGTCCTCATGCGAACTTTTTGAGATGCTTTCTGAAGTGTTCTGGTTGGAGACAAGGTGTGGGCCCCATAGGGCCTGGTTCACACGTTTTACGGTGAAATTATACTTTTTCACCCGATATCCGTTTAGGGTGTTTGAGTACTCGTTTCTGAGTGCCCATCTGAGGGGATTGCAACGGCGCAATCCGCCCATCTAAATTCAGGCCCGAGGCATGGGCCCCACGAGGCGGCTTTCGGACGTATGCTGTGTTTTTATGACTTATGCTTCATACATTCGTTCAGGGCAAATGAATAGCCTACTCCATGTGGTTATCTTCAAGGAACACAATAGTACGATCTGCATGACGTGTCTTGGGATCGAGGTGTGGCCCCACAGGGCCCCGTTGGCTTATAACGCGGGGAGTTGTAGCTTCTGCATCCGAAGTCCGTTTTAGGCACCATCAATGGCATTGTGACCTTAGCATCAAGACGAAGTTGACCTAGGTGGTTTCAGGCGTTGAAGCCGGAGGTGAGGCGTGGGCCCCACGGGCCGTCTTTTAAGCTGTGTGTAGCGTATTGTGACTTTTTCCTCAGACATCCATTCGGGGCGAGTGAATAGTCTATCTTGCATGTTTAATTCTGCGAGGATTGCAATGGTGTAATCTGTTTGGGCGTACGGAGCCTTTTTTGAGATCTCATTAAATGTAGAAACATCAAAGGGTGTTGGTCGGATGTTCCTTTGATGCACTCCGAACCAATTCACAATAGCGATGTTGGTGACACCCAGTGATGGCATGGGTAATGCGAAGATATCAGACCAGTTCCGGGTTTACCCTCCAGCGGGGTTGGGCAGTGGGTTACCTGCCGGTGTATTAGGGTTTACCCTCCAGCGAGGCTAGGTAGTGGGATACCCGTTGAACTTAGGCTTTACCCTCCAGCGAGGCTGGGAAGTGGGTTACCCGTTGACCTTAGTGTTTACCCTCCAGTGGGGCTGGGCAGTGGGTTACCCGTTCACCTTAGGGTTTACCCTCCAGCAGGGGTGGGCAGTCGGTTACCCGTTAACCTTAGGGTTTACCCTCCAGCAGGGGTGGGCAGTGGGTTGCCCGTTCACCTTAGGGTTTACCCTCCAACGGGGCTGGGTAGTGGGTTACCCATTAACCTTAGGGTTTACCCTCCAGCAGGGATGAGCAGTGGGTTACCCGTTCACCTTAGGGTTTACCCTACAGTGGGGTTGAGCAGTGGGTTACCCGTTAACCTTAGGGTTTACCCCCCCCCCCCCCCCAGCGGGGCTAGTTAGTGGGTTACTCGATGACTTCTTTCAGACTCAGCCCTTTATATGAGGCTAGTTAGTGACTTTTATCTGTGATTACCAGAGCGGGACCCTTTGTCATACGGTTCAGCAATGAGACAGCTTTGGCGTGCGGGTTGTTGGGCATCAGTGATGGCTACCCTTAGAACTATTGGATACTTTTTTTGGGCTGATATTGGAGATAGAGATCCCCTTACACACTCGTTCAGGTTTCTTGTTGAGCACACACATATATATAAATTCACCCTACTTTTGTTACCACTCCTTGGGTTCAGTTACTCTCTTTCTAGGAGGGGTGAAGACGCGTGGGGTATGACATGTGATTTCCGTGTCTATCTCCTCTTGGAGTGGACGAGTCTACTTCCTTTCTTTTATTGGGTTGAACTGCACTCTCTCTATTGTACTCTTACACTATTCTTGATCTATCTACTGCTCACCGTTTTAGTATCTCCTTTGTTGCTCCCTTGAGCTTTCAGGGCATCCTATTGAGTATCTTTATACTCACCCTTTCTTGGGCTTTGCCCGCACTTGGTGTACCCTTATAGATGATGGATAGGTCGATCGAGACTATAGAGGATCATAGAGGAAACATGATCTTGGGATGAATTCAGTGGTCGTAGTAGGGTTTTCAGGTGTGATACTCACCAGCTGTTTACTTTCGTTTACCTGTTGCCAGGTTGTGGAACCTTTCTAGTTGGGTGCATGTATTGCCCCTTTTTCTGTTCAGTTATCTCGTCAGCACTTTTCAGCACTTTACTTTTACTATTTAAAAGTTGATACATGACTGTGGTTGTTTTATAGTTGTTTTTCCTTTGGTTTTATTTTTTTACTCTACACTTCTGCATCGAGTGGGCTGTGTGTGTATACAGGTACTTAGGCAAAGGCCTCCCCGAGATTGTTACACCTTCGACGCTTGTTGCCAGACCCTAGCCTATGGAGGCGGGCCTGGGGTAGTTGTTGCTTGAGACCGCTAGGGTTAGGTCATGACAGTTTGACCAGCTATCTAAGGGCAGAGAAGAGAGGTACTCCTGACACCTTCTGGCCAACATTAGAGAACGGAGAATTTGACAAATGGGGATATGAAGTCAACCCAAAAATTCCTTCAAAGACACATCTGGAAGGTTTCTTGGCCATGTGGGTCAGTGTGTATTTATTACCAGTCCAAGAATCCAAAGGAGGTGTGAGGCCATGAACCTTTTTTATTGTGGCTAAGCTGGTAGAGAAAAGGATGGTAGGGTTGTATACTCCTGTTTCGGCCAAGATTCATAAGAGTTTGCTAAAAATCTACAAGGAAAAGTATCCCTTTAGAATAGTGGGACCATTCCAAGTGTTATGGGGATGGATCTCTACTCATTTCGAAACTTATGCTATACAAAGTGGAGTACAGGTTTTTGGATGTTCTTTCCGACCATATGTTCAGGCTTTTTCTTGTATTTCACCTTTGTCCTTGAATGCTTAAAACATCAAGGCTATATTGAACATGTATAAGGAATTATATATTTTTTACTTATGGGAATCCACCGACAGGGCAATTTATTGATGATGGGATGAACAGTTTGGAACTGAGGGCATATATTCTAGCTTGTAGAGATGGCGTGTTGGCCACCAAAATTGATAGGGAAATCATATGTGAGGCCTATGCTCCTTATATATTTGTGTGTCAATTCAAATGCCTACAACATAACACTGTATCTCCTCCTGTGCATGTCAGATTAAAGAAACACCCAATGGTTTCCCGACAACTATAGTTGTTGACATATGCAGAAAAGACCGGGGTAATATTTAATTTACCTGTTGTTGATGCAGTAAGCAGATTGACTATCTGGTATGTCGAAAATTGGGTTGCATCTTACCCTGAAGGGGTATTGAATCATGTCATTCCTCAAGTTGGGGTAAAGATATGTAGTAGTAGGTAACCACATCATTTGGAAGATAGTTCATCATCATTAGGGGCCGACACACAATAATTAGAGGGTAGTGGTGATGATGATCTAAATTCATCAAAGAGACCTCGTGCCAGATATAATCCTCTTGTCAGTACTAAAAGAGCCACTCCATCAATCCCAACTGAAGTCGCATCAATGCGATCAAGTCTCCATCATTCTGAAGAATGGAGAGTTCCATTTTCTAATCCCTCATTTATGACTGTGGGTGTTGGGAAGAAACTCAAATCCAAGATTTTAGGATCCTATTTACAACCCTATGACATACATTCTGAATATATACAGCCAGAGGCTGTTCAAACATGGAAAAGTCTATACCCTGATGCTGAGATCATGTGGATGGATCTATGTGAAGGAATGCATATTCTAGGAGTAGGGGATTTGCGAGCTTCTTATGACATTCTTTTTAAGGATAATGAAAATGAGGTAAGGACCTACATTAAAAAGTTGGAAATGATCATATATGCCACTGATGAATCAATTCCTACTACAAAGTGGGTGAAGTAAATGATAGATCGTGGTACCACCAAAGGGATTAATCCTTCATTAGACGAAGAGTGGTGTGACTTTATAGATCCTGAGGATGTAAGTTTCCTTTCTCTCACATTCTCTTCCATTTTTCAACTTGAAATTTAGTCAAAACATTGTTACTTAGGATAAATATCATCTTAACTTATAGTTGGGTAAATTAAAGACAACTGATGTTCCTTTACCATAATATAGCTATGGAGGCATTTCTCTTGAAGCTACCAGATCACCACATGAATCAGAAGAAATATCTCCAGGTCAACAAGCCATAGAGGAGGAAATAGAGAGGGCATTGGGATCTCCAATACCTGTCTTTGGGGATGATGATGCAAGCCCTCATAAGAAGATGAAGAAGAAAAAGCACTAAAGAAAGAGATCCATGGTTAAGCGTTTTCTTAGCAGTGGTGAGTCTCCCTGATAATCATGAATTTTAGTCCTTATTCATGAAAAAGTGTTTAAAATTCTTAGGATTACAGGGGCTTCTTCCATTTCTTATTTGAAAGAAACTACTGATAAGGTTCAAGGAACCATAAAAGGTTCTATTGAACAGACACAGATTTCTGTAAATCTAGTGGTTTCTAAAGAGGCATTGAAGCCCAAAGAACCAACATCTCTTCCTAGCACTGATCTTGTTCCTGCTATCATAAGAGAGGAGGCTTCTGGTAAATCAACAATACTTCATAAGGTATCAAATAAAAAAAATAACTTCCATCCTCTGATATTTTAGGTTCATCACATGCACCAGAACATTTGGAAACAACTGACTTTGACCCGGCAACTGTTGTTGAGGAAGCTATTCGGGGTCAAAGGTTGCCGGAGGAAGGTTACAAAGCAAACACACCAAGTGTTCCCAGGGGTGATACTAACCTAGGATATGAGATATCATTGAATTAAATGATGAACCTTGGCATGTATTTCGAAGAAATATTAGAACATGTTAATATATCAAATGCTTTAGAAAATTTTGGAGTTCCTTATATAGAATCAACTGGACATGAGTTATCATTATTCGTCCTGTTAATATTCTTACAATTAACCATCTAACCATGGTTAGTTAAAATATGCAGTTCCATATATAGAAACTATTTCCACAATGATACTTGAAGAAAGTGTTGATATTAACATCAACCCTACCATTGTGGAGACATTGGATTGGGTGGATCTTGAGATAATAGATATTCTAGAGATTTATTCTGAAGATCCTTATCATATTAAAGATAACACTCCTCATATAGAGACATCAAACAAAATTTCTGAAACTAAGAATATTGGGGAGGATTCTTCTCAAGCTTCTGACCTACTGTTAGGTAAGAGATACTAATATTGTTATTTCCTTCAGTTTTTTTATCTCTTGGATCTAACCATAACCATAATTTTTGATTTACCAAATAGGTATATCAACTTCAATGGATAAATTTGTAGGTGAAGCCTCTGCATTGGACCAAACAACATTGGAAGGTAGAGAAGCCACTATCCAGAAAGAAATAGAACAAGGCACTTCTTTGAGTGAATTAGTCCCAGAATATATCCCTCCTTATGACAGTGATTCTGAATCAGACCCATAACTGTAGAAGGCTCTTCGTCTTGCACGCCGAAAGGCATGGAAAAATATCTGGAAGATAATATCCGAGATTCCCCTTGAGAAACTGCCTTCAAGAATTCCATTACTTTCATCTCTATTTATCACGCTAGGATTTGGTGGTTTCAAATACTGTGAAATTAATACTACGATAAAAGAGATTATTCATAGGATAGAGCAAGAGAAAAACTTTCGACAAGACTGGATAAAAGAAAAACTATCGATCAATATTGAAGAGTTCCAAGCAGTAATATCCGAGGCTCAGGATAATCATACTGCAAAGTTGAAGGGATTGAAGAAGAAAATTAAAGAAAAGACTGTTCAGAAGTTGTGCCTTCAACAATAGTTAGATATAATTACAGGGGAACTTGACCATCTTCATAGCTCATTAGTAGAATTACAGAAGGATGGTGAAAAATCCATTGTAGATGCTAGAGAAGCACTTTATCATGCTGAAGAGAGCGAGGATGGTCAAATAAACAAGCATCAACATGCAGTTGATAGGGCTCAAGAGGCTATCAAACAAATGAGGAATTATATAGAAAGAATTTTGTAATTTCTGATTTTTTTGATAAGATAGAGAATCAAATTTTTTGATGATCCTCTGTGAAAAATTTTCATAAATGAAAAATATTTTGTCTTTAATCATTTGTGTTTTAATATTCACCAACTTCTTTTGTTTTACTTAAGTCATTAGGCCTTGTAAGCATAGTGTTATTTTTGATAGGGTTATATGGAAAACCCCACAAAATTTATATCTCTCGAATTTTTATTTCTCAATATTACCTAAACCATAAAAAAATGTACGTTTAGTGAGCTGGGACTCAACATTTGTTCAGAGTTACCTTTATGGGTCCTCAATCTGGTGAGTACCACGTCTCTTGTTGTTGACAGTTTAGAGTCATGCATGTTAGACTATAAAGGGATAGTATTTAAGGTCGAATAGCTTTGACCATAAATTTTGAAATTAGATCCAAAAAAGACTATCTGGATAAGAATTTATTTATTCTTTAAATATTTCCATGGGGAATCTTGAGCCATGATTTTTATGGCCACCAAATTTAAAACCTATATCAATATAAGAGGAGTCTCTTTCAAGAATGAAGTTACCATTATTTTGAAAAACCCATTATGGGGGTTGTATTATGCAGGGCCAAATGGGGTATATGCTGCTTAGTCAATTAATGGCATCTTTTGGCTGACATGCCTGTTATGTAGGCAACTTATAAAAGGCCACCTAAGGGCACATTCTGCATAGTCAAGAAAAATAGTTCATTAGAATTTATCATTTCACTGTTGATAGATAGGGGAAAATAAGATTTGGGTGACTCAAGATCATAGTGGGTGGTTTTTCTAAGGAAAGGGATTTTAAGAATAAAAGGGTTATTTTATGTTGACATATGTCATGAATAGGGAAACCACTTCTATACAAATGTGGTGTATGAGGAATGGTTAAAATTTATCAAAAAGAGGAATTTCTGATATCATATTGTGCAGTTTTAAGTCATGCAGTGAGGACGTTGTACTGTACAGTTTTAAGTCATGCAGTGAAGACATTGTACTATGTAGTTTTAAGTCATATAGTGAAGACATTGTACTGTGTAGTTTTAAGTCATGCAGTGAGGACATTGTGTGGCTTTAATTTAAAGTCTTTAGCTCTGACCCAAGGTATGATATTCACTAATTTTTTTGATAATTTGTTTATAAACATACTATCATATTCAGGTATAGAAGGTAAAATGGTAAACTTTGATTTGGGAATTTCTAAATCTGAAGAATGATATGGAAAAAGGTCTAAAAGCATTAGAGGAAATATTTTCCAAGAAGGAAGTTACCATTATTTGACAAACCCATTATAGGGGCTGTGTTATTCAGGGACAACTGGGGCTTATTCTACATAGCCAAATAATAACATATTTTTACTAAAAGACCTATTATGTAGGTAAGTTATGCAAGGGAGCCTAAGGGCACATGCTTCATAGTCATACAAAAGTGATCTAAAAAATCTGACATTCTACTGCTAAAAGCTGAAGAAAGTTTATGGAGATTCATATTTTCTGAAGCACATGGTTTAGTTTATTGAGAAAGGTACATGAATATGGAAAGGGTATTTCCAACCAAGATGTCCAAAGAATTGGAGGAATAAGACTTTTATGAAGGTCTGACCCAAACGTAAGAGGTATGGTGTCTGTAGTTTTAGGTCATACAGCTAGGACTAGAAAAAGAAATAGTATGTGATATGTGGCCAAGTGATTACAAGGTTATTTCATATTCCATTGAACAAATGGTAAGGGTAATGTCTAAAATATGGTTTTGAAGACTTTTAGATTGGGAAAAAGATCTTGGGACAAGTATACTTGAATGACTGTCTTAAAGTTAAGATTCTTGTATATTGTCATCAAAGTTTGAAGGGAACAAAGAAACTATATTCAAGAAAAAAATTACCATTATTTAACAAACTCATTATAAGGGATATATTATATCGGGCCAACTGGGGCATATAATGCATAGCCAATTAATGGCATCTTTTGGATGATATGCCTGTTATGTAGGCAACTTATTCAAGGCCACCTAAGGGTACATGCTGCATAATCAGGAAAAAGAGTTCACATGTATTAGAAACTCTCTCACCCGAAACCGCAAAGAAGATTATGATGATCTGAAAACATTCAAGATTAAGAGTGTGAAATATGTAAGGGGTTTTTTCCCAATGCATATGAGAAATATTTTAATCAATATTGGCCATGAGTTTGATGTCCTTTTATATAGATGAAAATCGTATATAAAATGGACGCTTTCTTTGTTTCCTCTGAATTATGATGTGCAATTTTATGTCATGCAATGAGGAAATTAATAACCCCATAAGAAATTTAGGCACCTTATTTATATAAATAATCCTTTTACGTAATTCGTAATCCCACTTGATCTATGCTCGGTGTGAGAAAAAAGGAGTAGTAAAGGTTTTTTCTATAGTATAAAGGTGACACAGGTAAAGAATGGGGTGTCAGATTTCCATGCAGTTTAACGTCATGTGGTAAGGATGAAGATGTACTGATATGAAAAAGAAATACACATTGTAACTAGACCAGGGATAAGACCCAAGTGTCACTACGTGTCTTGCTAATGGAAAGAATCAAGCCATATGTAATTCTTAAAACATTACCTATGCAGGTTTGATTATTATATAAAGAATAAAGGGTTTTTATCATGACTAGGCCCAAGATTGGAGATCTAGGTGTCTTACATATCTCAAATAGATGAGAATAAAGATGTACATAGTTCATTAAACAATCATTACTCACACCAATCAAGTTTGACATGAAGAATGGGCGCTTTTGACACATTATGAGAGAACAGTAAATCTTAAGACATACAATGGTATAAGGACCAAATAATATATCTTAAGGAAACACTCTGTATAGATCTGATTCATATATAGGAGGAGAAAATAAAATAATAATATTTTGTGATTATGGCTGGGCCCAAAATAGGAGATTTAGGCGTCTATAAATATCTCATTAAAAATGATAATCAAGTCATATATACTTCTTGAAATAAGGTCTCTATGAAGATCTGACTTAGACATAGGAAATAAAGGGACTCATATACTACTAAATAGTAGTGATGATGTCAATGATGTTTGCTTATGGAAGTTTCTAACATCAAATAGAGAAAACGTTAGCCATACAGTTTAATTTCATGGAATGAGGACAATATAATGTTATGCAGTTTAACGTCATGAAACAAGGATGCTTATGGCTGTTATGCAGTTTAATGTCTTGAAACTAGGACGTTGTACTATGCAGTTTTTAGTCTTGCAGCTAGGACCATGGGTGCTGTGCATTTTTTAGTCTTGTAGTAAGGACATGAGGGATTTGCAGTTTTTAGTCTTGCAGTAAGAACATTGTACTGTGCAGTTTTAAGTCTTGTAGTGAGAACGATTTGTACAACTAGACAAAGTATTTCATTAAGAATCTCTCATTGTTTAGAGTTGTAATAAGCTCTCTATCCATATATATTAAGGAATAAGATCCATTTGAATAGACCTTATGTATATAATAAGGTCCTTACCACTTTGACTCAATCTTTGGAGGTTTCTTCCCTAGTATCATTGGAGTCCTAAGGGCCAATACCAATTATCTTTGAAGAAAAGAATGGAGGCAGACTTTCTTGTTAAAATCTCGCACTATTCTGTTCTGATAGACTTCTAAATGATGCAGAGTATGCAATATTTTCTTGTCCAATCGTTCAAGCTTATTGAACAGTTTCTGAGACCTCTCATATGTAGACAACTAATCACATATTGAAACTATGAGTGAAGGAAATTTCATTTCAATTGGAAAAACTACTTATGTTCCATATACCAATGAGTTAGGAGTTGCTTGGGTGGAAGTACGGGTAATGGTCCGATAAGCCCATAAAGCATTCAAGAGTTTATCAGGCCATGATTTCTTATCTTTATACACCATATTCAGGAGTATATTTGAAAGGGTCTTGTTAAAATCCTCTATCTATCCATTGGCCACCGCATGATAGCGAGATAAATGGTTGGATTTGATATTATGCTCCTGATATAACTTATTTACCTCAATTGAACAAAAATTGGTGCCGTTGTCCATCAAAATAGTATGAGGGACACTAAATCTTGTGATGATATTAGTTTTGAAAAAACTATCAATGATTTTGGACCTGACTTCTTTGGGAGGTATTTCCTCTGCCCATTTAGAAAAGAAGTCAGCAGCAGTAAGGATATACTTGAACTGCTTAGTTGTAGCTGGAGGATAAGGTCCTACTATATCCATTCTCCATGTGGAAAATGTCCAAGAGTATCTAACTGTATATAGAAACTCCAGGGGTTGATGGATGATGTTGGAATTCACTTGGAAGGAATGACATTTCTTAGTGAAATCTGTGCAATCTAGCATCATTGAAGGACAAAAGTATCCAAACCTTCAGATCTGATTATAGAGTTATGCCCAGACTAGTGGGCACCACAAGCTCCTGAATTTATTTGTTTCATGACAGATACAGTCTCTTCTCCATCAATACATCTGAAGAGGATTCAATCAAAGCCTTGCTGTAGAGGATCTTTTGGTGGTCTGGACTATCATAAAGAGTAAAATTGGATGCTCGTTGCCAGATATGTTCTCTTTCATCCAAATTCGGTGGAAGTACTCCATTATGAAGATATTATATGATAGATGTTCTCCATCCTATGGTATGACCATATGGCTCAGAAATAGGGATAATTTCATTAATTTCCTCCATTCTGGTTTGAACAAAAGGTGATACCACATGACGATGGGCTATGCTAATGACTGTCTCATCCCGATTTGGATCTACCAAGGCTATAGCTTCATTATCTGATGCATCTCCTTGGGCATTTTGTGATCGCATGAAATAATACAATGTCATCTTTGAGAGAAATTCATCCATTAACTCTCTAACGTAATCACACAAAGGGATTAACTCTTCTTTTCTGATAGAATATTCTCCATTTATTTTCTTGATTACCAATTCTGAATCACCTTTCACTTTTTTGTAATTCAATTTCACCTAAAGGGATAATTCCAAACCTGCGATGAGAGCATAATATTCTACCTCATTATTGGTACCACCTTCCGAAAATAGGAAGGAATAAAGAAATACTGCCTTTTCTAGTGAAATAAGGACAATTCCTAACCCAACTTTGTTGAGTTTAGGATTTTCCATTATCTTCTATGTTAGACTTTTAGAAGCACCATCAAAGTATATTTCCCATGTTTGGGAGTTATCTTGAAAAAAGAAGACCTATTTATCAGGAATTTCAGTATTTAATGATGAATCTTCAGTAGATGGATGCTCTTCAAGGAAGTTGGCCAGATCTTGGCCTTTTATTTTCTTCTGAGGTATAAACTGGATATCAAACTGTTGCAAAATAACTCCCCACAGTTCCAAAGGTCCTGTAACTATAGCACGACTGATGATAAATTTGAGCGGGTTATTGCAAGATACTAATTGGACCTCATGATGTTGCAGGTAGTGCCTCAATTTCTAAACTACAAATATTAATGCTAAACAACACTTTTCAATACTTGAATATCTAGTTTCTGAATCATGCATAGTTCGACTAAGATAGTAAAGGCTGTTTTCATTCCCGACATCGTTCTCTTGAGCAAGGAATGCACCCAGTGATCGCTATAAAGCTATCATATAGAGAATAAGTGATCTTACTTCAACATGTGGAATTAATACTAGTATAATAAAGAGATATTTATTGAGGGCATTAAATGCTTCTTGACAGTCTTCATTCCATTGGTAGGTGACTCCTTTATTCATTAATCTGGTGAAGGGTAAACACTTTCCTGCCAAATTGGCGATAAAGCACTGAATATAGGACAAGTGTACTTAGAGTCCTCTTAATTCTTTCAAATTTCTAGGAGGTGAAATATCAAGGATTGATTTTGTTTTCTCAGGATTAACTTCGATTCCATGATTGCGTAAAACAAATCCAAGTAACTTTCCTGAGGTTACCCCGAAAGCACATTTCAAGGGGTTCATCTTCAAACTGTATTGCTGAAGTTTATGGAACATGGTCTCCAAATCATCTATGTTATTAGAACATTGCCTGAATTTGACCACCAAATCATCCGCATATCATTCAACAAACTTCCCTAAGAAGGGTTCGAAGATATGGTGCATGGCATGTTGGTATGTTGTTCTTGCATTCTTTATGCCAAAAGACATTAACCGATATAAAAACACACCTTGAGGGGATCTAAAAGCTATAGATTATTTATCCTATGGAGCCATATGAATTTTATTATACCTAGAGTATCCATCCATGAAGAAAATAGCTTCATAGCCAGCCGTTGCATCAATTAAAATCTCTATAATCGGAACTGGAAAATCATATTTAGAAAAATATCGGTTATGATCTATGAAATCAATCTAAACTCTAATTTTCCCATTATTATTTTTCACTAGGACATTGTTGTCCAGCCATTTGGGATATTGAACTTCTCTAACAAAGTTATCCTTTATAATCTTATCAACTTCAGCTTCAATTTTAGAGGCATGAGTTGGGTGTGTTCTTCTTGCTGCTTGCTTGAATCCACGATGTTCTTTTGGGAAACTCAAATGATGGATGGCTACATTAGGATCAACTCTTGGAATTTATTTATAATTCCAATAAAATATATCTCTATGTTTCTTTAGAAATGAAATATATACCTCTTTCGCTTTAGAGGTCATGGACACACTAATTAGAGTGGGGCGTGGATCTTCTTTTGTACCCAGATTTATTTCTCTAAGATCATCCACGGTGGTAGCGACACCTTCCTCAAATGCTGGAGGAGCATCCCCAAGATATTCCTATTCTTCTTCATTACGTGTTACCTATTCTATTTCCACTTTCATAATAGATGATGAGGAAAAACTCCCAAAGTTAGAGGGGGATCCAGTATTTGAATATCCTGAAGAAAAGGCCACCATATTTGACCTTACTAATGACGAAGGGTCTTCCTTTGGTAATAAAGAGGGAATGATGGATTGAGAAGCAACATTTTTTTCTTACTCTAGAATTGCTGAAATTTATTCTACTCTGATTGAAGAAGTAGAGGCTTGATGTAGTTCAACAGATGAAATGAAAACATCTCCATTTAGGCTTCCATCATTACCTGGTGGATCAATAGTTTATCCCATGTTGTCAGGCTCAATTTCCACAATTGAAATTATAGAAGTTATTGGACGAGTGCTTGGATTTGGGTTTAACTTTTCAATTTTATTAATAGGTAACACATAATTCGTACTCAAATGTATGAATAGATTTGCTGGGATCTTTTTCAGTCCATTCAGAGCATTAACTCTAGTTATTTATTTTGTTAAAGAATTCGTTCCTTTTGTGTGATAAAACTCTGCCTCAATGTATTGAGATTAACATGTTTTGAAGGGAGATTTGTCACCATACAATGTCCCAATTTGACCATTGAAATAACACTTAAGACACTGGTGGTATGACGAAGGTATGGCCGCATGTTGATGTAGCCAAGGCATTCTAAGCAGAATATTGAAGGTTGTGTCCTAACGAACAACCATGAAATCTGAATTTGATGCAAGATCTCTGAACTGATTTTGGAGTGTAATTTCGCCCAGAGGTTCTTTCTCATTCTTATCACAAGCTTGAAATATTAAAGTGGAAGGAGATAATTCAGATTCAGTGAAGCCCAATCGATGAAGTGTACGAACGAGAATAATGTTAACTCTAGATCTATTATCAATGAAGGATCGTCAGATGTCTATATCATCGACGTTACCATAAAAATACAAGGGTCTAATATGTCTATGTAAAAAATTATCGTCATCTTCATCTATAAAAGATATGACTACATGAAATTCTGTAGGATCACTCTCTATACAGAAAACTGCAGCAGCAGAAACTTCAGTTTCGAACTCTTGAGGTCTTGGTAAAGCCTCAATAATTGATTCTCGAAGATCTTTTGACAGTTTGAAAGCATCCAGAATTGATAACTTAGCTGGTACTTGGGAAAATTGTTTCAAGACATCATACTTTTGGTCTAAAGGTCTGAGTTTTCTAGCACAAATATGTGGTTTTGCAGGTGTTTTGGAAGTTTATGCTTCTGATGTAGATGTATTCTATGTCGGAGAAGAAGCTGGAAATACTCCTCGCTTTGGTAGATTAGAATGACTAGATCTATTCACTTGTTGAGAAGAAGACTGTGTGACTTCTAATTGGTATTCCAAGATAATTGTGTCATAATCGAACCTATCTTTCATGGAATAAACTCATTGTTCCTGTTGATCCCGCTGAAGGGATCTTCCACAAGTTTCTGCCACATATATAGTTTAAGCAGGGGTAGAGTTAAAATGGTGGTTTTTATAATTCCAACATCTTCCCCTGTATCCTTGACCCTGGATTCTTCCTATGGTTCCCCAATTAGGTACAAGGAATTATAGATCATTATAATCAGAATCACCATAATTATATGGATCCATTAAGTGGATAACGTTGACAGAACCAAAGATCAACTCTTTATCTGATGAAGATTCATCTTGATGGGTTAATTTTGGTTGTTCCATTTGGCGGGGCGGTGGCCATGGTTTTGAAATAGATGGCATGAAATCTTCCAGGTTCAAGGAAAACTTTGGCTTTAATGTGAGCTCATCTTCTTTTGATTGCTCTTTGTCCATATGATCACTTCGCTTCTTTGAGGAACAACCTTTTGATGAAGGTGGTTTTACTGTAGTGGAAGAAGTGGAAGACACAATCATTTATTTCAAATATGTTCATAAAAGGGAATGAGTCTGGTTAATCATTTTCCTGATCATCTGATCATAATATTTCTGCACATTTTTACTTTTGACTTCCTGCCATTCGCCTTCTTCCTCTGGATCGGTAGCAGTAACATATGCTACTTGAGCTGATGAATTTTTCAGTTTCACTTGTCCAGAGTCTACCATATTTTGCAGGAGGTCCTTGAAAAAAAACACTCTTGGATGGGATGCCCTAACATTTGGTGAAATGAACAATAATTCAGAAGATCTTCATCTTATTCTTTATTTGGTTTCTTCGGCCTTGGAAACTAAACCAAATTTTTTTTTCCGAAGTTGAGATGAAGTAATGAAGAACTTGTTCATTTTAGAAAGAATAAAATTTATTCTTTAATTCATCAAAATGTTTCCGCTATTGATCTATTTGATCATCTTGATGATGTGTTTTTTGCTGCTGATGCTGAGGAGGCAGAGCCCTTCAGTATGATGAAGGTCTTAAAGTAGAAGCTAGTATAGGTGCCTGCTTGAGTGTAACTATAGCATATTCTGCCTTTCCTATCCTCCTCCATGGAGATGATGTAATTACATGTGTTTTAGCCTTAGTTTCTATAATAGAGTTGTCTATCTGTTGAGAGATTAAAACAAGGTCTCAAAACCCTCCTGTGTATTTCACAGGGATCAATGGTGTGCGTAACTCATCATGTAGATTCACCACCCAATTGGCAGAAACTCTTCTTGGGGGAGTGCTAGACTTAAGTAATATGTTAATCCTTTCCATCGCACAATGAAATCTAAAACACTTTCATTCTCCCCTTTTTTAAATTTGGTAAGATAAAAAATTGTTGTTTTTAGTAGCATTGAGCGAAATTGAAGAAAGAATTTATGATAGAGATCTTTCCATCCAGTAATTGATTGAGATTGTAAACTTGTATACCAGAAAAAAGATGGTCCTTGTAGTGACTGCACAAAACACCTAATCTTTAATACTTCATGTTTTTGATGAGTTCCCATCATGGGATCACAATGAGAAACAAAATGTGTTAAGTGTTTTACCAGATCTCCTAAACCATTGAAGATTTGGAATGTGGTATTCACAAAATTTGGTGGGGGAGGAATTGCCTCCACCCATCTAGGGTAATCTCTCTTTTATGGATGAACTGGTGCACATAGTTCCTCCATAGATTCCGATCAAGTCATTAATTCCCCAATTGTATTCACAAGAATTTGTGAAACCTCAGGATGAGCTAGAAACTATGCAGGTATTGCAACTGGATTTTGAGCTGGTGAAACAACTGACAAAACCACTGATGGTGGTGCTAATATTTGACTTGGATAACCCATGGAAACAATCCAATCAGTATGTGTCTGATCCTGCCTTGATTGTGTAACTAGTTAAGGGAACTAATTATCCGCATTTGTAGTTACTAAAAATCTCTTTGATGAGGAGCTCCTACGGGATGTCCAAGTTGAGGACCTTCATGGGGAGTATGTTTAATAGAAATGTTGCTTCGAAGTAACAATGTATTAAGTCTTTTTGACTCCTCATTTCCTCTTATTACTATGAAAATATCTCTTCAAGCGAAATAGATTGACCTTCTCTTGTGGAAAAGTGAGACAAAATTTGACCTTTTCCTTTCCCCTTGTTAGATACATTTTGGAGGGGTGGGAGTTGATTATTTGAAAGCATACCAAAATTCTGGGTAAGCATCTAATTTTGGGTACACACACCTTCTTCATTTGCCTCAGTGTTTATTGTATTATGGACAAGAACTTCATATTATTATTCCTATAAACTGGACTCATTTTTTAGAAGATCTTCTGTAGTGGTGTTAATGACATTCACTGACGCATAATGCATTGATGGAATTCTGTCATTATTTTTGTAAAATTGTCTCCCTCTGTATCTTCAATGAGTCCTTGTTCTATTATATGGTGAATTCCTAGGAACTGTTTGGTGGAAAGTAACTTGAAGGGAATCCTTGGATAGTTCAGTTGTACGCTTTCCTTATGACTTCTTCCCTAATCGGAAGAAAACTGACTTCCGTTGATGTGAAAAATCCTCAAGCCCTGTAGGTTGGGGATATTCCTATTATCCTTCTTCAAAAATTTGAACATTTTTTAATGAATTTTAATGCTGAATTAAATGAGACCCATCCTTTCAAGACAGGGTGATTCTTGAACTAATATGGCTGAAATTCGTGCAACTACTCTTCTAATTTTGTGAATTTTGGTTCGAACATTAGTCGAGTGCATTATCCGACAACCACTCAAATCACCTGTTTCAGAATATCACTTTTCTATTTTAGAAATTTTCATTCTCTGATGCCTAACATCCTCTAAGTGAGACACCTTCTCAATATTCTCAAATGATTGATGTAAAAGTAACTCAACAACTTCTTTTCTTTGGGTCTGACTCTGATGAGAGCTGGTTGAGGCCTATTATTGAGCATATATTTGATTGCATACAAAATTTGTTGACTGTAGCTGACTATGGGAAATAAAATTGCATGAGACCACTTTTGGAAGACTTTGATGATTTTGGAGTGCGGTGAAATGCAATTCTCCATATTCACCCCATCCTCTGATATGAACACTAGATGGGGAATCCGAAATTAACTGGCGTAGCCTCTTTAAAGCATTGAGGCATGCACACTGAATGATTATCTGTTGTTTTTCAACCTTTGGATGTTGGGAAACTGAGAGAGATTCCAAGTCAATTTGGCATTGTAACCCTTCTATTACCTTTACATGATTTTTATATTCATCATATAGTAATAATTTTGTTTTCAAATGACGAAGAGTCTTCCATAAATTGAGGCGGATATCATGAATACAATCTTCTATCACCAATTCTGGAATTTTATACTAAGAATTTTCCAAAGTACAGAACATGACTTGTAATTATCCCTTACCCAATTGTTTCCTCATGTTTAACACATCTTCATCTTCTTTCACTATATATTTCTACACTTGGTCTGACCAAAGTGGATGCTCTGTATTAGAAGACAAATGACCCAAGGGAGGTTTGGAGAATGACCATTCCCTTAAGATGTCTTCTGGTTGAGAAATTTATTCGCCTGCTAATGACCAGGCATCATACATGACTAGCTTTGTGTTTTCATGTGCCTCTAGATAGGAGGTATTTCTCATCGCTACATTGTCAATTATAGAATCGTCTTGGCATTGCATAAAAATACTACAGAGAGGACTTTCGCAGTGAATGCCATCATGGGGAGGATCACCATGGTGGATTACAGCAAGGGATAAATCTTCTTTCTCATTGGTCTTCTAGCCACATCGAGGGTTGTTGTGGCTCTCATCCATAGATAGAAACTCTGAATTGATAGAATGTTCATGAAGTAATCCTTCATGGTGAAGTGTCCAATGAGGAACTTAAGAATTACTAATACCACTCTTATAATTTTTTAATGAGAGGATAAGATCTTAAGCTACAACAGACAAATGTTTGAGGGCTTCAAGAACTCTAGCATTAAGAGGAGATAAATCGCTGCTTGACTCTTGATTTCCCAACAGTGCTTGGCGAGACTTCTTTTTGGATGTTCTCTTATACTTAGTTGGGACCACTTACTAGGAAAAGTGGTTATCATGGGTAGGTGTATGTTCCTGCCTTGGAGTGGTTACCAGAACAAACCGATTATCTCTAATTGGAAAGGGTGTATGTTCCTGATATTGTTGTCTGTATGATATGGGGGAGTATGCCCCTTGACCCTCCAGGACTAGAACAGAAGTGTGTATCTGTTCTAGGATGGCATGCCGATGTGTCATCCCATGTGTGGGAACAAATTTATGTGTCTGTTCCTCTGGTACTGCTGAAGTAGTTGTCATAATATTCTATCATGCTTCTAGAATATGGGTAGGGATTTGCATCTGCCCTTTCAACATTGATAAGATATGTTTGGTGACTTCAGTGACCAGAACGAGAATATATGTCCATTCCGTATCTGGAGTAGGTGTATGTGCCTACTCATATCCTCCTTTTCCTATCAATGGGTATTGAAATTACTCATGCATGGGGGTATAGAGTTGAGTCTACCCTAGATTTGTCATCAGATCTT
The DNA here is from genome assembly GCA_963277665.1 of Viscum album. Lineage (NCBI taxonomy): Eukaryota > Viridiplantae > Streptophyta > Magnoliopsida > Santalales > Viscaceae > Viscum > Viscum album. The sequence continues at coordinate 86,994,507 of OY728140.1, read as the reverse complement.
TCCGAATGACTTCTCTGGGTGCTACCAAATGAGTCTGTTGGCAGAATTGATGAACATTGGCTGGTGCATGTGCCTGCTAGCTGTTTCCCATCAAGTATGGTCGATAGACTTTCTTTAATACTGGAAGACGAGACTACTGGCATAATTAGTGATTGTAAATAGGTGTATGTTTATATTTACCAGTTTCCACCACATTAGATTGGAGGGCTTCTTTAAATATAGTCATACGAGCCTACTGACTGGATGATAACTTGTAAGTAGGTGCATGTGCCTATTCACGGTACTCTACTCGATTTATCTAGTGGGATTTGTGGGTTGCTGCTAGACGAGTCTAATGAGCAGCAAAATTAGGATGGACGGATGTATGTGCCCGCTCGTTGTTTTCCATCAAGATAAGTTGATGGGATTCTCTATAAGGGGTAGAGGTAAGAACCTGCTCCCTATTGACCAGAAATTATTCTCGGCAGTTAGTCTTGCATGAATGGGTCTGAGAGACCTGGACTGAATGTCCAGATACAACACCCCCATAATATTGGGGGTTCACTACAATGTGATTCTGCTGGTGGCGATTGCCGGTGGGAGTCCTCAGGAAGGACTTCTGCATTCTTTAATTGAGGCCTTTAGTGGCCTCTTGCTCCACCTCCCTATAGTATGGGAGGTATTGATTATTGAATTCTAGGGACAAGGACCCGAAACTATTGTAGACAATGGTTGGCACCGTCTACTTCTTGATCATTGGTCATCTTTGTCCTGATGATCGAGGATTGTTATTGACATGGAGGGCCTGCTGAGCATCCTCCAAAGATGGGATTGTACCATGCTGGTGATATTCTTTTACCAACACATTAGAGAGCCAATGTTGAAGATGCTGGGTTAGTGATGACTTCCTTCCAGTGGATGGGGATCCAGCTTGAGCTGTATTCAGGAAGTTCACAGATGTTTCCTTGATGAAATCCATTTTGGAGTGAAGGGAATTCTGAGAAAAACATGAAACAAAAACAAACTCCATTAAAGAAAAATATTTTTAGATGGATACATGCATGATTGATTCCTTTTTATAGCCTTCCTTTATCAATTGACAGGGGATTAACAAGTGGGTAACATTATTAACTTGGTTAAGGATCCACGTCGGGTTCACCATTTTTGTTTCATAGTTCCTTGAAACATGTATTCTAGTTTTAAGAATCACTTCTTCTAGGTGGTTTCCATTGGATTTATTTATGGAACCAGAAACTTCCAATAGTTCTTTATCCAAAAAGGGACCTACTTTCCAAAGGAAGGCATTCGTTAAGTTTAAACTTTATGATACTTAGGAATGTACATTGGTTGATAGGATGGCAGGTCGGACTCATCACACCCTTTTGGGGGGAATTATTGTCTATTCTGGGACTCTCTTTATAAATTTAAGATATTTTCATGAATCCTTATCAATTCACCAAGTATTACATAAGTTTCCCTTGGAATTTTCAATCACTTATTAACATGTGTAAAATTTAGAATCATCAGAATATATTCAAGGTTCTTCATCAATGTTGATATCCATATGTATTCAAGGTTCTACATTAATGGTATCCTCTAATATACTATTTGAAGATTATTTTAATCATCGTTATGATGATACTAATTTTTAATCCACTCCGTGGGGAACTTTGAAATTTATTTTCATCCAGGGAGATGAAGGTTTGGTTTGATCTTGGGATCATGCCCATAAAATGGGCTACCTACATATCCTTGGGAAAGGAATCAGAACCCTCATAGTTCGGTGCCACTTAATGGGACACATAATACCTTTTAAGGTCATGTGATAAAGACCTAGCCATGTAGTTTAATGTCATGTGGTATGGACATCTAAGTGAAATGTGGTTAGTCAAAACATAGTGTGGGAATTATGCTGAAGCATCCCAAGGAACTTGAAAAGGATATGGGATTCCAAGTAGGATCAGAACCTGTTGGGAATATGGCTCAAGGAGAATATGGTTGATTTAAGGTATTGGGTTTGAATCTCAAGGAGGATTCATACGTATCCCATAGATATGGGAATCAAAGACCATGTAGTTCGATAAGTCTAATAGAAGAGTATAGTCCTTTGAGGGAAATGAGTTTTGGCTTACTTCCTGAAAAGGATGCCTTAATGATTTGAGGGTTTAATTTGGGGCTTATTCCTAAGGAGGATTCCTAGATTAAAGGGATTAAGGTTGGATTTCTTAAGAGGATATCCAGTGAGCTCAGGCCCTGAGAAGGCTTACAAAGTATCCCAATTATGGTGGGAATCAGAGTTATCGTAGTTCATTCAGTTGTGCAAATGTTGTGACCAGGGAAAATCTATAAGCCCACATGAGTCATGCCTAGTGTGAGAAACAAGAATATGTCAATGATTCAACAAAGAATAAACCTTTTGATCATGCCCATAATATGGGCTACCTATGTATCCTTGTGAAAGGAATTAGAACCCTCATAATTTGGTGCCACTGAATGGGACACATCATACCTTTTAAGGTCATGTGAAAAGTACATAGCCATATAGTTTAATTTCATGTGGTATGGGCTTCTAAGAGGAAGGTTCTTAGTCAAAACATAGTGTGAGACTTTTGCTGAAGCAGCCCAAGGAACTTGGAAAGGATATGGGTCTCTAAGTAGGATCATAACCTTTTGGGAATATTGAGAAAGGAGAACAGGGTTGATTTAAGGTATTGGGTTTGAACCTCAAGGAGGCTTCATATGTATCCCATATAGATGGGAATCAAAACCCACATAGTTCGAGAAGACTCATAGAAGAGTATAGTCCTTTGAGGGAAATAACTTTGGGATTACTTCCTGAAAAGGACGCCTTAATTATTTGAGGGTTTAATTTGGGGATTATTCCTAATAAGGATGCCGAGATTAAGAGGATTAAGGTTTGATTCCTAAAGAGGATATCCATTGAGATTGGGCCCTAAGAAGGCTTCCTACGTATCCCGATTATGGTGGGAATCCGAGTTCTCGTAGTTCATGCAGTTGTGAAAATGTTGTGACCATGAAAAATCTCTAAGACCATGTGAGTCATGCTCGGTGTGAGAAACAAGAGGATGTCAAAGATTCAATAAAGGCATTCACACTTTCAAATTTTTCCTCCTCTACCGGTGGAAGAGGGTGCATCGACCATGGAAGAGGGTGAGGCGACGAGGGAAGAGGGCGAGGTGATGAGATTTACCTCTGTTCTCTTCACATTGAATAAGGGTCCAATGGAAGGAATAAGAGATGAAGGTTAGGGGCTTACACCAGTATGGATGCCCTAAAATTGATCCTGGAAGGGGAGAGAGGCTTCTCTTATACTTGCATGGAAAAGAAAGTGTGAACCGTACCTTCCCTACCAGAGACCTGAGGTTCTGGTTTATCTCTTTGAGAATGGCGAGGCTGGGACCAAACCCTCATCCAAAATGGGAACATCCCAACTCTAGTTCCGGGAGAAAGGTCCATGTGACTGTGTATATAAAAACCTACATACACTCCATGAATCCTAACCGCATTGTGAAACAAATGTGGGAAACCTCTGATTGTGGAAATACAAACCCAAATAGGATACATCCTGATGTGATTTTCCCAAAGGTTTGATAAGTTATGAGGTTTTGGTAGAGGTCTCAACAGAATCCCTTTCAGTCAAGGGAGCCAAAGAAGAAGAATCCTTTCCATGAATGGATTTGATGAGGGCTTGATGGCTTACAGACTGAAGAGAGTAATTGAATCAAAGAGGGGAACCCAAGTAGGGAAGGGTGTACAAGTATGGGCACACAAGTAGGATTGGGCAACCTTATGTTCCCTTAAGCGATGAACAACCTGTATGTTAATACTTTGGTGAGACCTTGATCAAGCCTTCAAGAGTATTTACAGGTTTTCCTAGAAGTGGGGCGCTCATGCTCCTATAAAAGGATTAGGTGGTGCGTAAGTATTTCTAACTTGAGGAGGTTGGGCGCTTTAGGCATGCAAGTGTTATGGTTTTAACACACTAAAGGACTTAAATTACAATGATCCTCCCTTAAATCCATCGCTCAAGGTGTTGAAGAACTACCTTATAAGTTTTGGAAGACTGGGGAGAAGTACTAGGGGGACCAGAGCATCAATTGGGCTTCTAGGAAATTTTCCCGTACAAATGAGTCCCCAAGGGTATATTTATAGGAAAACAAGTGACCCTAGGCGAAAGGAGTATGGGCGTGCAAATAGTATTTGTGGAAGAAATGTGGTGCGCAAGTGGCTGCATGCTGGATGGGTGGCACCCAAGTATACTTGCGGGCCACCGATGATTTGGATAGACTAAAGCGATCCAAAATTCATGCCTGTGCAAATCTTGATTTTATTCGTGTATTTTACCCTTTTCTTTCTAAGGGGATTCCCTTTGTCATTTTTTTAGACTCTTTGATGGAATGGAGTGTCAACAATGGTTAATGTTAATTTATGATCTATGCCTTATGTACTACCAATATTTATTTCATGACTCAAGATTTTGATGTCTAAACTTTATGTTCATGTTTTTATGTTCAAATGTTTATGGTTTGTTTTATGTTCTTAATGTTTTCCATTACTGAGAATTTGAGCTCACCATTTTTATGTTTTCTTTTCCCTAGGGTATAAAGAAAGGTTTTAGGTTGGAAAATAAAAGGGAGAGATCTTTATGGGAGATGTTGAAGATCTTTCACCAAGTTAGAAGATTATGTTCCAAGTTTCCAGAAACACTAAACTAATATGGAATTTTGGAATATATTTGTGTAATGTATTAAGTATTTCTAAAAATAAATGTAATGTCCATTTACATCAAGCTTGGGTAGTTAGAAATATGATCCTCATCTAATAGTTCATTCTTTAATTCTGGTATGGGAGGAATACAAACCTGGTTCCTGAACCTTATTATTTCATCACAATCAAGGTTGAATTCAGGAACATTTCTCACCTTATTTTTAGCTCTACATATTTATTCTATGACTCCTTAATCTTCACATGTATTGATAGTTGAACATTCATTTGAGAAAGATAATATTTCCCCCATTACTTTAAAATTTCAAGATCTATATTCTGTATATCCATAAATATAGAATCTTTTTTGATCCTCATCATGGATAGGATAATATGGTCTTGTCGTCTTAATGCATCTTCCACCTTGTTTTCTTTCTCTGGGTGGTAATGTATTGAGCATTCATACTCTTTAATCAACTCCAACCATCTTCTTTGGTGCATATTCATCTCCTTTTGTGTGAAAATACACTTTAAGATTTTATGATCATTATAAATGTTAAAACTTTCACCATAAAGATAATGCCTCCATATCTTTAATGCAATGATTACTTTAGCTAACTACAAATCATGAGATGGGTAATTTTTCTCATGTATTTTCAACTTTCGAGAGGCGTAATCTCTCTCCATATCATTTTTCATGAGAAAACATTGTTGTCCCGTCTTTGATGCCTCTTTGTAGATCACAAACCTTTCTCCACAACAAAGCATTGTGAAAACAGGTGCACTGGATAACCTTCTTTTTAGTTCTTTGAAATTCTATTCACATTATTATATCCAAACGAACTTAACTCCTTTTTGAGTCAACTTGGTGAGTGTATTAGATAATCGTGAATTTTTTTTTCACAAAATGTCGATAATGTCCAACCAAACCAAGAAAACATCGGATTTCAGTTACCACTGCTGGTCTCGACCATCATTTAACAACCATTTTTTTTCAGGATCCATAGATATCCTCTCTCTTGAGATTATCTGACCAATAAAATGAAACTTTATAAATCCAAAACTCACACTTGGTAAATTTGGCATAAAGATTCTTATTTCTCACAGTCTTCAGTACAATTCTCACGTGATCTTCATGTTCTTATTTTCACTTTGAATAGAAAAAATATCATCTATAAAGACTACCACAAACTGATCAAGATAGTCTCTAAAGACAATATTCATTCGATCCATGATGATAGTGGGGGCATTAGTATAACCAAAATGCATAACTATAAAATCATAGTTTCAATACCTGGTATGGAATGCCGCCTTTAGTATATCCTCCTTTTTGAACCTTAATTGATGATATGATAAATGAAGATCAATCTTGTAAAAGTATTGATCTCCACACATTTGGTCAAATAAGTCATTAATGCTGGGAAGAGGATATTTGTTCTTGATAGTGATCTTGTTAAGTTATCTATAATCAATGCAGAGTCCCATTGATCCATTTTTCTTCTTAACAAACAAAACATGTGCTCCCTAATGTGATGCACTAGGGTGTATGAATACCTTATCAAGATTCTCTTGGAGTTTATTTTTCAATTCCAGAAACTCAATTGGGGCTATTCTATATGGTGTCTTTTTAGTAGGCATAGCACCCGGTATGAGTTATATTGAAAAATGAACTTCATGATTTGGTGGAAGACCTAGAAATTCCTCTGGAAGGACATCATCAAACTCCTATACGATAAGTTTATTCTTAATCATGAGTTTCTCCCCCACCATTTGAGATAAATATCCTTCGTTTATAGGAATCAAGTCCCGTAAGATGAAAGATATTTCTACTAGAAGGTTAAATTCATCTTTGCATTTGATAGATGATCATAGATTGATATGGAATATGAAATGTGACTTCCATTACATGGAAATTGATATGATCTCCATATAGAGAAATCCAATCCATGCCAAGAATCAAATGAAATTCCACTATAGGAATAATCACAAGATTTGTAGGAATCACTTTCCCAAAAACTTTAACCGGAGAATAATTACAAACTTTTTGATGCGAGTATTGTGCCATTAAGAGTTGTCACAGCTAACTCAACATCTAATTGTTGAGGTAATTTAACAATAACCTTAGAAAATTCTTCATAAATAAAAGAGTGGGTAGATCCATAATCAAATGAAACATTTTCTACTTTAGAGTGGATGATAAGTGTACCATTCACTTCTTCATTATTGTACTCCACGTGGCCGATAGTGATTTCATGTGACTTTCCTTTGTATTTGGCCTTAAGAGTTTATTGAAATAGATCATCATAAATAAACCTTGGATTAGGGAATTGATTTTCATAATGCCTCATTTCCTTGCACTTTTTTCATTGAAGTGTTGGAGGTGCATTCTATGTATCCTTTTCTTTGTTCGTATTATTAGAAATATTTTTCTTATCACTTCAGCATTAAACTTCCTGAGGACCTTATTTTCCACAGTTAAAAACATTTACTAGTCCCTTTAAGACAATCCCCTCCATGTTTCTTTCCACACTTTGAGCATAAGGGAAAACTCATCTTCTTTTTAGTGAGGTCTTTAGATTTTCTATTGAATTCCATTTTTCACTTCTTATCAAACCCATATTACGGATGGGTTACTCCAATCTCCATCTCAACCTTGAGAGAACATCGAACAATTTCCTCATAGTGATTGAAGTCCCTTACAGATAATTCCCTTCATAGAGTTTCTTTTAATACACTAAAGAATTGATAAATTTTACTCTTAGGTTGGATAATAATTCCAGAAGCATACCTTTCAAGTTTTGTAAAATTTGCTTCGTAGGTACCAAAAAATTTATCATCCTTTTACTTAAGTTCAATGAACTTCTGCTCTATCTTTGTTCGAAAAGTTTGAGGAAAGTACTTATTGAAAAATAAGTTCATTAACTCATCCCATTATATGGACTCAATTTCATCTCTTTGCCTCGTATTCTTGATAAGATTCCACCATCGATCAACTTTTCCTTCCAAACGATATACGACTAAGATGAATTTATCATGTTTAGAAAATTTTAGAACTGAAAATAACTTTTTAGTGGTACTGATCCATTTTTCAGCCACTAATTGATTAGAAGACCCACTAAATGAAGGTGGATGCTTCTTCATGAAGGATTCCATAGAATGTTTCTCCCTACTTTGGTCGTTTGGAAGTCAGTGTTTCGTAGTTCCTTGAAACGTGTATTCTAGTTTTAAGAATCACTACTTCTAGGCGATTTCCATTGGATTTATTTATGGAACCAGAAACATCCAATAGTTCTTTATCCAAAGGGGAACTACTTTCCAAAGGCAGGCGTTCATTAATTTTGAACTTTATTATACTTAATAATGTGCATTGTTCGAGAGGATGAGAGGTCAGACTCATCACACCTTTTTGGGGGGAATTATTGTCTACTTTGGGACTCTCTTTGTAAATTTAATATGTTTTCATGAATCATTATTAATTTTCCAAGTATAACATAAGTTTCCCTTAGACTTTAAAATCACTTATGTGTAAAATTTAGAATCATCAGTATTCATTCAAGGTTCTTCATTAATGAAAATATCCATATGTATTTGAGGTTTTCCATCAATGGTATCCTCTAATATACAACTTAGAGATTCTTTCAACCATCATTATGATGATACTAGTTTTTAATCCACTTAGTGGGGCACTCTAGAATTTATTGTCATCTAGGGAGATGACGGTTTGGTTTGATTTTGGTATCGTGCCCATAAAATGGGCTACCTACGTATCCTTGTAAAAGGAATCAGAACCCCCGTAGTTCAGTGCCATTGAATGGGACACATCATTCGTTTTAAGGTCATTTGATAAGGACCTATCCATATAGTTTAATGTCATGTGGTTTGGACATCTAAGAGGAAGGTTCTTAGTCAAACAATAGTGTGGAACTTATAATCAAGCAACCCAATGAACTTTGGAAAGAATATGGATTTCCAAGTAATATTAGACCCTGTTGGGAATATGGCACAAGGAGAAAAGGGTTGATTTAGGTTATTGGGTTTGATCCTCAAGGAGGCTTCCTATGTATCCCATATAGATGGGTATCAAATCCCATGTAGTTTTATTTGTCTCATAGGAGAGTATAGTCTTTTGAGAGAAATGAGTTTGGGATTATTTCCTAAAAAGGATGCCTTGAAGATTTGGGGTTTAATTTGGGGCTTATTCTTAAGGAGGATGACCAGATTAAAGGAATTAGGGTTGGATTCTTGAAGAATATGTACGGTGAGTTCAGGCCCTGAAAGGGAATCCTTCGTATCCAGGTTTGAACAAGAATCAAAGTTCTCATAGTTCCTTTGATTATGAAAATGTTGTGACCATGAAAAATCTATAATCCCACATGAGTCATGCTCAGTGTGAGAAACAAGAGGATGTCAAAGATTCAACAAATTCATTAAAACTTTCAAATTTTTCCTCCTTTGCTGGGGGAAGAGGGCGCACCTATTATGTCTAAGGTGAATGAGGTTGAGGAAACCTAGGAAGAGGGCGAGGCGACGAGCCTTCTATCTATTCACTTTACATTGGATAAGGGTCCAATGAAAGGAGGAAGGGATGAAGGTTGGGGGCTTACACCAGGATGGATTATCATGGTGACAAAGCCCAATGGGAGAGGGAAAGGGTAACGAAAGTCCCTATGCCCATCTCTCCTCTGGTCTTTGGCCCCGAAGAAGAGAGGAGAAGCAATGATTCCTCCTCATGCAAGAAAATCTAGGGGCTTATGCTAGGATGGTTTCCCTAAAATTAATCCTAGTAGGGGAGGGATACTTCTCATTTATTTTTAAAAGAAAAAGTAGGTATGAACCATACCTTCCCCTACCAGAGACCTGAGGTTCCGAGCCATCTCTTTGAGAAAGGGAGAGGCTGGGACCCAACCCTCCTTCAAACATGGAACTTCCCAACATTGTTTCTGGGAGAAAGGTCCATGTGACTGTGGATATACAAACCCATAGACACTCCATGAATCCTAACCCCATTGTGAAACAAATGTGAGAAACCTCTGACTGTGGAAATACAAACCCGAATAGGAGACATGCTGATGTGTCTTTCTTAAAGGTTTGATAAGTCAGAAGGTTTTGGTGGAGGTCTCAATAGAATCCATTTCAGATAAGAGATCCAAGGAAGAAGAAACCTTTCCATGAATGTCTTTGATGAAGGGTTGATGGCTTGTAAACTAAAGAGAATAAGTGAATCAAGGTGGGGAACCCAAGTAGAGAAGGGCATGCAAGTAAGGGTACGCAAGTAGATATTGGCTCGCAAGTAAGGGCGTGCAAGTAGGCTTGGGAGACCTAAAGTTCAATTAGGTGAAAACAAACAATATGGTAATACTTGGGCAAGACCTTTCTCAAGCCTTCACGAGTATTCACAGGTAATCCCAGAAGTAGGGTGCTCAAGTTCCTGTTAGAGGAATGGGCAACGCACAAGTATTTCTGATTTGGGGAGGTTGGGCACTTTAGGTGTGCAAGTGTTATGGTTTTCAAATTATAAAAGGACTTAAGTCCAATGATCCTGCCTTAAATCATACACTCAAGGTGTTGAAGAACTACCTTGAAAGTTTTGGAAGACTGGGGAGAAGTACTAGGGTGACCAGAGTAGCAATTGAGCTTCAGGGAAATTTTTCCATACAAATGGGGGCCCCAAGGGTCTATTTAAAGGAAAAAATAGGACCTTGGGTGAAAGGAGTTTGGACGTGCAAGTGGGTTGCATTCTAACTTTGTGGCGTGCATTTGACTGCATGCCGGATGGGTGGCACCCAAGTATACTTACGTGCTGTCGGTGATTTGGCTGGACTAGGGAGAATCTTTGATGACTAAGCCAAAATCATAGTTTCATTCTCCTCCAGCACGGTGGCTCACATGTACCTTGTGCATCGCTTTAGGGACTTAGCCAAATAATTGCTCCATACCGTGGGGGCTGCGCCCCTACACCCCTGCTTGGGATCAGTGCCGGGATGCGGTCCTGGCCCTTCGGGCCGATGCCTTTTCTACCATCACTGACCCCATGAAAAAAATGAAGAGTTGCACCGTGAACTTTTCGAGCCCAGTTGAGGTCATTTCAGTCACGATACATGGAAATACATTTTCAATTGAGGAGAAGTGCATGGAAAACATTTCATGGTGTCTACAAATTCCCCCCTTAGAATTTGATTTGTTTAGAATGAAAAGAATCTTGTTCTAAGGTAAAAGTAGGGCAATTTGACGCATTCCAATGTCATTTGGTTAGATTTGGAGCTACGTCATGTTTATAAGGATGCTCTAATTTTTTTCCTAAGCCATGGGGCCTAGCGAGCATAGTTTTATTGTTGCTAGAGTTATATATAAAACCCTAAAAATTGTGTATCTTATGACCTTTTATTGTTTAGTGAGCTGGGACTCGACTTTTGTTTAGAGTGTCATTCACAGGTTCTCAATCTAGTGAGTACCACGTCTCTCAGAAGTTTAGAGTCACGCATGATGGACTATAAAGGGCTAGTATTTTGGGTCGAATAGCTTTGACAATATATTTTTAAATTAGATCACAAACAAGACTCTATGGCTAAGAATTGATTTAATATTATTAAAATATTTCAAAGGGAAATATTGAGCCATGATTTTTATGGTCACCAAATTTAAAACCTGTATCAACATAAGTGGTGTCTTTTCCAGGAATAAAGTTACCATTATTTGACAAACCCGTTATGGGGGCTGTGTTATGCAGGGCCAACTAGAGGATATGTTGCATAACTAAATAGTGACATTTTTTGACTGACATGACTATTATGTAGGCAGCTTATGCAAGGCCGCCTAAGGGAATGTGCTATATAGTCAAAAAAGAGCTCTTTGATGTTTGACATTTTGATGTTGATAGATTGGGGAAAATAAGATTTGGGTGAATCAAGACGAAAGTGGGTGGTTTTTTCCAAGGAAAGGAATTTTAAGAATGGAAGGTCTATTTTACACCGACATATGTCATGGATAGGAAAACCATTTCTATAAAAAATTTGGTGTATGAGGAATGGTTACGATTTATCAAAAAGGGGAATTTTTGATTTTATATTGTGTAGTTTTAAGTCATGCAGTGAGGAAATTGTACTGTGTAGTTTTAAGTTATGCAGTGAGGACATTGTACTGTGCAGATTTAGGTCATGTAGTGGGGAAATTGTGCGACTTTAACTCAAGGTCTTTAGCTCAGATCAAAGGCATGAGATTCTCCCAATTTCTTGATAATTTGTTTGGAAATATAATATCATGTTTAGGTATGGAAGGGAAAATAGTAAACTATGATTTGGAATTTTTTTGAATCCAAAGGATGATATGGGAAAAGGGCTAAAGGAATTAGAGGAAGTCTCTTCTAAGAACGAAGTTACCATTATTTGAAAAGCCCGTTATGGGGGCTGTCTTATGCAGGGCCAACTAGGGAATATGCCACATAGCCAAATGGTGGCATCTTTTTACTGAAATGCCTATTATGTAGGCAAATTATGCAAGGCCACCTAAGGGAATGTGATGCAGAGTCTGACAAAAGAGCTCTTAGAAGTTTGATGTTCTATTGATAAAAGTCGAAGAATGTTTACGGAGATTCAGATTTTCTGAAGCACAAAATTTGGTTTATGGAGAAAGGTACCTGAATATGGAAAGGGTATTTTCAACCAAAATTTCAAAAGAATCAGGGGAATAATACTTTTACGAAGGTCTGAACCAAACATAAAAGTTATGATGTCTTTAGTTTTAGGTCATACAACTAGGACCAGAAATGGAAATAGTATATGATATGTGGCTAAGTGATTCCAAGGTTATTTCATATTGCATTGAACACATGGTTAGGGAAATGTGTAAACCATGGTCTGAAGACTTTCAGATCGATAGAAATATAATGGTACAAGTATACCTGAATGAAAGTTTTAAAATAAAGATTTTTGCATATTGTCATCAAAGTTTGAAGGGGAAAAAGATATTATAACCAAGAATGAAGTTACCATTATTTGACAAAACCCGTTATGGGGGATGTGTTATGTAGGGACAATTGGGGAATATGATGCATAGCCAAATACTGACATCTTTTGGCTGATAGACCTGTTATGTAGGTAACTTATGTAGGGATGCCTAAGGGCACATGCTGCATAGTCAAGCAAAAGAGTTCTTAAATATTAGAAACTCTGTCACCAGAAATCGTAAGAAATATTATGAGGATCTAGAAATATTCAAGATTAAGAGTGTGAAATATAGAAGGGGATTTTTCTCAATGCACATGATAAATATTTGAATCAATATTGGATGTGAGTTTGATTTCTTTTATATAGATCTGAATCATATGTAAAATAGAGACTTTCTTTGTTTCCTCTAAATTAATATTGTGATGTGCAGTTTTAAGTCATGTAGTGAGGACATTATACTATGTAGTTTTAAGTCAGGAAGTGAGGAAATTGATAGCCCCATAAGAAATTGAAACACATTATTTATATAAAGAATTCATTTACCCAATTCCTAAGCCCACATGAGCTATGCTCGGTGTGAGAAACAAGGAGCAGTAAGGGTTTATTTTACAGTGAAAAGGTGACGCAAGTGAAGAATAGGGGTGCTATATTTCAATGCAGTATAATGTCACGCGGTAAGGAATAAGATAAACCAATGTGAAATAAAAGTCATATAGTAACTAGATTAAGGGATAAAACCCAAGTTTCATTATGTGTCTTGATAGGGAAAGAATCAAGTCATACATAGTTCTTAAAACATTCCCTATGCAGATTTTATTCTTATAAAATAAATAAAAGGTTTTTTTTATCATGGTTGGGCCTAAGATTGGAGATCTATGCATCTCTACGTATATCAAATATATGATAATCAAGCCTTACATAGTTATTTAAACAATCATTCCTCACGCTAATCGATATTGACATGAAGAATGGGGGTTTTGACACATTCTAAGAGAACGGTAAATATTAAGACATAAAATGGTATAAGGACCAAATATTATATCTTAAGGAAACACTCTATATAGATCTGATTCATATATAGGAGGAGAAAAGAAAATAAGAAGATTTTGTGATTGTGGCTGGGCCCAAAATTGGAGATTTAGGCATCTCTATGCATCTCATTGGAAAATGAGAATCAATCCATACGTAGTTCTTGAAATAAGGTCTCTATAAAGATCTGACTCAGATATAAGAAAGATAGGGACTCATGTAATACTAAGGAGTAGTGAATATTTCAATGATTTTTGTTTATGGGAGCTTCTAACATCAAATATAGAAAATGTTAGTTGTACAAATGATGTCATGCAGTTTAACGTCATGCGGCAAGGACGAAGATGCTATGCAATTTAACATCATGTAGCATGGACGCTTATGGTCATTATGTAGTTTAATGTCTTGCAACTAGGACATGGGGGATATGTAGTTTTAAGTCTTGTAGCATGGACATGGTACTATGCAGATTTAAGTCTTGTAGTGGGGTTGTTGTACTGTTCAGTTTAAAGTCTTGCAGTGAGAAAGAATGTGCACAACTACACAAAGTATTTCTTCAAGAATCTTGCATTGGTTGGAGTTGTACTAATCTCTCCATCCATTGATATTAAGGCATAACCTCCATTTGAATAAACCTTATGTATGGAATAAGTTCCTTCCCACTTTGGCTCAAGTTTTGGAGGTTTCTTTCCTGGTATCGTTGGAATCCTAAGGACCAATACCAATTCTCCTTGAAGAAATGAACGGTGAAGAACTTTCTTGTTAAAAGCTCGTGCTATTCTTTTCTGATAGACTTATATATGATGAAAAGTATGAAATCTTTTCTCGTCTAATCATTCCAACTCATTGAACCATTTCTAATACCTCTCATATGTAGACAACTGATCACAGATTGCAATTCTGAGTGAAGGCAATTGCATTTCAATCAGAAAAACTGCTTCAGTTCCATATACCAATGAGTAAGGAGTTGCTTGAGTGGAAGTATGAGTAATGGTACGATAAGCCCATAAAGCATTCAGAAGTTTATCAGGCCATGATTTCTTATCTTTATCCACCATATTTAGGAGTATATTTTAAAGGGTCTTGTTGAAATCCTTTATCTATCCATTGGCCACCGTATGATAGAGAGATAAATGGTTGTATCTGATATTATGTTCCTGATATAACTTTTTTACCTCAACAGAAAAAAATTGGAACCATTGTCCATCAAAATAGTATGAGGGACACAAAATCTGGTGATGATATTAGTTTTGACAAAACTGACAATGATTTTGGCTCCAAATTTCTTGAGAGGTATTGCCTCATCCCATTTAGAGAAGAAGTCAGTAGTAGTGAGGATATACTTAACTGCTTTGCTGTCGCTGGAGGATAAGGCCCTACTACATCCATTCCCCATGTGGAAAATGGCCAGAAGTATTTAGGTGTCTGTAGCAACTCCGGGGGTTGATGAATGAAGTTGGCATGCACTTGGCAGGGATGACATTTCTTAGTGAAATCTATGAAATCCTACATCCTTAAAGGAGAAAAGTATCCAAACCTTCAGATCTGATCAGAGAGTCTGTGCCCAGATTGATGGGCACCACAAACTTCTAAATGTACTTCATTCATGATAGCTGTAGTCTCTTCTCCATCAATACATATGAATAGGATTCCATCAAATCCTCTCTTATAGAGGTTCTTTTGGTGGTATGGACTATCATAAAGAGTGAAATTGGTTGCTCGTTGTCGGATCTGTTCTTTATCAGCCCTATCTGGGGGAAGTATCCCATTTGGAAGATATTCCATGATGGATGTTCTCCATCCCGTGGTATGACCATATAGTTCAGAAATTGGGCTAATTTCATTAATTTCCTCCATTCTAGTTTGAACAAAAGGTAAAAACACACAATGATGGGCTATGCTGATGATTTTCTCATCCCGATTTAGATCTTCCAAGGTTGTAGCTACATTATCCAGTGCATCTGCTTGAGCATTTTGTGATCGTGGGACATAAGACAATGTCGGATCTGAGGTAAATTATTCCATTAACCCTCTGACGTAATCACACAAAGGGATTAACTCTTCTTTTATGATAGAATATTCCCCATTAATTTGTTTGATTACCAATTCTGAATCACCTTTCACCTTTGAATGATCCATTTTCACCTGAAGGGCCAATTCCAAACCTACGATGAGATCTTGATATTCTGCCTCATTGTTGGTACCAAATTCTAACAATAGGAATGAATGAGGAAATACTGCCTTTTCTGGGGAAATAAATATAATTCTTAACCCAAATTTGTTGAGTTTAGGGTTTTCCATTCTATTCCCTGTTGGACTTCTGGAAGCACTATAAAAATACACTTCCTATGTTTTGGAATTATCCTAAATATAGAATACTTCTTCATTGGGAAGTTTATTATTAAATGATGTATCTTCTGCAGATGGATGCTCAGTAAGGAAGTTAGCTAGATATTGGCCTTTTATTGCCTTTTGAGGTACAAACTAGACATCAAACTATTGAAAAATAACTACCCACCGTGCCAGACACCCTGTAAGCATAGAACGAATGAAGATAAATTTGAGCGGGTTGTTGCGAGATACCAATTGGAATTCATGATGTTGTAGGTAGTGCCTCAATTTCTGAACTACAAAAATTAATGCTATGCAGCAATTTTCAATACTTGAATATCAAGTTTCTATATAAATCATAGTTCAAATGAGATAGTAAAAATAGTTTTCATTCCCAACATAATTCTTTTGGGTGAGGAAGGAACCTAGTGATCGCTCTAAGGATTTCACATAGAGAATAAGTGGTCTTCCATCAAGAGGTTATATTAATATCGGTGGACTCAATAGATATTTCTTGAGGGTATCAAATGATTCTTCACAGTCTTCGGTCCATTTGTAGATGACTCACTTCTTCATAAATCTGGTGAAGGGTAAACACTTTCCTCCTAAATTGGAAATAAAGCGCCGAATATAGGCCAAGTGTCCTTGGAGTCCTCTTAATTCTTTTAAATTTTGAGGAGGTGACATACTAAGGATTGATTTTGTTTTCTCTGGATCAACTTCAATACCACGATGGCGTACAACAAAGCCAAGGAAATTTCTTGAGGTTACCCTGAAAGCACATTTCAAGGGGTTCATCTTCAAACTGTGTTGCTGAAGTTTATTGAAAATAGTCTCAAAATCTTCCAAGTGATTAGAATGTTGTATGGATTTGACCACTAAATCATCCACATAACATTCAACAAATTTCCCTAAGAAGGGTTTGAAGATATGGTGCCGGGCACAGTCATATGTTGCACCTGCATTCTTTAAACCAAAGGAAATTAACCGATATAAAAACACACCTTGAGGGGGTATGAAGGCTATGGATTCTTCATCCTATGGGCCCACGTGGATTTTATTATACCTAGAGTATCCATCCATTAAATAAAGATCTTCATATCCAACTACTTCATCAATTAGAAGTTCTGTAATCGGAACTGGAAAATCATCTTTAGGACAATGCCAGTTAAGATATCTGAAATCAACACAAACTCTAATGTGTCCATTCTTATTTTTCACTGGGACAATGTTGGCCATCCATTTTGGATATTTAACTTCTCTAACAAAGTTTTCCTTTATAATCTTATTAACTTAAACTTCAATTTTAGAGACATGAGTTTGGTGTGTTCTTATTGCTTCTTTCTTGAATCCACGATGTTCTTCTGGAAAACTGAAATGATGGGTGACTACATTAGGATTAAGACCTGGAATTTCTGTATAATTCCAAGAAAATATATCTTGATGTTGCTTTTGAAATGAATTATACACTTCTTTCTCTTTAGAGTTCATGGCCGCACTAATTAGAGTGGTGCGTGGATCTTCTTATGTACCCAGATTTATTTCTCTAAGCTCATCCACCGTGGTAGAGACACCTTCCTCAAATGATAGAGGAGAATCCCTGAGATCTTCCTCTTCTTCTTCATTATGAGTTACCTCTTCTGTTTCCACTTTCATAGTAGACGACAAGGCAAAAATTCAAGAGTTATGGGAGGAGTCAGTATTTGAACATCCTGAATAAGAGGCCACCATATCTGACCCAACTGATGATGAAGGGTCCTCCTATAGTAATAAAGAGGGAATGATGGATTGAGAATCAAAATATTTGTATTACTCTAACATTGATATAATCTTTTCTACTATGGTTGATGAAGTAGAGGCTTGTTGTAGTTCAGCGGATGAAATGAAGAAATCTCCATTTAAACTTCCATCACTGCTTGGTGAATCAACAGTTTCTCCCATGTTGTTAGGCTTAATTGCCGTAATTAACATTATGGAAGTTACTATACGAGTGCCTAGATTTGGTTTTACCCTTTCAACTTGATTGATGGGTAACACATAATAAGTACTGAAATGCATAAATTTATTTGTTGGGACCTTTTCTAGTTCATTTGGAGCATTAACTCTGGTAATTTCCCATGTCATGGACATCATTCCTGTTGTGTGATAAAACCATTCCTCAATGTATTGAGATTCACATGTTTTGAAGGGAGCCTTGTCACCATACAATGTCTCGATTTGACCATTGAAACAGTACTTAAGACATTGGTGGTATGACAAAGGTATGGTTGCATGTTGATGCATCCAAGGCTTTCCAAGCAGAATATTGAAGGATGTGTCTTGACTGACAACCATGAAATCTGAATTAGACACAAGATATCCAAACTGATTTCTGAGTGTAATCTCACCCAAAGGTTCTTGTTTATTATTTTTATACCCTTGAAACATTAAAGTGGATTGAGTTAAATCAGATTCAGTCAAGCCCAATCAACGATGTGTACGAATGAGAATTAGGTTGACCTCGGAGCCATTATCAATGAAGGCTCGTTGAATGTATACATCACTGACCTTACCAGACAAATAAAACGTTCTGGTATGTCCATGAACAACATCATCTTCATCTGTAAAAGATATGACTCTATGAAATTATGCAAGATCATTCTCTATACGGTAAACCTCATCAGCAAAAACTTTGGTTTCAAACTCTTTAGAACTTGAAAAGGCCTCAATGAGTGCCTATCAAAGATCTCTTGACAGATTCAAAGCATCCAGAATTGATAACTTGGCTGGTAATTAGGAAAAGTTTTTCAA
Organism: Viscum album; assembly: GCA_963277665.1. Lineage (NCBI taxonomy): Eukaryota > Viridiplantae > Streptophyta > Magnoliopsida > Santalales > Viscaceae > Viscum > Viscum album. The sequence continues at coordinate 86,975,710 of OY728140.1, read as the reverse complement.
GACATCATACTTTTGGTCTAATGTTCAGCATTTTACAGCATGGAGATGTAGTTTTGTAGGTGCTTTGGAAGTTGATGCTTCTGATGTAACTGTATTCTGTGTCGGAGAAAAAGTTATAAATACTCATAGCTTTGGTAGATTAGACCGACTATGTCTATTCACTTGCTGAGAAGAAGAAGGTGTATATTTTAATTGGTCTTCCAAAATAATAATGTCAGAACCGAACTTGTCTTGCCTGGATAAAAATCCTTGTTCTTGTTGAGCTTGCGGAAGGGCACTTCCATGAGTTTCTACCGCATATATGGTTCGAGCATGGGAAGAGTTAAAATGGTGTTTTTTATAATTCCCATGTCTTCCTCAGTATCCTCGATCTTGGCATGTTCCTATAGTTCCCCAATTAGGTACAAGGAATTATGGCTCATTATAATCAGAATAATCATTAGCATAAGGATCCATTAAATGGATAAAATTTATAAAACCAAAGAGAAATTCTTCATCTAATGAATATTCTTCTTGACAGGTTAATTCTGGTTGTGCCATTTGGTAGGGAAGTGCCCGTGCTTTTGAAATAGACGGTATAAAATCTTCCCGGGCCAAGGAAAAATTTGTACATGACATGATCTTGTCTTCTTTTGACTGATCTTTATCCTTATAATCACTTCGTTTTATTAAGGAAAAACCTTTTGATGAAAGTGATTTTACTATGGTAGGATTGGTAGAAGACATAATCAGTTGTTTCAACTGTGTTCATAAAATGGCATGAGTCCGGTTGATCATTTTTCTGATCATCCAATCGTCATATTTATTCACATTTTTACTTTTGAACTCGTGCCATTCTCCTTATTCATCTCGATCAATAGAAATAACACATGCTGCATGAGATGATGAACATTTCAGTTTTACTTGCCCATAGTCTACCATATTTTTCAAGAGGTCAATGAAAAAAAAAATTCCTATATGGGATATCCTAACATCTGGTGGAAGGGAAAATAATTCATAAGATCTTCATATCCTTATTTATTTGGTTTCTTCAGCCTTGGAAACTGAACCAAATTGTTTTCCAGGGTTGAGATGAAGTAACCAAGAACTTATTCATTCCAGAAAGAATAAACTTTATTCTTTAATTCCTCAAAATGTTTCCATCTTTGATCTCTATAATCATTTTGATGAGGTAGTCATTACTACTAATTCTCAGGAGGTGGATCCCTTTGGTATGATGAAGGTCTGGATGTAGAAGTAGGTACAGGTGCCTGCTTGAGTGTGACTATAGCAGCTTCTGCCTTTCCTATCCTCCTCCACAGAGCTGATGGAATTATAGGAGTTTTGGCCTTAGTTTCTATAATAGAGTCTTCTATCTGTTGAGCGATTGAAGTAAGGTCTCAAAAACCTCCTGTGTATTTCATAAGGATCAATGGTGTGCATAACTCATCATGGAGATTTGTCACAAAAATTGGTAGTAACTATTCTCGAGGGAGTGATATATTTAAGGAATATTTTAATCCTTTCCATCAAGCAATGAAATATAAAACTCTTTTATTCTCCCTTTGTTTACAATTTTTAAGATAATAAACTATTTTCTTTGGTAGCGTTGAGATAAATTGAAAAAGGAATTTCTGACGGAGATCTACCCATCCAGTAATTGCTCAAGATTGTAAACATGTGTACTAGACAAAATCTGGTCCTTGTAATGACAGCAAAAAACACCTAAGCTTTACTGCTTCTTGTTGTTGAGAAGTTCCCATCATGGGATCGCAATGAGAAACGAAATGTGTTAAGTGTTGTTCCAGATCTACTAAACCATTAAAGATTGGGAATGTGGTATTCAAAAAATTTGGTGGGGGAGTAATTGCATCCACCCATTTAGGGTAATCTCTATTTTCTAGTTGAACTGGTGCATGTCATTTCTTCATAGCTTCCAATCGAGTCGTTAATGCCTCAATTGTGTTCATAAGAATTTGGGGAATATTCAGATGAGATGGATTCTGTGAAGGTATAGAAACTGGAGCTTGATTTGGTGCAACGACCGACAAAACCACTAATGATGGTGATGATATCTGCCTTAGATAACCCATGGGAAGATTCATATCAGGATGTATATGGTAATGCCTTGATTGTGTACCCTGTGTAGGGAATTCATTATCCGCATCTGTAGCTACTAAAAATCCTATTTGCTGAGGATATCCTACATGATTTTCAAGTTGAGGACCTGCCTGGAGAGTACATCTATCAGAAATTCTACTTCAAAGTAACTCTATATTTTGTCTTTTCAACTCCTTCATTTCCTCTTCCAACTATGCAAATATAACTTCAAGAAAAATAGATTGACGTTCTCCAGTGGAAAAGTGAGATGAAATCTGACTTTTTTCCTTTCCCCATGTTAGATTCCTTTCAGAGAGGGGGAGTTGGTTATTTGAAGGCATACCTAGATTATAGGTAATCCTCTGATTTCGGTTGCACAAACCTTATTTATTTTCCTCAGTTTGTATCGTATTATGGACAAGAACTTTATCTTTTGATTCCTCTGAACTGGACTCATTTTCTAGAGGATCATCTATAGTGGTGTCACTACTACAAATACCCCTTTTATCAGTGTTAAAAATGGCCTTTAACAGCTCTATAAATGTGCTGTTAAAGCCGGCGTAGATAGGGGGGGGGTCCCCTTTACCAGTGCTCCAAAAAGCACTGATAAAGGGGTCCTTTATCAGTGCTTTATTTTTAGCACTGATAAAAGACCCCTTTTATCAGCGCTTTTTTTAGCGCTGATAAAAGTTAAAAAAAATTACATTTTTTTAAAATCCTGGCAATCTCGGGAGGGCTTTTTAAAGAGCTTGAGCCCCCCCCCTTTATCAGTGCCTTCCCGCACCTCCAACACCCCCACACACCCCCTCAACACTTTATCAGCGCTAACCCCCACCCATTATCAGTGCTAGCTCCCATATTCCCCCATACGTGCGTGCCCCTACCTCCACCAGGTTTTGAACTTGAGACATCCCCCCTACACACCTAAGCCCTCACCACTCCTTTATTTTGATTTGTTTTCCATTTCATGATCTCTCTCTCTCTATCTCTCTCTCTATATATATAGTTATATTTATTCGTATAGTAATATAGAGTTATATTAATATATATATATATATATAGTTATATTAATATATATATTTATAGTGATTTTAATATATATATTTATAATTATATTAATATATATATTTAGTTATATTAATATATATATAGTTAGATTAATATATAGGTATATAAATATTCATATATTTGTATTTTAAATAAAATGGATATTAGTTATTATTTAGATAAACAAATATATTTTATATGTAAATATATTTTATTTTTTATATTTATAATTAAATTTTTATGTGTGAATATATAAAAAAATATCTATATATTTTTATATATTTGATTATAAATAGTAGTGCATTATAAAAAACGATAAAATTTCAAAAAAATAATATAAATATGAATGTAATACCTTGTAATAATTTCATTCCCCACCAAAAAAAATCCAATAATACCCCCTTAAACGAGGCTGAAAATCCACAAAATGTTAAAAAATTGAGGTATCCCGACTAAAAACTCAGTTTTGGAGGCCTTATGGGCCTTTTTTGGCCTCTAAAAAACCATAATTAGGGTTACCTTGGGTCACAAAGGTGTAGATCTTGTCGCAGGCTTCGATTTGATATATGGTAGAGCTCAAACGGACACCCGAATCAAAAGTTATGACCGTTTGAAGTTCTAGTTGCGTTTTCAACATATTTTGGATCTTTTTTAATTTTTTAATTTTTTAGTCTTCAAATTGTTATTAGATGACTATTAATCCATAATAATTAGAAAATTATTAATTAAAAATATTTTTTTAATTTTTTTATAAGCCATTTTCACTAAATATATTATATATTAAGTGTAATTGTATATTTATACTTATCTAAAATATATTTAAAATTATATTTAAAAAATATATATTATATTTATATCAATATAACTATATATATACATATATTTAAATATTAATATATTTTTTTAATGATTTTTTGGAAGTAGACCCTTATCAGCGCTTTTAAAAAAAGTGATGATAAAGACCCCCCTTTATCAGCGCTACTAAAAAAAGTACTGATAAAGGGGTCCCCTTTAACAGGGCTAAAAAAGCACTGTTAAAGGGGGTACCTTTATCATCTCTAAAAAAAGCACTGATAAAGGGGTACCTTAATCATCGATTTTTTAGCGCTGATAAAAGTATCCTTTATCCGGGCTTTTTGTAGCGCTGATAAAGGTACCCCCTTTTATCTGCGCTTTTTCATTAGCACTAATAAAGGGTGGCGCTGGCCTTGGCCCGTTTTGTGGTAGTGTGTTAATGAAATTTACTGATGCATAATGCATCGATGGTATTCTGTCAGTGTTTTTGTGAGATCATCTTTCTTTGTGTCTTCCATGAGACTTCATTATTCTATATGATGAATTCCCTAGAACTGTTTGGTGGACAATAACCCTAAGGAAATCCTCAGATAGTTCAGTTGTATGCTCTTCTTGTGGCATCTTTCCTAATCAAGAGAAAACTAACTTTGGTTGAGGAGGGGATTGCGGTTGTGAAAAAGCCCCCAGCCCTACAAGCTAGGGTTGTTCCTGTTCTTCTTTTTCAAATATTTGAACTTTGTTGACTAAATTTGAAGGTTGAATTAAATGAGCCCCCCTACCTTGCAAGCTGGGGTGATTCTTGAACTACTATGGCTGAAATTCGTGCAACTTCTCTTCTGATTTTTCAGATTTTAGTTCAGATATTAGCTAGGTGCATCATCCGAAAACCACTTAAATCACCTATTTCAGAAGATTGTTATGCTATTTCAGACATTTTCGTTCTATGAAACCTGACATCCTCTAAGCGGGATGCCTGCTCAAGATTCTTAGATGCTTGATGTAAAAGTAACTCAACAACTTCTCTTCTTTAGGTCTGAATTTGATGAGAGCTAGTTGAGGCCTGTTCTTGAGTGTACATTCGATTACATACAAAATCTATTGATTGTGGCCGACCATGGGCAATAAAATTGTATGAGACCACTTTTGGGGGACTTTGTTGATTTTGGAGTGGAGTGAAATGCAATGCTCCATATGCACCCCATCCTCTGATATGCACATTAGATGGGGAATCAAAAATTAACTGGCGTAGCCTCTTTAGAGCATTGAGGCATACACGCTGAAGGGTTCTCTACTATTTTAAACCTTTGTATGTTGGGAAACTAAGAGAGATGCCAAGTCAATTTGGTGTTTTAACCCTTCTATTACCTTTACATGATTTCGATATTCATCATATGGCAATACCTTGGTTTTCAAATGACGAAGAGTTTCGCATAAGTTGATGCGGATGTCCTGAATGCAATATTCTATCATTAATTCTAGAATGTTATACTGAGAATTTTCCAAAGTCCAGAACATGACTGGTATTTCTCCTTTTTTCAATTTTCTCTCATGTTTAACATATCTTCATCGTCTTTCACTAGAGGTTTCTCGACTTGTTCTGATCAAAGTGGATGCACTGTATTAGAAGACAAATGCCCCAGCGGTGGTTCGGAAAATGACTATTCCCTTAAGATGTCTTCTAGTTGAGAGAGAGTTTCCACTGTAAATGACAAGGCATCATACATGACTGGACTTGTGTTTGCATGTGCCTCAAGAAATAGGGCTCTCTCATCGCTACATTGTCAATTATGAAATTGTTTTGACAATGCGAAATAGTAATGCGGAGAGGACTTTTGCAGTGAATACTATCATGGAGAGGATCACCTTTATGGATTACAGTAAGGGATAAATCTTATTGATCCTTGGTCTTATGTCCACACGGAGGGTTTCCGTGGCTCTCATCTAGAGATCGACACTCTGAATTGAGAAAATTTTCATGAAGCAAGCCTTCATGATGAAGTTTCCAACGAGGAACTTCAGAATTTCAACTACCACTCCCAAAATTTGGTAATGAGAGGGTAGAATCTTGAGCTTCAATAGATAAATGTCTGAGGGTTTCAAGAAATCCCACATTAAGAGGATCCAAATCAGAGCTTGACTCTTGATTTTCTAACAGTTCTTGGTGAGAATTTTTCTTGGATGTTCTCTTATAATTATTTGGGGCCACTTACTGGGAAAAGTGGTTATAATGGGAAAGTGTATGTGCCTGCCTTAGAGTGGTTACTAGAATGGACTGATTACCTCTAATTGGAAATGGTGTATGTTCCCGATCTTATTGTCTGTATGATATGGGGGAGTATCCCCCATGAACCTCCTGGAATGGAATAGAGGTTTGTATCTGCTATGAGATGACATGTCGATGTGTCATCCCATGTGTGGGGATATATTTATGTGTCTGTTCTCCTGATACTGCTAAAGTAGTTGTTATTATATCTTGGCATGCTTCCAGAATATGGGCAGGGATTTTCATCTTCCCTTTCACCATTGATAAGATATGTTTGGGGACATCAGTGATCAGAATGGGAATATACCTCCATTTTGTATCTGGAGTAGGTGTATGTTCCTTCTCCTGTACTCCTTTTCCTGTCAATGGGTATTGATAGTACTCATGCATGGGGGTAGAGAGTTGGGTCTGACCCAAATTTTTCATCAGAGCTTTCCGACTGACTTCTCCAGGTGCTATCAAATGAGACTATTGGTAGGCTTGATGAACATTGGCAGGTGTATATGCCTTATGGATATTTCTCATCAAGTATGGTTGACATAATTCTTTCAATACTTGTAGACAAGACTGCGGATATAATTGGTGATTGTAAATAGGTGTATGTTCCTGTTTACCAGTTTCCACCACATTATATTGGAAGACTTCTTTAAATGCAGTCAGACGAGCCTGCTGACTGGTTGATAACTTGTAAGCAGGTGTATGAGCCTGTTCACAGTACTCCACTAGATTTATCTAGTGATATTGGTGGGTTGCTTCCAAACGAGCCTGTAGAGAAGAAAAATTAGGATTAACGGGTGTATGTGCCCACTCATTGTTTTCCATCAAGTTAAGTTGATGGACTTCTCTAGAGGAGGCAGAGGTGAGAACCAGATCCCTGTTGACCAGACTTTGTCCCTAGCATTTCTTCTTGCGTGCCTGGGTCTGAGAGACCTGGAATGAACGTCCAGAGGCAACAATCCCATTATGATGGGGGTCTACTACCGTGCGATTCTGGCGGTGATTACTTATGGGAGTCCTCAGGAAGGATTCCTGCATTCTTGAATTGAGGCCTTGAGTGACTTCTCGATTAACCTCCCTGTAGTACGGGAGGGATTTATTGTTGTGTTCTTGGGATAAAGACCTGAAACGGTTGAAGACGGTGGTTGGAACCATCTGCTTCTCGATCATTAGTTGTCGTTGGCCAAATGATCGTGTATAGTTATTGACATGGAGGGCCTATCGAGCAGCCTTCAAAGTTGGGATTGTACTATTCTAGAGATATTCCTTTACCAGCACATTAGAGACTCAGAGTTGAAGACACTGGGTTGGTGATGACTCCTTCCTATGTATGGAGATCTAGCTTGAGCAGCGGTCGGGAATTTCATAGATGTTGTCTTGGAGAAATCCATTTTTTGGAATGAATGGGATTCTGAGAAGAAAAACATGGAAACAACAATAACCTCCATTAAAGAAACATATTTTTAGATGGATACATATGTGATTGATTCTTTTTCTGGGCTTCCTTTATCAATTGACAAGGTACTAACAGCTGGGTAACATTATTAACTTGGTTAAGGATTCAGGTCGGGTTCACCATTTTGTTTTGTAGTTCCTTGAAACGTGTATTCATGTTTTAAGAATCACTACTTCCAAGAGGTTTCCATTGGATTTATTTATGGAATCCGAAACTTCCAACAGTTCTTTATCCAAAGGGGACCTGCTTTCCAAAGGCAAGCATTTGTTAAATTTGAACTTTACGATACTTAATAATGTGCGTTGGTCGAGAGGATGGGAGGTGGGACTCATCACACCTTTTTGTGGGGAATTATTGTCTACTCCAGGACTCTCTTTATAAATTTAAGATATTTTCATGAATACTTATTAAATCACCAAGCATAAAATAAATTTCCCTTGGAATTTATAATCACTTATTAACATGTGTAAAATTTAGAATCATCAGTATGCATTCAAGGTTCTTCATTAATGGAAATATCTGTACGTATTCAAGGTTTTCCATCAATGGTATCCTCTAATATGATTCTTAGGGAATATTTTAATCATTGTTGTGATGATACTATTTTTTAAGACACTTAGTGGGGTACTCTAGAATTTATTGTCATCCAGGGCAACGAAGGTTTGGTTTGATTTTGGGATCGTTCCCATAAAATGGGCTACCTATGTATCCTTGTAAAAGGAATCAAAACCCCCATAGTTATGTTCCACTGAATGGGACACATCATACCTTTTAAAGTCATGTGATAAGGACCTATACATATAGATTAATGTCATGTGGTATGGAAATCTAAGCAGAAGGTTCTTAGTCAAAACATAATGTGGGACTTATACTGAAGTAGCCCAATGAACTTTGGAATGAATATGGGTTTCCAAGTAAAATTTGACCCTATTGAGAATATGACCAAAGGAGAATAGGTTTGATTTAGGGTATTCGGTTTAAACCTCAATAAGGCTTCCTATGTATCCCATATAGATGGGAATCAAATTCCATGTAGTTCGATTAGTCTCATAGGAGAGTATAGTCCTTTGAGAGAAAATGAGTTTGGGATTACTTTTTGAAAAGCACGCCTTGATGATTTGGGGTTTAATTTAAAGATTATTCCTAAGGAGGATGCCTAGATTAAAGGAATTAGGGTTGTATTTCTAAAGAGGATTTCCAGTGAGCTCAGGTCCTGAAAGGGCTTCCTATGTATCCTGGTTTGAACATGAATCAGAGTTCTCATAGTTCCTTTGATTATGAAAATGTTGTGACCATGAAAAATATCTAAGCACACGTGAGTCATGATCGATGTGAGAAATAAGTTGATTTCAAAGATTTATCAACTGCATTCACGCTTTCAAATTTTTTCTCCTCCACTGGTGGAAGAGGGCCACCTATGGTGTCCAAGGTGAATGAGGTTGAGGAAACCCAAGAAAAGGGTGAGGCAATGAGCCTTCCCTCTGTTCACTTGACATTGGACAAGGGTACAATGAAAGGAGGAAGGGTTGAAGGTTGGGGGCTTACACTAGGATGGATTCCCATGGTGACAAAGCCCAATGGGAGAGGGAAAGGGTAATGAAAGTCCCTGTGCCCATCTCTCCTATGGTCTTTGGCACTGAATAAGAGATGAGGAGCAATGATTCTACCTCCTACAAGAAAAGCTGGGGGCTTATGCCAGGATGGTTTCCCTAAAATTGATCCTGGTAGGGGAGGGAGACTTCTCCTTTATTTTTAAAAGGAAAAGTAGGTATGACCCGTACCTTCCCCTACTAGAGACCTAAGGTTCCAGGCCATCTCTTTGAGAAGGGAGAGGTCAGGACACAACCCTCCTCCAAACCGGGAAATTCCCAAAACTGTTTCTGGGAGAAAGGTCCATGTGACTATGGATATACAAACCCACAAACACTCCATGAATCCTTAAACCATTGTGAAAAATGGGAAAACTCTGACTATGGAAATAAAAACCCAAATAGGAGACACACTGATGTGCCTTTCCCAAAGGTTTGATAAGTCAGGAGGTTTTGGTGGAGGTCTCAACAGAATCCCTTTCAGATAAGGGATCCAAGGAAGAATAAAACTTGACATGAATGGATTTGATGAAGTCTTGATGGCTTGTAAACTAAAGAGAATAAGTGAATCAAGGTGGGGCGCCCAATTGGAGAAGGGCGCGTAAGTAAGGGCATGAAATTAAGTAAGGGTGCGCAAGTTGGCTTGGGAGACCTAATGTTCACTTAGGAGATGAACAACCTGCATGGTAATACTTGGGTGAGACCTCTCTCAAGGCTTCCAGAGTATTCACAGGTGATCCCAAAAGTAGGGTGCTCAAGTTCCTGTTGTAGGAATGGGTGGCACACAAGTATTTCTGATTTGGGGAGGTTGGGTGATTTAGGCACGCAAGTGTTATGGTTTTCAAACACTAAAAGGACTTAAGTCCAATGATCCTACCTTAAATCCTCTGCTCAAGGTGTTGAAGAACTACCTTGAATGTTTTGGAAGATTGGGGCGAAGTACTAGGGTGACTAGGGCAGCAATTGAGCTTTAGGGAAATTTGTCCATACAAATGGGGGCCCCCAAGGGTCTATTTATAGGAAAAAACATGACCTTGTGAGAAAGGAGTTTGGGCACGAATGTGGGTTGTGTTCCAACTTTGTGGCACGCAAGTGGCTACACACTGGATGGGTGGTTCCCAAGTATACTTGCACACCGCTAGTGATTTGGGTTGACTAGAGAGAAGCTTTGAGGAATTAGCCAAAATCATATTTTCATTCTCCTCTAGAAAAGTGGTGCGCATGTGTTTGTGTGTAGGTACCTTGGGCTCCACTTTAGAGACTTAGCTAAATAATTGCTCCATACCATGGGTGTTGTGCCCCCGCCCCCCTACTTGGGATCAGTATCGGGCTACGGTCCTAGCCCTTCGGGTCGGTGCCTTCGCTACGATCACTGACCCCCATGAAAAATTCAGAGTCGCACCATGAACTTTTCGAGCCCGGTTGAGGTCATTTTCAGTCGCAGCACATGGAAATACATATTCAATTGCGGAGAAGTTCATGGAACACATTTCATGGTGTCTACAGTCAGGCATGATTCATATCTTGAGAAAGTTGTGTGAGCATGGCTACAAGATTTTTCATACCATCTCCTATAAAATTTGGTTTCTCAGGGGGAAAATCATTAAATTTCCCCTCATATTAAGCATTAATGCGGTTCCTTTGGGTTCCATCCATTGACTAAGACCAAGAAGAATAGTGTGAGAAATGCTAATAATAATTGAAAAACCACATAATTCAAGAATAAAATTTCAATTTAGGACACTTTAGGTTTTATCCTAGGTTATTCATGAACATCTCTAAAACATTAGGACAGGATTGTAAACTATACTTAGACATATCCTTAGGGTTCTTACTAAGGTTCTCTCATCCTAGTTTTCAAAGGTTAACTATACCTTTTCTCTAATACAAACTATAATAGCCCATAATTTACATGTAGAAATTAATTCAACATTGAAGAATATTTATTACATAACATAACAAAAACAATTCTAGGACCATATAGGTTTATTGTCTTTAGAAACTGGGAAACCTAAACAACTGGTTCTTAAAACATATCTATTGTCTCATGCTTATTTCTTCAAAACTAGACTCCTTTTTGAAATATCTCACTTAATACCCTATTTCATGACCTGGGGAAAAGAAACATATGAAAGGGATAGCTCAAATGCTCAGTAAGGGTAAACAAGGTAAATATCAATCATATCATAATCATAAGAACATGACATTTTAAAATCATATCCAGCATATAAAAGATCATAATATCATGTAATGGGATAAATCATAAAAGTGAAATATAATATGAATAGTCAAAACATAAGACCTAAAATTTCATGGAATACACACATAAGAATATAAATCATTTAATACTCATCAAAGATCATTTCCAAGACCATCATAGTGGACAAAGTCCATTACTAAACCGAGTTCACTCCTCATTCCATCCCTGTATTACTGAACCAGATTTACTTCTCGGTCCAGTCATGTCTATCTCATGAGATATAAATATTTACCCAATTAATTTGAGGGAGATATATTTCCCACCCATCTCATAATGAAACCATTCTTATGTGTTCCGCAAAAACATAAATCATTTATCATAGCATAACCCATGAAATAAAATGGGTTTCTTAAACATCATTCCATCATAATCTATAAATAATATATGGATTTCAAAAAAATAATTCCATCATAAAAAAAATAAAATAAAAGTAATAATAGGGATAAAAACATATCCCTATTTCATCTTAGATGGAAAATAATTTTGATAAAACACTTGAACTTAATTCATGAAGAAAATATGCTTTCTTTTCCAAAAATGTTTTCTTTTCTCAAAATAACACACAATTTTAAAATAAAATAATTTAGTTGAAAATAATATTGAATTAATGTTGAGTAAGATTCATGGAAATACGGTTTGATGAAACTATAAAAATCTATTTATGCTGTATAAATTAAAAAACATTTTCCTCTCACTTTTTTTAGAAAAAGGCAAAAAGTACCTTAAATCGATTAAAGAAAAAAGATTCCATTCATAACATTTAATAAAAATTTACCAGTGTTTAAAATTAATTTTAAAAAATTTTAGAATTATATAAATAATTTTACATAATTAGGAAACATGGATGTGGATGATAAATAGACCCCAATAAATACTTACGTAAAAACAATCTCAGATAAAAATGTGATTGTAAAATTATCCTTTACCTTAGGTCCAATATATTTTGTATGTATCCGAACCTAAAGTATAATGATTTAGATAATTTTATTGAATTATTACATAATCATAATCTTTTTTATGATATCATATATGATTATAGTATCATCCATTTGATAGTAACATTTCATTGTCACTCGTTATTCGGATATTAACTGCTTTATGTTCTTATGCAAGATTTGTCAGATAAGTTCATGTTACACTTATTAGGTTATAGTTAAATCATTTAAAAAATGATATTAGTATAATATATATCATATTTATTCGTTCAATTCATGTATATAATCATGATTTAATAAACAAAATGTAGAATGAATCGCATCGCATCGTGGAGATGGTAGGCCGTACGCATGCATGAGAAATGATATCATTCCCAAAATTTTTGAATGATAATGAAGTGGGTGGTGTATAATATTTCAGAATTAGTAATATTTTATAATAATCAAATATAGTTATCATTTCTATCATTATACCTATCCAAGTAAGGTGGTGGTGAAAAACAGAATACACCACGGTGTGGAGATGGTAAACCGTACGTACGCACACAGAATGATTTTTTATTTCATAGGATGGATAGAAGGTGGAATATGTTTGTTTAATATTTATAATAACATATCAGTATATTATTGATACTTATTTTATTAAATTATAATCAAACAACTAATAAAGAGAAAGTAGAAGAAGAAATAAGTTTGAAAGAATCGGTAGAAGAGATTACCTCTTCCTCAACGTTCTTCCTCTAAATCTATTCTTAGAGCACTAGAGTTGGTATTTGAAGATGACTAGAACATATATAATGAAAATAGAAAAGTTTAGAAGGAAAAGGGTAGGGTATGGATGATATTGAAGTCTCAAAATGAAGTGAAGAGGTGAGGGAGGAGGTTCACTTTTATAATTGAGGTGAGGGGTACTTTTGGAAACATTATAAATAATAATTCATAATAAAATCAAACCCCATGAAAAAACCTATAAAATCACCCAATTTATATGATGAGATGAGATAAGGTTTTAATATCATCAAAAAATAAATTTTTGAAAAGTTATTTTTTCAATTTAAACTATATCTTTTTAATTGACACTTAGTTATTCTATTTAATTTTAATTGTGGTAATAACATTCTAAGTATTAAATGTTTATAAATATTTAATTATATGGTTTTAATTGACCATAAATGGATATTTTATATAATTTTAGACACTATAAAAAACACTTTGAAATTTTTAAATATTTTTATGACTCTTAAATAATTTAATAAAACGTTACTTTTATAAAATATCAATAGTGTTATTTTTGACACCATTAATTTATTTGAATTTAAATAAAATCCTCAAAGAAGATAAATTCGAAACAAAATATTTAATAAACTCCTAACATGTCATAGTAACCTAAAAAATTTGTGGAGGACATTAATTAGTTCATATGATATTTATTTTAATATTTTTCAAACCATTTTGTTTGATATTTCTATTAATAAAATAATTTCTACATCACTATTGTGTCATCATTCATAGTAATTATTTAATCTCTAAAAATTAAAAATAAATTTATTTGATGTATGTAATTATGTTATATTTCTATAGACTATCTAGAGTTGATATTATCTCCTATTTATCAATATATATAAATTAATATACTTATATAAAATTAGATTGTGACATTTTGTCACATTCATTAGTTTTTATTATATTCATGTCATACTCAAAGGTAAGTGGCCATTAAGTTATTTCATTTGGAACAATAAATAATAAGGTTATAATTTAGTAATATAATACGATTTTTACAGGTGTTAATGTAATTTTATAATATTATTTTATCCTTTAATTACACGATTTACCTTTAACCATGGTAATAAAATAATTACCAAAGTTACTATTCATAATGCCCTAAAATAAAAGTAGCATATTAAAATAATTTGGAACTACTGATTAAAAATAAGGAATCCATTTTTAAAAATTCAAAACACATAATTTGCAATAATTAATTTAAAATTAATCCCGCTGTTGAAAGGAGAAAATGAGTTTTAAAAGATTAAATATTTCAAAAGATTGTAATGTTTTTACATCAGAAGTTAATATAAAATTAATTAAATTGTTATAAATTATATTAAATAGTAAAAATATATTCTATTTATACTTTTAAACCATTAAATAACATAACTTAACCATATAAATTATTTTAATAAAAGAAAGTCATTTTCAATTAAAATTTAGCATATTTTTACTATTCATCAAAACAAGAAAATTATCAGAAAAATATCATAAATTCCTCCAAAGTAAATTTTTATATCCATATTCAAAATATAATTTTTATTTTTTCATATAAAAATTATTAATGTTTCAAAATCTTAGTTTAAAATGGGTTCACCATTCAAAAGTGTAAAATTAAACTTAAAAAATAGGTTTGCATACATCTAATAGGGTTTAATTCATACTCTATGACTAAAATAACCATTGTATGAAAATAAAAAATATTTTATTAAGTATAAAACACATATATATTATATTAATTTCATTACCAAAAGTAATTCACTCAAAAATTCAAATACTTAATTGATTTATATTTTTGATAATGAATTCATAATGAATTTTCATAAGTTAGTTATAATTATTCCCTATAACCTAACAGCTATGATAAAATGGTAATTTTATAATAATGGTGTCTATAGGTTCATTTAAACTCATGATTTCATGCAAAAAAAGATACCGATGAATAGAAATTATTTAAAGAAAATATTTCATAAAAACTTTTGGGTGTTATATTATACCTCTCTTAAATTGAATTTCGTCCTTGAAATTCATCACTTGGAAACAAAAAAATGAGGATACCTATCCCTCATAATATCATAAAGTTACCATGTAGCATCTTAAAATTGGTGGTTCCTCCATAAAACTTTAACCAAGTGAGTGATATTTTTTCATATAACTTTTTCTCTACGATCAAGAATCCCTATACGTTGTTATTCACAATAAAGATCTTGCTCCAGCAGTATGACTTCTCAGCTTAGTACATGTGAACTATTAGTTATGTAATTTATTAGGAGAAATACATGGAACACATCATGAACTTGAGAGAGATTCGGTGGAAGAGGCAATTGGTAAGCTGCATTCCCAACATGATCCATAATTTCAAAAGGACCGATATACCTAGGGATCAACTTTCCCTTCTTTCCAAATATCATTACTCTCTTCCAGGAAGATATTCATAAGAATACCTTATCACCCAATTCAAAATCTAGGCCTTTTCTTCAGTTTTCAACATGATTTTTTTGTCAACTCTAAGATTCTCTTATGTTTTTTTGAATATATCAGACCTTTTCTTCCATTTCATCAACAAGATCAGGTCCTAATAGCTTTCATTCCCCAACTTTATCCCAGCAAGTTGGAGTTCTGCACTTTTTTCCATAGAGGGATTTATAAGGATTCATATGAATACTGGAGTGAAATCTATTATTATACAAAAATTCCACCAATGGTAGGTTTTGATCCCAACCACCTTTGAAATCCATAGAGAAAGCTCTAAACCTGTCTTCCAGAGTTTGAATTGTCCTCTCAGACTAACCATCTGTCTGAGGATGATAAGAAGTGATGAAACTTAACTCTTTATCTAGAGAATGTTGAAGACTTCTCCAGAACTTCAAGGTAAACATCAGATCCTGATTGGATATAATGGAAAGTGGTACTATATGAAATCTTACAAGTTGCTTTACCTATATCCCGGAAAGCTGATCAAGAGATAAATCCTCTATAAGAGCAATCAAGTGTGCTAAATTCATAAGGTGATCAACTATAACACATATAGCATTATTACCTTTGGATGTTTTGGGATGTCCCATGACAAATTCCATAGTGATGTTTTCCCATTTCCATTCTGGTATGGGTAATGGTTTTAACATCCCCTTATAATTATATCTCTTAGACTTAACTTGTTGAAAACCAAGCATCGAGAGACATATTCAACGAAATCTATTTTCATGCCATCCCACTAGAAGTACTCTTTTAGGTCCATCTATATCTTTGTGGTTCCAGGGTGAATAGAGAATGAAGAACTATAAGACTCATCTAATATCTCCTTCTTTAATTTTGGTATGGGAGGAATACAATCCCGATTCTTGAACCATACTATTTCATCACAATTAAGGTTGAATATAGGAACATTTCTCTCTTTATTTTGTAGATCTACATATTTCTTCTGTATATCCTTAATCTTTACATGTACTGATGGATGAAAATTCATTTGAGAAAGATAAGATTTCCCCCTTCCTTTAAAATTTCAAGATCCATCCTTTAGAAATCCATAAATATTGGATATTGTGTGATCCTCATCATGGATAGGCTAGCATGGTCTTGTTGACTTAATGCATCTTCCACCTTGTTTACTTTACCAAGGTTATAATGTATTGGGTAGTCATAATCTCTAATCATCTCCAACCATCTTCTTTGGTGCATATTAAGCTTCTTTTAGTGAAAATATACTTTAAACTTTTATGATCAATATAAATATCACACCTTTCCCCATAAAGATAATGCCTCTATATATTTAATGCCATGATTACTGCAGCTAAATCCAAATCATATATTGGGTATTTTTTCTTGTGTATTTTCAACTTCCGTGAGGCATAAGCTGTCGCCATATCATTTTTCATGAGAACACATCCCAACCCTTTCTTGGATGCATCACTGTAGATCACAAACCTTTCTACACTAAAAGGCAGTGTGGTCACATGTGCACTGGATAACTTTCTTTTTAGTTCATTTAAATTCTCTTCAAATTCCTCCATCCAAATGAACGTAACTCTTTTTCAAGTGAACTTGGTGAGTGGATTAGATAATCGTAAAAAATATTTCACAAAATGTTGATAATATCCAACCAAACCAAGAAAACTTTGGATCTCAGTTACCGATGCTGGTCTTGACCATCTTTGAATAACCTCTTTTTTTGGGTGGATCCACAAATATCCCCTCTCTTGAGATTATGTGACCCAAAAAATTAAACTTTCTAAATCCAAAATTCACACTTGGTAAATTTGGCATAAAACTTATCCTTTCTTAGGGTCTTTAGTACACTTATCAAGTGATCTTCATGTTCTTCTTTTCCCTTTGAATTAACAGGAATATCATATATAAAGACTACCAAAAACTGATCAAGATAGTATCTAAAGACTATATTCATTAGATACATGAAGATAGTAGGGGAATTAGTTAGAACAAAAGGAATCACTATAAATTAAAAGTGTCCATACCTTGTACGGAATGCCGTATTTGGTATATCCTTCTTTTTGACCCTTAATTTATGATATCCTGAATAAATATCAATCTTGGAAAAGTAGTTATGTCCACATAGTTGGTCAAATAAGTCATCAATGTGGGGAAGAGGATATTTGTTTTGGATAGTGATCTTGTTAAGTTATCGATAATAAATGTAGAGACTCATTGATCCATCTTTCTTCTTAAAAAACAGAACAGGTGCTCCCCAAGGAAACACACTAGGGAATATGAATCCCTTACCAAGATTATCTTGGAGTCTATTCTTCAATTCTTGAAACTCAATTGGAACCGTTATATAAGGTGTATTTGAAATAGGCATAACACCCGATATGAGTTCTATTTAAAACTCAACTTCACGATTTGGTGGAAGACCTAGAAATTCCTATGAAAAGACATCATCAAACTCCCATACAATGATTGTATTCTTAATCATGAGTTTCCCCCAACCATTTGAGATAGATAAACTTCATTTATAGGATTCCAGACCCATAAGATGGAAGAAATTTATACTGGAAGGTTATATTCATCTTTGCATCGATATATGATAAAATATTGATCTGGAATATGAAATGTGACTTGCCTTAATTTGTAATTCATATGGGATCCATAAAGAAATAGTCAATACATTCCAAGAATTACATAAACTTCCACTATAGGAAGGATCACAATATTTTCCAGAAGCACTTTCCCATAAACTTCAACCGCAGAAGAATTATAAACTTTTGATGCAACTATTGTGCCATTAGAAGTTTTTGTAGATAACTAAACATCTTATTTTTGAGGTAATATGATGATACCCTTTTAAAATTAATGTGGTTCCTTTGGGTTCCAACCATTGACTAAGACCAAGATGAACAATGTGAGAAACACTAATCATAATGGGAAAACCACATAATTAAAGAATAAAATTTAAATTTAGGACAATTTTTTTTATCATAGGTTATTCATGAACATCTCTAAAACATTATAATAGTATTGTAACCTATACATAGACATATCCTTAGGGCTCTTAATAAGGTTCTCTCATCCAAGTTTCCAAAGGTTAACTATACCTTTGATTTGATACCAACTATAATGGCACATAAATTATATGTAGATATTAATTCAATATTGAAGAATATTTATTACATAACATAACAAAAACCATGATAGGATTGTATAAGTTTAGTGTCTTTAGAAACTGGGAAACATAAACAACTGGTTCATAAAACATCTATATTGTCTCCTTCTTATTTATTCAAAACTAGAATCCTTTTTGATATATCTTACTTAATACCCTTCTTCATGACCTGGGAAAAAACATATGAAAGGGTGAGATCACATGCTCAGTAAGGGTAAACAAGGAAAATATTAATCATATCATAATCATAAGAACATAACATTTGAAAATCCTATCTGGCATATAAAAGATCAGAATATCTTATCATAGGATAAATCATAAAAGTGAAATATATTCCCAATAGTCATAAAATAAGACATGAAATTTCCTGTCATAAACACATAATCATAGAAAATCATTTCATTTTAGTCAAATATTATTCCCAAGACCATCATATTGGACAAATTCCATTACTGAACTGACTTCACTCCTCGTTCTGACCCTGTATTACGGAACTAGATTTACTTTCCATTCTAGTCATGTCTATATCATGAGATATAAATCTTTACCCAATGCATTGGAGGGATATATAGGTATCACCCATTTCATAATTAAGCCATTATTATGTATGCCACAAAACATAAATCATTTATCATAGAACAACCCATGAAATAAAATGGGTTTCTTAATTATCATTCCATCATAATCCATTTAAAATAAATGGATTTCATAAAAATAATTCCATCAAAAACAAAATAAAATCAATGTAATAATAGGGATATAAACATAACCCTATTTCATCTTATATGGAAAATAATTTTTTTTAAAAACACTTGAACTTAATTCTTGAGGAAAATATCCTTTCTTTTTGAAAAATGTTTTCTTTTATCAAAATGATACACAATTTTAAAAGGAATGAATTTAGTTGAAAATAATCATGAATTAGTGTAGAGGAAGCTTCTTGGAAATATGGTGTCATGAAATTTTATAAATCCATTCATGCTTTATAAGTTAAAAAACCTTTTTCCTCGTACTTTTGCTAGAAAAGTCACAAAGTACCTCAAATCAATTAACAAAAAACATTTCTTTTGTTCTATTTAATACAAATTTACCAATGGTTAAAATTAACTTTAAATAATTATAGAATAATATAAATAATATTACATATTTAAGAAACATGGATTTTGATGATAAATGTACCCTAGTAAATACTTACTTATAAACAATATCAGATAAAAATGAGTTTTTAAAATTATCCATTAACTTCGGTCTGATAGTATTCGTATGTATCCGAACCTCCTATATAATTATTTAAATAATTTTATTGACTTATTCTAGAATCATAATAATTTTTATGATATAATAAATTATTATATTATCATCCGTTTGTTAGTAACATTTCATTTTCACTCATTATTCAGATATTAACTACTTCATGTTATTATAAAAGATTTGTCAGATAATTCATGTTCCACTTCTTAGTTTATAGTCAAATAATTTACAGAATGATATTATTGTAATATATATAATATTTATTCATTAAATTGATGTATATAATCATGTTTTAATAAAGATAATGTAGAATTATTCGCATCACATCGTGGAGACGGTAGGCTGTACGTACGCACGAGCGATGATATAATTCCCAAAATTGTTGAATGGTATTGAAGTGAATGGTGTATAATATTTTAGAATTAGTAAAATGTTATTATAATAATATATAGTTATCATTTCCACCATTATACCCATCCAAGTAAGGTGGTGGTGAAAACATATTACACCACGACGTGGAGACAGTAAGACGTATGTTCGCACTTGCGATGATTTTGTTTTTCATAGGATGGATAAAAGGTGGAATATGGTTGTTTAATATTTATAAAAAATATAAGTATATTATTTATACTGATGTTATTACTTTATAATGAAACAACTAATGAAGAGGAAGTAGAAGAAGAAATAAGTTTGAATGAATCAGTAGAAGAGATTACCTCTTCCTCGACGTGCTTCCTCTAAATCAATTCTTAGATCACTAGAGTTGGTCATTGAAGATGACCAGAACCTATATAATGAAAATAGGGAAGTTGAAAATGAAAATGGGAAGGGGATGTCTGATATTTAAGGCTCAGAATGATGTGAATAGGTGAGGGAGGAGGTTCCCTTTTATAATTGAGGTGAGGGGCACTTTTGGAAACTTCAAATAATAATTCATAATAAAATAAAACCCTACCAAAAAACCTTTAAAATGTCCCAATTTAGAGGATGAGATGATATAGGTTTGTAATAGAATAAACCAATGAATTTTGGATAAGTTATCTTTTCAATTTAAACCACATATTTTTAATTGACACTAAGTTATTCTATTTAATTTTAATTATGGTAATAACATTCTAAATATTAAATGGTTATAAATTTTTACTTTTATGGTGTTAATTGAACATAAAGGGATATTTTATGACATTTTAGACCTTATAATAATCACTTTGTAATTGTTAAATATTTCTATGATCTTAAATAATTAAATAAAATGTTATTTTTATAAAATATTAATAGTGTCAATTTTGACACTATTAATTTGTTTGAATTTAAATAAAATCCACACAAAAGATAAATTTGAAACAAAAATATTTAATACAATATTAACATGGAATAGTCACCTATACAAGTTTTGGAGAAAATTAATTAGTTCATATGATATTTCTTTTCATATTTGTAAAACCTTTTTTTATATTTCTAGTAATAAAATAGTTTTTACATAATTGTTGTGTCATAATTAATGGCACTTTTTTAATCTCTAAAAATTATAAATAAATTTCTATCATGTAATTAATAATTTTATATTTCTAGAGAATATATATAGTAGATATAATCTCCTATTTATCCATATATAAAAATTAATATACTTATATAAAATGAGATTGTGACATTTTGTCACATTGATTAGTTTTTATTATATTCATGTCATATTCCTTGGTAAGTAGCCATTAACTTATTCCATTTATAAAAATAGATGATAAGGGTATAATTTTGTCATCCAATAGGATTTTTACATGTGTTAAGATAATTTTATAATATTATTTTTACCTTTAATTACCCTATTTACCTTTAACCATGGTAATAAAATAATTACCCAATTTACTATTCATAATTCCCAAAATAAAAGTAGCTCATTAACATAATTTGAACCTAATTATTCCAAATATGGAATCAATTTTTCAAAATTAAAAACATAGAAGTTTCAGTAATTAATTTAAAATTAATCACATTGTTGAAATGAGAAAATGAGTTTTAAAAGTTAAAATATTTTAAAAGATTGAAATGTTTTTACATCTAAATTTAATGTAAAATAAATTCCAATGAACTAAATTATATTAAATGGTAAAACTATATTCTATTTATACTTTTAAAACATTCAATAATATAACTCAACCATATTAATTATTTCAATGAAAGAAAGTTATTTTCAATTAAAATTTAGCGTATTTTTACTATTCATCAAAACAAGAAAGTAATCAGAATAATATCATAAATTCATCCAATGTAATTTTTTTATATCCTACTTCGAAATAAAATGTTTATTTTATCATTTAAAAATTACTAATGTTTCAAAATATTAATTTATAATGCGTTCACCATTCAAAAGTGAAAAATTAATCTTTTATAAAAAAAATAGGCTTTTATACATCAAAGAGGGTTTTATTCATACCCTATAACAAAAATATCCATTGGATGAACATAAATAATATTTTATTAAGTATATAACACATAAATATCACATTAATTTCATTACAAAAATTAATTCACTAAAAAATAAAAATACTTAATTGATTTATATTTTTGATAATGAATTCACAATGCATTTGCATAAGTTAGTTATAATTATTCCCACTAACCTAACATCTAGGCTATAATGGTAATTTTATAATATGGGCATCTTGAGGTTCATTTAAACTCACGATTGTGTGTAAATTAAGCTACTGATGAATTGAAATTATTTAAAGAAAATATTTCATAAAAACATCTGGGTGTTACATTCTACCTCCCTTAAATAATATTTCTCCCTAAAAATTCATCACATAAAAACAAACAGATGATGATACCTATCCCTCATAATATCCTCAAGTTCCCATGTAGCTTCTTAAAATTGGTGGTTCCTTCATAAAACTTTAACCAAGCGAGTTGTCTTATTCCATATAACTTTTTCACTAAGATCTAGAATATCTATCGATTGTTATTCATAAGAAAGATCTTGGTCCAATAGTATGACTTCTGAGATTAATACATGTGAAGGATTGGGTATGTACTTTCTTAGGAGAAATACATGGAACACATCATAAACTTGAGAGAGATTCGGTGGAAGAAAAAATCAGTAAGATACCTTCCCAACATGATACATAAATTCAAAAGGACCGATATACCTTGGGATCAACTTTTACTTCTTTCCAAATCTCATTACTCTCTTCCAGGGAGATATTAGTAATAACACCTTATCACCCATGTCAAACTCTATGTCTTTTCTTTAGTTGTCAACATAAAATTTATGTCGACTCTAAGCTACTCCAATGTGTTGTTGAATAGATCAAACCATTTCTTCCATTTCATCAACAAGATCAGGTCCTAATAACTTTCTTTCCCAAACTTCATCCCAATAAGTTGGAGTTCTACAATTTTTTCCATCGAGGGATTTATAAGGATCCACCTAAATATTGGAGTGAAATCTATTATTGTACACAAATTCCACAAATGGTAGGTGTTGATCCCAACCACCTTTAAAACCCATAGAGAAAGATCTCAACATGTCTTCTAGAGTTTTAATTGTCCTATCAGACTGACCATCTGTTTGAGAATGATAAGAAGTGATGAAACTTAACTCTATATCCAGAGCATGCAGAAGAATTGTCTACAACTTTGAGGTAATCCTTGGATCCCGATCGGATATAATGGAAAGTGTTACTCGATGAAATCTTACCACTTCCTTTATATATATATATCCTGTAAAGCTGATCAATAGAGAAATCCTCTCTAATAGTAATGAAGTTTGTCAACTTCATAAGGTGATCAACTATAACCCAGATATCATTATTACCTTTGGATGTTTTGGGACATCCAATGAAAAAATCCATAACGATGTGTTCCAATTTCCATTCTAGTAGGGGTAATGGTTGTAACATGAACTGAGACTTCTATCTCTTAGCCTTAACTTGTTGAAAACCAAGCATCAAAAGATATTTTCAGCGACATATATTTTCATTCCATCCCACTATAAGTACTCATTCAGGTCCCTGTACATCTTTGTTCTTTTAGGGTGAATAGATAATGAAGAACTATCAGCCTCAACTAATAACTCCTTCTTTAATTTTGGTATGGGAGGAATACAATCCCAGTTCCTAAACCTTATTATTTCACCACAATTAAGGTTAAATTCGGGAACATTTCTCTCCTTTTATAGATCTACATATTTTTTATACACGTCCTTAATTTTCACTTGTATTGATAGCTGAACATTCATTTGAAAAATATAATATTTCCCCCCTTCCTTTAGAATTTCAAGATCCATCCTTTTCAAATCCATAGATATTTGATATTTTGTGATCCTCATCATGGATAGTCTAGCATAGTCTTGTCGACTTAATGCATCTTCCACCTTTTTTACTTTCCTAGGGAGATAATGTATTGAGAAGTCATAATATTTAATCAACTCCAACTATCTTCTTTGGTGAATATTCATCTCCTTTTTGTGTGAAAATATACATGAAATTTTTATGATTATTATAAATATCACACCTTTCACTATAAAGATAATGCTTCCATATCATTAATGAAAATATTACCACAAATGAATTTAAATCATAAGTTGGGTATTTTTTCTCATGGATTTTTAACTGCCATGAGGCATAAGATATCTCCATATCATTTTTCATGAGAACACATCCCAACCCCTTCTTGGATTCATCACTCTAGATCACAAACCATTCTCTACTAAAAGGCAGTGTGAGCACAGGTGCACTAGCTAACCTTCTTTTAAGTTTGTTGAAACTTTCTTCACATTCCTCAGTCCAAACGAACTTAACTCCTTTCTGAGTAAACTTGGTGAGTGGATTAGATAATCATGAAAAATATTTCACAAAATGTCGATAATATCCAACCAAACCAAGAAATCTTCACATCTCGGTTACCGTTGTTGGTCTCTACCATCTTTCAATAACCTCTATTTTTTCTGGATCCTCAAATATCCCCTCTCTTGAAATTATGTGACCAAAAAATAAAACTTTCTGAAGCCAAAATTCACACTTGGTAAATTTATCATAAATCTTATCATTTCTCAGGGTCTTCAGTACAATTACCAAGTGATTTGTATGTTATTCCTTTCCCTTTTAATAGACAATAATATCATCTATAAAGACTACCACAAAGTGATCAAGATAGTCTCTAAAGACTTTATTCATTAGATCCATGAAGATAGTCGGGGAATTAGTTGGACCAAAAGGTAACACTATAAATTCAAAGTGTCTATACCTTGTACGGAATTCCATATTTGGTATTTCCTCCTTTTTGACCCTTAATTGATGATATCCTGAATGAAGATAAATCTTAGAAAAGTATTGAGCTCCATGTAGTTGGTCAAACAAGTCATCAATAAGGGGAAGAGGATATTTTTTATTGATATTGATCTTGTTATGTTATCGATAATCAATGCTGAGTCTCATTGATCCATATTTCTTCTTAACAAATAGAACAGGTGCTCCCCAAGGTGATGCACAAGGGAGTATGAATCCCTTATCAAGATTATCTTACATTTTATCTTCAATTCAGAAAACTCAATTGGAACCATTCAATATGGTGTATTTGAAATAGGCCTATCACCCAGTATGAGTTCTATTGAAAACTCAACTTCACGATTTGGTGGAAGGACTAGAAATTCCTCTGGAAAGACATCATCAAACTCCCATACAATGCGTGTATTCTTAATCGTGAGTTTTTTCCCAACCATTTGAGATAAATAACCTTCATTTATAGGAATCAAGACCCATAAGATGGAAGAAATTTCTACTATAAGGTTATATTCATCTTTTCATCAATATATGATCATAGATTGATATGGAATATGAGGTGTGACTTCCCTTCCTTAGAAATTGATATGAGATCCATATAGAGAAATCCAATCCATGCCAAGAATCACATAAAATTACTCTATAGAAAGGATCACAAGATTTTAAGGAAGCACATTCCCATTAACTTCAATCGGAGAAGAATTATAAAATTTTGATGCGATCGTTGTGCCATTAAGAGTTGTTATTTCTAACCCAACATCTAATTGTTGAGGTAATAAAATGATACCCATAGCAAATTCTCCAGAAATAAGAGTGGGTGGATCAAGAATCAAATAAAACATTTGCAACTTTAGAGTGGATGGTAAGTGTACCTTTCACAACTTCATTATCGTACTCCACGTCACTAATAGTAATTTCATGTGACTTTTTTTTATTTGGCCTTAAGATTTTGTTAACATCAATCATCATAAAAAACCCTTGGATTAAGGCATTGATTGGAATAATTCCCTATTTCCTTACACTTGTAGCATTGAAATATAGGAGGTGTATTCTATGTATCCTTTTTATTGTTCGCTTCATTAGACATATTTTTCCCATCACTTGGGAATTCAACTGATCAATGACCTTCTTCTACAAACATAAAACATTCACTAGTCCCTTTAAGAAAATTCCCTCCATGTTTCTTTCCACACATTAAGCATAAGGGGAAACTCATCTTCTTCTTAGTGTGGTCTTTTGATTTTATTTTGAATTCCATTTTTCTCTTATTATCAAACCCATATGACTGATGGATTACTCCTATATACATTTAAACTTGGATAGCATATCAAACAATTTCCTCATAGCTGTGGAAGTCCCTTATGGCTAATGCCCTTCGGAGAATTGGTTTTAAGCCACTAAAGAATTGGCCAATTTTACTCTTAGGTTGGATTATAATTCCATAAGCATACCACGAAAGTATTGTAAAATTTGATTCCTAAGTACCAACAGATTCATCATCCTTTTTCTTAAGTTCAATTAACTCCTTCTCCATCTTTGTTTGAAGAATACGAGGAAAGTACTTATTGAAAAATAAGTACTCAAACTCGTCAGATTCCATGGAATCAATTTCATTTACTTTCCTCGTATTCTTGATAAGATTCCACCATTGATCTATTTCTACTTCCAAATGATAGACAAATAAGATGAATTTATCTTGTTTAGAACATTATAGAACTGAAAATATATTTTTAGTGTTACTGATCCATTGTTCGGGCACTAATGGATTAGAAGACCCACTAAATGAAGGTGGACGCTGTCTCATGAATGATTTAACAGAATGTTGCTCTATCCTTTGGGAGTTTGGATGTTCGGTATGATTCATAGCTTAAGAAAGTTGTGTGATCCTGGCTTTAAGATTTTGCATACCATATCCCATCACATTTGGTTTCTCATGGGGACAATCATTGCATTGACCATTGCATTCAGCATTAACGTGGTTCCTTCATGTTCCAACCATTGAATAAGACCAATATGCATAACATGATAAAAACTAATCATAATGCGGAAAACACATAATTCAAGAATAAAATTTCAATTTAGGACACTTTTGTTTTTATCATAGGTTATTCATGAACATCTATAAAACACTAGAATAGGATTTTAACATATACTTAGACATATCCTTAGGGTTCTTACTAAGGTTCTCTCATCCTAGTTTCAAAAGTTTTACTATACCTTTCCTTTGATACCAACTATAATAGACCATACATTACATGTAGATATTACTTCAACATTGAAGAGTATTTATTAAATAACATAACAGAAACCATGCCAGGACCATATAGGTTTAGTGTCTTTAGAAACTGGGAAACATAAACAACTGGTTCATAAAACATCGACATTATCTCTTGCTTATTTCTTCAAAACTAGACTCCTTTTTGACATATCAAACTTAATACCCTCCTTTATGGCCTAGGGAAAAGAAACATATAAAATGGCGAGCTCCTTTTCTTAGTATAGGTAAACAAGGAAAATATCAATCATATCATAATCATAAGAACATAACATTTGAAAATCTTATCTTGCATATAAAAGATCAGAATATCATGTCATGGGATAAATCATAAAAGTGAAATGTAATCCCAATAATCATAACATAAGACATGAAATTTCATGGAATATACACAAAAGCATAGAAAAACATTTCATATTAGTCTAATCTCATTACTAAGACCATAATAGTGGAAAAAGTCCATTACTAAACCGAGTTCACTCCTTGTTCTTGCCCTGTATTACTGAACCAGATTTCCTTGCTGTTGCAGTCATGTATATATAATGAGATACAAATCATTACCCAATGAATTTAAGGGAGATATAGGTATCACCCATTTCATAATTAAACCATTCTTACGTGTGCACAAAAACATAAATCATTTTTCATAGTATAACCCATGAAAAAATGGGTTTCTTAAACATCATTCCATTATAATCCATTTTAAATAAATGAATTTCATAAAAATAATTCCATAATAAACACAATAAAATCAAAGTAATAATAGGGATATGAACATAACCCTGTGTCATCTTAGATGGAAAATAATTTTTATAAAACACTTGAACTTAATTCCTGAGGAAAATATCCTTTATTGTTCAAAAACGTTTTCTTTTCTCGAAATGATACAAAATTTTAAAAGGAAATAATTTAGTTGAAAATAATATTTAATTAGTTTAGATGAATCTTCATGCAAATAAGGTGTAATGAAACCATAAAAATCCATTCATGTTGTATAAGTTAAAAAAACATTTTCCTCATACTTTTGATGGAAAGGTCACAAAGTACCTTAAATCGATTAACGATAAAAGATTTCTCTCATACAATTTAATAAACATTTACCAATGGGTAAAAAAAACTTTAAATTTTTTTATAAGAATATAAATAATATTACATAATTAAGAAACTTGTATTTGGATGATAAATATACCCTAGTAAATACTTACGTATAAACAATCTCGGATATAAATTAGATTGTAAAATTATCCCTTACCTTAGGTCCGATATTATTCGTATGTATCCAAAATTCATATATAATGATTTAAATAATGTTATCAAATTATTCCAGAATCATAATAATTTTTATGATATCATATATAATTATATTATCATTCATTTTTTAGTAACATTTCATTGTCACTCGTTATTCCGATATTAATTTCTTTATGTTCTTATGCAAGATTTGTCGGATAAGTTCATATTCCACTTCTAAGGTTATAGTTAAATAATTTAAATAATTATATTAGTATAATATATATAATATTTATTCATTCAATTCATGTATATAATCATGTTTTAATAAGGATAATGTAGAATTAATCGTATCACATCGTTGAGATGGTAGGTCGTACGTATGCACGAGCGATGATATAATTCCTAAAATTGTTGGATGGTTTTGAAGTGTATGGTGTATAATATATCAAAATTAGTAGAATTTTATAATAATAATATATAGTTATGATTTACATCATTATACCCATTCAATTAATGTGGTGGTGAAAAACATATTACACCATGATGTGGAGACAATAAGCCGTACGTACGCACGTGCAGTGATTTAGTTTTTCATAGGATGAATAGAAGGTGAAATATGGTTGTTTATTATTTATAGTAACATATAATTACATGATAGATACTTATTTTATTACTTTATAATGAAAAAAATATTGAAGAGGAAGTAGAATAAGAAAGAAGTTTGTGAGAATCTGTAGAAGAGATTACCTCTTCCTCGACGTGCTTCCTCTAAATCTATTCTTAGAGTACTAGAGTTGGTCTTTGAAGATGACAAGAACCTCTAGAATGAAAATAGGGAATTTTAGAAGGAAATATTTCATGGGATGTCCGAACATGAAGGCTAAAAATGAAGTGAAGAGGTGAGGAAGGAGGTTCTCTTATATAATTGAGGTGAGAGACACTTTTGGAAACTCCATAAATATTAATTTATAATAAAATCAGACCCTTCCCAGAAACTTAAAAAATTTACCAATTTAGAAGATGAGATGAGATAGGGTCTTAATTTCATCAACCAATGAATTTTTTTGATGATAATTTATCAATTTAAACCATATCGTTTTAATTGACACTTAGTTATTCTATTTAATTTTAATTATGGTAATAACATTCTAAATAATTAATGGTCATAAATATTTACTTATATGATGTTAATTAACCGTAAATGGATATTTCATGAAATGTTACATTTTATAATTATCACTTTGTAATTTTTAAATATTTTTATGATTTTTAACTAATTTAATAAAATGTTATTTTTATAAAATATCAATAGTGTCAATTTTGACACTAATCATTTATTTGACTTTAAAAAAATCCACACAGAAGATAAATTCAAACCAAAATATTTAATACACTCATAATATATCATAGTGAAAAATAAAATTAATATAGAACATTAATTAGTTTTTATGATATTTATTTTAATATTTTTAAAACCATATTATTTATATTTCTATTAATAAAATAATTTACATAACTATTGTGTCATAATTAATGGTAATTATTTAATCTCTAAAAATTATAAATAAATTTCTATGATGTAGGTAATTATTTTAAATTTCTATATAATATATGTAGTCTATATTATCTCTTATTTATACATATATTAAAATTAATATACTTATATAAAATAAGATTGTGACATTTTCCCACATTCATTAGTTTTTATTATATTCATGTCATATTCATGGGTAAGTGGCCATTAAGTTATTACATTTAAAAAAATTGATAATAAGGGTCTAATTTAGTCATTAAATTGTATTTTTACAGGTGTTAAGATAATTTAATAATATTATTTTTACCTTTAATTACTTGATTTACCTTTAACCATGGTAATAAAATAATTACCATAGTTATTATTCATAATGCCAAAAAATAAAAGTAGCATATTAACATAATTTAGAAATACTAATTAAAAATAATAAATCAATTCTTAAAAATTGAAAACACAAAAGTTGAAGTAATTAATTCAAAATTAATCCCATTGTTGCAATGAGAAAACGAGTTTTAAAAGTCAAAATACTACAGAAGATCGAAATGTTTTTACATCTGAATTTAATGTAAAATTAACTTCAATGACCTAAATTATATTAAATAGTAAAAATATATTCTATTTCTACTTTGAAATGATTAAATAATATAACTTAACCATATAAATTATTTCAATAAAAAATGTTATTTTCAATTAAAATTTTTCATATTCTTACTATTCATCAAAACATGAATGTTATCAGAAAAATATCAAAAATTCGTCCAATGTAAATTTTTATATCCTAATTTTAAATAGAATTTTTTTTTATATAAAAATTATTAATGTGTCAAAATCTTAATTTAAAAGGGGTTCACCATTCAAAAGTGTAAAATTAAACTTTTTTTTAAAAAAAGAATAGGTTTTTATACATGAAATAGGGTTTTATTCATACCCTATGACTAAAATATCTATTGGATGAATATCAAAAATATTTTTTTAAGTATATATCACATATATAACACATTTATTTCATTACCAAAATTAATTCACTCAAAATAAAAATATCTAATTGATTTATATTTTTGATAATGAATTCACAATGCATTTTCACAAGTTAGTTATAATTATTCACTCTATCCTAATAGCTAGGATATAATGGTAATTTTATAATAAGGGAATCTCACAGTTCATTTAAACTAATGATTATGTGCAAATAAAACTACTGAAGAATAAAAATTATTTAAATGAAATATTTCATAAAAACATCCGCGTGTAACACATACCTTAGAGGAAACACATCAAGTATTCATCTGTGCTACCCAATGTGTATGATATTCATATACATTTTACTCATGTGGAATATAGAATATACATATTTTCACATAATTTCATGGAATTCAATTTTAAATAAATGACACACCCATACATCTTATTTACATAGCGTGTTATGTTTTAATGTGTATAGAGTAATTATTGTATTATGACTTATATAAAAAATATAGTTCATAATATTATATAGAAATTAATGAGATATTTAATATGTCTAAAACCCATCACATGGAATGTACGGGTCAAATAAATGATATAGGGGAACCATGTTGATAAGGTTTAAGTAGTATAAAAAAATTAAATTTAAATTATGCATAATTGGGTTATATACATGGTGGGTACTATCTAACTATAAATCATGTATAGTTTTTCACCATCTATCCATGAAACATTCCTAGGGATTGGGTGGGTCTTAATTCCAATGAAATTAATGGATTACATTGAATGTACCTTGGCTACACATCATGTGGTATCTGAGTGACATGGTTACTACTCACATGTTCCCTACAAAAAAACACATGGATCATCTTTGATGAATGGAATACAAGTTATGTATATAATTTACATGTAGTGAAGTTTAGATAAACATGTTCCAGGTTGAAAAAACAAACATGTGATGTGTATTAATTACACAATTGCTGAAATGAAAGCATGAAACTCTAATTTAATTTGTGGGGTCTTATTCCATTAAACATGGTTACATGATTTGTACATATGGGAAACACACCACGTATTCTTGTGATATCTGACTAGAATCTTTGTCATATTTGGATGAGTTCTTTGATTTTTCTTCATTAATAATTAATCCATTTTTAATTATATTTGTGAGAACAAGAAGGAATAAGTGGATATCTCATTATTAAAATTTAATGAAAAATTAAACAGAATTGAAATATAATGATAAATGTGTAAATAAATAAACAATCTTTAAATAATTATAAAATATTATTCGACTAATCTAATATCACTTGAAGGTTATGAGTGTAGCGGAAGAATCTCTAGGGAATGTGAGACTCATTTTTTTTTGTAAAAATAGATGATTAATCCAAGGTGTACACAATGATGAACTTCATGACCACTGTAATTGAATCAAAGATTAATTGACATATTAATGTTGGAACCAAATGTAGGATCATCACATAATGATTTATAATGAATTTATATAGTTAAATAATTACCTTGAGATGAATTATTTACTCATTGACGAATCAAATTTCTCTACATCATACCATCATTATGTCATAGTAATCAAGTGCATATTTTATCCATCAGTGAACTATACGTGCACCATGAACCTCTAAGTGACACCATAATATTCTCTGAGTTCTCGCATTGAAGATCCTATCGCTTTCACCATTCACCTATGATTACTATGAAAATTACTTCAATGATGGGCTCTCTTTGATATCTCTAGAATCTAGAGGGGTGGTGGAGGATCACTCTCCATTCTTGAGAGTGTTATTGGAGATTAAATATTTAGATATTTGAAGGATTATCTAGATTTCATTGTGCACAACCAAAACAAATGGCTATCATTAAGTTTGGAAATAATATAATTGGGTTTAAATAGTGTTAGGGTTATAAAATAAAAATTGCACATGTTCTATTATTACTTACTTAATCCCCAAAGAACCCCATTTTGATAATAATAATAATAATAATCTTATTTCATGACATGCAAAAAATGAGTGAATTAATTAAATAATATTTCATGAATAAACTGTTTAAAATTTGTTGAAATAATATTTAATATATATTATTTCTCATGATACATTTAAACTTGGTTTTCAATTCCTCTATAATATTTATCAATTCTTAAATAATGAATATTTAATTAATAAATAAATAAAACTTCATATTTAATAAATAAATAAATAAATATTATATTCACTAAATAATAAATAAATATTTATTAAATATTCTGCTAAAAAATATTCTCGCAAATAATTAGCGACAGAATATATGCGATCAGGGAAACAAGAATAATTATTAAACTATGCTGGTAAAAATATTTACTCAACATGTTAAATGATAGAAAAATATTTAATATTTAACTAAGGTTCCTAAAACACGTATTTTGTGACCCTATAGATATCTTTCTCAATGACATTAGGTAAATCTTCCCATAGTCCAAGGTTAGCATCTAGAAACACGTTAAGGCACCCATTGAGAAAGAAGATAATGTTGAAATGACATAAAATATCTTGGGAAAGCATAGTGTGTATTATAATCCCTTTATCATGATATCTCTATTGAATCAGGTTTCATGTCGGTGCCATCAACTAGTGTACTTGATGTCCTTTATTTGACTTTCTAGAAATGAACCTTCGTATAAAAAACCATGGACATGAATTTATTTAAGTTGTTTCATTCCCATCAAAGGTTTATAGATATCAACCTTAATTAATGAACAACAAGTAATAATCCTTTCTCTTATTATTTAATAATAAAATATAACCTGTGAGAAACCCAAAGTATCATATTTTTCCATGAACATATGTCATCATGGTTTTTCATCAATACATCAAAGTACCCAACTAATAATATTTATTGATAATGATTTTAAAGTCCAAGGAATAACACACATGTCCACAAATAGTAACATCCAATGACACATATAAATGTGGATTTCCTACAAGTGAGTCATGTTCTCAAAATCTTATGCACTAGAAATTATTAAGATTGTACACCGTGGTAATGTGCCTCAGAGTCCTATAATTATCCACCCTTGATAGATTATATCATATGTGTCCTATCAATTTATATCATTTGGATATAGAACACATATATTTTAATAATTATTTCATGGAACTTCTTTGTTCTTAATATATAAGAGAACTGTAGTGACCTTTAAGTGCGACAATTACTCTTAGGACAATATCAAATACTACATCGAGCATAAGAAAAATCATGATGTGATAATATTTTCATTGATATTAAAAATAATGAATATGGTTAAGAAAAAAGTACATAGAAGTTTTTTCTAATTCACTGACTCTAACACAACCAATATTTTATATAGTGATTTATAATTCCTTTCATTTTTCTCAATTGAAGAAGTACCAACCTGATTCTATACGTGTCTTATATGGGGATGTGATTGAATTGAAATCAAATGGTACTTATATGGAGAGACTTATACAAACCATGGAACGATGTGAAATGTTTCAATGGGGATAAAGTATTTTTAGTATTTCTTTAATGAAGGTTTTATAGAAACATGGAATGGTAAAAGAAGAGACTTTGGAGGGAGAGAACCACATGGGAAAATAATATCTAAAGTATTTTGTAGAATATAAAGCTAAAATATGTGACCATTTATATTATTTTTGGTTGATTCCATATTTAAATATATCTTGGAGAGGACATTTTTATAATTTTATGCCTTGTACACTATTAAATAATTATGAATGAAACTATAAATTTCAAAAAGATAAAGTAGTAAATAATTAAATGTTAAGTGCATGGTTAAAAATCTAAGCATACCAATTATGAATTTTTAAAATATATGGATAGTTTAGAATTCATGGGGATTCATGGTTAAATAATTATTCATTAAAACCAAATCCCTACTAGAAAGTGGAGCTATACCAATAGACCTATACCAATGGCTTTGAAAAATGTTGTCATAGTTACCCTTTACCAATAGTTTGGACAAAACTTTTGGTATAAGTACCCTTATACCAACAGTTTGGATAAAAAAGTTGGTATAGATAACTAAATGAGACCCTATACAAATGGTTTTGGAAAAACCATTATTATAATGACCACCTATACCAACAGTTTTCCTACAACCGTTGGTATAAGTACTCGATTTTTTAATCAAATAAAATTAAATACATAAATATTTAAATTAATTTTTAATACACACACACACACACATATCAAATTATATTAATAAAATTAATTGTAGCTTAGTGATTAGGTTGTTGAAATATAACTGGGAGGTGATGGGTTTAAAACCTGAAAATCCTTTTTTAAATTGCCTATACCAATAGTTTCTATAAATCGTTGGTTTTGGTATTTCATATGACCTATACCAACAGTTTGGAAAACCCATTGGTATATCTCTATACCAATGGATAATAACCTAACAACCCTCTAAAACATTAGTATGAGCTATATCAATGTTTTGGAGTTCTATACCAATGGTTCTAAACAATTATTGTAGGCTATTTTCAAGTAGTTTAAACTTAACATAAATATACATAGATTTATTTTAAAACATATGTTTTTATGTACATGGAACCTAAATTTTAGAATTAATTTAATAAACTTACTTGTGGAATAAGGTTAGAAGTTATAGAGTTAGGAAATAGTTAATTACAATGTTTAGATAAGGGAATTAGGCACCAACATCTCATGCCAAATCACCTTTATCACTAGTAAACATTCTAAAAAAAATAAAGTGTAATAATTAAAGACTCAAAAATATAACAAAACAACACAAAGGATTTACATGGTTAACAACATAATCCTATTTTATATTATTTTTTTTATCTCTTTTATTACTAAAGGTAGAGAATGATTAGATTATTGAAATTTGAAATAAAAAAACTGATCTCACTAGTTCTATTTATAAATAATCCCAATTAGAATTTATAGTTCCACATTCATCCTTTCTTTGTAGATACTTCCCACTATCTTATGTTCTATGCAGGCATCCCTCCCTCAAGTCAAATCCATTGGATGATCCATTGACTAATCATTCCAAAACTCAATGAATAGTGTGATCCAATTTTCTGTATCCCTATGATGATTTGTATATAATGTTTGAAAACTGGAAATGTATTCTTATATATCCATCAAAATTAATCCTACATGAGACATTTGGTATTTTCACACTTCAAAATCTAGATCTGGTAGTCTTCCCGCATAAATATGCATCTAGTTCCAGAATATATCCATTGGAAAAATCCCGTTAGAAGATATAATTTCTTTTCTGAAAAAAAGAATTCACAATAATATAAAAATACCCCACTTGAGAATTGTTTTATAAGCTTCACCACAAAGTCCTTGGATCCCTAAGGCATTCCATCCCACCTTTTTCTCACATCAAGAGTTAGTGACTCTCCACTATTTTCTTCCTAGCCACCCAAGTACCAATGAGGAAAAAAATTGCCTCTTACATTCTTGTAATATAACTTCCATTACAATATCATCCAAATTATTACTTCCTTCTATCTTCTATATCTTCGACATTCCTTCCTCCACCAGCTTCCAAATGAAGTGATATTTCTATTGAATATTTTTTTCCTCAAGTGAAATAATTGATTATTTATATGATTAATTTCACTATGAATATCATAAAATTAAACTCCATTCCCCTACTTTATTCTATGATCATCTAAAAAACCCTTCAACTATATCATCTCCTTACCTTATTACATTGTAGAAACATATTGCACCATAATGGTCAATAGTGAAACTACCGATTGAAGTATTTCCATATAGCTTATGATAGTTCCAATATAGTTAATCATGAAGCCTATAATACATATAAAAATGTTTGAATATACTTTAAAGTATACATCTGCATACCATTAAAATTAATCATATATTCTAAAACATATGGATAGTGATTTTGAACCATTGAGATATTGAATAATTCACATTATTTACGAGCACCCATTTCATAGTTTTACCATGAATCTACTAATCACTCCCACTTATTGAGAAGTTTACAACCTTATAAAAATCACAGAATATATAAAAATTAAAAATAATGATTCAAAATGAACCTTTTTAATCTATTTTGAATCATATTATATTTGTGGTTCCTTCTATTTGGATAGTTTTAAATGTATGGATAATGCGGTAGAGATAGGTTTGGATACAAACTTTCTGAACCCCTACAATTTATTCCAAATATACTCTGAATAGGAAACCATAAAGGTTCCATTCTTCCAATACATCTAAATACTTATCATCAATATCAATTTAGATTCTATGAATACCTTCAACTTATAACATTTGAAAAAATAATCCATCATCTCTTCTATCACTTTAATGGTGAACCCACGATTAACATTTAATCCTCATATAAGATAAGTATAATGAATCTCCCATCATAAAAAAACTTATTGTGGTATAAATGATCTGATTGTTTTTTGTTGAACTTTTATTCTATGATAAATGAATCAAAATTCAAGTTACACTGCTTGGGTGCTTTCTTTATCCCATATAGACTCTACTTAAGATCTCTCAAATTCTATTTTTGATCTATCTTAGGATTTTAACTTTAAGACTCTTTGAATTTGAACTTTACTACTTTCCATACACCTTATAATTATTATAAGTGATGATATCTACCTTAACTTTACCCATATTCATAGTATTAATATATCCATTCTTCTTTACCTCATTTATGTAATAATTTTCAGAAGATGTTTTAGATGAATCAATGAGTTTATTATACATATTTAGTAATGTAATCACTTTCTTCTCCATATCTTCACTAATGCCACTATTTTTATTGTAATATATATTATCTAATACAATGGTTTGGGGATTCATAGGAAAAATTAAAAGTTTTTTTTTATGATTTAAGAAACCTTCTAAAGAGTACTCAAAAACTTCTTTAATTTTTTTAAACTCATACTAATGGATTTTATTCAAGGAATTTTTATCTTTCTCTAGATTTCAAATAAACGTTATTCTCCCCATTCTTGTATTTAATTTTTTTATTTTAATATCAATAATATTTTCACTTGTCTCATGAATTTCATTGCGATATCTATTTTTTCAAAATTATCCAACTTCATTATCCTTATATTCTATGAATTTTTATTCATTAAAAGAGATTTTCAATTAATAATTCTCAACATTTAATATTTTATTTTCAATTTCAAGCATCTAATTTTCCTAAAAACAAACTACAAGTTTGAGTATTAATTGTAACTCTTTTAGTGTCTATTCATTATTATCCCCTTCATCACATTCTTCATCTTTACTAGATGGATCATAATATTTTTTTTATTTTTCCTCAAAAACCTGAATTATATTAATCTCTAAGTCTTATTCAACCTTTTCAATATTTTAATCACAATATGATGTATTATGTTTTGAGAGAAAATTCCTTTGACAAAATTTCCTTTCCCTTTCCTTTATATTTTTTTCCTCGAGTTTGACTGTTTTCCACATTATTTTTTCTAGATGATCTTTTATAATTTTCATCATCCTCATCTTCATTATTCCTATTAGGAAATCAAGATGAAAATTTTCAAATATTTACACAGTTAAAGAACTTAAAAGTAAGTTTTCAATTATAATTACTTGTTACTCATTGTATTACTTTTGAGGAAATTGATATAAACTTGTTTAAATTCATGAAATAATCTTTATCTTCTTATTCATCATAAATATACTTTTATAATCATTATAATTCATGCTTTGAGGATCCTAAAACGTAGTTCAAAATATTTATATTTTACTTATTTCTTCAATTTTATTCCCTAATAATATATTCATAAATCAACATATTATTAATCTTATCAACCATGAACCCATAAAATTATTGATCTTCCTCTATGAATATTTTTTCATTAAAATTATGAGGCAATACCCTAATCAGTTACTTCACAATGGTAGTGTCTTCAAGAGTTTCTCTATAAATTTGTATCAAGCTCACTAGTTTCTTATACCAAATAAATAACCCATCCAGTGATTTATCTTTTTCCATACATCCATCCTCCAATTGAGCACAACATGATTTTAACCATGACTCCTTAACTTTGAAATATCATTGATGGATTTAATTCAGACTTGCATAAATTACAATTGTGGTTTTGGAGCCCATGATACTTGTAAATTATTTCACAGAGAGAGACGAGATATGATAATTACACACTCTACCATTAGATTTAACTCTTTACTTATTTTTAAAAGTGAATGTTTTACTACTTTAATAATCGGGGAACTATTCTTGGTTATGTCAATAATATAATTTATAGGAAAAATAAAATGTGAAACAATACTTTATTTCCACAGATGAAATCATTTTCCATCAAATATGGTAACATTCATGTTATTGATAGAATTCATAATCACCATATAAATCTCAATAAAAATATTTAATCAGTATTGAATAACAAAAATCCTTCAGAAAAAACTTAGCTCTGATACCAAATGAGCCTTCTAAGGATATAACAGTAAGAAGAACTAGGGGACGGTGTGAAAAAGTGTGAAAAAAAACATGAATTTTACTTCAAATCTCACTAGTTTTATCAATTTAGTTAGTGTATAATATCCAAGATCAAAAGAAAACTGTGTTGAATAGAGGTAGATAGTGAGTAATAATGCATATGATCTATGAAATTTATGAGGTCCACTCACTCTTTTTTATCATGTAACTAATCAATTGTATTTAATAGTTGTGATACCATTTCCCAATTTCTTAACTTATTATCTATATTAATAATGGAATAAGAAGTAGAAATATTTTCCTAGACACCGAGTACAAGATATATCAGAATGAGTTCCTATAAGTTAATTATCCTTTTATCTATCATCCTCAAGTTCCTCTAAAGTTGGATCAAGTGCACACATTGTTGGAAAGATGTCACTATTAAATAACTGAAAGTTATCCATCATAAGAAATACACAATAGGTATAACTTACTAGAACTTACTTGATAATAAATAATCCTATCATTATAGTGTACCGAAATATAGGAAGATTACACACCCTACTCACTACACCTATCCATCCTTACACACACTCAAGAAAACTCATAACTCACATACATTGATGAAAAACATGATAAAGTAATCATCACAAGAGATTAAATTGTTTTGACAAGATTCATACATCCAACATAGAAAAATTATTACCTTACACATTACAATAATAAGATTTAGGAATTGCAATCAATTTTTCCAAATCATAAAATAAGATAAAAAATTTGAAATAGTCTATAAATAAAATCTTCAAGCATGTTATGATGTTCCCACTTATATTAAATTTGAGTTGGTTATCCTATTATACTTATATCTAAGATTCAAGGACAACACACCATTAAACCTGGAGATTATCTATTCCATATTGTAATTGGAACCTAATTCTTATTGGTGGTGAATAGTGAAAGGTCCCCCATCCCTTTATCACAATACTGTGAGGACCAAACCGGTAACATCTACTGAATATTTTAAATTGAGTAACTAACCACAACACATAGCCATTGGATGATACCATGATTTCATCAAACTACCTATATTGAAGAGATTATACTGTTACTACACTTTCACACCCCAAACATGAAAATTATTTAATTTTATTATTTTATAGATGTTAGATAATTTGGTTGAGGTTTTAGTTGAGCTCCCAGTTTGATTTTTTTGAGTTTCAGAGTTTCCAAGTGGTTTTTAGCCCTGTTCAAGGTTTTTGTGAAATATTTGAAGGTAATCAATGCACCCTATTGAGGAAGAGGTCACTTTAAGTTGTTTTTATTTATGGTCAGCTATCCTAACATGGCTTGTTTATGGGTTGTGATAGACTATGTGAGGCCAAGGAGTAATCGCTTAACTTTTTTTTGGTGTCAATGGAATGGTTAATGTCTTGCATACAATTATCCTAACCATATGGCCAAACCATGTAGGTGTCCCTTATCATTAATATGGTAAGAATGGTTGGCTCATGGTTGGCACACATTTTTTCAAACCGTGCATCCAAATCGTGTGATTTTCCCCTGTCATTAAAATAATGATATTACAAGTTTTACCTCTTCTATTTAAACCCCATTTCAGGTTCCTCATCCCCTTGGATTGTTTTTTCTGCATAAAGGTGTTCAAAAAACCCCTTCCCTTGATTCTTTCTCCTCCCTTGGTTCTCCCTAAATGTTTCTAAGGAAAGTTTCATTGGTATTTTGGTTATTTTTCCCTCCTCTCTTCTCCCTACCCTAGGATCATGGTTTCTCTTGGTGAGTTTTTATCGTTTATGAACCATAGGGTAGAGGGTAATGTGTGGGTTTTGTTTATTTAGTTTTATGGTGTACGGGTTGTCAGTCAAGCCTCATTATTCCTTCCTAGGGTGTTTCTTCACACCCGTATGTCATTGAGGTAGGATTTTCTATTCATTTGTTTTCTAGAACATTCCATTTAATTCTTGTTTATTTTTTAAAAATTTAAAAATGTGTTTGTCCTGATTTTTATGTGTTAGCATTAATTGTATTTTGTGTTCTATGTTGAAAATTTTGTGGAAATTGGGGTTTCAAAGGGTTATCATCGTTATGTATATATATGTGTAAAGTGTTAGATAAAATTACACATATCTTTTAAAAATTAAAATTGGGTATGTTGGATTATATTTCGTTTTAGTTGTGTTTTGGAACATGGTTGGTTGTGAACTGGGGCTTGTTTGTGTGGTTTTGGGTGACTTTTATGGTTTAGTATACATGTGTAGACCTTTATAATTGGTTTAAATGCTCTATGTGTTTCTAAAATTGAATTTTTGGTTCTTGATGGATTTTAAATATTATCCCATTAGATGTGGGAACATCTATATGTGCACAAGTTTCACATATGGATGGCCTTACAAATGATAGTGGATTTATAGAAAATTACCCCCTTCAACCCAGATTTTAAAATTATCCTTCTCTATTCTCCTTCCACCCCTCCCATTTACATCAAATTATTCTTTAAAAACCTTGTTAGTTTATAATTTTTTTAGTCAAAAAATGATTTTAAAAGTTTCTAAAAAATGTGGTTACGAAATATTAGACAGTTTGTAACCTTAAAGCATGATTTGTAAACCTGTTACTTTAAAGGCTTGTTTGGAACCTCCCTAGAATGTTTTATGTTTTCACCTTGGTTTTGGGAAATGGTTTGGAAGTGGCTTCATGTAGACTATATATATTAATGTTGAAACATTAGAGGTAAGTACCTAAAGTATTTCATGAACCCTTTCCTATCACAATCTTCGAGTTTCCAGGGGTAGTCCGAGATTTGAGTCTTTGGTACTTAGTTTTTTGTTGTGTGGATAGGGAATGACAATGGATGTGAACAAGTGATGTGTTCCTGTCTTACATAGAGTGGTGACTCATGTGGGGATGGGTGCATGGATCAAGTTATTCATATTGGTTGATGTTTTATTTGGGAATGGTTCACTAAATCATGTGATCAGGTTTTTCATCGTCACTGGTTCTCTATTCTAGGTGTTTTGCATGAGTTGTATTTTGGTTTGATTTTGGATAGTGTGGTTTGATTTTGAAATGGAGAAAATGGTTATTGTAAATAGTCTTTTGAAAGTAAAATGGTTTCTGGGGTTTGATTTTTTTTAAAAGAAATACTTGGTGTGTGGTTTAATTTTAAAAATGTGTTTTGGAATTTGGAAAGTGGACTTGAGTACCAATTTGTTTTGAAAGTGAGATAGAAATAATGGTGTTGAAAGAGAGTTTTGGATTTTTTTTTTTCTGATGTTTTACTTGTGAGATGGTTGTTTTGGCTTGGGTTGTACTTTTTATTTAAATTTTTGGTTGATGTTGATTTCAGTCTTGTTTTTCATTTATACTCAGAGTATACCACCCAGAAAGTTTCCAATGGTTTCTAGTGGGTCTCTCTTAGGCCCTTCCCAAAATCCCATGGAAGTGGAAGATTCATGTTATTTTTTTTCTAGTTTTACATGGTTAAAAAGTATCATTAGAGGATACAGAGTGGCTTTAGAAAGTTTAAGGTGTCTTTAGGTTGTTGGGAACTCCTGAATCTATGAGAGTGTGTACCATTCTAGTTTCGTTTGGAGGTCTAACTTTAGATCAATTGCAGGTGATTTTTCTATTGTTATTTAAATATGGGATGATGTGAGATGTGTTTAAGACCAATTTTATCCAATGGGTAATACTTGAGGTGGTGAAGGAAATGAAATTGGAAGAGATCATGGATGTTTAGTAAGGCTAGTAGACGGTGAAGGCCTATGTGGATCTCTTCATGGAGTTTGTTCTCTTTTCTCTAGAGGTAGCATTAAATGATCAGTTGAAATATCATATCTTTGTTCATGAAATTTTTCTAGATATCAAGGAGGGTTTTCTATTATCTTTTGAACTTCTGTTCTATAATTTATTTAAAGAATAATTTCTAGATTATTTGATTCTTACGGTGCATGTTGTTTCCAATTTAGTTTCTCTTGGCACTCATGATGGTTCCCCATTTGATGAGAAGTATCCATGAGAGGAAACTGTTTCACATGATTCTCCATCATCATCTCAAGTTTCACATTCATCAGACCATTTTCTTGTGTGTTTCTAGTGATGTATGTTGTCATGACCCGTCCCTCGGGGCCCATGTTGTGACTACTCCAATCCCACCTTCCAAAGGCCCGGGGATGGTGACTAGTGCCAAAGGCATTATCCGACAAATGGGAGGAAATTTCAAAGTACCTATACACACGCACACTCCAAACCCAACCCACAAAGATGAAAGTCAACATTATGTAAATGATGCAAGAAATATATAAGTAAAC
Source organism: Viscum album (assembly GCA_963277665.1). Taxonomy (NCBI): domain Eukaryota; kingdom Viridiplantae; phylum Streptophyta; class Magnoliopsida; order Santalales; family Viscaceae; genus Viscum; species Viscum album. Next base: position 86,931,580 of record OY728140.1, on the reverse strand, counting down.
CACAACCAAAGTACAACAAAAAGTAAAGGACAAGGTGGAAAACTAGTCTAGTATTCAAGCCCACCAAAAGAAATACAGAACACAAGTAAGACCCCAAGTCTCTGAAACTCATCCGAATAGAACCCTACCTAAAAGGTAGGTGGAGGGTAGCAGCCTGAATCCATAGGATTAAGCCTCATCTATCTGCTCTCACTGAAAACCACCTCGTCCTGGTCCTCCCTAGACTCTGTCAAAACATCAGTCATCTTCACAAGACATGACACATGTGGGAAAAGACCGTGTAGGTGTGAGTAAAAAAATACCCATTAGGGGACCCCAGAACCACAAAGATAAATCAAAAGAGAAAAAACACAAATAAATTCACAGCCGACTCTTCTCAGGTATGTGCCGAGAGATTTTACAAGAACATCCAGATATACATATCTCATCCACTAAGAAACATTTGGTCCAAACCTCATATCCAACATCAGGATTCTCACATAAGGCTTAAGTCACCACACACAAAATAGGAGATCACAATCCACAAGTTCAACCATCTCTAGTGGCACCCTTCCGAGAGATACACTCCATCGGGAACATTCTAATTAGTCTAACTCTAGTGACTGACACTAGAAGTCTAGTCATCACAGTCTTGCATCCAATGCAAGACAAAGGAAACCCAGATGGAGAGGGCCCCCCTTACCACTGTGCAGATTTGAGGGAGCCCTACTCTAGACTATGTCACGATACCTTAGTTGCTCCTATAAGGAGTGGCATGTGCCTCAGTCTGTCGAGAGAGCACTAGCTCCTACCTTGGTATCGTTCACATCAAGTGGAGGGGCCCACCCCTAATAGATATTTCCTACAGTTGAGGGAGATCTAACTCTTATTAAGGAACCACTCCCTACTTCTACATTGAGATGAGGGGAGTATGACTCCATAAGTGAGGACCCATGCCCTGGTTCCAACAGGGGAGTACTACTAATGAAGGACCTGCACCCTACCTAGTAGGAGAGTACTACTCATTAACTAGAGGACCTTCACCCTGGTACTATAGGGGAGTACTGACTCAATCACCTTATTTTCTATGGGGTACCTGCACACTAGTACATTAGGGGAGTACCAACCCCAAGCTATAGGACCCACTCCCCAAGATGATAGGAGAGTATCATCTCTTCCAAAATAATGCATAAGGATGAGCCGCACCCTAAAACGGTAGGGGAGTAACGACCCCTAGAATGGAGGAACCACACCATACCTGTTATGGTAGTTACCGACTTTATGTGCATTAGGTATGGAGGACCTACTCCCTAGTCCTTCTGGAGAGTATTGACTCTTTGGTTAGAGAACCCACTCCTTGGCTCCACAGTGGAGTACTTACCCTTTCTTCACGAACATCTCTGAGAACCCACACCCTAATCCTATATGGGAGTAACACCCCCGGAGGAAACCACTCCATGAAAAATAACCATCACCCATGAAGGGGGGGGGGGAGTCTCATATATACCTAAGTAGAGGTATAAAAATTACTCATGCCCTGATTCATCAAGGGAGTAACCGTCAAAACATTTGTTTCTAAGAACCACCCTAGTTCTTCCCAAAGTATTCTTGTACTGGGAGATGCTACTCTTAAATTAAATAGGACATCCTAAAACTTCTTCAAAAACTCACTTATATTATTTTATAAGGACCTCCTGGTCTCAAGGCTTCCAACGCCGTAGATGGATCATAAAAAAGATGCTCTATTTTAAACTTATGGGCATTTTAGTGAAACAGGGGCTGATTGGGTTTAGGTCTGGTCCGACCCAACCCATCCTGGGTTTGAACCAGCCCACAGGGCTCAATCCTCTAGGTTAAGTGTCTGGCCCGTTGGGCTTGACCCACTGGTACGCTGGTCTGGCCTGCTGTCAGCCCAGCCCGCCTGGCAGGGCGCGGCCTGCCTGCACTAGCCCAACCCAGCCCACTAAGGCGACCTGATCTCTCTAGCCCAAACATGGATCTACTATGTCTGTATCGCACCACACAGAACTAGCTGGCGCCACCTCCCTATTCAACTGAAAAACTCACGTGGGTGGGATTTCCTGCATGAACCACGTCTTGCCACAGGTCCCCGTCACCGCTGCGGTCGAAGCCGTGACCCTCCCTCATGTGGATAGATGTAATGAAGATTTCACCACCTCTATGGTGCGCCGTCATGATGTGACACCCCACCTTCTAGCAGTCAGATACTGCCGCGTGCCTTCACTAGCTGCCGCTGGTGGGCCATAGGGCTCACTCTGGTGGTCTGTTTTCGAATTCGAAAAAAGTTCTAGATCCCTCAAGTCGTGTTCTTAATCGCTTGGGGTTCAAATCTACATTTCTATAAATTCTACTGAGAATCACTCAATCGATGGAATTTCTTGAGCTGCCTCGATCCAATCGTCACTGTCGTCGTCACACCTCCATCGTCGTTGTGCCAAAAACGGTTGTGCAAGAACCGACCATTCATCGACCCACGAAGAACACGAATAAAGTAAATCAAGGGGGAGAGGAAAATCAAAAAATAAATCAAGGAACAAACCCCCGCCATCATTCGTCATGATGTTAATCCAATCCCGTTAGAAGGATGAAGAGCGGAAACAAGAATCATCCTGCAATAATGATCAAACCGAAGGTCAACCTATTCATGTGTTGATCCGTGATTGTAATTTAAAAACAAAGAATGGGTAAATATATAATTCAAATAACAACCCATACCTGAAGTTAGGATCACTTGAAGATGTAGATTGAAGTTGCATCATCACGTTGATCCATGTTTCGCCAACGTTTATTGATCATCAAACTGTCGACATTCGGTTCAATCTCGTTCATTGATCCGTCATCATTGGTCCTTTTTCAACAAACTCTTTCAAGGCCTCTCTACAAAAAATCTAGTGTCCTCCTTCCCGACCTTGATTCATTACTAAGAGATTAAGTGGTGAATGCGATTCAGTGTTTTCTGTTTCACTGAGTCACTGACGTTATGTTGTTTCATTTATCAAACATCATTTATGTTACTTATCATTGGAGTTTCTTTATGTATCCATGAATTTGAAATAAAAAAATAAAAAAAAGTTTTTGTTATTTTTTTCTTAAAAATGTCCAAAAATTACCTTTTTCGGTTGACCCGTGCCGGTCAATGTTAGGACCTTTCTAGGAGAATCCTGACACTCTGAGTTGAAAAGATATCTCAAATTTTTTATCCAGTAATTGGTTCAAAAGATAGAAAAAACCTACTCACAAGATTATTTAATAAACATTAAAAAAGTTCAAAAATCCATTCCGGCCACTCCTAGTCTCTCAATTACATACTGTTTTAGTGCATGATATCAAAATAATCCCATTTAATTTAAAAAAAACTCCATGAAATTCCAGGCCATTAAATTCTCCCCACATTAATAATTTTCATCCCTGTGACACCCCGAGCCGCAGTTGCAGTAAAAATAATAATTTTAAATAAATTATAATTTAAGTAAATATGTTATAAATGTATGTAATATGTTTAATTACAAAAAATATATATTTAGTAATAATAATAAGCGATGTATTTTATTTATATATGTAATTTTCTTATTAAAATATAAATTTATTCTAATTAGCTTGATAATAATATTAACCAAAATATTAGTTTTGAATTATTACTATTACGAAATTCTAAATTCTGATTAGATTAATTTGTTATAAAATTGTTAATAATATGAATTTTGTTTAATAAAATTATTGTTAAATAATTAAAAGAATTATAATTTAAAGTATCATAAGATTTCATTTAAGAAAAATGATAATTTGATGTCCTTAGTTGTATTAGTTTTAAAAAATAACACTTTTTAGTGTAAATTAAATTTATTGTTAAATAATATTTTTATGAGTAATATATTAATATCTTTTTTTGAAACGAAATGTTGTTGCATGTATTTATAACAATTTTTAGTGTAAATTAAATTTATTGTTAAATAATATTATTATGAGTAATATATTAATATCTTTTTTTTCAAATGAAATATTTTTTCATGTATTTATAATTATTTATAAGTATAACGACTTGTTGCTACATTGAATTATATATATTATTAACATTATTAATTTTAATATTTCAAAATTATACATATTTTGTAACAATTAGGATAATTGTTATTTTGGTATATTTTTGAATTATTAATTTAATTTATAACATTTTAAATATGTAATATGATATAAATATATATTTTTTATAATAATAATTGAATAAATATATTTTCATAATTATAATTTTTTTGATTTATAAATGCATATGTGTGTGTATATATATATATGATTAGTTTCATTTGAATAAAAATTATTAATATTATGTTTTATAAAATTTAATGATATGGTATATAAATACTAAATAGATAAATTTTTATAATTAATAATCCTTTTAAATAATAATATGTAAATGTTTTATAATTAATAATAAATAAATTTTATTTATTCCAAATTGGTTTAATTAGAATTTGTTTTAACAATTATATCATGATTTATATATATATATAAAATATATAAATGAGTTTAAGTAACAAAACATTACTTTTTTAAAAGTATTGTTAAAATATTTTTATTATTATTTCTATAAATAAATTTTGACTAAAAATATATGAAAAGATAAAAGATATAATAATAAAAGTAAAGTAAAGTAATAAAGTTAGATAATATAATAATAATAATTGATAAAATAATTAAAACAAAAGAGGTGATGATTTCACGGGTTAGAGAATAGGGAAAATAGGATTAAGGTTGGGGGGTCTTCATGCGGCGCTAGCAGGGGGCTCGGCCAACTGAAGGAGAGGCGCGATGAGGAAAGGCCATGGGAAAGGGAGTGGCCGCGAGCTGCTGCGGTTAGGGTGTCTGCGCGCGGTCAGTTTGAGGTTGGCCGAGGCTGGGGAGGCGCGACGGGGGCTGGTGTGGCGTGCGGAGGTGAGGCGTGCGCTGCTGCAACCGTGCACCGCGAGTTGAGGTGAGGAGTCCGAGCCATGCGGGTTAGGGTTCTGTTTAAGTCCGATCCGAGGTAGGTTCCTTGTTCTGAGTTTTAATAGGTTTTGTAGGTGTTGTTTGTTGTGTTCTGTCAAACTCTGTTCAAGATCAGATTCACATACTATTTCCTTGTGTCTGTTTTTGTTGCAGTCTTGATCAGACATTTTTTTATTTGTTGATTGTGATCTGATATAGTGGTATACAAAGTTTTTTTATAACAAGGTCATTGTTATCAAATATATAATCCATTTCAATTTTGTCTACTTATTGACACTTGCCTATGAAACTGTTGTGTTATGGATGGATTCCATCAACTCACTCTGCATTTCTTTTGGTTGTTGTTTTTAATTGTTTATGTCTTTCTTATATACGCTGTTTTGGCTATAAAAGACCAGCAAACCCAGACCTGTGTATGTTTTTTTGAGTAGTCCGTTGGTTCTGAGAATAGTGTTTCCTGCTTCCGCCCTCATTTTATTTCAACACTGCTGGTAAGGGGATTAGTGTTTATCTTCATGGTTTTATTTATACCCTCTATGTTCTAGTTTCGAATAAGGGTTTCATTTATTTAAACTATGTTTTACACTTCCAGTGCTAAGAACTTATTTTGAAAAATAAATTATAAATACTTTCCTTTATCTTTCAATGAATATAAGTAAGGGACCATTTTACCTGTTTTGTTATGCAAACCGATTATACATGATCTGTGTATAATCAGGTATATTGTATTTGTGTATTTATATATATATCATCTCCTTCTCTGTTTATGGTTTCAGAATGGGTCATTGAAATGTTGTTAAGGTTCATATGGGGTATAATTTATGTAAGGGGACTTTCCCACTGGTTTTTATGATGCAAACTTATTATACAAAAACTGTGTATAATCGGATATACAATATGTATATATATTTACAATATTGGATCATTCCTCTCTTCCACTTTCAAGCAGGGTGTAAGGATTTGAATTGGCTTTTCTTAAATGGTATAAATATTTGGTCTCTCTCTCTCTCAGTTTGGTTTTATAACCTTTATATATGTATATACATATAATTTTAAAATGAGTATATATATGTACACCTCAACCCTCCATTTTTAAATTATTCCAGGGAGGTTGTTCATGATTTTCATACTAAAGTTTTTTAATAAGACTAGTTGGGAATGACTTCCTCCTAAAGCAGAAAAACTATATATCTTATATATATATTTTAGGGTGTTTAAGTATATATATATATATATATATATATGTAGTCCCAACTCAAATCTTTTTCTACGATTTCCAAATATTTCAGTATTATATTCTAAGAATTATATACCTATATATGCTATTTTGAATCTACTTTAATCTACAAATCCATTATGTAAATTTTATATGTATATATAACTAAATACTTATATTTTTATGTATTTTAATAAAAATTATTTATGGTTTTTAAGAGATTGATAATCATTTATAAATAATATTTTAGATACAAACTAGGTTTTGGGTCTAAGTGAATTTATGTTATAGTATTAAACCATAGTTTTTATATATTTATGTACATACTGTTTCTTGGATAATAAACCTTATATGGAATCAGTCTCAAAAAAATAAATAGATATTGGTTAGAGGTGTTCTAATCTTAAGGAATTTAATGGACCTTAATTGGTTTATGTGAAAACCCATATATACACTTTGTGTATATATGGTTATGTATGTATGTATATATATGATTAATTTTTAGAACCCCAATGACTGTTAGGACTTAGTTAATATTTTGATACATATTGGATTTTAGTGTTTTCCTAAGCTAATCTATATTTTGTATGTGGGTATATACTAATGGTCATGTAAATATGTATTTATAAGTTTAATTTCCAAAACCCTGTTTTCAAGTATACATATTAGGACTTAATTTATGTTAGTTAAGTTATGATTTAATCTAATTTCATGTTCACTGACACATTTATCAACATATTTAATGACATGTATTAAGCATTCATTACCATGAAATAAGGATGTTAGTTTAAGAAATCACCATATTATCATCTCATGAGGCAAACCCTTTTCATTCAACATTTTCTGGTTTAGTAATTATCACGTATGAAAAGATTGTTTATTTATACTTGCATGTCATTGATTAAGTTATTATTGTTGTATTGTGTATATCAACTGAAATATCATGTATTTATAAGTGTGTAATGAATCCATTATTCAATTTATTTATTGTCGTATACAATAATTCATGCATATGACATACCATGATAATGAACTAAGAACTAAATTACCCAAAGTGGTATGTGAAACCTTGGGTAATGAGAAATGAAATGAAATTACCCAAAGTGGTATGGGACACCTTGGGTAATATCTAATAAAATTAAATATTCAAAGTGGCATGGGACACCTTGAACAAAATAAAAAGGGAATTAAGAAGCCATGTAATTTGTAAGTGATAAGTTATTTAAATAAATCAAAGTGGTATGTGCACTTTGATTTATGAGATATGAGGAATGCATTGGAACTAGTATGTTCTGGGTTGGGGACCGGTAAAAGTAAGCCCTCCGGGTTGGGGTCCCGTTACAGCAGACCCACCGAGTTGGTCTCCGGTTACAGAGGCACTCCAGATTAGAGTCTAGTTACAGAGGCTCTCTGGGTTAGGGTCCGGTTACAGTTAACCCACTTGGTCTTGTCACGAGGCCTTGACACGGTCCGACATATGAACTTCCCTTATTATGATTATGTAATTTAATTAACCAGAAAATATCTGATTAGTAGAATATTGGTTAAAGAGCTTATGAATTATGGATGAGGCCTTAATCAATAGATGACTTGGCCGAGGCCTCGACAACATGTTAACATAATGTTCTACATTATAATCCCTCATTATGTGTATGTTAATTAAAAACCATTACCTATGAGTACGAGATTAAAGTTCACATGGAATATGATGAGACAGTGATGATGCATGATCAGTTTACCTTACTATAGTTTTAATACAAATATTAACATTACATTTATCATGTTATATTGTGCATTTTTATAAGTTGTAGTGAAATTGTTTATGTGAAACTCTGATAATGTTCATGCTCAGTAGTACTTGCATACCTTGCATGCTATGCCTACTTTACTTGTTAGAATTTATGCAAGCATGTTTACTTTGTTCATATAGTGTAATTCAACTAAATGTTCAATTACTTATGTATGAAGTGCTTTAACGGTATTATATCAACCTTTGAAATGTATTGTTTTTTTCTTTAATGGAATTATTTTAAGTAAGATAAAGTATTTCTGAAATCAGTTTTCAAAAGCTGTATTAAGTATTTTTCAAACCCCTTACTGAGTATTTCAATACTTACCCTATGTTTTTAATGAATTTTTACAGGTTAGTAGAGGTTATCCAAGAATTGTGAGTTTGATCTTATGTAAGTGATGAAGAAGTGAAGTTGTTGTCTCTGATTCTCCAGGATCTAAACCAAAAAGTTCCTCCTAAGAGGATATGATGTGTAATTTAATTGTTTCCCTTTGGTGAGAAAAACATTACACACCATATCCAGCACACTGACTCCGGGCTGCTGGGGTCGGGGCCTTACAGTTGGTTTCAGAAGAATTGTTTAGACAACCCTGGAAAATTAGAACAACCTTAAAACCAAACATAAAACATGTCTTACTAAGTAGATTCCGTTCTTCCAATTTTCAGATGGCGGACGAAAGATCACTAACAAGTATTTTGTCCCTTCCCAAAGAAATCCTCAAGACTATAATTGTTAATTCGTGTATGGAAAACTATGAGCACTTTGGGAACCTCTGACTATCCTGTAAGATCCTTTACCAAGTGTCGAACAACTCAAATATTCTCCGACTTTTCCAAGGAACCAGCCATGTTTACTATCGCATAACTTTTGCAAAACTTGCCTTCAATACACGTAGGGGGAAATACTATAAGAGTATTTTCCTATGTTTTACCCTATCTACAAACTATCTGGCTTTATGGGTTTTCCGGAAAGCTGCCGAGGAGGGCAATCTCTACGCAACCTATCTTTTTCAAGTCTTCAGTTTCAGTTCAAATGGGAGACTCTTTGTCATAAAACCCCTCGAATTTGAGGTAGTACGAAGAATCTGTAGGGTTCAAGTCCATCTTGATATCGCTGAGCTTTTCACTGATCATGCCTCTATATGGAAGCCCAACTGTTCTATGAGGGAGTTTAACCCCACTTTCCCAAGGTTTATCTGGACAAGAGCGATCGAGGAACTGGGAACCCCCCTAGGAATAGAGTTGAGGACATCATAGAACTGGTTGTAGAGGTGGGCTCTATAAAGGTACAACCTCGTTGTTTATATTCTTTTCCTTTTTAGTTTCTAAATCCTAGAGTGTTTAGGTAGAGACATCACTAAGGATGTTAGGGATGCTGTGTTAGCGAGTCAGTAGGAGTATGCCAATCGAATTGCGAGGACACAATTCTGTTAAGGGGGGGGATATTGTGACACCCCGAGTCGCAGTTGCAGTAAAAATAATATTATTAAATAAATTATAATTTAAGTAAATATGTTATAAATGTATGTAATATGTTTACTTATAAAAAATATATATTTAGTAATAATAATAAGCGATGTACTTTATTTATATATGTAATTTTTTTTATTAAAATATAAATTTATTCTAATTAGGTTGATAATAATATTAATCAAAATATTAGTTTTGAATTATTAGTATTATGAAATTATAAATTCTGATTAGATTAATTTGTTATAAAATTGTTAATAATATGAATTTTGTTTAATAAAATTATAGATAAATAATTAAACGAATTATAATTTAAATTAGCATAAGTTGTCATTTAAGCAAAATGAAAATTTGATGTTCTTAGTTGTATTAGTTTTCAAAAAATGACACTTTTCAGTGTAAATTAAATTTATTATTAAATAATATTTTTATGAGTAATATATTAATATCTTTTTTTCAAACGAAATGTTGTTGCATGTATTTATAACACTTTTTAGTGAAAATTAAATTTATTGTTAAATAATATTTATATGAGTAATATATTAATATTTTTTTCAAACGAAATGTTGTTGCATGTATTTATAATTATTTATAATTACAAATACTTGTTGCTACATTGAATTATATATATTATTAACATTATTAATTTTAATATTTCAATATTATACATATTTTTTACCAATTATGATAATTGTTATATTGGTGTATTTTCGAATTATTAATTTAATTTACAACATTTTAAATATGTAATATGATATAAATATATATTTTTTTATAATAATAATTGAATAAATATATTTTCATAATTAGAATTTTATTTGATTTATAACTGCATATGTATATATTTATATATATATATATTTGATTAGTTTTATTTGTATAAAAATTATTAATATTATGTTTTATAAAATTTAATGATATGGTACATAAATACACAATATAGAATTTTTTATAATTAATAATCCTTTTAAATAATAATTTGTAAATATTTTATAAATAATAATAAATACATTTTATTTATTCCAAATTGGTTTAATTAGAATTTTTTTAACAATTATATTATGATATATATATATATAAAATATATAAATGAGTTTAAGTAATACAACTTTACTTTATTAAAAGTATTGTTAAAATATTTTTATTATTATTTGTATAAATAAATTTCTACTAAAACTATATGGAAAGATAAAAGATATAATAATAAAAGTAAAGTAAAGTAATAAAGTTAGATAATATAATAATAATAATTGATAAAATAATAAAAAAAGAGGTGATGATTTCACGGGTTAGAGAATAGGGAAAATAGGATTAGGGTTGGGGGGGGGGGGTTTCATGCGGTGCTAGCAGGGGGCTCAGCCTGCTGGAGGAGAGGCGCGACGAGGCGAGGCTATGGGAAAGGGAGTGGCCGCGAGCTGCTGCGGTTAGGGGGTTTTTGCATGGCGGGTTCGAGGTCGGCCAAGGCCGGGGAGGCGCGACGGGGGCTAGGGTGGCGTATGGAGGCGACGCTTGCGCTGCTGCAACCGTGCGCCGCAAGCTGAGGTGAGGATTTCGAGCCATGCAGGTTAGGGTTCTATTTAGGTTTGATCTGAGGTAGGTTCCTTGTTCTAAGTTTTAGTAGGTTTTGTAGGTTTTGTTTTTTGTGTTCTGTCAAACTCTATTGAAGTTCGGATTCACATACTATTTCCTTATGTTTGTTTTTGTTGCAGTCATAATCATACATTTTTTTATTTTTTGATTGTGATCTGTTATAGTAGTATACAATGTTTTCTTATACCAAGGTCATTGTTAGAAAATATATAATCCATTTCAATTTTGTCTACTTGTTGACTCTTTCCTCTGCAACCATTGTGTTATGGATGGATTCCATCAACTCACTCTACATTGATTTTGGTTTTTTTTAATTGTTTCTGTTTTTTTATATACACTGTTTTGGCTATAAAAGACCAGCAAAGCCAGACCTGTGTATGTGTTATTTTTGAGTAGTCTGTTGGTTCTAAGAATGGTGTCTCCTGCTTCAGCCCTCATTTTATTTCAACACTACTGGTAAGGGGATTAGTGTTTATCTTCAGGGTTTTATTTATACCCTCTATGTTCTGGTTTCGCATAAGGGTTTCATTTATTTAAACTGTGTTTTACACTTCCAGTGGTAAGAACTTATTTTGAAAAAGAAATTATACATACTTGCCTTTAGCTTTCAAAGCATATAGGTAAGGGACCATTTTACCTATTTTTGTTATGCAAACCGATTATACATTCTCTATGTATAATTGGGTATATTGTATTTGTGTATTTATATATATATATATCATCTCCTTCTCTGTTTATGGTTTCAAAATGGATCATTGAAATGTTGTTAAGGTTTATATGAGGTATAATTTATGTAAGGGGACTTTCCCACTGGTTTTTATGATGAAAACCGATTATACACAAACTGTGTATAATCGGATATACAATATGTATATATATATTTACAGTGTTGGATCGTTCCTCTCTTCCACTTTCAAGCAGGGTGTAACGATTTGAATTGGATTTTCTTAAATGGAATAAATATTTGATCTCTCTGTCTCTCTCAGTTTGGTTTTATAACCTGTATATATATATACATATTATTTTAAAATGAGTATATATATGTACACCTCAACCCTCCCTTTTTAAATGCTTCCAGGGAGGTTGTTCATGATTTTCATACTCAAGTTTTTAAATAAGACAAGTTGGGAATGACTTCCTCATTAAGCAGAACCCCTATATATCTTATATATATATTTTCGGGTGTTTGAGTATATATATATATATATGTATTCCCAACTTAAATCTATTTCTAAGATTTCCAAACATTTCAGTATTTTATTCCAAGAATTATATACCTATATGTTCTATTTTGAATCTACTTTAATCTAAAAATCCATTATGTAAATTTTATATGTATATATAACTAAATAATTATATTTTTATATATTTTCTTAAAAATTAATTATGGTTTTTAAGATATGAATACTCATTTATAAATAATATTTTAGATGTGAACAAGGTTTTGGGTCTAAGTGAATTTATGTTATAGTATTAAACCATAGTTTTTATATATTTATGTACATACTGTTTCTTGGATAATAAACATTATATGGATTCAGTCTCAAACAAATAAATAGATATTGGTTAGAGGTGTTCTAATCTTAATGAATTTAATGGACCATAATTGGTTTATGTAAAAACCCATATATACACTTTGTGTATATATGGTTATGTATGTATGTATATATATGATTAATATATAGAACCCCAATGACTGTCAGGTTTTAGTTAATATTTTGATACGTGTTGGATTTTAGTGGTTTCCTAAGATAATCTGTATTTTGTATGTGGGTATATACTAATGGGCATGTAAATATGTATTTTTAAGTTTAATTTCCAAAACCCTGTTTTCAAGTATACATATTAGGACTTAATTGATGTTAGTTAAGTTATGATTTAATATAATTGAATGTTCATTGACACATTTATCAACATATTTAATGACATGTATTAAGCATTCATTACCATGAAAAAAGGATTTTAGTTTAAGAAATCACCATATTATCGTCTAATGAGGCAAACCCTTTTCATTCAACATTTTATGGTTTAGTAATTATCACGTATGAAAATATTGTTTATTTATCCTTGCATGTCATTGATTAAGTTATTATTGTTGTATTGTGTATATCAACTGACATATCATGTATTTATAAGTGTGCAATGAATCCATTATTCAATTTATTTATTGTCGTATACAATAATGCATGCATATGACATACCATGATAATGAACTAAGAACTAAATTACCCAAAGTTTTATGGGACACCTTGGGTAATGAGAAATGAAATTAAATTACACAAAGTGGTATAAGACACCTTGGGTAATATCTAATAAAATTAAATATTCATAGTGACGTGGGACACCTTGAACAAAATGAAAAGGGAATTAAGAAACCAAGTAATTTGTAAGTGATAAGTTATTTAAATAAGTAAAAGTGGTATGTGCACTTTGATTTATGAGATATGAGGAATGAATTGGACCTAGTATGTTCCGGGGTGGGGAATGATAAAAGTAAGTCCTCCAGGTTGGGGTCTGGTAACAACAGACCCTCAGAGTTGGTGTCTGGTTACAGAGGCACTCCGGGTTGGAGTCCGGTTACAAAGGCTCTCCGGGTTGGGGTCTGGTTATAGTTAACCCCCTAGGTCTTGGCATGAGGCCTTGACACGGTCCGGCATATGCACTTCCCTCACTATGACTATGTAATTTAATTAACCAGAAAATATTCAATTAGTAGAATATTGGTTAAAGAGATTATGGATTATGGTAGAGGCCTTAACCAATAGATGTCTTGGTCAAGGCCTCGACAACATGTTTAAAGAATGTTCTGTATTATAATCCCTCATTATGTGTATGTTAATTAAGAAACATTACCTATGAGTATGTGATTAAAGTGCACATGGCATATGATGAGACAGTGATGATGCATGATTAGTTTACCTTTCCATAGTTTTAATACAAATATTTACATTACATTTATCATGTTATATTGTTCATTTTTATAAGTTGTAGTGAAATTGTGTATGCGCAACTCTGATAATGTTCATGCTCAGTAGTACTTGCTTACCTTGCATGCTATTCCTAATTTACTTGTTAGAATTTATGCAAGCATGCTTACTTTGTTCATCTAGTGGAATTCAAATAAATGTTTAATTACTTATGTATGAAGTTCTTTAACAGTATTATATCAACCTTTGAAATGTCTTATTGTTTTCTTTAAAAGAATTATTTTAAGTAAGAGAAAGTATTTCTAAAAGTAGTTTTCAAAAGCTGTATTAAGTATTTTTCAGACCCCTTACTGAGTATTTCAATGCTGACCTTATGTTTTAATGAATTTTTATAGGTTAGTAGATTTTTTCCAAGAATTGGGAGTTTGATATTATCTAAGTGATTAAGAAGTGAAGCTTTTGTCTCTGATTCTCCAGGATCTAAACTAGAAAGTTCCTCGTGAGAGGATATGATGCGTAATTTAATTGTTTCCCTTTGGTGAGAAAAACATTACACACCATATCCAATGCACCGACTCCGGGCTACTGGGTTTGGGGCCTTACAATCCCCAAAAAGAAAAATCCTACACTTAAGGGAAGAAAAAAAAGTTCACTAAGGGTCCCTGTGCTACTTACAAGCACACGCCTCAAGAAACCACCGAGATCGACCACCCTCATGTCCAACTTCTTCTAGGCCAACATCGTGCAATAACGAGAACATGTTTATTTAGCTGTGAAAAATGGGAAAGAAACAAGAACTATGATCCATTTGTAGTCATGGGGTCTAGCAGCTCATCCACATGCTAACCTGATGCAAATACAAATAGAATCCCACATTTTAATTCCACCATTGGATGAACTGTGCTAAAGCCTCCACAAGCATTACAAATTTAGGGTTGACTATAAATATGCATGGGTATTTATGAGCAAAATAGGTCTGCCTAAGAGCGAAATTTGGGTTCTACTAGGCCCTATTTTTATAACCTCCTGCAGCCACATCATTTTCCTAAACAAAAACAGTTCCATAGTCCCTAGAAGCATCTCATTTGAGTATGGATGGTAATTCACTATCTCATACTACAAAAAAAATCATGAGGGTCTAACTCTGCCACCACAGAATGATCCTGGGCATGACTCTTTGTGGGAGTCCTCCCTTTTCTTCTTGAGTTTCCCTTTTTATCATAAAAGAAAACCCCCATTTTTACCATCGCAGAAACACTAATTCCATTTCCTAATACAGTCAATCTGGGTATGAACAGTAGTAGTCCATACCAAGAATGACACTATAAGGCCTCAACTCCATGAATAAGAGATCCCAAATTCAACTACCGCCTCTAAGTGTTAGGTCACACTATTAGCCTAGTGTTTTTTCAACAGTTCTCCTCCAACATGAGTCTCTAAGTGTCATGGTCATGTCCACCGTCCAACAGGAACCTCAATGTCTTAAACAGAACTCACGAAAAAAAGAACGAATAGCACCTGAATCTATTAAAATGTAATTAAAAATAAAAGACACAGATTATACCTCAAATATATTGTAGATCATATAGGTCATGATCCATGACCACATGCATCTGTCCTCACCCATGTCCTTTAGCTCCCTAAACTAGTCAGGGACAACTTAGGGGTGGTGGTGGAAAAGCTGCAAACTGCCTGCCACCTCCTCCAGCTCGTCTAGATCCTTGATGTCATTAATATTTTAATATCATATTATATACTCCCTTTACTGATTTTATAGGAAATGTGCATACTTTGTGTGAAATATTAAGGTTTAAATATTAAATATAATTTAAGACCACTATTTGAATTCATCCAGATTCATGTTTGTTTAATGTTTTAATAATAAATACCACAATACTTATCCAAATTTCATGATTATTGTTTTTAGGGTTACTTACTCTAATTAAAACACTTAATTAGATGGAAAATTTGGCCAAATCGTCCATTTGGAGGGTCATATGTTCCATACAAGAAGACCCAATGAATCTATGAAGAAATTGGACCAACCATGATGATTGAGTTACTGGTCAAAATCCTGAAGCCCAAATTTTATGAAACTACATCATATTTTTGTGATTATCCAAAATAATCATGGATAAAAATTGGAAGGTCCAAATACATGAACAATGTCCCCAACTAATGCTTTGAAGTCCAGCCTACCATTCTAGATGAAAATTAAAATCCAGACACTATCCATGACATTTTTCATGATCTAGTCATCAAATCAAGTTTATATTTTGAAGTGTGAAATAGGAGATATAGGTGGATGACTTGGATGAATAAATCATTCATATTTGAGGTCATATTACTATTCAAAAACCCATTCATATTTCATCCATCGAAAAAGCATGGATGGAAATGGACAGTTTAACATTGTTTATGAAAACCGCCATAACTTTGGCTCCATTAGTCCAAATGCCTCCAAATTTCTAGATCCGACTGAAAATTTTAATATATGCAACTCTGAAGAAGAATATTTCTACATATTATAATTTTGGAAATATCAAATTGGCGATGTAAGTGGAGGGGTAGTTTTGGAATACAAACAACCCTCAATATTGGGCTATAAATACATCACCCTCATCTCCTAGCAAGAGGTTGGCATTTCATAAGAGAGGAGCATACATTGGAAAGACCAAATACTTTTTAAATTCTTGGTAGGACCTTAAAAAATCATTTTTTTCACTTGATATACCCTTACTCCTCTCTTCGTTTTCATGTTCTTTTGTGTTCTTCTTATTTGTAATCGTGTAAGTATGTTTTCATTTCAATAGAATTTTAGTGCATGTTTCTTCTTCTTCATATATTATTCTCATCCAAATTCTAATAAAATAATATTAATTGTCTTAAAATAGTTTATATACAGTTGAATCCCATTCCCTTATTTAGCTTCCTTATTCAATCGAAAGTCTGTTTTTAATTGTCATCATTGTTCGTGTGTGTGTGTTCGACAACCAAATCTTTTCTTATCATGTTCCTTTCATTCTATTTATAATTAAAAACCATAAAAACATATTACTTGATTAATAACTATATTAATTGATGAGTAAATCTACCATTGGGGTGAGTCAAATTTAGGGATGTTAAGTGATTGAGAGTATTTGCTTGATGAATATTCTTCAAATTAACATTGTGTATGTTGGACTTAACATGTCATGGATTAAAGACTTGTTTTATTTAATGTGTGGTTTCCATGGATTATTGGAACCATAAATACACTACCATCAACATGTAATGATTGAGATTATAACCCTAAGTTAAGTTAATTATGGGATTAAAGCCTTAACAGTTATGAATTCCAATCAACGTCATCTTGTGAAGTGGGTGTTAATTTAATACAGTATAATGAAAAGCTCAAGGATATCACAAGATTAACTCCCTAATAATGAACTCACCCCAACCTTTATCAAATTTTTAAATTAAACACCAACCATTAATCACTTCATTTAATCTCTGAAAACAAACCCTCCCAATCAAAATACAATCAAGTAAAAAAAATCAACTATTAAAAAGTATCATCACCGAGGATTCGACCTGAGTGCTTCTATACACATTATCAGAGCATAAGAACTTTGAACAGTTGATAGGAAACAATTATAAATGCTCTAAAATGGTGCCTTTTTAGGTATGGTGTAATTAAATAGTCGTTAGTTTCTTATTATTGTAAAAAGAACAAAAAAACAAAATTTAAAATTTTTTTGAAAAAAAACACAAAGAAAAACTAAACTTCACATAAAAATCATAAACAAAAAAACACAAAGAAAACACCATATTACTCTTTCTTCCAAAATCAATATAAATGCCTTGTAGCCTCCCAAACAATCCCTTAGATTTGTTTGACCCTGAAATTGAGCGAACAATTTATCAACTTAGGAGGAACATTAGGGATAATTAAATAATTCAAGAACCAATCCTCATCCAACCAGTTGAATTAGAATTGGCCAATCCTAGGGAACAAACACATAAAGAACTCACTTCCCCTAATATGAATTACCAACCTCTTGGTATTAAATATCTAAACATAGAGGTTTACTTCAAACTCAAATTGGGTTTGATTCATCTTCTCCCTAATTTCCATAGGCTAGCCGGTGAGGATCCACATCTCCACCTTAAAGAGTTCCAAGTGGTGAGATCTACCATGAAGCCTCAAGTGGTTTCTAAGGAAAAAAAATCAAACATAGACCATTCCCTTAATCCCTAAATGACACTATAAAGTCATGACTCTACTAACATACTCCTGGTTCATAAACTCCTGGATTTACATGGAATGACTTATCTTAGAGAAATTCTTTTCTGCTTCTCGTACTGCTTCCATCTGAAAGGAAATTAGTGGTATCTATCAATTCCCAAATGAATCACTCCATGATTATTGGGCAAGGTTAAAAAAGATTGTTGAAACCAGCCGAAAACAACACGTCCCTGACCAAATCTTGATCTAATACTTCTATGAGGGGTTATTGTCTATGGAGAGAACTCTCATTGATTCCTAAATTGGTGGTACTCTTGTTGATAAAACACCTGCAGCTGCCAGAGATCTCATAAGAATCATGGATATGAACACACAACAATTCAATACTCGAGCACATGCTCAAGTCAAGAAAGCCCAAGATAACCAATCTATAAATCCAAACAAGATGACTGAGTTGATAAGTGAACATATAGGTCTTGTGAGACAACTAGTTGTGGCATCCAAATCAACAACCTCATTTTCTCCACAATCTCTGTTCCCTGGACCTATCAATAACTGTGGAATCTATAGCTCCCCATCTAATCCAACTAAGACATGTCCACAAATTCAAGAGGATCAATCCAATTCATCTGGACCAATGGAGCTCAATGTAACATATACTCAGTGGATCCCCAAACCTCAACAATCTGGTTAGTTTGTTAGAAACTTTAACCAACCTAATTTTGATCCCTTCTATTCTATATATAACCCTAACTTAAGATATGTGAATCCCATTTCTGATCCCCCCCAATACCCTCATCAAAACCCAAACCAATTATAATATGGTCAAGTTGGTGGTAACTTATATCATCCTTATCCTTTTTTTCCTCAACCTCAAAGGAACAATCCTCCTCCTGGATTCCACTATCCTAGTGATCCTTCCCAATTCCAAAAACCAATACAATCACTTTCCCAAGAACGAAAATCAAGGCAATCCCAATTTAGGGAAAGCATCTTCTTCCAAACAACCATGGGAAAGTGAAGTTGAAGATCTTTCCTCCTTCACCCATTCTATCCTTAAAAACATTGAAACACAAATTAGTCAAATTTCATCCCTCCTGAGCCAACAACAATAATAAAATTATTCCTAACTCCCATCTCAACCATTACCCAACCCCAAGGGTAATGTAAGTGCAATTTCACTTAAATCAGAGAAGAAAATTGCTATGCCTCAAGATAAGTCCTCCAACCCCCTTTTAATGTTGATCTAGAAAATGAACAGAAAAAGAAACATGAAAAGTAACATGAAGCCATTCCCTCACCTCCTTCCATTCTACTTAGGAATCCAATTCCATTTCCTCAAGATGTTTCTAAACCAAGTAATTCCTTTGAACCTGATCCTAAAATGCTTGAAATGTTTAGACGTGTTGAAGTCAATAAAACCCTATTAGATTCCATAAAACAAATCCCTAAGTATGACAAGTTTCTTAAGGAATTGTGCACCCACAAGAGGCAACCTAGGACCTTCCAAAATAATTCCACCCAGTAGTCTATTCCAATAAAGTAAAAATATCCAAGGAACTTTACGGTTTCATGCCATATTGGATGTTCCAACTTTGATGATGCACTAATAGAACTAGGATACTCAATTAATTTCATGACCAAATCCATCTTATCCAACCTTGGTATTGGTACCTTACATCCAAAAGGTGTTGTCATTAAATTGTTCAATCGAAGCATTGCTCATCCTGATGGAATAATCGAGGATGTCCTTGTTCACGTGAACGATCTTCTATTCCCTATTGATTTCAATGTCCTTGACATGGAAGGTGAGATGAAATCTTCTCAATCTCCATTAATTCTAGGAAGACCATTCCTAATGATAGTGAGAAACAATATTGATGTCCATTTAGGTATCTTATCAGTAGAATTTGGTGACTAGTTGGTCAAGTTAAACATTTTCCAAGCCATGTGATACCCATATGAGGATCACTCTGCATTCTCAATCCATTATTCTGAGGACACTTCTGAGAGTAAATTAAACTTAAATCCATCATGTTCTTCATGCTCTAATGATAAAGGAGATTGTGAATTTTCATCCTCATTAAACAAGTCTTAAATGGTGAAGTTGATGTGGACCTATATTTCATAGAATCCATTAATTTATAGGAACTTGAAAATTCTCTTGAATCCCACATCAACTCTGATATCTACAGCCCCACCTTGGAAAATATTAAGGAAAATGAATATGAAGCAACCGAAGTACCTTCCTCCATTCCTGAGTTGTCTAACCCACAAATGAAATATGAGACTGATCTGAAACCTCTTCCCGAGCACCTGAAATATGCATTCCTTTTCCATGATCACTCTTATCCTATCATTATCTCTACTTCACTTACTGAAACTGTGGAGTCCAAACTTGTTTAGGTGTTAGAGGAAAACAAAAAGGCATTAGGTTGGACCCTAGATGACATACCAAGAATCAACATTGATCTTTTTCATGCATCAAATCCATCTTGATTAATCATCCAAACTAATTAGATAACCACAAAGAAGACTCAATCCACTCATAATTGAGGTAGTTAGGGAATAGATCACCAAGATTCTTCAAGCTTGTATTATCTACCCAATTTCTGATAGTGAATGGGTTATTCTAATTCAAGTTGTACCTAATAAGGGTTGGATAACTGTTGTCACAAATGAACATGGAGAGGTAGTCACAACTTGAGTGAAGAACAAATGGAATGTGTGCATCGACTACATGAAATTGAATGTTGAAATAAGAAAAGATCACTACCCTCTTCTATTTTTTGATCAAATGCTAGAACGATTATATAGAAAGTCACATTATTGTTATCTTGATGGATTAAATAACTAATTACAAATCCCAATCGCACCTTAGGACCAAGAAAAAACTACTTTCACTTTCCCCTTTGGAAAATTTGCATATAGAAGAATTCCTTTTGGCCTTTGCAATGATCCTGCAACATTCTAGAGGTGTATGATGAGTATATTTTCTGAATTCATTAAACACTGCATAGAAGTCTTCATGGATGACTTTACCATTTATGGTGAGTCATTTTAATCTTTCTTGAATTCACTCTCTCTACTCCTTCAAAAGTGTGTCAAGTGTAACCGTGTGTTAAATTTTGAAAATTGTTACTTAATATTTGTAAATGGGATGCTTCTAGGGAACATAGTTTCAAAATAGGGTATTGAAGTCGATTATACCAAAATTTAAGTGATCCAATCACTTATTAAACCCACTTCTGTTTGAGACATCCATTCATTCCTTGGTCATGCTGGTTTTTATCAGTGATACATCCATAAATTCAGCAGGATTTCCCTCCCACTCACTTGGTTGCTCCAAAAATTATATGACTTTCCATTTCAATGAGGTTTTAAAGAGAGCCTTCATTGAACTCAAAAATGATCTTACATATGCCCCAATAATCCAAATACCAGATTGGTCCTTACTATTTGAGTTGATGTGTGATGCTTCTGATAGAGTTGTTGGGGCTGTTTTTAGTCAAATAAGAGAAATGATTCCACATGCCATCTATTATGCCTCAAAAACTTTGGATGAAACTCAATATCACTAAACTTTCATTGAAAAGTAACTTTTAGTAGTGGGTTTTACCTAAGATAAATTCTGACCCTATATCTTAGGTTCCAAAATCATTATCTTCACAAACTATTCTTCTATATGTTTTTACTCAAGAAAAATGATTCCAAACCGAGGCTAATAATATGGATCTTAATGCTCCAAGAGTTTGACCTTGAAATCAAAGATATACCAGGAAAAAAACCCTATGGATAATCACTTGAGTACAATTTTTAATTCTTCTCATTCAGAAATCATTCATACTGAATTCCCTACTAAGAACCTTTCATCTCTCACTCCAAAAATACCATGGTATGCTCTAATTGTAAATTACTTGGTTTCTCGTGTTTTTCCTAATTTTTTTTCAAAAGAACAAAAAATGACGTTGAAAAGTGATTCAAAATACTATTTTTGTGAATAAAATAAACTTTGGGAAACTGGGGAAGAAATGGTAATTAGGAGATATGTTGATGAAAATAAACATTCTTCCATCATAGAGTTCTGTCACTCAATGCATAGTGGTGGACACTTTGTACCACAAAGGACCTCCAAAAAGTTCCTAGACTCTAGATTCTTCTGGAATTCACTCTTCAAGGACTCAAATGATTTATGTCAATCATGTCCCACTTTCCAAAAGTTTGGCACAATTTCAAAGAGAAATTAAATGCCCCAAAAGCCTTTAATTTTCTGTGAAATCTTCAATGATTGGGGCATCGATTTCATTGGACCATTCCCCCTTACAATGGATTCTCATACATTCTTCTTTCAGTTGATTATGTTTCTAGGTGGGTCAAGAACAAACCCACTAGAAAGGATGATTCACATACTATTAGTGAGTTCCTAAAGACACACATCTTCCACTGATTTGGCACACCACATGCCTTGATAAGTGACTTAGGAACCCATTTTTGTAATAGAATCATGGAATATCTTTTGAAAAAGAATGGGGTTGTACATAAAACTTAAACTAAATATCACCCCCCAAAAAATTTCATGGATGAAATTTATAATAGAGAAGTCAAAAGAGTTCTTGAGAGAATTGTTAAGCTTGACAGAAAAGATTGGACCGAAAGACTTGGTGAAGCACTGTGGGATTATCGAACTTCCTATAAAACACCCATTATGTTGTCTCCTTTTTGGATAGTTTTTGGTAAAGCATGTCATTTACCAGTTTAAATCCAACATTAGTCTTTTTGGGCTATGAAAACCTATAATTTTGACTGTGAAAAATCTGGTGAAGAAAGATTGTTGCAATTTCCTGAACTAGAGGAGCTTCAACTTGAATCCTATGAGAATTCCAATTTGTACAAAGAAAAAGCTAAGGTACTCCATGACAAACACATCATGAAAAAGGTATCCCATGAAGGTGAAAAGGTATTTCTCTTCAACTCTCAATTTCGTCTTCACCCAGGTAATCATAATTCATGTTGGGAAGTTCTTTTATTATTTCTCATGTTTACCCATTTGGTGCAGTGCAAGTCCAAGAGCCCTCTTCCAAAAGGAAATTCACTGTTAATGGATATCAGTTAAAGCATCACCATGAGAGGACACACATCTTTAGAACCACCTCCACTTCCATCAGATCCACAACTTCCACTGACCCACCACCAGATAAGGACGACGACCCACCAAATCCAAACCAGGGGCACCTCTTTCCCTTTAACTCTCTCTATCTCTTACTATATCTCCCTATTTCTTCTTCTTCCCCTATCTTTAATTTTTTACCACTTTCCTCATCATTTTTTTTATTTAATCTTTTGTATTGGTCTGTCTTTATAAAAAAAAATAACACAAAAACATAAAAAAACTGAAAAATAATAATAAAAATCACTTAGAAAATATGGAAATGCAAGAGTCATGATTACTCACCTTCAACTTTTGAAATTTTGTCTAACCATTTTGGGGATTCAAAAGACATGGTTTCATCTCAAAGATCATGTGTTTTTTATAATATATTTGGATAAAGAATAATGTGTCAAAACCAACACATTTTGAATGCTTAATTTTTGATTTGGAAAATGATTTTCTCCAACTGTGAGGAAAAATATTAGATTTCATGACCAGACCACCTATGTACATCTCTTCAAAATGTGTTTTTTTCTATACCTATTTGTGATTCTTTTGTTTTTAGACCTTCGAACTGAATTTCCTACTTTGGTGTGCATTAAAATGATTGAGGAATTTTCTAAGCCTCATGAGAATCACAATATCCAAATCGCCTCCCATTACCCTTACATTAATACAACTTTGGAAATCCCATATGAGTCTATGAAAACCTTTTATCTGATAGCCATATTATAAGCCCAATACCTTATCCCACCCAATATATATATGGAGTTTCAGAGCATTATTTATTGAAATTTAAGTGTGGGGGTAATGGATTTCATTTTGGGTGCCCTTTTATTGATTTTCAACATGTTATCATATGATTGAGGGAAATAATCCATTTTAGTGTGGGGGAGAGGTTTTAATTCAGTAAGTTTTGGGAATTTATATATGCCTATGACATATAGTTCAAATTTTATTGACAAGTTCTCAACAAAAAATAAAAAAAAAGAACAAAAAAAAGAATGGGTTGTGTCTTTGGTGGGTCAAAAACCACTCTTTCTAAACCACTGATCTTGTTATAAATATTACAATCAGTGTCATGAGGAGATCAATCATGGGTTAGGATATGAGTTTGAGATCATTTACAAGTTCAACTTTTGAAAAAGAAAAATAAAAAAAAGAACACTTGCATTATATATTCTTATGTCATTGGGAGAAGTTTTGTATTTTTTAAATATTAAAACTTCTCATTCCCTTAAAATTTTCTTCCACTTTTGCGTATTTATTCACACAATTGTTCCCCTGTAAATATGGGTATCCATTTCATTCCATGTTTTATTTCAAAAATATTGTGCATTAATTTTTCCATGTTGGTGTTTTAACCCTCTTTCTACTCTTTTGAATACTGAATTCCTAGTATCCCATAGCCTCATAAAAACTCCTTCAAAATACCTATTCATTGGACTCTCCATGATATTTTAGTTTTCGTAATCACAAATTATTTCAATATACATATTCTACTCTTTCAATAAATTTTAATATCTCTATGTGGACCAATTTTTTCATACAAAAACATATAGTGAAATAAGTCTATAACCTATATTCATGAATAAATATGTTTACAAGTGTATTTTTGCATGTAATTTGGATTAACACTTCATCTTGAAATGGTATATGCAAGACAGAATCATCATAAACTTTTTCAGATTTCTTGAGATCAAAGTTTGACAAACCGAAGTCGACTCACCGAAACCGAAGTCGACACACTGAAACCAAAATTTACACACTGAAACCAAAGTTCGACAGACCAAATAATGATAGACCGAAGTTTGACTCACCGAAGTTTTACAGACCAAAGTACGGCATACCGATGTTATCAGATTGAAGTATGACAGACCGAAGTATGACACACCGAACTTCGACACACCGAAGTTTGATAGACTGAAGTCAACACACTGAATATGACACACCGAAGATGACAAAACAATGTTATCAAACATAAGAAAACCGACCGAATATGACTCATCGATAGTCATAAATAACTATTTCCATTTTATTAATTCAGATTTATTTCTAACGGTCATATTTAGACAAATTAATATTTCCGCCATTATTTAATTTTGTCTGTAGGACAATCCGTAGACAGTACGAGGTACATGAACGTGTGAAGATATTCATGCCTAGAGGATCCTGGAGTATAAATGAACTCATCTTTCACGTTAAATATATGATAGTAGTATTACACACTGAGACACAGACTGTGCGAATACCAAAAGAGAAGAACTAAGTACTTGAGATTACAAGAAGAATGTAACAAGATTCCTTCTCCAAAAAGGGCTCAATATACATCGAGACATTAAAGACCTAAACCTTTTCACTCCTCGAAGTTGGATTACAGAAACTGAAATACTTTTTTCTGATGAAAAATTCCATAAGAAGACACAAATACCATATTCTCAACATTCATTGAGTCTTGAGCATTACTTCACAACACACATAGAATTATTAACTCTATTCTCTTTCTTAACTCAGTTGTGTTTTATATTCACTATTTGAGCAGTGTGTATATTTGTATGTATAACACACATTTTCTCCTAAGCATAACTAGAGGATATCAAACCATCCTCATACTCAATCACTTATTACATTTGTTTCCCACGAATAATTGTGGTAGAGGTCAAGTGTGACCTGGACAGCCAGGTGTGGTGTTGTAAACCCTGATCCACGGTGTGGATCAAAAGTTTATTTATATAAATAGATTGGTGGAAGGTGATCACCAAGTGGAGAGGATTAATTCTTGTCTTGATACTGATCCTCTTGTTTATATTGTTGTGCCAAACTTAAATTACTCTGGTTTGTTTTATCCGCTGCTTATATTTTTCAAAGACAGAAAACTGTTTTTACTTTAACTTTGATAGTTTGTTTTGGTTAGTGTGTATATATTCTTAATTCAGTAAAACTATTTAAAAAGTTGAATTAGTGATTACATTGATCCAACTGAGGACTAATCAACCTTAGAGAAACTTGTTGAGAGATTAAACATTTATATCTCTACTGCCTTAATTGACTGGGCTATTTTGAATTGGGGGATTTTTTATTATAAAGTTTTTAACAGAAATGTTAATGGGAACTCAATTCACCTCACCCCCACTCTTGAGTATCCACTCCGACCAACATTTGGTATTAGAGGATTGTTTATTTTCATGTTTTTCAAATTATTTTCAACTGTGATTTTAGTTGTATCTTAAAGATCTTAAAATTTCTATCATACCTAAATTTTCAGTTCTTTAAATTCTAAGTAACTATGGAAACTATAGTTGAGGGTGCTGCTACTAACAGGACACCTTTGTTTAATAGTAATAAATATGCTCAGTGGAAATTAAAAATGAAAATGTATCTAGAGAGTATGGGACCTGAAAACTGGGATACAATTGAAGAGAAACATGTATTGCATACTACTTCTAGGGACACATGGTCTCAGTTGACTAAAGCTACATATAATAATAACTGCAAAGCAATGAATGCCTTGTATTGTTCTCTAGGTGATGATGAATTGAATAGACTATCTGCTTTAAAAATTGTATATGAAATTTGGGATACTTTAGCTGTTTCCCATGGGGGAACAACTAATGTTAAAGAAAAGAGACTAAATACATACACTATTAAATATGACAATTTTAAAATTAAGCCTGATGAACCTATCTCTAAAATGTATCTTAGGTTCAACGAAATAGTGAACACAATGAGTATTCATGGAAAACCAGAGCACATTAAGAACCAAATCACGAGAATGCTTCGATGCCTACCTGATAGATGGAGGGGAACTTCTATTTCCATTCGAGAATCTTGAGACATAATCAAGCTACTAGCGAAAGAGATAATTGGAAAGATTATGATGTACGAGGAAGAACTTAAGGTGAATCAAGAAGTAGATGGGGAACCAAGGAAGAAATCAGTAGCATTCAAGACTACTACCTTAATGAGAAAAAACAAAGAAAAATCTCAAGTTCCTGCAGACAGCTCAATTAGTGAAGGGTTAGATTTAGATAGTGATGAGGAGATGGATCATCTTGCAAGGAGATTCAAAAATTTCAACCGAAAGAAGAAATTATTCATGAAGTCAAACTACAAGGGAAATTATGATAGTAAAGGACAATGGAAGAAATACAAAAAATGGAATGACAACTCAAATGAAATAATCTACTATGAGTGGAAACAAAAAGGTCATGTGAAGGCAGACTTTCCCAAGCTGAAATTTAAGAAGAAATATGAAGACAAGGGAAAAGGATATAAAAAGGATATGAAAGCTACCTAGAGTGCTTCAGAAGATAGCTCCAGTGGATATGATGCTTCTGATGGTGAACAGAACAATCATGCCAACTTATGTTTCATGAAAGAAACATATGAGGTAACAATTAACTCTCCTATACATAATGCCAATTATTCTGGTAATAAGAGTGAGTCACATAATGATAAAGATATGACTAAGGATAAACTATTTGAATATTGTGAAATTCTTGAGGATACCTTTAATGAGATCAAGGAAAAATATAAATCACTAAAGATACATCATGCTTTAAATGAAAATTATAAGTCAAGTCTGGATATTGAAAAAAAAATTATCCCAACCGTTGAAAGAAAACACTTAAGTTAAGTTATCCAATGAGCAATTAAAAAGAGATCTTGAGAAGTTTAATGAAGGAATAGATACCATGACTGAGTTTCTATTAAAACATATTTCCCCAAAATATACAACTGGTCTAGGATATCAACCAGGATAGAGAAGGATAATTAAAACTAAATTTATTCCAAAATCTGGACAATTCACTGCTAGTTCATGTTATGGACCATTTCTTGAAAAAAAAATTCTCTAAAGGAATGAACAAAGTGTTTATGTCTCAGAATATATCTTTTGATTATAGGAAATCTATGAGACAAGTATGGGTTCCCAAAATATTACTTGCTAACCTCTCAGGACCCAAGAGAATTTGGGTACCAAAGTTACCCCATGTCTAATCTGTTTTACAAGGATGTTGCCTAAAGAGTTCTTGTAAGACATTTTGGTACTTGGACAGTAGATGTTCAAGACATATGATAGGAGACTACTCATGCTTCAGGAGCCTAATCAAAGTTGATGGTGGTCACGTAAATTTTGGTGATAATGCTAAAGGGAAAATCGTCGGCTTAGGCCATATTGGTAACCCTAATACAGTATTAATTTCCAAAGTACTTTTTGTTGATGGATTAAAGTAAAATTTACTTAGCATATCTCAGTTGTGTGATGATGGTTTCAATGTAAAATTTGAAAATGATGCATGTAATGTTTTTAATTCCAAAAATGATTTAATATTTACTGCTCTCAGAAATGAGAATTTGTATATTGTTGACTTAAATTATTTAGCTAAACAAAATGTTTCTTCTTTAATAATTTTCATAAGGAATCCTGGCTGTGGCATAGAAGACAAGGAAAATGAAATGTGAACTCATTTAGGAAACTGTCTAGGAAAGGTTTAGTTAGAGACTTACCTAAACTGGAATTCCCACATAACAAAGTGTGAAATCTTTGTCAAAAGGGAAAGCAACACAAAGTTTCTTTCAAACCAAATAAAGAAGTTTCTAATTCTCAACTACTTGAGTTGGTTCACATGGATTTGTTTGTACCATCGAGAGTTTCAAGTTTAAATGGGAAGAAATATGTTTATATTCTTGTAGATGATTTTTCTAGGTATACTTGGGTATACATTCTAGCTTAGAAAAGTGAAGCTTGTTCTTATTTCATCAAATACTCCATGTATGTGGAAAATCTTAGTGGACTTAGAATTATGACCTTGAGAAGTGATCATGGTCATGAGTTTGAAAATTAGGAGTTTGAATCCTATTGCTCACACAATGGCTATAGTCATAATTTCTCTGCTCCTAGAACACCTAAACAAAATGGAGTTGTGGAAAGAAGAAATAGGACCCTTCAAGAAATTTCTAGGACTATGATCAGTGAGTATAATTTACCTATTTTATTTTTTGGCTGAAAATGTAAATATATATTGTTATACCATTAATAGAGTCTTGATTAGACCTGTTCTTCAGAAGACCCCTTATGAACTTTGGAACAATAGGAAGCCTAAGGTTTACTACATTAGAGTTTTTGGTTGAAAATTCTTTATCCTTAACACTGAGGAAAATCTTGACAAGTTTGCCTCCAATAGTGATGAAGGAATTTTCCTAGGTTACTCAATCTCGAGTAAAGCCTATAGAGTATTCAACATGAAAACCAAATGTGTGGAAAAGTCAGTTCATGTTAAATTGGATGAGACTGAACCACATGAACCCGAAACATCTCTTGAATATCTTGAGGAAGATATGTCAATTCTAAACCTTCAAGATAATGATAGTAAATCCCCTGTAAATGTAACCAATTCTGGGAATCTTTAATAATCTGCACCTGTTGAGTATGAACCAATAGACAATCATGAGGAGTCTAGTTCAACTCTTTTTAGAGGTATTCAAACTCTCAAGAATCATCCTTTAGATGCTATAGTAGGTGATTTAAATCGAGGAACACAAACTAGAGCTTCTCTGAGAAACCAGGTTGAACATCAAGCTTTTCTTTCACAACTTGAACCCAAAAATAGTAATGATTCTATCAATGATGAATTTTGGGTGATGGCTATTCAAGAAGAATTAAATCAATTTGAAAGAAACAAAGTCTGGGAACTAGTTGAAAGAACTAAGGTCACTTTGACAATAGGCACTAAATGGGTTTTTAGAAAAAAAGTTGATAAGTTTGGAAATATAGTTAGAAACAAATCTAGGTTAGTTGCACAAGGTTACAATCAAGAGGAAGGAATAAACTATGAGGAGACCTTTTCTATAATAGCTAGACTAGAGGCCATTAGGATACTTCTTGCTTAGGCAGCTCATTTGAATTTCCAACTTTATCAAATGTATGTCAAAAGCGCTTTTCTAAATGGGTATATAGTTGAGGATGTATTTGTTGAACAACCCCCTGGCTTTACAAATCCCCATTCTTTAATTTTTTTTTTAAACTTTCTAATGCTTTATATGGTTTAAAGAAATCTCCAAGAGCTTTGTATAATAGACTTAGTTCCTTTCTTATTTCAAAAGGTTTTACTAAAGTAATAGTGGATCCTAATTTGTTTATTAAAAGGATTTCTAAAGATGTTTTGACAGTACAAATTTATGTAGATGATATAATTTCTGGATCTTATAAAACTTCTTTATGTACTGATTTTTCAAAAATAATGCAAAATGAATTTGAAATGAGTTTAATGGGAGAACTTAAATTTTTCCTTGAATTTCATATTTTTCAAAATAAAGATGGTATTATTCTAAATCAAAGTACATATACTAAAGATATTTTAAAACATTTTGGTTTGGATGGTAGTAAAGGTAGTAATACACCTATGAGTACTACTTGTATCTTGGATGCTAATGAAGCTATAGAATCAGTGGATCAAACAAACTACAGAGGTATGATAGGGAGTCTGCTCTACTTTAGTGCTAGCAGACCTGATATTATGTTCACTATATGCATGTGTTCTTTCTTTCAAGCTAATCCCAAAGAATCTAATTTAAATACTGTTAAAAGGATTTTCAAATATCTCAAATATACTCCCAACTTAGGAATATTTATACAAGAGGACAAACATTTGATTTAATAAGTTATTCAGATGATGACTTTGCTAGTTGTAAGCTAGATAGAAAAAGAACCTTTGGGACATGTCACATGTTAAGCAAGTCACTAGTATCATGGTGCGGTAAAAAACAGAATTTTGTTGCATCATCTACTGCCGCAGCAGAATACATTGCTGCTGGTAGTTGTTGGGCACAAATTTTGTGGATGAAACACACTTTACTAGACTATGGATATCAATTCAAACATGTCTCCATTAACTGTGACAAAACAAGTGCAATTAACATTTCTTGAAATCCAATATCTCATTCTAGAACAAAGCATATTGATGTAAGACATCACTTTTTGAGAGACCATTATCAAAAAAGTGATATAACTCTTGAGTTTATTGGGAATGAGAATCAACTTGCTGATATATTCACTAAACCCTTAAATTCTGAGAGAATGAACATCAGACATGAATTAGGAATGAAAAATCCGTAACTAATATTTGTAAAACTGATCTTTGGGAAACCGATCTTTGTGAAACCGATTTTTGTGAAGCCGATCTTTGTAAAACTGATCTTTGTGAAGCTGAACATTGTAGAACTGATCTTTGTAAAACTGGTCTTTGTGAAACCTATCTTTGTGAAACTGATATTTGTGAAACCGATCTTTGTGAAACTGATCTTGTGAAACAGATTTTTCCTAAAATTGATTTTTCTGAAATCGATCATCTTGAAACCGATCTTTCTGAAACCGATCTTTCTAAAACCGATCTTGTGAAACCTATCTTTCTGAAACAGATTTGTCTAAAACTGATCTTATTGAAAATGATTCTTTAACACCAATATATTTAAGGGTTGTTTTGTAAATTCCGTATGCTTTAAGTGAAACAAAACTGTTTTATCTCTTTCACCATGCCACGTTTAAATTTTATGCTTTACGATTTACAATTCATAAATTATATATTAAGTCTAATCCATCCTGACCTTTCACCTTCTCCATTGCCGTAAATCCTTCTATATTTAGTCACTATCTCTCTCTCTCGAGAATCTCGACCTCTCAACACATTTAGAATCAGAAGCTTCTTCATGGAAAGGAGTAAGCGTGCAATGGAAGAACGTCAAAAATCTCCTCCTGCTAAACATCAGAAAGGTGAGTCTAGTGGGACTGGGAAACCAAGATTATAAATCTAAGTAGTTACATCTGAAAAAGAAGTGTCTGCTGAGTGGATTCTATCAAGTAAATCTTTTTTGCTAAAGGTACTATAATCTCATGGGTGGCTCAGTTGGTTTACCAATAATGAAAGACCCTATTATCCCCAACTAGTGCACGAGTTCTATCACCATTTGAGTACATCACTGGATAAATCCAAGGCATCAAAGATGAAATATGTGGTAAAAGGAAAGGAAGTAGCTTTTTCATCTATGTAATGGGATGAATGCTTAGAGGTACCTCATGAAGGTGTCTATGTTGAGTATCCTGGTAATATTACACCTTCATAAAATTTGTTTTCATATGAAGATGCTCTGAAGGAGCTGACTGGAAATTAAGAATCCAGGAGGACTATTGCAAATGAATTTGAAGGAGAAGTGATATTGCTTTTTAAGTTCATAAAACATCAAATCTTCCCAAGGAAGGGAGATTTATCTTTTATGAAATATCAGGATGTCTTCTTGATATTTTTGTTGAAACATGGAATAAAGGTGAATTTGTGCAGATATCTCATGGTACATATTTCTGATTTTATTAAGCCTGAAAGAAGGCAACCTATTTATACTATCTGAGGATGATTTCTTCCATACTGAAAAAAATTTACTGTATAGAAGATGGAGATGAAATAATAACTGCCTGTAGTGGTTTTTGTCATCATAGAGACATTTGTAAAAGGATGAAAATCTTCTGGAACCCATGGAAGAGATGTTGGGTAGGAGATGAAGAAAGGATGTATGAGGAGTTCAATCCGGTTGACCATCCTTCTAGACCAAAGGACCAAGTTGATCTATGTCTCAAACTAGGAGAAGTTTTTGTTTATTATAATGAGGAAGCTGAGGTTGAAGTGCCTAGGGAAGAAGGATCTCCTTTTGATAATAGGAGTGATCCTGATATTGCTGAAAGTACCAAGGATATGACTTATAGATCTGGTAGTCCACCTATGGAATTTAATTCAAGAGAAACTATTCCTGGTGATGAAGAAGAGGAAGAAACCAAAGTTACTGGAGTTGAATATTATGTTAGCAAACCAGACAAATCTGATGATGATGAATCTGAAGATGATGATGATGGTGGTGGTGGTGATAATGGTGATGATAGAGGAAGTGTTGAGCATGGGAGTGACTCTCTAAAAGTGGGACACCAAGTGGTTGACAGATCCAGTGAGGAATCTGTTCATGGAGATGATAATGGATTTGACCCTACTGATCAACAGGCTGATGCTGTACATGAGGACATACCACTCCATCCCAATTCTGAAAACCAAGAGCTCATTCAGGAATTGAATGATCTTATGGTTGTTGGACAAGAGGAAGAAGATGTAGTTCCACTACCTCAAATTGAGAAAGTACTCGGTGAAGCTGGAGAAGCTGGAGCTCAGGAAGAACCTGAAGTTTGGTTGGTTCCTACTCCCAGACAAGTGGTTATGGCTAGAGACCAGGATGATGAAATTGATGAAATTGATGTTATTCCTGAGCCTCAGGGAAGAAGGGTAAGAATTTATACCGTTGAGCCAATAGATTGGACCTATGATAGAGAGTGGAATAGTAATCCAAGATATATTCTTTTCAGTTTAGAATATGACTCAGATGAGGAGATGGTACCTCCTCCTCCTGTTCCACAAGTCCATGCTGACCCAGAGCCTTCTGCACCTATTCCACCAATTTCATCTCCAATAGTAGACCTAGTTGCTCAGTTAGTGCCCAGTGACTATGTCACTAAGGCCGATTTAGAAAAGTTTAAGAATGAGATATGTGAGTCTGTGCTAGATTCAGTGGGATCTAGAAATGAATCCTCCACCTCAATAAGTATCTCGGATGCTGATGCAGCAAAAACTGCAAGAATAATGATTCAGAAGATTCAAAAAAATATTATTACTACAGCATAAACCATTATTAGGCACAACACCTTGCTGAGAGAAGAATTAATAAAGATAAGCAATGAGATTAATTCCTTAACCTATGACTTCAAGACCTCGTTTAGTGGTGTTCTGGAAGCTCTTAGGAACTTGGTAACACATCTACTCAATGTTGATTTGAAAAAGTTGAAAGAAGAGCTTGGAAAAATGTTGACTGACCCATCCAGTTAAGGGAGTGGGAGAAGTGCTGTTGCTAATTTGAAGTCTCTCAAGGTTGTGATGAGAGAGGAAATTAAAAAACATCAGATTTTTTCAGATAAAAAAACCCTTGAAAAGGTACATCGGAATACAGATCTTGTGTAGAATATGGTCAAACAATCCACAAATTAAGCTTTTGTAGCTCAAAAAGAAATTTCGTAAAAAGTGGATAAGTATTTCACTAAGATATATACCAAGCATGAACTCATCAATAGTTTCAAGTTTCTAGTAGAAAATATTTGAATTCCTCCAGTTACAGAAGAATTCAAAAAGAAAGTTCTCCAATTGAAAACTTTTACACCGTTTCTGAGTAAATTTATGGAGAATAAGGATGAATTTGAGAAATACATGCAATATGGAGGAGAAATCATTACTAACTTCATCAACCTGCTCAAACCTTATCTGCATGTTCAGGCCGATGCTATTGTGGTCCCTCCAGCTGCTTCAATTGGTAATGCCTCTCAACCTCCTTCTCTAATGACTATCTCTTAGGCTTTTACTTAGATTCAACCAATCATTACTGAGCAGTCTCCAAGTCATGTGTTGTCAGAGATAAGGCCTACCCTTGCAGCTACTGTTCATACAGGTGTTTCTCTACCTGGCATTGTAATCCAATCACCTCCATCCTCTGCCACTCCCAAACCTTTTCTTTCTCCATTGGATCCTTTAGACAAATGAAAAGCTCCTCTGCATCCAAATTCTTAGTGATGGATTGTTTCTTTTTGATAGGGATTTTCTCTATTTGTTTGTCTTGTACTCTTATAAATTTTAATGACAATTATTACGGTGTCTTTCTTTTATCTTATTTATCTTTACTATTTTTCTCTCTCTTTTTGTTAATCCCAAAAGGGGAAGAAAATAAGGATGAATATAAGGATGGCATATACTCTCCTTAATCTATTTATTGATGGGGATATTTGTTTTAAATAAATTCTATGTTAAAGGTATCTTTATTCTATATATTTTCATGTATACCATAATTTGTGATTATCAAAAAGGGCGAGATTATTGGACTCTCTATGATATTTTAGTTTTCATAATCACAAATTATTTTAATATACAGATTCTACTCTTTCAAGAAATTTTAATATATCTATGTGAATCAATTTTTTCTTACAGCAAGATATACTGAAATAAGTCTATAACCTATTTTCCTGAATAAATATGTTTACAAGTGTATTTTTTAATGTAATTTTTATTAACACTTCATCTTGTAATGGTATATGCAAGACAGACTCTTCATAACCATTTTTTGATTTCCTGAGACCGAAGTTTGACGAACCGAAGTCGACTCATCGAAACCGAAGTTGACACACCAAAACCGAAATCGACACACTGAAATTGAAGTTTGATAGATTGATGAATGAAAGAATGAAGTTTGACTCAGAGAAGTTTGATAGACCGAAGTACGATAGACCGATGTTATCAGACTGAAGTATGACACACCGAAGTATGACACACTGAAGTTCGACACACCGAAGTTTGACAGAATGAAGTCGAAACACCAAAGATGATACAACGAAGATGACCGACTGATGTTATCAAACCAAAGACAACAGACCGAAGATGACTCACCGATAGTCATAAATAACTGATTCCATTTTTTTAATTCAAATTTATTTCTAACGGTCATATTTAGACAAATTAATATTTCTAACATTATTTAATGTTGTCTGTAGGACAATCCATAGATAGTATGAGGCACATGCACGTGCGAAGATCTTCATGCCTAGAGGATCCTAAAGTATAAAAGGACCTCATCTTTCATGTTAAATATACGACAGTAGTAGTACACACTGAGACACAGACTGTGCGAATACCAAAAGGTATGAACTAAGCGCTTGAGATTATAGGAAGACTGTAACAAGCTACCTTATCCAAAAAGGGATCAGTATACATCAAGACATTAAAGAGATGAACCTTTTCACTCCTCGAAGTTGGATTATAGAAACTTAAATACTCTGTTCTGACAACAACTTCAAGAAGAAGACTCAAATACCATATTCTCAACATTCATTGAGTCTCGAGCATTACTTCACAACACATAGAGAATTCTTAACTCTATTCTATTTCTTAACTCTGTTGTGTTTTATATTCACTATTTGAGCTATGTGTATATTTTTTTATATAACACACACTGTCTCCTGAGCATAACTGGAAGATATCAAACTATCCTCATGATCAATCACTTATTACATTCGTTTCCCACGAATAACTGTGGTAGAGGTCAAGTGTGACCTGGACAGCCGGGTGTGCTATTGTAAACCCCGATCCAGGGTGTGGATCAAAAGTTTATTTATATAAACAGCTTGGTGGCAAATGATCACCAAGTGGAGAGAATTAAGTCTCGGCTTGAGACTAAACCTCTTATTTACACTTTTGTGCCAAACTTAAATTACTCTATTTTGTTTTGTTTGCTGCTTATATTTTTCAAAGACAAAAAACTGTTTTTACTTTAACTCTGATAGTTAGTTTTGGTTAGTGTGTATATATGCTTAATTAAGTAAACCTGTTTCAA
Source organism: Viscum album (assembly GCA_963277665.1). Taxonomy (NCBI): domain Eukaryota; kingdom Viridiplantae; phylum Streptophyta; class Magnoliopsida; order Santalales; family Viscaceae; genus Viscum; species Viscum album. Next base: position 86,894,764 of record OY728140.1, on the reverse strand, counting down.
AAGTTGAATTAGTGATTAAATTGATTCAAATGAGGACTAATCAACCTTAGAGAAACTTATTGAGAGATTAAACATTTATATCTCTACTGCCTTAATTTACTGAGCTGTTTTGAATTGAGGGATTTTTATTATAAAGTTTTTAACATAAAATTTAATAGGAACTCAATTTACCCCCCTCATGAATATCCACTCCAACCAACACTCTTGATTATTTTTCACATTAGGATAGGGAATGGAAGTTTAGAGCTCTTTCAAACTCTAAGATATTCACTTTTGGTTGGTGAAAGAGTGAACCTCCATAAATTAATTTTATCATCTAGAGAGGAGTGAGTTTTGAGTGCCCACATTTTCCATTTCTAAATTTGAGCGTGAAAAATGAATTATTTATGGAATATTATTTCTGTAATAATTTGTGATGGAATTCAATATGGATGAGTGAAATAGTCTAAACCTCCCCATATTGGCGAAAACAAAATTTTAATATTTTTCGGTGAGTGATAATGATTTTGTAATGTTTTTTATATTTGTGGCACATGAGGACATGCACAAGACTAAGTGTGGGAGAGTTGATGTTATTAAAATTTTAATAACTTATTATATACTCCCTTTACTAATTTTATATGAAATGTTCATAATTTGTGTGAAATATTAATTATTAAATATTAAATATAATTTTAGAGCACTATTTGAATTCATCCTGATTCAAGTCTATTTAATATTTTAATAATACCTCCCACCCTACTTATAAAAATTACATTATTATTGTTTTTTATGGTTAATTACTAAAATTACAACATTTCATTAGAAGGAACCTTTGGCCAAATCATCCATTTGGAGGGTCATATGTGCACAAAAAAACACCCAAATAATCTGTGAAGAAACTGGACCATCCATGATGATTGAGTTACTTGTATAAATCCCAAAACCCAAATTTTATGAAACTCAACCATATATTCTTGATTATCCACAATAATCATGGATAAAAATTTGAAGGTCCGACTACACGAACAAGGGTCCCAACTAATGCTTTGAAGTCTAGCCCACCATTCTAGATGGGAATTAAAATCCAGACACTATTCATGAAATTTATCATGATGTATTCATCAAATCAGGTTTATATTTTTTAGTGTGAAAGAGTAGATATAGTATTCTGACTTTGATGAATAAATCATTCTAATTTTAGGGAATATTTCTATTCAAAAACCAATTCACATCTCAACCATCGAAAAAGCATGGATGGAAATAGATAGTTTAACATTGTTTTTGAAAACCACCATGAATTTGGTTACATTAGTCAAAATGCCTCAAAACTTGGAGAGCCGACTGAAAACGTTAATATATAAAACTTTTAAGAAGAATATTTCTCCATATTCAGCTGTCTGAATATCAAATTGGCGATGCAAGTGGAGGGGTAGTTTTGGAATGAAAACAGCCCACATCATTGGGCTATAAATACATCCCCCTATCCTAGAAAGAGGTTGGAATTTAAAAAGAGATAACCATACATTGTAATGAAAAAATACTTTACAAAGTCTTAGGAGGATATACAATTCTCAAATTTTCACTTGAGATACCCTTCCTCCTCTCTATGTTTTCATGTTCTTTTGTGTTCTTCTTATTTTTAATCATGTAAGTCTGTTTTCATTTCAAAAGAATTTTAATGCATTTTTCTTCTTATTAATCTATTATTATCATCCACCTTTGGTTAAATAATACTAATGGTCTTAAAATAGTTTAAATATAGTTTAACCCCCTTCCATTTTTTTCTTCCTCATTCAATCGAATGTCCGTTTTAATTCTCGTCATTATTCACGTGTGTGTGTTCAACACACAACTCTTTTCTTATCCAGTTATTTTGTTTCTATTTATAATTAATCAACACAAACACATATTACCATATTAATAAATATATTAATTTATGAGTAAATCTACCATTTGGGTGAGTCAAAATTTAGGGATTTTAAGTGATTAAGAGTATTTTCTCGATGAATATTCTTCAAATAAACATTGTGTATGTTGGTCTTAACATGTCACGGATTAAAGACTTGTTTTGTTTAATGTATTGTTTCCATGGATTATTGGAACCATAAATACACTACCATCAACATATAATTATTGATATTAGAACCCTAAGTTATGTTAAGTCTTGGATTAAAGCCTTAACACTTAATAATTCCAATCATCATCATCTTGTGAAGTGGGTGTTAATTTAATGCAATATAAATCAAAGCTCAAGTATATCAAAAACTTAACTACCTAATAATGAACTCACCCAAATATTAATCAAATTGTTAAATCAAAAAACAACCATTAATCACTTCAATTAATCTCTGCAAACATATCCCCCCCAATAAAAATACAATCAACTAAAACAATTGACTATTAAAAAGTATCATCACCGAGGATTCGACACGAGTGCTGCTATACACATTAGCAGAGCATCAGAACCTTGAAGGGTTGATTGGAGATAATCATCTGTTCTTTCACTCCTCTACCTTGTCCACCATCTTGAGGAAATATTTACACCAAGTTATCTCTCTTCCAAGGAGGCTCGTCATCTAGCTCCATCTCAGTGACACGATGGGTCAGACAATACCTTGCAATATGTCCCCGACCGTTGAAAGCATAACATTTTCTCTATTGCGGCTGATATTCTCTTTGGCATGCTCCTGCACCACATAACCATGTGTCTGTGTTCAGGCATGGGTATGCCTCCTACACAGTGATCCTATTGTTTGTCGTCTGCCATCTCTAGTAGACACATCTAACTTGTGAACTCTACTCTAGGTCACATCCATCTAATCCTCCTCCAGGAAACTCTCAACCACTAGGGATCGCTCCAGCACCCCAACATATGATTGAATGCTAAGGGTTAACACCGACTCCCTGATCTCCCATCGTAGTCCCTACTCTATGTTGTGGTACCTAAAGTAAGGGTCCATCACCATATCCATAGAGTAGCGAGAAAGATCTATGAATCTTTCTGAGTACTCTACTACCCTCATGATGCCCTGCCGTAGGTGCATCAGCTCTTGTATATGCATAGAGCATAAAGTCTATAGAAAGAACTCCTCCCTAAAGTGGCACTCAAATTATATGCAGGTGAGGGTCACCTCATCATGCATCTGGACCTTCAATCTCCACCATCTCCCTATCTATCCCAAAAGAAGGCCCATGGATAAGACTGCCATCTGTTCGAGAGGTTTCCTCACTAGGAGAAAGACTCGCGTAACTGCCTCAACCCAATCCTCAACTACTTGAGGACCTGTCTCACCTCAGAACTTGGGAGGTCTCTATCTCTAGAACATGTGTAATTCACTCATCCTATTCTCATCCTCTACTAGTAGTTCTAGTAGAAAATTCTGATTGATGGGTGGTGGTATCACTAGTGCACCACCCGATAGGGCGATCTCTAGTACTAGTCCCTGTATCGATGCCTCATTTCTTGAGGGACAATCCTCATGATCTCGACCCAAAACCCTGATTGGAAATATACGTAGTGACATACTGAAATGATTTGAGATGAACCATTGTTAAAAGAGTATATATGGATAGCCGACTCAAGAAGGACATGAAAATCATAAACCATTCATATATGATGCATGTACCATTTATTTCCTAGCTACCCATATACTAATGTACCTTGTCAAAAATAAAGTTTATTCGAGTCATAGTGAATGGATACGTCGGCCTCCACACCAACACTAGAACCTTTGGCCTAAGAGATGAACTCAAAACATCTAAACATCGTAACAATTCAACCCAACCCAACCCATATCTCACAATCTCTCAGTCCAATAGTGTAATCGAACCTCCTCTAATACCAATATGTCATGACCCCTCCCCCAAGGTCTGTTTCGAGACTACCCCAAGACCACCTCGCAAAGCCCAGGGGATAGAAACTAGCACCGATGGAATTATCCTACAAATGAGAGGCATTTTCCAAGTACCTGTACACACACACATACTCACAACCCCATCCCGCAAATATGAAATGTAAATACTAAGTAAATGATGCATGCAATCACTAAGTAATCCAAAACCATACTAAAACATAAATTAATGTACAAGGTGGTAAATCGAGCTAGTATACAAGACCACCAAATGAAAGACAGAACACATGTAATACCCTAAGTCTCTGAAACTCGTCTACTGAGAAGCCTACATGAAGGGTAGGTAGAGAGTAGCTGACTGAAGTCGTAGGAGTATGCGTCATCTATTTTCTCTCACTGAACACCACTTGGTCCTGCTCCTCCCTAGACTCCATCAAAGCATCAGTCATATACACAAGACACAACACGTGTGGGAAAAGCCCATGTAGGGGTGAGTAAAACAATACTCAGCAGGGGAACCTGAAACCATAAGGATAAATCACAAGAGAGAAACCACAAAGAAATTCATAGTTGGCTCTACTCAGGTATATGCCCAATTAAATTCCATGAACATTAGATATAATCATCTCTGATACTAAGAAACATGTGTCCCCAACCTCATATCCATTATCATGATTCTCACTGAAGGCTCAAGTCACCAGACACAAACTAGGAGATCACACTCCATGAGTTCAACCATCTATGGTGGAACTAGTACAAGAAATAAAATACATCATGAAAATTATACTTGGTTCAACTATAGTGACCGACACTAGCGGTATTTTCATCACATTCTTGCATCCAACGCAAAACTAAGGATACCCTTGTGAAGAGGCCCACTCCTCGCCACTGTGTAGAGATGATGGAGCACTGCTCTAGATTATCCTGCGATACCTTAGTCACTCTTGTAAGGAGTGGCCCATGCCTCTGTCCATCATGATAGCACTAGCTCCTACCTAGGTATAGTTCACATCAAGTGGACGTGCCCTATCTTAATAGTCGTTTCCTAAAGTTGAGGGAGCTCCAACTTCTATGGAGGACCTACTCCCCACTGCTACCCAGTGATTGGGGAGTACTAATCGATAATCGAGGACCCACACCATGGTTCTAGCAGGGGAGTACTACTCATGAAGGACCCACACCCTACCCGGTAGGGGAGTACTACTCAGTGACTAGAGGACCCGCACCCTGGTACTATAGGGGAGTACCAACTCTATCAGTTTACTTGCTATAGGGGAACCACACACTAGTACATTAGGGGAGTATTGACCCTAGGATAGAAGACCCACTCCCTGGAATGATAGGGGAGTACCTACTCTTCTGAAACAATGCGTAAGGAGGACCCGCACCCTACCTGGTAGGGGAGTTACCAACTCTATGAAAGTTAGTTATAGAGAACTCATGCCCTAGTATATAAGGGGAGTACTAACTATAAGCTTAGAGAACCCACTCCTCGACCCCACAGGGGAGTACATACTCTTTCTTCACGAACATCTCCTAGAACCTGCACCCTAGTCCTATAGGGGAGTAGGGGAGTAACACCCACAGAGGAAACCACTCAATGTAAATGAACCCACACCCATGAAATTGGAGGGGGAGTCCAATATCTATCTAATTAGAGGGATAAGGAGTACCAATGCCTCGAGTCATCAAGGTAGTAACCGTTCTAACATTTCTTTCTAAGAAACACCCCAGTTATACCCAAAGTATTCTAGTACTGGGAGGGCCTACTCTTTAAATCAATAGGTCATCCTCCAGCTTCATAAAAAACTCTCTCAGAGTATTTCGAAATGGCTGTCTTAACACAAGGGTCCCAACACCGTAGACAGCTCGTCAAAAAGATGCTTTTTTTGGAAACTTATGGGCATTTTAGGGAAACGAGGGCCAATGGGGTCCGGGTCTGGTCCGAACCGATTGGACTAACTTGAACCGGCCTGGGGTCCATTGACCCAACCTGGGTTTGACCTAGGTCTGACCCAGCCTGGCCCATTCTGTTGGGCTCAGTCTATTGAGCCATGGGTTCGGCCCGTTGGGCTTGGCCTGCTGGGTCGCTGGTCTGGCCCAGTCCACCTGGTTGGGTGCGGCCCACCAATATCAGCCTGACCTGCTAAGGCGGGCTAGTTTATCCAGCCTACATGAATCTCTTCCATGTCCATCTCAAACCATGTGGCACCAATTGGCGTGACCTCCCTAGTCAACTGGTCTGCTCATGCGGAGCAAATTTTCTACACCACCCGCAACTTACCACAGGTCCCTATCACCCCTGTGGCCAGAGTTGCAACCCACCTTCATGCAGACAACCACAATGCGACTGCTATCGACTCCATGACGTGCCACCCCCACCACCTGGCATGTTTCAGCTACCAGCGTAGGCACACTAGTGGTAACTTCTGTGGGCCACCGAACTCACTTTGATGGTCTGTTTTTGAATTTGAAAATATTCTGAATCGCTTGGGACATGTTATCTATTGCTTGGGGTTTAAATATATATTACCATCCATTCCACCGGTAAGTGATCAATCAGCATTATTTCCCGAGTTTCCTCAATCTGATCATCACCGTTGTCATCGCACCTCCATCATCATTGCGCTAAGAACAGTTGCGCAATGACCAACAGTTTTTCGACCTGCAAAGAACACGAAGAACATGAATCTAGGGGGAGAGTAAAATCAAACAATAAATTGAGGAATTAACCCCCACCATCATTCATCATGGTGTTAATACACTCTCGTTAGAAGGATCAAAAACATAAACCAAAGTCATTATGTAAGAATGATCAAACCACGAGTCAACCTATTCATGGATTGATCACCGGTTTTCATTTAAAAACCTAGAATGGTGGAAGATATAATTAAAATAACAACGCATACCTAGAGTTAGGATTACTTGAAGATGTATATTGAATTTGCATCGTCATGTCAATCCTTATTTTTCCCATATTCATTTATCATCAAACTTCCAACATCCTATGTGATCCCATTCGTTGATCCGTCATCATTGGTTGTTTGCCAAAGAACTCCTTCAAGGCCTTTCTACCAAAAGTCTAGCGTCCTCCTCCCCAAATTTGATTCATTTCTAAGAGATTAAGTGGTGAACGAGATTTAACATTTTCTATTTCATTGAGTTGCCGACATTATGTTGTTTCATTTATGAAACTGAGTTTCTGTTACTTAATGTTGGAGTGTTGTTACGTCTCCACGAATTTGATTGTTCAAAAATAAAATAAATTGGTTTATTTTATTTTATTTTATTTTTCTTAAAAAGGTCTTAAAATTACCTTTTTTGATCGACCCACACCGGTCAATGTTAGCCTCTTTCTAGGAAAATCCCGATGCTATGAGTACATCGGTGCCCTCAGATTTTTGATCCAAACACTGGTTCAAAATATAGAAGAAAAACCCTCTCACACGATTATTTAATAAAATTAATAAAAAGTATAAAAATCCATTCTGTCCACTCCTGGTCTCAGGATTATGTGATGTTTTAGAGCCTAGTATCAAAAAAATCACATTTAATCTTTTTTTTAAAAAAAAATCCATGGAATTCCAAGACATTACATATGTTCAAACCTTAAAATTCATCCTTTATTAATCATATTAATTATTGCTATTAATGTATCCATTTGGTTCACTTAGAGGAATAATTAAATCAGTGTTTCTATAAGAGTAAATCTTGGTCAGAGCGTGTCATCTCCTAATTATGGGGCATCATATGCTTCAGATAGCAGGACTCTAGCAATGGGCCCTAGAGTGAATCTCTTCATGTATTTAGGGTTTTTATAGTATGGGGGAGTTTGTAGCACAAATTTCATCTCAAATGTTGTAGTGGAGATTGTTGAAGTTCTCTATTGTCTTTTCTTTGAGGTTTTAGGTTCCCCTCTATTGTAATAATATTAATGGTTTGTTCTTTTTTAATTCTAGTGGTTAACCCTTTTTGGGCAAATAATTGATTAGTTGTTATTTATAATGTGTGACTAGACTTTTTTAGACTAGTTTTTTGGTTGTGCTGACTTTGTATATGCTTTTTATTTGAGGGAAATAACACATCATATCTTTGGTTCAGTGTTTGGTTTGAGTTCCTTCCATGGGTCTCCCCTAGTGTTGGGGTTTGGTTTGTTTGGGGATTTCCTAGTCTCAGTGTTGGTCAATGATAAATGGTTTCTTATTATGGGTAGAAACCTATATTATTATCCCGTGGTTCTTCATGTTATAGGTTTATCTAGAGTTGGTCAAGTGTGACATTTCTAGTAAAAGACCACACAAGTTTTTGTGTTTTTTCCATTTCATTCAGTTTGAGCTTGATTTTTTGCTCTCATTCATCTGGGTGATTTTATGGGGGAAGAATGTTTTTTTTGTTGGGGATAATTGCCACACCCCAACCTTGGAAATTATTTTATTTTATTCTTTTCTTGATGTTTGATCATTTGGTGGAGGTTTGAGTTGATTCCTTAGCTTGAATTTTATGATTTTTGGATTCTTTAGGTGACTTTTAGACCTATGCATGTTTGTGTGCACAGTTTTGAGGTAAACTGTGTGTCCCTTTGAGGTAGAAGGAATTTTCAATTGGTTTTATTCTTTTAGGTTAGCCTAGCATCACTTGTACACAATTTGGGACAAACTATGTGAGCCCAAGGAATAACTGCACAACTTGTTTTCGGTGTCAAGGGCATGGTGCACGTCTTGCACCTCATTATAGGAAACTGTGTGAGAAGAATATATGGGGTTCTTCAATTTTTTATAGAACCATGGAACAAGGTTGGTGCATGTTTTTCAAAACTATGTATCTAAATATCTTATTTGTCACTTCTCTCTAGTACAGTGCACACTATTGGCGCATGGTTGGTCAAACCATGTGCCTAAATCATATGAGTTTCACAATTCATTAAAAAATTGATATTATAAGATTTACCTCATCTCTACAAACCCCATTTCAGGTTCCTCCTACCCTTGTTTATTTTTGGTTACATTATGGGGTTCCCAAACCTCATTCCCTTGATTCCTCATCCTCCCTTGGTGCTCCCTCAAGGTTTCTATGGTAAGTTTCTTTGGGATTTTTTCATTATCCCCCTCTTCTCTTATCCCTACCCAAGGTTCCTGGTTTCAATTGGTGGGGTTTTGTCTTGGCCGGACCCTAGGGTAGCGGGTTGATGTGTGGGATGTGTTTCTTTGGTTTTAGGGTGTTCATATTTTCACACAATATTTATTCTTCCTTCCCTTGGAGTTTTATTGCATCCTCATGTCATTGAGGTAGGTGTTTACATTCATTACCTTTTCAGTGCATTCTTTTTTATGCATGATTGTTTTTAAATAATTTATAAATGTTTTACTCGTGATTTTGATGTGTTAGTATAAATTTTGTGGGGTTTTATGTTTTAAATCTAGTGGAAATTAGGTTTTCAAAGGGTTTTCTTCATTATGCCTATATATATATATGTGTTTGTGCAATGTGTTAAATAAAATAACAAATGGAATTTTAAAATTTAAATTGGGTATTTTAGGCTTTATTTTATCTTATTTGTGCTTGGAAACTTGTTTGGTTGTGAATTAGGGATTGTGTGTGTGTTTTTTTGTGACTTATATGGTTTAGTATACATATGTGGACCCCTATAATTGGTTTAAATTCTCCTTGTGTTTATCAAATTGAATTTTTGGTTCTTGATGGATTTAAACTAGTTTTTCATTAGATGTGCACACATCCATATGTACACTAGGTGAACATATGGATGGCCTTACAAATGATAGTGTATTTCCAAAAAATGTACACCTTAAAATCATTTTTTAAAATGATCCTTCTCAATTTTCCTTCATTCCTTCCCAACTTTATTCCTAAAATTATTCGTCAATAACCATGTTTGATCCTAAATGGTTCTTGGTCACTAAATGATTTGAAATGTGATTTTCAAATGTGGTTACTAAATCTTGGAAAGTTTGGCACCTTAAAGCATGATTGGTAAACTAGTGATTTTAAAGGCCTGTTTAGCAACTCCCTAGCATGTTGTATGTTTTCAACTTGGTTTTGGGAAATAGTTTGGAAGTGGTTTTGGAAATGAAAATTTTAAGGAACTATTGGTACATTGAGATGATTTGAAAAATGGTTTGAAACTCATGTGACATGAAGTCTTGGTTAGAACATGTGTTTGACTCGATGGTGATGGGAAACTCTATGGTGGTCCCTATAAGGAGAGGGACATCACATAGGTGGTGTCAGTACTTTTTTTGGGAATTCATTATGGTTGTGGGTTATTGGTTTGTACCAAATGTGTGAGGAGCACCCCATTAACCTGGTACTATTATTGTGGGATTATTGGATGTTATCTATAGGTTTGAGTGACAGTTTCATATCAAACCTGATTAGATGTGTAGGTGCCCCTGGATTTATTGAGAGGCCAGGAAGGAGGTGACACTAGATTGGATAGTTTACAATGACTAGTTGGTTCTTGAATATAGAGCTACACCATATGAGAACATGTGAGTCCAAACTGAGTACACCCCAAGATTTCTTCTAGATATATTTAGTAAGTTCCCATATTGTTTTTCTTTTCTAAACCTGATTTCGTACTCTGTTAGTTCTTACCTTGTTTTTTTCCTATGTAGTTTCCATTATATTATAGTATATAGTTTTATTATACAAGTTTTGTTTATAATTTATATATTTTGGTTTTAAAATTTGGTTTTAAAATTGAAATATATTTTGGAAAAGTGGAATGTGGTGTGTGTTGTTTTAAAAAGTGAATATCTTGAATGATGATTTTGGATTTTTAAATGACAAAAAAAACAATTTTTTTGTATGTATTTTAAAACTAATGTTTTTGGAATGTTTTGGGAAAGGAAATATATGTATTCTGTGGCAATTACCTATTGGTATGTTACACTCACACTATACTTGTGAAACTCAATGTCGGTAGACCCAGGTTGTTTTGTAGGTTCAGATTTTTTGTTCGAGTTTCATTTAGATGAGGTTGGTAATATGGTTGGTAGTGACCAAGATGTCACATGAAGATCTAGATTGGTTTTATTTTGATTTTATTTTTTCTATTTTTTGTTTCATTTAGTTTCTATTGTATTTGTATATAGATATGCTTATATATTTATTGAGTTTAATTTTATTTTATATTCTGTGATATCTCTTGGTTATTTGTTCACATGTTTTTTTGTGAGAAATCATTCCCACTTGATTCATATTTGATGCCTGACACTAATAACCATCTCAAGAGGATTGGGAATTCCTCTCAAGACTTGTCTCATACTGGTTTGGGTGTCTGGTTGGATGGATGCCTGGCCTAGTTTGTGACAAACATATACCCCAAAATCAATCTAACATCTAGTTCTGCTATATCTAGTTATTTGAATTTCAAAATTAAATAAGATTCAAACTCCTAAAAATATCCCTTTTAAATAATGCTTTATGGAAATATGGGAAATAATCAAACACTAAGGCACATTATTGATCCTCTATAGTAAACACCAATCAATGATATATATTTCCTTCTTTTCACCCAAGTTCTATTTTGACATAATGTTGCCTCTAATTTTATTGGACTAAAACCAGGGTGAAAATTCCTAATAAACTATTATTAGTAAATTTTATCCCCCAATCCATTACTATTTATTCAACATTTTCCAGATCAAATGGCATTTTAGGTCAATATGCGTCATCCATGAGTAAAACACTGAATTCCGAGATAAATAGATCACACTTTGATTATCATATAACAACACTCCAACCTCCTAAAATCCTTCCTTGAATCCTTGAACAAGTACATAAACCATACCAATTCCTTCCCAACTTCCATTGTAGCCACATATAGAGATTTGTTTTAGAAAAAGTAACCATTGGTTGTAACCATGAAATCCTACTCATTGTTGTTCCTTCATAGGTAAAAAAGACATTGTAGTGATCTTTATGATGTATTAATCCTAAAAAAAGTATGTGTTGATATATAATTGCAATGGATTATCTATAATAAAGCACAAGGATATATCTTCCATTCTATTCAAGTAATATATGGTCCAATTCACAACCATCTGGAACCCCCTTCTTGGATTTTACATGAAATATTTCACAACTCCCACTTAAAAGAACTATCTAATCAAGTATATATCATGAGGTACACCAATCTACCTACCAATTATTGAAATATATTTTTCCCATGTACTAGAACTGAACTTATTTTTTGGAACCTTCTCCGTGGAAAAATTGAATTGTATGACCAACAGAGTTAAGTTCAGCTCACATCCAAAAATTCCAAAATTCTTGTTGATCTTCCTGATGTGATCCTTTTGAGATAGACCAAATTACTAACACCACTATATCTCTCAAACATCATTGCATATATTTTATTAGATCGGTTGAAATTTTTTATATTGAATCATCTATAAAAATAATGATACATCTTATAAATCCTATTAATTATTAAAAGATTCAGCAATATGTCATACATATATAGAATAAGTATGATGAAACTCTCATTATAAAACACCTTATGGTAGAAATAATGATATATATTTCAGTAAGTGAAGTATTCATCAATAATGAAACCATAAAATTTAAAATTTCACTACCTTGGATCCCAATTCAATCCATAAAGGATTATCTTTAGTTTACACAACATGTTCTCAATCTATTGATTGAGGAAACCCATTGGTTTATTTAAGTAAATTTCATACTCTAAATCATCGTGCAGAAAGTTTGTATTTAAATCCATCTTCAATAAGTTTAAATTATCGTAGAAAACTATTATTGTAACTATCTTGATGGTTTCATGATTAGAAAACAGTGATAATTTTTTTTGATAATTAAATTCTCTCATTATATTTAAATCCCTTCACCAATAAACAAGACATGTACTGCTTCCTTCTGTCAGCTTGTTCTTCCAAAAAGAGAAACCAATTGTTCTCAAGTACTCTTACTTTATGGAAACTCAGTCGCTCCCATGTTTTTTTGGTACCCAATGGTCACATTAATTATTTCATAAAATAATATCGTTATTTAGAGTTACTAAGAGGGGCTTCCCTTTCGAGTTTTTCTATTTCTCCCCTGTTTATTAATAGTAGGTAGTTAATGCCAAACCCAAATCTTTAGACTGGCCATATGACACTAGAAGATATCTTCATTATAGCTTATGATTCATCTCATTCTAGCTCTATAATTTCTAGTAATATATCTTTCAGATCACTATATTTTGATGGACTAACATCTACATATTTCCCTAAGGAATAAATATTCCTTGCGAAATCTTGTACATATTCCACTAGTCTCACTTATGATCTTTCAACATTTAAATCTAAACTCTCTTGTTCTTGTTTAATTCCGATAATCAAATTAAAATAAACTTGTACTTGGTCAATTGATTATATACTCTCAACTACCTTATCATCAAAGCTTGGGAATTTCCATAGAAGTGAAATTCATGACTTCCGATGACTTTGTTATTGTTATCATACAAAAGTAAAAATACAAAGATTTCATCTCCAAATCTTACAGAGAAACATTCATTGAATTCTACTTGATTTTATTTAGATCCTCAACATGCACATGGATATTAGCAAGATTCCAAAAAAAAATTGTGTGTCCAAATTATTGTTTTTTCCGGACCATATATCGTTCCGAATTTTCTATCCCAATAGAGATGACATAATTTTGTTAACTAAGTACATTTATATATTCACTAATTCTATCTAAATTTCCTTAGTAATTCTTGAGTGTACCCTCATGAAATGTTCCTTCTCAATTAATGTTTAATTTATTCACTCTATCACACTATTTTAAATTGGTGTAATTGGAATAGTTCTCTCTATCCTTAACCCCTTATTTCAATATATGTTTTCAAAGTTTGTTCCCTTGTACTCACCAAAATTATCAGATCTTAGTAATTTGAACATTTGAATATCTTCCCTTTCTATCATGTCCTTTAATTTAATGAATTATAAAAATACATCAAACTTATGATTTTGAAATTAAACCCACCCTTACATCATACCATCCTTAGCGAAAGTCACAAAATAAAGTGGCCCACTATGAGATTATAATTAGGTAGGCCCCACAATGTCTAAGTGGAGTAGTTATTATCTTTATACTAAGGAATTCCATCTATTCTTCTAGAATTACATTGTTCTCTTTTTCCCAAGAACAAAACTCCATCAACATCATAAATCATTTCAATCAATCATTAGTATACCTATTGTTTTTAGAAATGTTATAATCTTCACAATGAGATGTCTATGTCAGTAATGACAAAAATCTAGAATATCAGACATTTTTTTCTGAAAATTATCACTATATATGATATTCTAGTCTGATAAAGGGTTCCTTCCTTTATTTCTCATGTCACCACCCTGGATCCTCAAGTCCCCTTATAAATTCTATATGTTAATTTAGTCTTATAGCCTACCAATTCTAGCTGACCTATTAAAATTAGGTTCTTCCATAACCCTTGAATGTGTCACAATTCATTCAAAAATAATAATCTTCGGTAATTCATCTGGATATTGACATCACCTTTCACCATGAATTCTAGAGCTTCATCACCTTCCAAATGTACAATTTTGAATATTCTAGATGCATAATTAACCATCCATCCTAGCTCTATGATTGATCAAAATGATTATCAAAAGTTAATTAACCATGACCCCACTATAATGCTGATAGTGAGTAAAAATTTATTTCCTCCTTCAGCCGTACTCTTGAAATTTAAACATTCATATGCTATACTTTCATATTGATCATGATTTTTTTCAATCCTTCATGATGTGCCCACTTTTCCCAAACTACTTGAATGTAGTAATAAGACCTATATATTTAATTTGTATCCTTCTCAATAGCTATATTTTGATTATTTTTTCTGAATTATCTATAGGGGTGACCATCCTCTTCTGTTTGTATTCAGATAACTTCCAAATGATTCTTGAAATTCCCTCCTATTGAGTTATTTATTCAATATTATGTTTCTAATATCCTCAAATACCATGTTAATATTACCATCGTAATTTATATATACCATTACTATTACATAAAATGACACCATCTATGATGGAAATAATAAAATAACCCAAACATAATCCACAAAATTTTCCTTCACTGATTTGAGATACCCTTAGATAACATTGAAGTCATTTTCATGATCTTACATGGGATTAAATTTATATATAATCATATTGAAGAAACTCCATGTCATTAAAAATTTATTAAGAATCCTCATATTCTCATACATGACTTCCAAGTCCTTCAATATATCAAATATGGTTTTCATCACCCATATGTTAAAGGCCACATTTCATTCCAATTACATACTTAATAACCCAAGAGATTTTAGGTCCAACCATTCCAATTACTACTGATTCATCTTCTCTTAATTGAATCCCATCAATGAAACGTCCAAATAATTTTTAATGAGACAGTTTTTCTATTGTAATTATCCATAAATCGAAGTATATACCGTTGAACATGTCTATTTGGACATTACCTGATCTACCTTTAAGTGTGTTGATGAGAAATATGAAACAATTACACAATATATTATCACTGTTTAGGATTCCATCATTGTTTTATTATCAAAATTTATCATCCAAAAGCATTAAACATCAAAAGAATCTTACCAACACTTCCTTGAGTAGAGGGACTCCCTTCATCCAGGTGTACTCGAAGATAGGAGGAATAAACACCCTACTCACTACACTAGGCATTCCTCGCACACACTCAAATGATCTCATAACTCACAAATGTATAATAAAAAATGATAAAGGAAAATAAACATGAGTTTATATAGTTCATATATGATTCCTACATCTATGAGATAAACCATGCTTCCTTTTCCACTAAATCCAAAAATATAATATTTGTAATAACATTTTCTATGTAAGAAAATTAGATCACTAATTACAATTAATATATCAATCACATAATTACACTTATACTAGTATCCCCACTTATGATAAGTTATAGATTTTCATTTGGTTTCATCTCAATATAATATTCATGGAAAATCCACCATTTTTCTTATTGATTACTAATCTCCTATTGAAATCAGCACCAGGCAACTATAACTGGTAAATAGTGAATGGTTACCCGACCCTTTTCCATAAAATTATATGGAACAACCCTAAAACTTCTCTTAAACATTTTTTTACTAAAAAAATAACTAATATACATGAAAATTGTATGATATCATTATCAAATCAAAAATCCTTTGAAAAATAGATTCTTTTTTCACTCCCTACACCCCAAGACCGTGCTGGAATCTCAAGTTTCTCTATTTGTTTGTTTGACTCATACAATATAATAGGATTCATACTCCGAACACCCATTTATTATTATCTTAAAACCCAACCAAAATTCTCTCTAGGAACTCCAATCATGGTTATGGATAACTATCCATTGCTTCATCATACTCGGTACAGGAAAAACCATAATTTATACATTGCTTTATTCACCAGAATGTCATCTATATCAATAATGTTCTGGTATTCCAGCTCAAATACTAATCCAAAAACAAGAAATAGAAATATTAGAACCACCACAGATATTAATGTTCATCTTTTTCCTCTAAATTATATCTATAACTTGTGCTGTAATGTGGTCATTTTTAATATTAAGTAATTTCCTTAGATCCTACTAAAATGGAAGAAACTAAAAGAATTCTCCTTTGAAAGTGGTGTATAGGGATTTCTTCATTCAACTATGACTTTCACCATACCCATTTATCAAAAACTATATCATGGTTGATAAACCATGACCATTTTAACCTCTTTATGGTGAGTATTTAGCTTTTTAATTTACCCCTATTACTATAATCAATTCAAACATGGAAATATTTACCCAAAACATGATATAATAGGTAAAAACATGATTTATTTTGGATTATATATGGAAATATGTTAGATAAATATGAAACCAAGACCAATCTCACAATCATTTTACCTTATCTAATTAACTATAAATTTTAATACGCTAACCAACATTTTTTAACTAACACAACAACATGATTTGTGCAATCTTAGAAATTCTTCATTACTTTTAATTTTATTTTTAATTTAATAAACCTATAACTCAACCATGAGCATGTTTATAATAAATACATCATTAAACCATCATAAAAAATCATTAATGAATTATTTCGTGTGATAATTAAGAGAATTATTCTAATGTGGAAGTTATCTAAACACTACACCATTAGATAATAATTTTTTGAGATTTTTCCAAGTCTTAGTGTAAAGATAAATACTACATTGACTTTGTATCAGTTGGGATCTTTTTATACACCCACTATTTAAATTAAATTCTTAAGATCTCTTCAATTTTTTAATCCCAAATGGCTCATATGTACTAATATTACTCGACCCATAGGGAGCCCACTCAGGCCAACAATAAGAGAGTGTACTACCCTAAGCCCACCACCAATATGAAATTGATTAATGAATAACCACCAATGACACACACACACACATAATAGCTAAAGTGTACCAAAAATGAGTGAATGAGGTTGAAACTATTCAATAAAAGTCTCTATGGTCAACTCCAACAGATAACTAATATAGATTAAAGAGGTCACTTTATACAATAGATATGTGGAATGTGGTATCACCAACTTGATGTAAGAACTCTCAGAATGATCTTTAATATAACAACAACCACCATTATAAACCACCAAGCACCACTAAGTATAAATATTGAACACAATTCACTATATCTACATGTTCCAAGACCATCTCTGAACCATGAATTGTCTACACAAACACAACATTCATGAGAATTGATCCCATATAGGGGTGAGTATAAACATACTCAATAGAATATGATGGGATCATAAATGAAATGTAAAAAATAAAGTCACATAAAACTCTTTAATAAGAGGGGAACCAAAAAAGATATGGAAACTAAGATGTTCCCTACAACTAAAAATCTTATGGACATGGGAAAGTAATAATCATCTCAGCTAAGGTCCATAAAGAATTGTATATCAAATGAAACCATTGTTTCATACAATATCAAAAGACCCATAAAGCTTGAAGTTGTTAGCATAGTTGTTAGTTTCAACTCAAAGGAAACCAAGAATTCCATATATGTAGGAAGTCTTGAAACAATTAAAATTATAATCATTTCAAACATTCACATTTCCACCCTAATCCATATTGGGGGAATTGTTCCTTATTGGGGTGCATGTGTTAGTCAAGGGATCAAAAAACCCCATCTTTTATAACTACCACGTCAATACTTTGGATACTTATTGGGGAACCTTCACCTTGATAAAGAATAATTGTTATCCAAGGGAGTACTTAATGATACCACCCATAACTATATAGCTATATGAAAAACCATGTCACCTCAAATAATCTGTAGTGGGGGACCTATAGAGTTTCACAACATGTGTTTTAATCGGGGGACTATCAAAAACCAATGGAGGACCCATGCCTCATCAAGTAGCACACATCGAATGAGGGAGTGACCAACTCTAGTGGAAGAATTTCTCCCCATTATTAGGGTTTTTTATATTCTAAATTCATCTAGGGGAGTTATGATTTTTCCGGTCCAAGGAAATATCAAACCCATTCCCAAACAGGAAGGACCCATACCCCAAGTATGTGGGGTGGGGGAGTGCCAATATCCTAGGAAGAATAAAAAGGACCAAATCTATATTATCATCAAATAATAAATGGAGTACTAATCTATGATAAGTATAAGGTTCGTTTTCCATATCATTAGGAAATTTTTTGGGGAGTACCAAACCCCATGTATGCTCTAATCGTCTTATCTGAAACCAGTCATCGGACCTATGAAGATAAAGAGGATAAACCCACTTGAAACATAATGTTAACAAACTCAAATGGTATAAAAGTTTGATAATTCACATTATAAATAGAAAATCACTCAGGATATGTTATCTACTAAAAAAATATGACACAAAATTAAGAATATGTGAAAAGTTAAAAAGGGAAAATAGTATATGACATATACTTGAGGGGACATGATGCATATGCCTTGTGTAGGAGCTGTGTGTGAATGACATTAATTTTATTTCATCAAGGTACAATTACATATCATGTGTTAGAGGGGTACATGATGTATGGGACAATCAAGTAACCCAACATGTACTTCCAGTATCCTGAGTCATGTGAGCATAGTATATGGTGTTCCCATTAACCTGCATGACACATAGACCCATGCAATTATTTAGACATGTAATATTGTACATGTAAGTCTATATGAAATGTAAATACACATTGTGTGTAACTAAAGTAAACATTATGTGATATTTTCCATAGATTGAAAAAATTACTAACCAAGAGTGTGTGATACACCACCCTATGATCAGATATTCACCATACAGAAACCTTATCTATACAAGAATCATGCTTCCATAATTATTTTCACCTCCAATTATGCCATAATCACCTCTATTGAGCTATATCACTTCCAAAAAACCAAAAATTATTTTTTATACCCTTAAATGAAGTCTCAATGGTCAATATTTACCAGGAAATCCTCAAAATCACCTTCACATTATGTCCTCGATGCCCTCATCTTATCACCACTGGCATGAACTCACATCGCTAAACCTTTGGTAAGACTCAGTTGTAACCAAACATCCCAAGTCATGCATCACCATTTTTCTTCTCCCATTTTCAACTATAATAACAAAAAACACACACCACAAGAAAAATTATTATCTTATTATCATCTTGATAAATGTTTATCAAATCCCTATCCATATCAAAGGCTAGTGGTGAATGTGAAAATTAAAAGGGGAGAAAGAGGGTGAAGAATGGGTTTTTGATAACTAGTGCAACTGTCTAGCTACCATTAATTATGTGAAAATATGGACACAAATTAAGAACATATAAAATTAATTTGTGAGGAAATAAATATAGAACAACAAATTAAGCATTAAAATAATGAATAATAGAGAAAATAATGAGTCCCACATCATTGGTGAATCACTAATGCTTCGATATTCATTCTCCACCAATTAATGGTTCACTAACGTTCACTTGTGAAACTACTACTATTTTCCAATCTATAATCGACTCCTGAAAGAATGGGATAACCCCTATAATATCTATTTTACTTTCTCTTAGGTTATACTTCCATTGGTGGTGCTGAGATACATAGGTTCAGTGGACCACTACGGGGGGGGGGGGGGGGGTGGATTAGTGGAATCCTTTTAAAATTTATTTGAATTTAATCCACCCTCTCAGATCAGTAAAAGAATAAATCCTTCCCTGATTATATTTCTTAAACTATCTCAAATTATAAAGTAAATAAAGGCATAAGAACACAATTATTTTAAAGGTTTTACATTAAAATCCAACTATTTTACTTTATTGGTTAGTACCCCATATCATTAATTCCTCCACTAAAAAAGTCTCATATTAAAATAGTTATGATGCTTCGTAACCCAATGTGGTTTATCACTATGTTTATAACTTACAGTTTCTCATAAGACTTCATATGACTAGATCCCCACTATAATAATAGCTTCACACTTTTATTTCATTGAATATCCAAAGTCACATTGGTTCCATAGATTACAATAATTTTAAAAAAGGGGTTTTATTTCATCCCTTCAGATGTTGATCACCTATTAGAATATGATACCTTTGAATCTACAAGATTTGATCTCCCTCTACACTGTAGAGTCCTTCACTACCTTTGGATATTCATGAATTGTTTTAAAATATGTCTCTGATTCTCAAAATAGCTTCATATAACTTTCTTAAAACAATTTTTCTAGTTTCACTAAACTCACCAAGCCTTTATCACCTTCTAAAATCTAACAGATCCTTAATGTGGAAATTATTGATACACAGATGTTGAAAAACATTGTGTATCAGTCTCTCAATCAACTTATTATCTTTTTAGACTTGACACACTGGTTGGGTTTTACATAACCAGGTCAACATCCTCATTTTCTTCTCCTTGATCTTTAAAACTAAAATAAAACTTTTCATATAACTATTATTGGATTAGATATTCTTATTCTTTGTGAAATATCAAAATATCACACTCAGAAAAATCTATCATTTCACTACTTTCAAACACTGAGATCTCTCTAAATATTTTTCCTTTTTATATATAGGTCAAAATTAAATATTATATATATATATTCATATAAAAAAATCTCCCATCAAATCATGTAAACTGAACTCCATTCACTTTTTTGCATCTTTTTTGTATGTGGGTTTCTCCAGTGATCAAATATTTTCCTTTAGTATCTCAATTACTATCTCAAGTTATATGAAATGAGTGAACTTTTCTTTTCCACTTTCTCATCTGACTCATCGAACAAAACATCTAGATTTTTTATCATTCCTTAAAACCATATAATTATTTCTCAAAATATTTCCACTGAATTCCAAGGTAAATAATTATTTAAAGGACACATTAAAATTATACAATAACTCATTATTGAAGCAAGGTTCTTTTACTTACTTCCTATAAGACTATGAAAATAATATTTCAAGCTCCATATTTTATTTCAAATATTAGATAACTTTTAATCTTTCTTCTAAAAAATCATATCTTGACTCAAAACTTAATTTGTGATGACTTATTCATACAAGAACATCATATGCACCATCTAATTTAATTCTATCTATATAATATATTGATGATTTTCAAATATTACATTTTAAAATCTAGGATTGAATTGAGGAGTAATATTTTTATCCATATCTCTATTTACCTCTCTCAAATAATAGCTTGAATCATGGCTTTATAAAGGTCCATAATGTCTAGAACATTTGAGAATAGATTAAGCTTAATCCCAAATAGATTTCTTTCTTCAAAAATTAATTATGGAAATTCATATTTTTGTTAGAATAAATCCTATATTTTCTTAATTTTGAAGTCATATTTGGTCTACAGATTCACTATTTCCTAATTATTCTTGGAAAATATTAGAAAGATTCACCTAGAGTCGTACAAGACTTAAATTAATGTGAGATCAACTCAATTTGTGACACATGTACTATGAGGAATTCATATAAATTTTGGAAAAGTTTCCACTAGGACTCAAAGTTATACACATATACATATATTCATAGGTGATTCCTAAAAGTTTGACATGTGAAATGAAAAATACTTAATCTAGTATCAAATTAATATTTTAGCATCATAATTCTTACCCGCTGGGAAAACAAAGTCTTACACACCATGAAATCTAACAAGAATAGTCATACCTTGTACCTAAAAGTCTTATGATCCTTGTGTAATGTCTTATAGAGTAAGACTTAATATATTTTCTAGAATCTTCTCAACAGGTCTAGATTTCATCAATTAAGATTATAATATTATAAATGTGTTGTGACACATCTTCAAATATCCCAAAACATATAGATAATTTATCGTAATTCCTCAAACCACTTTGATACCATTAAAAAAGACTTACAATTTATTAAAAAACATTATTTAGTGTATTTCCAAGAAACCTCGCCACCTTATGATTCCAAATCACAACTCATTCAAATACGTTCTTTATTTAATTTCTATTTAAAATTGAATAAAACACATTTTAATCTTATAAACATAGTAATAGAACCTCTATATCTTATCACTTAAATGTCCTCATTTGAGCCATATTTTAACCCTTTTAAGCATAAATTTATATGTTTTCTAGAACCTAGTATCTAAAAACTCCTCTAAAATAATTTTAACAGTACTATAAGATTCTATAATTGAATTATACTTAATGAAAAGATCGATTAATCATTTGATGTAGAGGTATTATCATTGAACATCTCTTAACATATGTTCTAAGTAGAAGTAACTCAAACTTATCTTCTCCTTTTACATTTATGATTCCAACATCTCAAAATATCTTATATACTTATGTAGCACATATTGATAGATTCCAATCATCATATAAGCTTACTTGATTGGAAGTAAATTCAATCCAATCATGGGAAACTCAATACACCACTTTGTATTTACTATAAATACAATTAAAATTTTATGTGAATATATGTGCTTGGGGTCATTTTATCTCTCCCTTATTTTCAATAAATACCCAAAAATATAGGGGATGAACTTAGCATCGAAACAAATATTTCTCTAACTTTCTTTCCAAAATTAAAACCTATTTCCAAATATTGAGAAAAGGATGGAACCACACATTTCCTAGAAATGATATTTTAATAAGTTAACTCAATGTATACATGTACAATATTGATGTATAAAATAAGAGGGATATAACCAAGACATCATGTTTGTGGTGTCTTACACCCACACTCCCAAGTTTGATGTTAAAAACATCCATTTTAAACAATATCTTTGGTACCAACTAAGGTGGACCAAGATAAACATATATTTATTTTATACCATTTCCATAAGTTATACACTACATCAGAAAATAATTACATAATTCCAAAACCCAGATATTTTGTGTCTTTCAAGATTATCTACATAAAAATTTTATTTTACAAAAAAATTGAACATTAATCCAGATCACAACCCTCTAGACCCCCTTCTAATCTTCTATGAAGTTATACACATCTTTATAACCTATAGAATATAATTAATATAAATATAACAACATTATATTATTTCAATGAGGTTTTATACACATAATATAAAATAAAATTAGTGCATAATATGAAACATGTCTCAAAGAAGGAAATTTTGAGATGAGAAACCCTTACAACTTGGGTAGTATGTGAATTAAAAGATTATGAATGAATGATTGTGAAATATACATTCAAATAAATATTTTAAGGGTTATATATGATTAAATAATTAATGTTTTCCATAATTAAATTGTGTAAAATATAAAAAGGTGAACAATATGAAATCATGCCTCAATGAAGGGAAATTGAGATGAAATCCCTTACCTTAACTCTCAGGTTCAATGAAATTGATTTAACCTCCTATATAATAAAATAACCATATTAATATAATATTTCATAACCTTGTTCATATATATTATTCTATATTTTCTTAAATTAAGAAAATTTAATTTAAATATTTATTAGTTAATTATATTTTATTTCCATCGTAGAATCTTATTGATTTTGATTGTTTCAAGTGTGCTTCAAAATACTGATTTCAATAACCATATTCTGATATCAATTTCATAGTTATTAGATTATTTAATATATTATAATATATGTTTATTATTGATTTATAAAGATCTAAATTCATTCCACGATATGTTTATTCATGATTTATGAAGATGAAATTAGCAACATGCTTATTTCAGATGATTTTCCAATATCAATAAATTATTTTATAATGGTCATTGATTTATTTCACCTCTTTTTAACCATTTTCTTGAAATATATTACTAATTTATTTCAAATATTTCATGAAATATATTTTTATAACAATTCATTTAAGGTGATGGTGAAAAATGAAACATGACATCTATGAAGGCGATAGTCTGCACGTATGTACGAATGTCATTTTCATTTTCCAGAAAATAGAATGAAAAGAAGGTGAATATTCATTTATATTTAAAAATAAGAACTATTTAATATATATAAATTTTATTCATTAAATAAATTCTTATAAAAATCCATTTAAGGTGGAGATGAAAGAAAAATATGTCATATATGGATTCAATAGAAAGTACATACACGCATGGGACATTTTCATTTTTTGAATGAATGATAGGAGAATAGATAATGGATGTAACAAAGATATAATAATTTTTTTTAATAATAATTATACTTATTTGAATATATTAATATGGTTTTATTAGTTTTTAAGTATGATGGATATGAATTATAGAGAAGAAAATACTAGGGGTGGATAATACTCATATTGTGGATTTCAGTCTTCTATTGAAAGACGTCCTATAACTAAATGAATTGGGGATATTTATTTTATTTAATGGATATAAAATGTGTAATTGTATTATAGTAGTGGTAAAATGGGATGGTTTTAAAGAATTATTTTTATGATAAATGTGAATTAAATAAGGTGTAAGTGATACCTTTTTATTGGTAAAAAAGAGGTACTTTTCATTGGAACATAATAGTAGGCGAGGGGTAAATATGGAATGAAATGGAAGTTATGAGAGTTGAGTAAATACAATTTGGTTAGAAATGTATTTATATATTTTAAATATACCAATGCTATTCTAGATAGTGTTTGTGTAAAGTTAATTTATTTACATTCAATCCACTTTATGTTACTCATTTTTACCCTTATTAACTATGTTTAAACATTAACCATGGTAATTATATTTTAAATAAAAATATAAAATGACCTATCTTACCAAATTTTGATTTTATAAATCCAAATTTTGAATCCATTTTATATAATTAAATTTATATATATATATGAAAAAATCAAATTGTAAATTAAAACATAAGATATATAAAAACATTATTTTTATTGAAAAATGAATTTTTATAAATTCTGTATTTTTATTCTTATTTCCTCTCAGTTTAGAATTAAATGAATAAAAATATTATGGTTTAAATATTTTAACATCATTCTTGATTCATCATTAAAAATAGATCAATTTAATTTTTTTATATAAAAACATCCCAATGTTTATAAAAATAATGCTTTGAAAAATGACTATTTTTCAATGGTAAATAATATTTACCTTGGTAGCATATTTTTAAGTTAAAAAAGAAAATGAACATATTAAAAAATGTTTATATTATGATTAAAAATATGAAAATAATTTTATTAGATCCAATTTATAATGTTTATAGATATAAATTGTCGATACAAATGCACATAATAGATCAAAACAATTTTAGGAAAAATATATATTTTAAGCATAAAATGAATTTATCACATTCCTAGTAATAGATATTATATTATTTAATTTTATATATTATAAATATTAAACTAATTATTTATATATTATAAAATTCATAACATATAAAAATGAAATTTTTAGTAAAATATATTTTTATGCATAACATGATTTTATTAGCTATTTAGTTACACAAACTGAATTTTATCAATGAATTAGTATTCGAAATGACTTTTGAATTTATACATAGATTTAATAATTAATTTAAATATATTTATATTAGATAATTAAATGACTAAATTATAACATTTATATTTATTACTGATATATTTTTTAAAAATATTGTGGTTTATTTTGGTTTGGTGTTTCCTATGAAATAATATATTTGAAATAATATTAATTTAAAGGGAAATTAATTCTAAAATATTTGGGTGTTACATAGTTTTTTCCTAAAAAATTCCCCCATGTGATACTATTATCAACTTCATTATGTAGATACTAAACACACATATTTTTCAAGAACCATACAACCTAAACTCAATTCAAAAAACCCATATAAATGTTTAAGTGAGGGGTATAAAAATCCCCGTTTATTTAAGTTTTGATTTTAATAAATCATACCCCTTGATATATATATATACATTTTATATGAACAAAAACAGAGAAAAAATGAATCTAATACCTCACTTTCAAGATTTAATGAACAGTCCTAAAATTCTAGATTTCACGAATTTACCTTTGGAAACCTTCCCTTTGTGTTTTCTCTCCCTAAAAGGATTATCCTTACTAACTATTTTTCATAAAATGTTATAATACTTCATGATGGAGACACTTAATTTTTATTATAGTGTATTGAAAAACTCATCTATCCCATATTTTTACTCCTTCAATTACTTGTATGTTTGCACTCATAAGAAAATAATTATGGGAATAATGAGAAATTATCCTTTATATTATGTACTAACAGTAAGGTTGAGAGCTATATATCAACCAAGGTTTCTATTCATTATTTATAGCTTTAACATTGGTATAGATATTCATGAAGTTTCATCTTTTGACTTTTAAATTCTTCTTCTATTTAGAAAACATATACTTAATCTTCACTTCAATATTCTTATAATGTGAGATGAATATATGTATTATTTCCCTTAAATAACTTTTAGATATAGTTTATATACACAGTACTTTTGTTATCTTCATTAATTCCTTTTGAGTTGTCCTGTATGTCATATAATTATAAAAAATATGACTAGATTATCAATATATTCCATCCAGTCCTTCAAGATATCAACAGACATTATTCTTGGAAAACCTCTCTTGAAATTATAATTCCATTTCATGTGAAGAAATGTGATTCTCTTTGGTACATTAAATTGATTGAGAGTTATCTATCACTTTATCCTTTTCAATGTCTAGGACACAAATTCAAGAAATAATTCCTAACATAGTTAGATTTCATGGAGCTTTTCAATATTTTCTTTATGAAATTTTTATTATAATTTTTATGTAACACATTAAAGTATTATTTTGATAAATCAATAACTAAAATAATTATTTTATCCATTTTATTGAATGATTATATTATTGAATTGTAATTCCTTTATTTAAGCTTTATTTCTATGTCTTTTTTACAGAGGTCCATGGTGTGTTTTCTATTACCACGGTAGATTCATTTTCTCTATATTAAGAAATAATTTATGGACTTATTATTAGAATTATTGTGAGTGTTTTTATTATATTTTATATTTTATTAAACTTAATTAATTCCCATGGTATATTATAATCCCTTTTCCACATAATTTGTTTTTTGTTGTAGTTTTTTTTACCTTTTTCAATTATGGATGATGATTGATATATGTACACAAAAAATCTAGATAATTGTGCCCACATTTATTTTAATAATCAATTTTTTTTAAAACTTTTTAATCAATTTTGGTGAACACACTTTTATTTTTATATGAGTATGGATACATTACAATAGGTATTTTACTTTCTTTAAAATTTTTCCCCTTACTCTAGGCCATCTAAATTCTCCAAAAAAGTGAAGAAATGTGGGAATATCAGATTCCTTTGTGCCCAAATTTCCATAAACAAAAAAATATATCCTAAGAATCCATTTCTTTTTAGTTTTATAGAAATATTTCCACATTTATTACCTTCATCCAGTTTATCTTTCTTATTATGTATTTGGGTTTCTTTTATAGAACCAACTTTCCTAAAAACTCTTCCATCCACCATTGACATAGTGGTATGATTATCATTTTTTACTCATCCATGTTTATGTAGTTTTTTGTTTAAGGCCTACACTGTCTAGGGAAATAGATTTAATAAAACTAATTAATTTTGATATATATGATATCTTTCTCAAAGAGCTTGTTTTTGGTTGATCATATGATGAATTCAAGATCTTATTTACACTGATTTAAATCACATTGGAGACATTTATTTCAATAAAAACTTGTATGGTAGTAGTTATATTCTCAATTGTTTGGGATGATTCTGGTAGAGTTGATTCAAGATTTTCTAACTTTTTTCCCTCATTAATGAACTGTAATCATGGTGTGTTCTTCATAGCGAAAATGGATTCCAACTTATCTTCCTATTATTTTTTCATATTTTGAAATTTAACATCTATCATTATAATTTCTTCCAGTTGAAAATTTTCATGCTCATTCACTCTTTTTTCTTTGACCCCTAGTAGTGAATAATTGAGAATTACTTTAACTTTATACAACCTCTCTAATACATGTATTTCTTTAATATCTATAGATTTAGTCACATCTTTCTGAAAAAATATTATTTGAAATTATTCATCTATCATTTAAAGTATTTCGTTTCAAAGTGGAAATACTTATCCCTTAACCATCACTAGATTAGAGAGAGTGTTTCATATACTAACTTGTGTAGATAATTCTTCTTCTATAGAATAAACTTTTCATATCTAGTTTTGATTTATTATCAAGAATTTTCTTTATAACACAAAATATACATGTGAAAACATTATTTAGAAATTTATTTAAATGATATTTTAATTTATATTTTTGGTCTTCAATTGTCTTTATAGATTCATCTTCCTCATACTATCCACCACATGAAATTTATTCTTTAAAAGGATCCTTCTCAATATATTTAATAGATAACAGCCTTCCACTATGATTATATTTAAGTAGAGGTTGATCCTTCTTTTATTTAGATATTTTTATCAACTTACTCATCTATTTTTTCCTTATGTTCTTAAATATTTTTATGAGGCCTCCACTTAACCATTATTGGGTATGGATACTGATTTCATGAAATGAGTCATTTTAAATCATCATGAAATATGTAGTTCATATAGCACTATTAAAAATTCCTCAAAATAGATCCACTCATATGAAACTTTGTTAGCACCGACAACACTGGATATGAACATGTTTGGTGGACCACTAAGGGTGAATCATTATCTCTTTTTATAAATTCTTATAATTAATTATAACTCTTATATTGGTTAAATAATTGATCATATATTTATTGTCTCTCTCATCCTCTCTTGAATTATATTGTAAATAAAGGAATAAGAACATAAAAATTTACAAGGTCTGGGCTTGAATTCCTACTTCGTATTATGAGTGATTAGTCCCCCTAATCTCATATCCTTATACTATAATAAGTCTTAGATTATAATGGTTGTGTTTCTTCCCACACAAAAATAGTTTTGTATCTCATTTACAACTGATAGTTTTTTATTGGATTTCACACAACTAGATCCCCACTAGAATAATATTTTTTCACTATCCTTTCCATATATACCTAGATTCACACTATTTCCATAACTTCCCAATGTGTATATATAAGTGTTTTCTTTCAACCCTTTTGAAATCAATAAACTATCAAAATAGGTTTTCTTTGCATCCATAAGATCTAATTTCCTTCCTCATTATAGAGTCTTTGACTATCTTTGGATCTTAAATAACTACTTTAAACTCAATGTTTTCTTCTCATAATAGTTTAAAATATCATTCTCAAAACTAGTTTTATTTTTTCTCTCAACTCACTGATCTCCTATGATCATATAAAATCTAAAAACATCACAATATATAAATCATTAACAAATAGATATTGAATATAATTGTCTTTTGATCTCTTAGTGATCTTCTTATTTTTTAAGATTTGATGTATTAAATATTTTTAATAGAACATGATCATTATCCTCATTTCTTTCTCCTTATTATTTGATAATGAAAATAACTTTTTATAGAACTGTGTTGGATTAACTCTTCTTATTCTTTGAGATATATATATATGTCAGAATCCACAACAACTCTCGATTCTCTACTTTAAAACACAAAGATCTCACTTAATTTTTTTATACATAGGAAACAATTATTATTATTTATATATTTTCATATATAAAATATCCCATTAAACTTTTTGTCCTAA
This sequence comes from Viscum album, assembly GCA_963277665.1. Taxonomy (NCBI): domain Eukaryota; kingdom Viridiplantae; phylum Streptophyta; class Magnoliopsida; order Santalales; family Viscaceae; genus Viscum; species Viscum album. The sequence goes on along the minus strand of OY728140.1, from coordinate 86,864,770 downwards.
TATGAATTAACTTTTACCACATTTTTATATGTGGGTGTCTCCCATAATCAAGATATTTCTTTTGCCTATCAATGACTATATCATGTTATATGATATTTGTGAACTTATTTTTTCACTTTCTCATTTTTCTTGACTAAAATATATTCTTTATTATTCAATTAAGACTAAAAACTCGAATATTATTTCTTAAAATATTTCCACTAAAGTCTTTTGAAAATCATTCTTTCAAGATAGCATTAAAAGCATAAAGAAACTCAGTCTTATGGTGTGTAGATTTCTCATGTGTCGTAGATGTCTCTAAAAATTAACGCTAAAGCTCTATATTACATTTTGAATGTCAAATAAATTATCATATCACTCTTCTAAAATCATATCTTGAATAATAAAATATTTTATGATATTTTAATTATCTAATATCAACACATATAACGTTTTATTTAATTCCATTTTGATCATTGATTGATTGTTTTCAATTATTCAATTTGAAAATTCACAATTATATAGAGCAATGATCTTTTAAGATTATCTTTCTTCATATTCATCAAGTAATAGTTTTCATCATGGATAACCATAACTTCATGATTTTGAGAACATGTGAGAAAAACTCAAACATCATCTCAAATGGATTTATTTATTTATAAATTAAGTATAGTAACTCATATTTCATTCTATTGAAATCTAAAAATTTCATAAGTATGAATTCATACACAGTTTTTATAATAAAATTTCATAATTATTCTTGATTAGTCTTATGAATATTGATTATAAGGCATACACAACTAAAAGTGATACATGATCTACTTAGAGTCCAATGCACATGCTCTGAGGAAGTCATTTATAGCTCAACAAAGTCTAACACTGGGACTCAATCTCTTACGTCTATAAATAAAGTCAAATGAAATTTCTTTATGTATGACATAGGAAATATCAAAGACTTATATAAGTACTAAATTCATACATCTACATAAGAAGTCTTACATGTTGGGAAAACAATACCTTATTACCAATGATGTCTGATGAGAAATGTCTTACTATAGAGACCCAAGATTTAAAAATACTTTATTTCATGATTTATAATGTACATTCCAAAAATTAATCACCAAGGATCTATAGGTCTAGTGTATTTAGAATATTAGATAAATAAGTACACATTATTAAAAATAAAATCAATATCTTTAATTAAATCTCCACATAGTACTTCTATCTCCCATAGATATTTTAAAAGTACATAGGATATCCTAGGTAAAATATAAAAGGAAAAGGGTGAGCTAGAAAGGACAATAAGGTAATAAACACATGAATAAATCACAACATGAGAGTCAAGAGGCATAAAATGATATCATAAATAGAATGATAATAATATTGAAAATATATCATAACTAAATGAAATAATATGATCCTTAAATCATGGAAAATGTGGAAAAAGTATAAGGCATAAATTTCTTAACATAAGTCAAGGGACACTACCAGGACCATCATCATATAATGGAAAAGTACCACGGTGGACTAGCTTAATTCCAAAATACCTTACATAGAATCTAATAAGATATAGAGAATTACCCAAAGCATTAGAGGGCTATATAATTCTAGGCCCACCATCACATTATTTTCTTATCCTATTTCCCATTCTCTATACAAAGTTGAAAAAGTCCCATAGTGGATTAGGTTCTCTCAATAATACCATAAATAACTTATCACGATATATAATTATTTACCCAATATATTTGAGGGCTATATAATTCAAGGACCACCCATTACATAATGAAAATCAGGCATATGTTTTCCACATGAGGAAATGAAATAATAAATAAACAATAAGAATGATCAAACCCATGAGAATGAAGTTGGTTTCACAATTCCGATTCAAGGCTTAACCGAAGGAAAACTCATAAGGATTCCAAATATAATAAAAAATTAAATCATTTTTTACTTTTATAATAATAAATGTATGTAGTCTTGAACATGTAATTCCAATAGAGAAAATTTATTAGAAGGATTTAGAAGAAGAAATAATAAAAATGAACCACCTGGGTGATGATTTATAAAATAATTAAGGATTTTAAAAAGATGGAAAGTGATTTTTGTTTTCCATAAAACCATAATTGAATCAATATGATCCTCAATAAATTTAATTTTGGTTTTAGAAGATACTCAGTATTTAAAATATTTTATGGTTGCAACATCCCAAGTAATTATAGAATAAGACATTTTCATATCTATTAATATTTATGAATTAGATATTAATTTTACTTTAAAAGGGATTCTATGTCTAATATTGTACCTGACATTCAATAATGGGTTTCTCTGAAATCTTACGTTTCACATAAGACTAAGTTATTCCAAAAAATAATATATTATTAATATTATTATTTTAAGTGGTAGTTATCTCCCAACCATTGTTTTGGTGGGAATGAATAGAACTAACTATATTTTTTTACACAAATTTATTAAATGTATTTACTTTCTTTCAATAAATTTTATGGGATTAAAATAAGAATAAATCCAATATTAATCATTAAAAGCTATAATATTTTTAAAAGGCAGCTCTAACACCTATTGATAGTGGTCACTTTTTATTCTAAATTTTGACAGGTTTTTAATTTTTATGTGAAAAATCAAAATTCTTATTTAGAAGAAGAGTATCAAAATTTACTTTGGTTGAATATTTGGTATTTTTCTAACAATATTCATATTTTTAATGAATTGTGAAAAATAGTTCATTTTAATTCTAAAATTCTTTTTTCATCTAAATTATTTATATAGTTATATAATCTTATAAATTGGTTTTAATGTGTAATTAAAAAAAATTATCATTTAATCTAATATAGGGTATTGGATTAATTTTTATATTGAAATTAGATATAAAAACTTATTGATTTTTTGAACATATCATGTACCAACCTACTCACCACATATATAGGATTACTGTTAAACCTAGTTTATCCACTTCTGTGAATTGGATTTTAAAAAATGGGTATACATGATTGTAATAAGTATGAAAATTGTAGTTTAATAAGATCAAAAAAATTATTGTTTAACAGTAACTTTAGTATTTTATTTAACACAGTTAAGGGTGAATAGGGTAGTTATGGGTAAAAAAAATAATTTAATATTTTAAAATTACCCTAACACTTATACTAATTTGATTGGATGTGTTATTTTTGACCAAAAAAATACTTTGGCTGAAATATTTTTTCTTCCGAAGCCACTTGGGCGTGATTATGAAATTTATAACATTTTATTTAAAGTAAAGACAAGGATGTCATAAACATGACTCTTATTAATATATCAATTTTAATATGGGGTAATATAAGTGATATCTTAGAATTTAAATAGTCCGTAGAAATATAAAAAATTTCCTACATCATAGTAATTTATTTATAATTTTTAGGAAATGAATATTTAAATTTAATTATGACACAATGATGATGAAATAATAGATTTAATAAAGGAAGAATAAAATAAATAATACTAATAAAATTAAAATAAATATAATTTAAAATATTTGATTCTATATATGAATTTTATTGGATGAAATGACAATTTATAGATGAGTTAAACTAGTTTTTAAGGAATGATGTTTTTATGATTTTTTAAAAAGGAATGTAATGAATAGTATCAAAATTGTCATAATTCCTATTTTAAAATATAAAATATATTATTAAATGTTATAAAATTTATAAAAATCCAATATATAGAAATATAGTTGATATAAGTCTTAAAATTTCATTAATAACTCATTAATTGGTCATTTGGAATGTTATAGTAATTATTTTAACTCTCAAATTTTAAATTATTTAATAAAACGATAAGAGTAAAAAAGGATAAAACCAAATGATAAGGATTAAAAAATATTTAAAGTTGTATAATTTTCATTTTATGATTATATTTCGACCTATCCTAACCCAATATTCAAATTAAATCAATTTGGACCCATTTATAATAGGAAATGAATTTAGGTTAATTTAATACTTTTAATAATTCCAAGAGATCCCCTCCCCTCTCCTATAAAAGGTAACCCATTTATCACTATTCATTACACTTACAAATCCATTTTGTTCAGCCAAAATCTGATCAAGACCCTTCCTAGAATACCTACACATATTCGTGAGGCCTATTTTAGGCATAACACCGTCCTTAGTGGTGTTAAGATGTTAAGAAATGCGATCATCTGAAGGAAAAGAATACAAAGAATGTACGAGATGGGTCAGAATCAAGGTAAGAGACTTCATCTCAATCACCTTTAATTGAGGAATATTTTGATGTTATACACCACCTTATTTTATAAGGTGTATAATCATTCCCTTTTAATTTTAATTTCATTCAATGTTTTTCCAATTAAATATTTTTATATGAATCATTTTATTAAACGATAGAGGAATGTTTTTTAACGTATACGACATCATTGGATTGTCTGCTACCATAACCATTATTTGGTATTGGGATTCCTCTATAAGAAATAATAATTTTTAAAAAATTCTATTTTCCATTATTAGGTATTTTGTTATTGAAAATGGTTATGATAATGGATTGATTATATCAATATCTTGAAAATGATATTTTGTGATTGTAAAGTGGAAATGTTATTTTTCCTTTATGATTGTTTTATGTGTTATGATTATGTAATGGGTTTTAGGAATTTCTTATGTATATAAGTGGTTCGATGATAAACTGAGAGAGGGTGATCCCATTATATCTCTCCAATGAATTGGGTAATGAGATGAAGATTAACTATAGAGATTATCTTAATATATTTAGGAAATATACTGCTATGGGTATTCCAAATGTAATGGAGATGGTTACTCCATATGTATATCTAAAAGCTAAAATTTAAGTATGATATGGATTCCACAAGTTACCTTTATAATTTTTTATTATTAAGATGTTTTTTAGGAATCTTATGATTTCAAGAGGTATATTAAAGATATTATATTTTGTGGGTGAAAAGTATGATTTTGGGAAAATGTTTTCATGAGTTTAAAATATTCATGGAATAATGATTTAATTCTATATTTTATATCTAATATTGAGATTTTATTTCTTGTACAATGTTTTTGAAATGTTTTCAATAGGGTATCGGGATGGTTAAGATAAATAAAGAAGTCATGTTGAATGTTATGAATATTTTTATTAGGAAAAAAATAATGTTTTATTCTAAAGATTTTTATTTTTTGAAGAAATGGACAGTGATTAAAAGTATATACATTATAATATTAGAGTTGTTATGTAATATTTATGTCCAAATTATCTAAAACATTATACATGAAAAGATCGTCAATGTGAATTCATAACTTTACTGAATATTATATAATTCTTAAGGTTGGGGAATTATATTTTTTATCAAAGATAGGTTTAGATAACATTAAGGGTTAGCATATTGTTAAAACATTTCCATAAATGATTTCTACTTTATAGTCAAATTGAAATGATATATTATTTTTAGGTTACCATGATGCTTAATCTAAGATAGGTTTGTTCCAAATGATTTACCACAGAGGAAATAGGGAAGCTATGCTGGGACACCATCCATAGGAAAAAAACCTTCTAAATCTGCAACATAAGATGGTTGAAATAAGAAATGAACAATTTGTTTTAGTGAGGGATTAGTTAACTCAGGCTATAAATGGTGGAGGTATCCATGCATGAGACCATATAGATAAACCACTTAGAAACATGTTAATATTAGATCATTTAATGAGGCAACCTCCTCCACCATTCAGAGGATCATCTGACCCCATGCTATCTGAAGGGTGGATTAAATACATTGAAAATATTTTCAATTTCATGGGGTGACTAGAAAATGAAAAGGTTAAACTTCCTATTTACCATTTTGAAGTTGAATCCAATTATTGACATTGGATGGTTAATAATATCAGGGACAGTGAAGAAATTGTTGCTCTTGAGTGGGATAAATCCAAAACAAAATATCTTGAAAAATATATTCCTAAGGGATTTCGACTTAGGATGGATAAACAACTGATGGAATTGAGGGAAGATGAGAACTTTGTGGCTACTTATGAAGAAAAATTCTCCTGATTGGAATGGTTCACTCAAAATTTCATCAACTATATTGATAGTAAAATAAATCATTTTTACTCCGGATTAAATCCAATGTATCAAAGGGTGTTAGATTCCCTTGAGTTCAAAAGTTACGAAAAACTTATATGATGTGTGGAGAAGATGGAAATGGAGTTTTCCAATGATCATGAGTTCTTAAACAACCAGTATCAATAGAGGTCAAGGTGGCAAGTTAAAGAGAATAATTCATCAAAAAAGTTTGATGGTAAGAAAATTATGTTTAAAATTTGTGATATTTTTTGTAAAAAATAGACTAGAGAATTCCTTTTGAATTCTAGTAAGTTATTCCAATGTTGTAAATTGGGACATAAGGAATGTAATTTCACTAAAAAATATCAAAGTAGTGGTAAGAAAAAAAATTATATATAATCAGAAAAATGTTTTAAATGTAGCAAGATGGGTCATTATGAATATGAGTGTCCAATAAAGAATTTGAGTAATGAGAATCAGCCAAAATATAAGTAGAAAGATGTGGTAAAATCCTTTGAAACTACTTTATAAGATATTGGTATTTCAAATGAATTGATATTAGGTACAATGTTTGTTTATTCAGATTATTCCAATGTGTTGTTTGATTCAAGATCTATGTGTTCTTTCCTTTTTGGGGAATATTATAGTAAATTGTAAATTCCACCTTAAGAAATGAATTGAGAACTTATGGTAAAAACACCTAAGAAAAATGTTGAGGAAAAAATAAATTATAAGAATATTCATGTCCTTATATGTGGAAATAATTTTCCTACAAACCTTGTTATATTTCCTACAGCAGAGTTTTATGTTATTTTGGGTAGGGATTGAATTTCTATTTACCATGTTAAGATTTACTATTGAGATACATAAGTTTATTTTAAAAAAGACTATCATTTTATGTAAAATAATGAACCCTTACCATTGATAACATGTCAGAATGATAAGAATATATTTAATGATGGAAATGAATTTTATTTGCACATATTAATGAAATTTAAGGAACTTTTCAAATTAATTATTTTTCTGTGGTAAATGAGTATATTTAAGTTTTTTTAATTCAGTTTCCTAATATTATACCTAATAAAGAAGTTGAATTTAATGTCAATATAGTTCTTGATGCTAAGAAAATTTCTAAACCCCCATTATGGAATTTCTCAAATTGAACTTTCAGAGTTGAAGAAGAAATTGTGGGAGTTATTAGATAAAGATTTCCTTTGACCTATCACATCACCATGGGGTGATTCTATATTGTTTGTAAAAAAATATGGTTCAATGAGACATTTCATTTATTATAGATCCTTGAATAACATCACTATTAAAAATATGTTTCCATTGCCTCATGTTAATGATTTTTTTGATCAGCTCTGTAGAGCACAATATTTTTTGATGGTTTAATTGTGGTCGAGGTACCATAAGTTGAACGTAATGGAAGAATACATTATGAAGACTACGTTTCATACTAGATATAACTATTATGAATATTTTTCTATTCCATTTGGGTTTACTAATGCACCTATTGTATTCATGGATCTTGTGAATAGAATATTTTATTAGTTATTGGATAAGTTTTTAGTTGTGTTTATTAATGAAATTTTTGTATATTATAAAAGTAAATAGGAACATGAAATACATATAAAGGTTGTTTTTAAAACCATAAAAGAAAATAAACTATATGGGAAATTCATAAAGTGTGAGTTTTGGTTATAACAAATTTTATTCCTTGGTCACATTGTTTCTAAAGATGACATCACTATTGATCCTTAAAAAATGAATGTTATTTAAGAATGTCTAAGTCCCACAAATATACTCGATATTTATAGTTTTATTAGTTTATTAGGATATTATCAGTGGTTTGTTGAAAATTTTGAATGGTCATCTGGCCCACTAACTAAGTTAACTCAAAAATGTGTTAAGTTCATCTGTATAAAATAATGTGATAATTATTTTCAGAAATTTAAAATAATATTAGTGAATGTTCCTTTTTTGGAATTTCCTTCTAGAAATATTGAATTTAAAATCTATCTTGATGCTTCATTTAAAAGACTTGGTTATCTCATAATGAATAATGATTAGGTAATTTCTTATTTTTCACGTTAGTTGAAACCTCATGAGTTAAATTACCCTAGACATGATTTGGAATTAGTTGTTGTTGTTTTTGATTTAAAAATTTGTTGGATTCATCGATATTAAATATATATTGACCATAAAATTTTTAATTATATATTCGTACAGAAAGAATTGAACATGAGGTAGAGAATATGGTTGGAAATAATCAAGTATTATGATTGCAGGATTCATTACCATCAATGAAAAGAAAACAAAGTGGTCAATGATTTGAGCCAAAAAGTAATGCAACATTAACCATGGTATAGTTGGAACATGAAGATTTTTTTAATGATTTGATGAACTTTGGATTGGAAGTTGTTGGTGCAGGAAATTCCACTTTTTTGTTTGATTTTTCAGTGAAACAATCTTTATCAGATAGAATTAAGCAAGCACAGATGGAAGATTGTGAATTGTATAAAATTGTATAATTGGTTATAAAGGGTATGTTTATTGAATTTAACATTGATAAAGATTGTGTTTTTAGATTTGGGAAGTGGTTATTTGTTCTATGTGATTCGCAGTTGAAGAAATGGTTGTTATGTGAAGCTCATAGTTCTCTGTTTTCAGTTCATATTAGCTCTACTAAGATGTACAGACACCTTTGGGAGTATTACTTGTTGTTTGGAATGAAAATAGATATTGATCACTTTAATGTGTTTGTGTTTGACTTGTCAGTAGGTTAAATAAGAACAAAAATTTACAAATGGAATGCATCAGTCTTTTCCAATACCATAGTGGAAATGTAAGAATATATCCATGGATTTCATAATAAGATTTCCAAATAATTCTTGAAGTAATAATTCAATTTGGGTCATTGTTGATCGATTGACTAAATATACTCATTTTCTTTCTATTCGTGACACTCTATCTCTAGATCAATATTCTTGTTTATATCTTAAATGGATAGTCAATTTACATGAAGTTCCTCTCTTAATTGTATCTGATCGTGATCCCATGATCACTTTTAAATTTTGGAAAGGCATTTAAAATTCCTTGGTAACTAAATTAAATTTCAATATAGCTTTTCATCCTCAATCAGATGGTATGTCAGAACGAACAATTAAGACCTTGGAGGATATGCTACCTTTTTGTTCAATGGATTACCAGTGATGTTGGGATCAAAATATTTATTTGGTTGAGTTATTATTATTATAGTAGTTTTCATTCTAGTATACATATGACACTATTTGAGGCATTATATGGGAAGTGGTGTCAGACTCCAGCTTTTTTTGATGATATTGGGAAAAGGACGTTAATGGGACCATAATTGGTAGAAGAAATGGAATTTTTTTTTGATTTAGATGCACATGATGACAGATCAGAACATGCAGAAATGGTATGTGGATAACTGTAGGAAGGATCATTCTTTTGAGGTAGGTTATCATGTCTTTATCAATGTTTCTCCATTGAAATTTTTTATGCATTTTGATAAAAAGATGAAGCTGAGTCCATGGTTCATTAGACCCTATGAAATCCTAGAAAAAGTAGGATCAATTTCCTACTTAGTGGATTTATCTCCAATGATATCCATGGTACATAATGTTTTTCATGTTTCAATGTTAAGAAACTATATTCTAGATTTATCTCAGGTTTTGAGTCTAGAATTACTTTAGTTGAAAGAAAATATTTCTTATGAGGAACAATCAGTACATATTCTTGACCATAGAGAGAAAGTGTCACAAAATGATTTGATTCATTAGGATAAGGCTTTATGAAAAAACCATATGGTTGAAGAGGGAACATGAGAATATGAAAATGGTATAAGGGAGAAATACCCCGACTTATCTGATAAGTGTAGAAAATGGAGATGACATAATTTCAAAAAGAGGGATGTATGTAACATCCCAAGTAATTATAGAATAATATATTTTCATATATATTAATATTTAGGAATTATAAATTAATTTTTCTTTAAAGTAGATGTTATGTATGATAGCATACCCAACATGAAACAATGAGTTTCCCTAAAATCTTACGTTGCACATAAGACTGTATTATAGTGAAAAATAATATATTATTAATATTATTATATTAAGTGGTAGTTATCACCTAGCCATTATATTAGAGGGAGTGAAAAGAACTGACTATATTATGTTTACACATGTTAGTTATATATTTTTACTTTCTTCGAATAAATTTTATGGGTTGAAAATAATAATAAATAAAATTTTAATCATAAAAAGCTCTAATATATTTAATAGGTAGTTTTAACGCCTCAGGACGACAAACCCTTTTTAATTATAAATTTTAAAGTTTTATTATTTTTATATGAAAAAATAAAATTCTTCTTTATAAGTTAAGTATAAAAATTTACTTTGGTCTATTTTTTGGTATTTTTTCTGATAATATTCATTTTTTTTATTATAGTGAAAAATACATCACTTTAATTCAAAAATGATTTTTCTTATAAATTATTTATATATTTAGATTATACATTTAACAATTTTTAAATTATAATTAAATAATTTTTTTATAATTTAATCCACTTTAGGTCATTGGAGTAATTTTTATATTGAAATTAGATATAAAAATTTATTCATATTTTGAACGTCGCATTTACCCGCCTTCTCGTCACATCTACAGTATTAGTGTTAAACCTAATTTAGGCACTTTCATAATTTGAATATTAAAAAATAGATATACAAGGTTATAATAAATATGAAAATTTTGGTATAATAGGATCAAAATAATTTTTAGTGAATAATAACTTTAGTATATTATTTTCAACGATTAAGGGAAAATCGAGTAATTAAATGTAAAAATAATATTATAATATTTTAAAAATACCCTAACACTTATCTTAATTTAATTGGATCAGTTATTTTAGACCAAGAAAATTATTGGGCCAAAAGTGTTTCCTTTTGAATCCACATGGGTGTGATTATGACATTTATAACATTTTATTTAAAGTAAAGACAAAGACGTCATAAACATGTCTCTTATTACTAAAATAATTTTAATATGGGGTTATATAAGTTATATACTATACCATAAATTGTAAATATAAAAATAAAAATATTACCTACATCATGGTAATTTATTTATAAATTTTAGGAAATAAAAAATTAAATTTAATTGTTACAGATTGATGATGTATTCATAGATTTATTAAAGGAAGAACCAAATAAATGATATTAATAATATTAAAATAAATATAATTGGAAATATTTGATTCCATAAAAAAATTTATAGATGAATTTGACATGTTATATAAGATTTAATGCAGTTTTTTCTAAGTAATCAGGTTTTTATGATTTTTTTTAAAAGTCAAGTAATGAATAGTATCAAAATTCAAATAATTCATATTATAAAATATAAAATATTTTTTAACTGTTTTAAAATTTATAAAAATCAAATATTAATCTAAATAGTTTAGATAAGTCTAAAAATTTCATTAATGACTCATTCATTCGTTTTTTCCATGTTATAGTAATTATTTTAACTCTCCAATTGTAAATTACTTAATAAAATGGTAAGAGTTAAAAGTTTTAAAACAAAAGGATAAGGATTTAAAAAATATGAAAACTTTTATAATTTTAATTGTATGATTATATTTCTACCAATAATAACCCTATATTCTAAATAAATAAAATTTTAACCATTTAATAATTCCATGAGTTTCCCTCACCTCTTCTATAAAAGGGAACTCATTCATCAAAATTTCTTACACTTCAAAAACAATTTGGTTCAGCAAAGATATACTCTAAAACCTTCCTAGAAACCCTTCCCACATTATGAAGGAATTATTTTAGGTATAACTCCCACCTTATAGGTGTTAGGATGTTAAGAAATGTGATCATCCAAAGGAAAGAAATGTAAAGAACGTATGAGACGAGTCAGACTCAAGGTAAGAGAATTCTTCTCAATCTCCTTTCATTGAGGAATATTTTTATGTTATACACCAACTTATTTTATAAGGATTATAATCAAAACATTCTAATTTTAATTTCATTCAAAGGTTTTAAAAATGAATATTTTATAAGAAGTGTCTTACTAAATGACAAAAGGAATGTTTTTAACGTATACGTCAACAATGAATCGTCTGCCACCATAACCATTATTTGGTATTTGGATTTCTCTATAGGACATAATGTTTCTAAATGAAAAATAAAAAATATTTTACATTTTTAGATATTTTTGTCCTGAAAATGGTTTTGAGAATGGAATGATTATATCAGTATCCTGAAATGATATTTTGTGATTTCCAAGTGAAAATGTTATATTTATTTTATCCTTGTTTTATGTTTATGATTATGTTATGGTTCTTGGGTAATGCTTATGTATAAAGGAATTTCCGTGAGAAACTGAGGGTAGGTGAGCCCGTGATATCTCTCAAATGCATTAGGTAATGGGGCAGAGTTAAAAGGTAGGGTTTCTCCTAAGCAATTTAGGGAATATATTGAATTAGGTATTTAAAATGTAACCATGAAGGTTAATACCCATATAGCTATGAAATTTATAATGTAAGTATGATATGAATTCCACAAGTTTCCTTTCTGATTTATGACTGCTAATAAGTTTTTCAGGAATATTATAATTTCATGAGTTTCGAAAAATAGATTATGTTTTATGGGTGAATATTATGATTTTGTGTAAATGTTTTCGTGAGTTTAAAATATTCATGGACTAATGGTTTCATTTATTATTCTATATCCCTTACTGAGATTATTGTGCTCATCCCAATTTTTTGAAATATTTTCCACTAGGTATAAGGATGTGTAAGAGAAAGGAAGAAGTCAATATGAGTGTTATAAATATTTTTATCAAGAAACATAAATCTTGTTTCATTTTAAATAGTTTTATTTTGTGAAAAAATGGATAGTGAGTAGAAGTGATTACTTTGTAATATTAGAGTTGTTATGTAATAGTTATAGCTTAATTCTTTAAAAATTTAAACTTGATAAGATCCTCAATGTTAATTCTTGACCTAAATAAATATTATGTAATTTTTAAGGTTGGGGACTTATAATGGTGGTGATTCTTGACATGAGATGAGAAATAAAAAAGCTACCTTAAACTGGATTTACTTAAAAGTGGTAATTTCGAAGGGATCTAAAAACATGTTTATCAATGGAAAATATATTTAAATAGATATATATATATAAGGTAAATATATACAAAAATATGATAAGTTAAAAACAATAATATTTTATATAAATGTAGAAAATAAATATAATGTTTTACTATTAAGTAATGAGGGTATTACAGAATATCACTTTTATATTTTAAAACACCATTTTTGGAATAACACATCATAAACTAAAATAATAAAAAATTATTTTTAAAATTGGAGAAGGAAAATATGATTTTCAAATGAGTTAAAACTTTATTAGGTTTTTAATTTAAAAGGAAAACATTGGTGGGAAGATAAATTATGGATAAGGAGGGGAAACTGTTATTTAAATAGATGAGAATTATTCTTAACATTGTTTCATTTTCAAAAAGGATTAGAAACCACCAGTAAAAAAGATTAGAATTAAAACTAATCTCCCAATATAGAAATAGGGTATACCATAATAAATGAATTACAAAACTCAAGGATAGACAATATAACTCAATAAATCATATTGAGTTATGAAATATCCTTATTATTAGGGAAAAAATCAATTTTATCCCTTGACAGTGAATAACATGAATGGAAGTTAAGTTCCAAAGTTCAAAAATAATATATGATATTATAAGTCATGGGGTAAGTAGTTATAAAAAAAATTGGTCCAAAATATCAAATAATTATTCAATGAATAATGATTGAGATACAACCCTTACCTCATGTCTGAATACACTCTACACTCACATTTAACTTATTATACCTTTGAACTTCCCCGTTGGGAAACTCTTTAAGACTACTTGGTTTGGTCTTTTAGTGAGAACAAGGATTTAAAATTCATATGGAGAGTGATGAGGAGAGACTATTGAAGTGTTTTAGTTGAGAAAAGGCTTAGAAATGGATGGGGAAATAGGGAGGAGGTGGTATCCTTTTATTAGTGATGAAAAGTAAACTTTTGTAAAAACTCATTATTTCTCAATAATATCACCCCATTATTCAATGATAAAGGCTATAAAATGGAAAATAATGATTTGGGGAGAGAGATAAGGTTGATAATCCCCCAAACATCCAATAACACACATGTTTTCACATTTTTCAACCACTTTCACTATATTAAACCACTTTTACCCAAAGTTACCCAAACTGTAGTAACTCCACTTTATCCCTTGGAATCAAATTTTAATGGAAAAAAATTAAATTTATATTATTTAATAATTTTAATATTATAATTTTAAATATTTAAATATTTTTATAAAATAAAATTTATAAAATTTATTAAAATTAATTCTAGTATTAGTGCACATAACCTGAAAAAACCACTACTTATAATTAGTTCATTTTAAGATTAAAATTTAAGTATGGGATAATATTATCCATGTTTTTTATTACAATAAAATAAAGTTAACTAAAATCTAAAATTCCTTACATTTTTTTAATGATTTTGGATAATCCCATTTTTAATTGGGTTGAGGGGAACCCTTAAATGCCCCATAGGCCTAGAGAAACATGTCCTAGTGCATGAACCAAAGGGCTCGAAGGATCTGAAACCATAGAATAGTCCCTCTCTAACGAATTGATGCATTGTTTTGAACATGATATCAAACCTTAAAAATCTATATAGCTATAAATGACTTGTGAAAGGATGCATGCCGCATAGTCACGATGGAAGAAGTTAAACCTGAATTTACCAAAATATTGTTTAATTAAATAAAAAGATAGAAAGTAGTTTTTATTAGAATATAAATATTAATTTTGTTTTAAAATGTTAAACATGGTTTTTAAATATACAAAAAATAAATTTGGAATTAATAAAATTATTCCTTATATACATATTTGATCATGTAATAGTTTTTTTAAAATTTTATATCTCTCTTATGTACTAATAAATTAAATAAAGTCACCATTTTGGAAAAAAATTTATTTCTTCACTATTTCTCTAATAATCAGTTATTTTGGAAAAATATAAAAATTATTCCTAAGTTCATTTTTCACATTATGAATCAAAAAATGAATTAATATTATTATATCCCAATTATATAATTGATAAAAATTAATTTTAAAATAATAAATGTATAATATATTATTTATTTTGAAAAATATATCTTAATTTCTAAAATGTCAAATATGGGTTTTCAAAATAATAAAAAAAATTTAAAATTATTAATTCACTTATAAAATATATAATAATTTGTATAAAAATTTATAATGAATTTAAAATTCATACTTATATACTAATTATATAATGAAGGTCATGTTATTTATAAAAATTTCATTTTTCATTATCCACCTAAAAATCAACCATTTTTTTCGAAAAACAAAAAAAACTTAGTAAACTATTATTTATATTTAAAATATAGAGATTATGTTTATATTATCAAATTTAATTTCTAAAATTTTCTATTTCAAATTTTCGTTAAAATTAATGAGAATATGTTTTTATAGGAAATAATTTTTTAAAATAAATTTTTTCTTATTATTAAATTTCCATAAAATTCTAATGAATCTAGAATTAATCAATAAATATTTTATTTTAAAATTATCATTTAATAATATACACATTTTTCATCGATAAAAATAAAATCTCATAAAATATAGGTTCTCAAATACAATAATGAATTAAGTAAATTTGAATAATATAAATTATATATATATATATATATATTGATATATTTAATAATTAATTTACTTCTTTTAATAACTAACAATTAAACAGTTAGGTTTTAATGGTCTAAAAATATCACTCAAAATTCTCTTTATTATTATGAGAATGAATGAAATAGGTGTTGCACCTATGGTGGGACAAAATAGTGAAAACCAAGAGCATCTTTGATTACAATAAGAGAATAATCATTCGGTAAGGATCCCATGATAGAATAGATGGTCAGGCCTTATCTTGGGCATAGATTACTAGCTAGAGTATTAGATGCATGATTCGATTCCCTATAGATGTGTCTAATAGTGATATCTAGGTTGAAGAAGTCCCTGCATTTTCTCACCAAGTAACTTAGATGCCACAGACCACCATTCTTGCCCTAATGTATCCTCACCAGGACTTGAGAGTCTAATTCTTCCACACAAAGCTTGATGTTTTATAGCCTAAAAATATAGATCCCAGTGGGCAAGGCTCAGAACTATACATCTAGGGAACTTCCAGAGCCGAAGAAAGCACTAAAGGAAAGGATCCTTGAGCCTCTGAAATCATGAACAGGACCCATCCTCTTAGAAAAATAGATGCATATTTTCCATCCACATTAATATTGAGCCACATTCCTGATGTAATCTATTTAAACCATATTCTAGAACCCCTCCCTCTCTGGGAACTATCTTGAATGGTTATGAGGAGAAGTTTCCTGAGAGTGGCTGAAGATCCCCCACTGATAAGAGGACCAAACTCTACCACCCTAACCTTCAAGAGAACCTCAAAATATAGATCCAATAAGACCATGCCTTTTTTTTCCTTGTTTTTTCCCTCCCATAGAACCCAAAAAGGTGAAATGAACAAAATAATACTGTCTTTACAGTTTTCCCCTGCTGGTATGACACCTGGAACTAGCTAACCAAGAACTCATTTACATTGCCATTGATCCCTATAAGGACCAGATCCTACCTTAGGTAATTCTATATACTGCATGCCCAGTCACTACATAATAAAATATGGCTTGTGGTCTCCGTCCTTGGTGAGGTATAATACCATCAATAGGAGACAATGGAAACACCCCTCCTATGAACATTTTCATTAGTGGGAATATCCCGCTTCCTCATACACCATATCAAAAAAACCATCTTAACTAGTATCTCCCTGCACCCAATTTTGGCGTCCCATGCATCATGTTAATTTCCTGCATGTAGCATATTGATTTAATCCTGAGAGTTGAAAAATCTAGAGGATGATCTAGAAAATATACATCTATATGGTTCCCAAGTTAGTTTGATGGTATCAAACAATTTTTTCTGTTGTGAATTCAACATTGAGCTGATAAAACCAGAAAACTAGATGGCCTCCATAAAAATATCACAATTTTTTTAGTTATGTGTTTTGAGTGGATAAATCTATTAAACATATTTGAATTAATTAGAGGAAAACATATATCAAAATATTGAGTTGTTACACTCCCCCCATAAATAGATTGTGTCCTTGTAGTTTTGAAACTCATATGATGATATTCGTTTTTATATGGAGCTTATAATTAAAAATACACTGGTAATTTATCATGGGTTGATTTAGGATATAAAGTGATATTTACCTATATATATTTTGATATGATACCTTTGTAAAAAGATATAGTCCATTCCTAAAAGAATCTTAATAAGTGAATTAGAGATAAATCTATAGGTCATAACTTTCCTTTAATCTTGAATAAGTTTAATATTCCATGGATATAATAATTATACCACCAAAATGTTTATTTATTTATAGCTCAATAAATAATAGGTACAATCATACATAACATAATACATTTACAAATATATTGTTAAAAATAACTATCTACCACAACAATAGTTTTTGTATAGACTTTTCTTTATTCCAATGATCTAGTAGATGGTTGGTGCTAGTTCTCCTCTTTGACCCTTGGATTGGTGAATCAGGTTGCACAGAGACCAAATTCCTCACATCTAAATCATCAAATCACTAGTTGATCCTTAGGAAGGATATTATCTTCCTTCATTGTATAATTCCTTTTCCCTTAATTGCTAGTTGGTCAATGCCCTCCTTTACCATAAGTAAAGAATTTTCCTTTCCCCTTGAGAAAATTCCCTTGAGAACTCCTCTCACATTTTTCACATATTGCGAGTCAAATATCCCTTATTTCATCATCTTTATTTTTTGAATTTTTACTAGTCTCCATAAATATCTACTTTTATGTACTAAGGATTCCAACTATGGTTAGATTGTTAATCATGTTTCATGATAGTTGGTTTTGTATAATCACCAAATTTCTTAGTCCATCTCCAATTTTAATGGGTTAATCATTAATATAATCATCATATTATCCCTCACAACCAATTTTTACTCGGTGCCATCTAGTTTTAGCCATCAAAAAAACTAAAAGGGTTAAAATGAGTGAAAAAATTTAACCGGATAGTTGGATTATCATAATAAATAGCATAAAGTGGATTCAACCTTAAAACTCTTTACCAATTTTCAATATTATTTTATCTTGTAATTACATTAGTTAAAAATTTATCAATCGTAGTTTAAACTAGGTTACTTTATGTTGGGTTATCTGATATTTCTTGACATAGTCCTTTTAATGTAACAAGGAGATCAATACTTCATAGTGGTTCACAAAGAGCATATGATTAACCAAGCATATCTCTTGGTTGTGTCAAAATATGTGTGAATTTAGTACTATATTTCATGAACCATATGAAGTTCAATTAAATACCTAATATTACCTTTTTAGGGATATTACCCACAAGTATATCTATGTCATATCATGCATCACATATAATACCCAAATAGAGATGCCATTACTAGGAAAAACACATAATATCTACTTTACCAATTTTTTTTATATTTTATCATATACTTAGATTTATCCCATAGACTTATCTCTAGGGTTTTCAGTAAGGTTTTCTAATCCTAATCTCCTAAAATAACTAGAACTCACAATGATACCTACTATAGTGACCCCACCCTTTAACATACTATATTTCATGATTTATAACATAATTTCCCAAAAATAAAAACTAATGATCTAGAGCTATATTATCTTTGGATGATTTGATGTAGAAGTGCATCATATTAAACATAAAAACAATATATTTATTAAAAACTCCACATATTGATAATAACTCCTATAGATCTTCATAAATTTCATAGTCTACCCTAGGGAAAATACTTAAGGAAAAGGGTGAGCTAGAAAACCTAATAATAGAATAAACATAATAATAGATCATAACATGAGATTCAAGAGTAAGAACATGACATCATAAAGAGAATGATCATAATATTGAAAAAATATTCTAAATAAATGAAATAATAATATCATGGAATCATTGAATATGGGAAAACAATATAAGACATGACATTATTAATAAAAGTCAAGGGTCTCACCCAAGACTATCATCACATAGTGGAAAAAGTCCCATGGTTGATTCTATTCACACTTTAATTTCTTACATAACATATAATTAGATATAAATATCTAAAAAATTCATTGGTTGACTATATAATTATTAGATCACCCATCACATAGTGTGATTAGGCTACTACTAGTGAACCATACATAGTGGAAAATGTACCATATAGGATTAGATTCAATCCCTAATACCATACATAATATCTTATGAGATATAAAGAATTAAACAATGCATTATAGGGAGACATAATTTTATTACCACCCATCACATAATGAAAATCATACATATATATGCCCCATGAGGAAAAGAAACCATAAATAAACCATAAACATGATCAACCCCATGAGAAGGAAGTGGGTTTCACAACTCTAATTCAAGTCATAAATAAATGGTAAATCATTAAGATTCCCAAAAGGCGAATGAATTAAACCATTTTGAAGTTTCATAAATTAAACACGGACAAAAATATTGAACATGGAGTTATAATGTAGAAAATTCATGATAATTATTTTGGAGAATAAATAAAATTAAGCACTTGGGTGATACTTTATAAAATAAGTAAGGATATTTTTAAAAAGGAAAGATATTATTATTTTTCATGAAAATAGAATTAAACCAAGAGATAAATATGTAAATTAATGAGGGTTTTTATAAGATACAAATTGTTTAAAATCATTTTATGGGGCTGATACTTGACATGATACAATAAATAATAAATTTACACTAAATCTAGTTTACTTAAAATTAACAATTTTAAAGGGAACTAAAAACATCTATATCCCCATAAATAAAGAGTATATTTAACTAGGTATAATTGAAAGATAAAAATAAAAAATAATATGTTAATGAGAATGATATTTCACATAAATATTTAAATAGAAATAGAACATTTAACCAATAAGTAACAATGTTGGTGCGAAAGATCCATTTTTATTTATGAAAACTCATTTGTTCAAATCCCACATCCTATAATAAGATTGTAAAATATTATTTTTAAAATATTAAAAGGTAAATACTATTTTCACATGATTTGAAACTTAAATAGGTTTTAAATTAAAATGTATAACATTTATCGGAAGAGAATTATAGACAATGATGGTAAATCTTCGTTTAAATGGATGAGAATTATTCTTAACATAGATCCATTTTCAAAAAGGATTAGAACTCACTAGTAAAGAATATTTCAATAAAAAGTGACCTCCTAAGATATTAATAGTGTATAATATATAAAATGAAAGATAGAACTCAAGGAGAAACATTATTACATGAGAAATAATATTCTTATATGAAGGACCATTACATTTTAAGGAGTATATCAATTATAGACAACAACATGAAAGTGTATGAATAGAAGTGAAGTTATCATGTTAAATAATAATTTGTGATATTATAAGTCATGGGGGAAGTAGCTACACCATAAAAATGTATATTTTTCCAAAATATTAATGTGTTCCTCAATTAATGGATATTGGAATGGAACATTTACCTCAATTCCGAAAGCGCTCTTCACTTGTACTTAACTTCCTCTCCTATGGAAGTTCTCCATTAGGTAACTCCATAAGACCCATTATCTTTGTATTATGGTGATACCAAGGATTTAAAAGTGTGGGTATGGTGTTTAAGAGACACTAGAAAAAGGTTTTATTTGATCCATGTATTTATAATGGTTGGAGAAATAAGGAGGAGGTTGTCTATTTATATAAGTGAAGAAAATAGAATTTTTCTAAAAACTCATTATTTCTCAATATTGTCACACCATTATTCAAAAAAATGAGAATAAGTATAATAATAATGTGTGGAAAGATATAAGTCTAAAACACCCTAAAGAATTAAATTACACTCATATTTTCCACATGTTTTAATGAATTTCACCGAGTTAAACTACTTCTACCCTAATTTACTATTACCAAGTTAACTCCACTTTCACCCCTGTACATTAAATATAATACAAAAAAATAAAAATGAAATTATTTTTTAATTTTAAAATGATGAGTTAAAATATTTAAATCATTTTAGGAAATGAAATTTCTAATAGTAATGGAAATTAATTTTTGTATTAGTGCACATATCACATAAAAATCATTTCATAGAAAAAGTTCATTTTTAGCTAGAAATTTAAGTGTGGGATAAGGTTATAAATGTTTTTTATTTTAAATAAATATTTTTTTTATTATAAAATAGATAAATTCTATATGGATTTAAAATAAATCCAAAACCTATTTTACCAGAATATTTTATATTTAAATGAAAAGACCAAAAATAGTTTTTTATTAAATTTGAAATATTACTTTTTTGTAAGGTTAAACTAATGTTTTATAAATTTTAAATGATATATTTATAACGTATAAAATTATTCCTTATATACATATTTTATCAATTAAAAGGTTTTATAAAATTCAATGTCTCACTTATAGACTAATAAATTAATAAAACTCAATATTTTTGGGAAAAATGTATTTCATCACTATTCATCTAATAATTAATTTTTTTAGAGAAAAAACAAAATTATTCTTTATTTAATTATCACAAGATGAATCAAAAAATGGAATTAATTTTTTTATATTAAATATATTTAAGTGATAAAAATTATTTTTAAAATACTAAATGTATAAATATTAAAATATGTTTCTTAAGAAAATATAACTTAAGTTCTAAAATGTAAAATATGGGTTTAAAAGTTATGTCTGAAATATAGAAAATTATAAATTCACTTATAAAATACATATTTGGTCATAGAAAAATGTTTTATGAATTTATAATTAATACTTATACTCTAAAAATTTAATAAAAGTCATTTTATTTATAAAAATAGTATTTTTAACTATTCGTATAAAAATCAATATTTTTTTAGAAAAATAAAAAAATTATCTTAAATTAATATTTATATTCCAAATAAAGAAATGTTTTTTTTTATTTTTCCAAATTTAATTTCTAGAATTTTCTATTTTAACTTTTAATTAAAATTAATTTGAGACTATTTTTGTTGGAAAATAATGTTTTAAAATTTTAGTTATAATTATTCTTAATTTCCACAAAACACTAATGAAGCTGACATTTATTGAAACAATATTATATTTTAAAATCATCATTTAATAATATACTTAGTTTTCTTTAATAAAAATAATAATTCGTAAAAATATATTTTATTAAATACCATAATTAACAAAGTACATTTGTGTAAAATAAACTTTATATATATAAATATATTTCCTAATTCAGTTACTTATATTCATACCTACTAATTCAACGACTAGGTTTTAATAGTCTAAAAATATGAAAGTTTCATTTTAGTTCTGTGTTGTGTGTGGATCAAGTTAATGAACATATTTTTCATATTTAGAAGTAAAAAAATATTAAAATATTAGTTCATTACACATATGTTAATGTTGTAAGTATTATGATTTTCTTATAAAGTCTTATTATGTAAGACTTAAGATAATTTCCACCATCATGTCAATAGTTACAGATTTTTCAAAGTAAGATTAGAATATTCTAAATTGACTAAAGAACATCGTCAAACATATTAAAATAATTAGGTAATTTATTATACTTTCTCAAATAACTTTACCACCATTATAAAATACATATAGCATATTATACATTCTAATTAGAGTATTTCTAATAATCCTTTTTTCCTTAATCCTCCACCTTACAACTTATCAAACTTCAATATTAATCTATTAATTATTGAATAATAAATACAAAAAAAAAATAAATAATATAAACAAAGAAATGGTTGCTTCACATACCAAAACTTAAATATATTTATTTAAGATGTCTTTTAAATCCTTTAAGCACAATTTATAAATTGTCTAATAACCAATATCTAGGAACTCCTCTAAAATATTTTTGGAAATACTATAAGATTCAACAATTTTGATGAATATGAAGAACAACTCCATCAATTATACGATGTCAAGGGGTACTTCTCAAGCCTTTCCAACCTGTTGTTATAATTTGCAACAACTCAACCCAAGATTATCCTTTGATATTTATGATGGAAGCATCTAAACATCACTTACATACTTCTCTAAAACATTTTGACAGTTTCATATCATCACAAAAACCTGGTTGATTCACAAAAAATACAACCCACTAATCAGATATTCAGGTGGAAAAATACTAGGAATATCCTTAAAGAGAGAGAATATATATTCCCCAACTAGGTCTACTGACCTTTTATGAAAATATTTGAAATAGCCCAGTTTAGAACCCAACACCCAAACCCAAAATGCACATTATAACACACATAAGTAAAAACCCCCATTCCACACATAACTAAAATGTTGAATTTTAAATTTGGGCCTCTGTCTAAGAGTTACTACAACTCAAATATATGGAATAATTATTTATTTAATAAAAAAATGGTAATTATTCTTTAAAACATTAATAACACAAAATTACACTAAAACTCAGATCATGATTAAAACCCATATCCTGAGAGAAATGGACGTGTCATAATATTTTTCAAACAACATTAATAAGAATAAATTTACTATGTCTTCCCTTTAAGGGACCAATGAAATAAAAAATGAGTTAAGTCTCACTTCAGGAAAAATACATTTCACATCAGGTACTTGACTGTGCAGTGGTTTTATATCGTTAATTCCATTTTTTCTGATGAGAGATTTAAAATAAATCTAAAATAAGGACATCCCACCACCAAAAAGTGGATATTGATTCATGTATATGTTATTATTAATAATGAATTTCTATTTAATGTTATAAAATGACATGATTTAATGGCATATTTGGATTTATATTAAGTTGTGGATTAAAAATCCACAAGTGGAGGTATTAATTTTATGTAAATAACTTTATTTTTTGGATTAGTGGTAATTAAATATTATATATAATTTTTTATTTAAATATATTTAAGTTTATTTTTTATATTCAATATTAATTTATTAACTTAATTAATAATTTATAAGTTAAAATATTAATCTTTCTAAATTATGTTTTTTATTAATATTTTGAACTGCTGTTTTTATTGTTTTACTTTATATTTTTTTAATTAATTTATTTTATGTTGAGTTTATTAAATATTTTTATTTTTATTTTTAAGAATAAGTAAATAAATAAATCGTTTTCACTAAATTCAATGAAAAATAAAAACAATAATTATAGATTTTTTTTTATTTTAATGAAACATTCTCAATAAATTTTCTTTTAATAAAAGTTATTAATTTAAATAAAAAATAAATAATGTAATTCCAATAAATTTTTTGAAATAATAATAATAATTTATTTTATATATTGGGGATACAATTGAAAACAAACACACACCCACACACACCAAGTGGTAAGATAACCCAGTCCATAGCCCCCATGGGATATACTAGAATTATCAACCCATTTACGATATATATAATTCCCAAAGTCCATGGATGAATTTTTAATAGAATTTTTTCTCCACATCGATCCTATGTTTTTTTTCATGCTAGTTCCCTCACAAGATTATACATGAAACATCATTCACCCAAAACATTCCTTTAAAAAATACCTTGATGACCGAATACTGTAAGAAATGACCATAAACAAAACCTATTTCCATTAATCCCTCTATGTCATGCGAGTCTCCTTGCACAAAAAACTTCTCATCAACATGACCCCTTTCCACCTAACATATCCCTACATGACGAAAGTATCCTCACATAATAATAATAATCAAAATATAGATTATTTATTCCATGTTAAAATAAAATATAAAATAAACACCCACTTTTTTTCAGGCCACTTGGCCTTGGGCCTTCAGGATATGTAATGGGTCTCCCTCTACCCAGTCTAAAAGAGATCTTTGAATTAATAATAAATTGAGGCATAGGCCCCAACCTTTTAAAAAAATTATGTTAGATCATAAACCCCCTTTGGTTTTGATCATCCCTTATGCTGAACTAATACATTACATGATCCAAATACCCACCTAAAGTTACATTATAAATGCCCATTTTGAATGGACCATAATTGTCTATAATCAGAATGACCTAGTTTGTCATCCATTTCTTTCTATCATCCTAATGTGTAATTTCTTCTAATTGACTTTCAAAAAAATCCGATGGGCATAACCTACCCATATGTTCCCATCTTTACCAAAGTCAAATACCCATGCAACGGACACTACCTAACCTATATCAATATAGAATTTCCCACATCAAACATCAGGTGAAGTGGTGTTGTTTCTAAACACAAACTAACTCCCATAAGCATGCGTATCCTAAATGTTTAAAATCCTACATCCCTTCACTGACACATACCTACCTCTTATCATTAAATCTCTAAATTTGATAGATATATATTCAAAATTGTATGTATATGAGAGTTTAACCCCTAATGAAATATATTCTAATGGGGTGACTTACTACTAGGTCAAGACCCTGGATGAAACAACAATAAAAACAAAAACAAATGATGGTGTTGATGATGACAATGATGATGATGATGATGCTGATGATGATAATGAAGATGACAACGATGATGATAATAATCAGAAATGGATTGAAACCATAATATTTTGATGAACAAACCCATTTTTACTTTATTGAAATAGGGGAAATCATTATAAGGTATGAGGGAATATTAAAATAGTTAAGAAATGACTTCCATAAAAGATTTAGTAAGTAAAATACCCCAAAAAATGATAATAGAAATAGTAAATCTCTGCCAAGAGAAATAAAAAATCCTCAGTATGTGCTTTCAAAATTTTTAGGTGTTCCTTGAACAATCATATAATAACAGATCCACCATGATTTATCATCATCAAAATTTGAAGGAGATAAAGAAAAAAACTGGTTGTGTAACTTTTTTCCAAGATAATCATCACTTATAGTAAAAGGTGAATTGTATAAATATTGTCATGGAATTGGCATACCATAGTACCCAATACATTTAAACATGACTAGATCAACATCACCTTAGGGTATAACTCATACAAACCCCTATCATAGAAAACATTACTTGCATTATATGGGGTATGTGAATGATTCCCTAGAAATGGATTCAAATTAGAGTTCCTAGATTTTTCCACAACATCATTAATAGGCTCATGACCAATGCGCATGTTAATATTTTCCTGATATTGAACTGCCCTTTCAATATAAAGATCATGTTCCCCATCATTCTCATTATTTTATATTGTGATAATATTTCTCCTTGAATAATTTTCATTGGGAAAAGTCCATTATTTCACATAAATAGTTCTAGATCCCTAATTATACACATAGATAGCTTAATCTTCTAAAACATTAATCTTCAAAAAATTATCCGTGTTATCCTTTATCAGTTTGATGTAGAGGAGGGGTATTTTTCTTCCTTTAGTCCACAATACCTAGTTGTAGGGGAATTAACTATTTGAGCTTGGTGGTTCTCTATTGCAATGATCACCATATCAGATGCATTAGTTAAATCTAGAGCATGATCCTATACTGCTAGGTAAATGAACATTTGGGACCATTACTATTCAAATAGTGTGTTCACATGATCATTTCCCCTTACATTGAAACTAATTTCAGTTTCATCCAAATTGGAAAGGCCCACACAGTGCTACTCCCTTACTCATTATCCAATATATTTAGATCTAACATCACTAAAAATCTTAATTGAACTCATATGTTCATAAAAAGTTAATTTCATCTAAATCCTATGAAGATATACTTCAAAGGAATTTGAATTAAAACAAGTAACGTACATAGGATTTTCAATCAGATCCCCTATAGGGGTATTATCATAAAAAATGATTACATCACTCCCATTAGGAGAATTCTTAGTTTGAAATTTTTAGTGATCCCCAACCACATAATAATTTTAAAATATATACATTTTCTTATACTATTATCCATTCATAGAGGAGGAATATCAGATATTAGCTCAGGAAGAGGTATAATAACGCACAATAGTGATCTAATCAGAGATGGTAGATTTTACACTCCCATTAGACCATAAATTTCTCTTCAGGAGATGTTACAATGATAAAGAATTCACCTAAATTATTTTTTAACTTTTCTAGTGGATGAATTAAAGTATTGGTTAATCTAAACTTTGTAAAAATTAGAATCATATCGATTCAAATCACCTTTAGAATCTATGTCTTTAGTACCCATATTAACATCATGTTGAGAATTCAATTAATTTTCATTCTGAGTATAATCCACAAAAACATATCCTATCATATTGATTTTTAGTTTCCTTTCTTAAAAAACATGAGTAGCCATGACCACTCTCAAAGGTTGAGTAGTAGGTGTAGCACCGTTCATCTGAAAATCACCTCCAATACCCCTGATCCATTCCATCATATTTCTATGATCTACCCATCCCTGTATATTAATTGTTAGTAGATTTAACCTTTATGAAATGATATATAGTGTGGTATCTCGTTCCACAATAGCTGCAAAAAATATTTTACAATATTTATTGTAGTCATGTCCTATATTTTGATGTTTTTTCAAAAATCAGAAACTTTATCATAATCGATGTGTAAATCAGACCTATATTTATTATTAGTTAACACTGCCATTTAAATAAATAGAGAGGTGAAATCCAACTCTAATAATGGTCATTAAAAATGGTTATATCTTTCCTTTTCACTTTTCTTATCTATATTTATAGGAACTATGATTCTAGAAAAAATCACCAACATGTTTTTTCGATACTAGAAGAGCCATCTTAATTCACTAATTTGAATCTGAATCTGAGTAATTTAATTTTTCATATTCAAATAATTAAATTAGGGATCCTAGTCTTGAATCTTGAGAAATGTATGTTTAAAGTTCACAATTTCATTCCCCCATGCATTATATTTCATACCCTTAGATAAGGAGAAATTATAGAAGAAACATTTTATCTGAGGATGTAATCCTCCATCCATCAAATCCACAAATTCCAACTATATGCATAAAAAGCTAAAAATTACTCTATTTAATTTATTTATAATTTATTGATAAGTATGGAAAAATTGTATGGGGTGAATGAGTTCATAATATTTTAAAAAGATCATGAATTTTATCCCTCTCAAATACATTTTCTTTATTTATGCAATTTTTATTCAAAAATAATTAGTCTAAAGGGTTTGGAAGAACACTTGATTTGTCACAGAACAGATTGAAGTTATAAATGTTTGACTAAACATGGGAAAAAAATAAATGTAGATGGTGACTATGATAACATTGTGTTTTGTGTAGCATATGATATGATTACAAGTGCGAAGAATGATGAATCCCTTATCAAGGATATGAGTATAGTTTTTACTGATGATGAAGATCATATTGAGAAAATGATAGTGACAGTTGAATATGATCTTCATGATTGTAAAAAATTTATTTTGGAAGTCAATGAGTTGTGAAAAGACTCTATTATTATGATGGTTTTACTAAATATATAGAATTTTCATCTATACTTAAGCTATATAATGTAAAAATTGAAAACAAATGGAGTGACTCCATATTTACTGAACTTATTTCTCTCTTGAATGATATGATTTCAAAATAAAATGACCTTACTAAATGAAAATATGAAGTTAAACAAGTGTTATGTTTATTGGGAATAACCACTGAAAGAATACATGTGTGATCATATGATTATATATTTTTCCTCAAGAACTATGAATCACATAAAAATTCCCAAATTGTGGTGTGTTTCATTGTATGAAAGATGAATTAAGTCCTTTGAGAGTTTTATGGTACTTTACAATCATTCCAATGTTTAAAAACCTATATTTAAATGAAGAGTCTTCAAGAAAATTGATGTGTCACACATACACAAAAATTAAATATAGTAAATTTCTTCACCCAGTAGAATCTCCACAGTGGAAGAAAATTGATTATGAGTATTCTGAATTTGGAAATGATCAAAGAATCCTTTGTCTTAGACTATCTATATATGGAGTGAATCCTTTTGGTTTTCAAAGAGTCACTCATTATACACAGTTGGTTATGTTGGTAAATTATAACTTTTAACCATGGTTATGCATGAGTGAAAATACATTATTTTTTCTCTATTTATATTTTTTCTAAAATAACCGTGTAATGATGTTGAAGTTTTCTTGATCCATTGACTAGAGATTGCAAAATAATGTGGTATTAAAGTGTTACGTTGTATGATACTTACAAAAATGAATATTCACAATGAGATCCTTATTTTATGATATGATAAAAGATTTTACTACTTATTGAATTTTTTTCATAAATTTAATTAATGGAACTCAAGAGTTTCACATTTCTAAAAAAGTTACACACTCAATTATGTGGATATATTAATCGAAGACTGTGTTTCTAGGACATCACAGATTTCAACCCCGATAATATAAATACTAATCCTAGAAAAAATCATTTGATGGGATTTTAGAAGAAGGAATAATAATCTATCCACTAATAAGTGATAAAAATTTTGAGAAATTAAAAGATATGAACACGAATTTTGGAAAATATTAATAAAAAATCCTTACAAAAACTAGTTGTACAAATAGATCAATGCTTTTAAATTATCATACTAGAATTCTTTGTTCATCAGGAATGTTCTTGATGGAATTCATGGGGAATGAATATATGTGATAATGTCATTAGATAATTACTAAATTAACTCAACAAAATAAAGTATGGAATTATGTCTAGTTTGGACATGATTTACATGGGGATATGGGAAGAGTTAGTTCAATTGAAGGGTGAAAGATAGATTTTCCTTCCTCCTACTACTTTCACTCTTTTTAGGGAAGAGAGATGTCAACTTTTATTATTCATGGATGATGTAAATGTTCTTGATTGGTACTCATAAAATATCAATAATATCATTTCAATGACTAATTTAAATTTAAAGGACCTGTAATCATAATAATTTTATGTATTATACAAGATCTAATGCAGATTGATTTATATTAAATTTTATATAATAATATCTATCAAACATTAACAAAGATATATTTTTTTAAAAATCTATATAAAATAATGAAATAGAAATGATCAAATCTAAAACTATAGAAAATGAAATTTTTATTAAATTGTAATATCCCACGATTTTAAAAGAAATATTATGTCATATAGCATATGAAATATGAAAAACCAAGCTTAAATGAAACATCTAATATTATTATTTAAATATGATTGTCAAAACCTAGTTGTTGAATTAGAGGGTATGAATAGGTTTAACTAAATTATGAAACATATAAAAATACTATAATCAAAGAAAATTCATTCATTAATTCTTACGAAATAAGCACTCATTTTTTAGTAAGGTCATGTTGTTCATCAAAATATGATTCCTTAAAAAATGATTTATTTTTGTGAGAAAATATTATAATTAATTTTTAGAAATTTTGAAAAATATATTTGATAAAATGAACTTACTTTTTAAAATCAGGATTCCAATAATAACTTAAGGATAAATTTTTAGAATTTTCTAAAATGATTGATTTTTTAGTGAATAGTGAGAAATACTCTTTTATTGAAAATTATATTTTATGTTAAATTAATTTTCCATTTTGGATTATTTTTAAAGTTACATTAGTTAATTTTGATTTAAAATAATAAAATTACTGTTTTTTAAATTAATAATATACTTTAATTTATTATAAAAACATATTTTACTTAAAAAGGGAATTTTTTTTAAAAAGTTTTTTGTCACGTTTTTTTGGTTTAATTTAAAATTAATGTCAACCAGTTATATTTTTTTAATCTAAAAAAATAAATTCCATATTTTGAATTAGTGGTTCCAATTTTGTAAAATTTTCCTCTTTTATTTTTGGACATAACGAAAAATAATTGTAGTAATTTTTGTTACCACAATAATGGGTAAATTGGGAAAATAAGGTTACAAATAACATGATAAGGACAAAAAAAATAATCTTCATACTTATCTAAATTTTATTTTATGAGTATATTTCATCCATTAATATAAAAAATTCTAATATATTTTCTTTTTTACTATTAGTAATGATTTTGACCCTTTATATTATTTTATACAAATAAAAGTAAAAAAGGTCATTGTCATTGTTTTATTGCCATTAAATCATTAAAACTGGGATAATAAAAGTAAATGTTTAGTTATAAATACTAATTTGAAATATAAATAATTTTTTTTCATCATGGTATTTTATTTTCAATTTTTAGTGAAGAAATAATTTTCTTAAATGCTTTTGCATCACTAATAGAGTGCTTGGAGTAAAAAATAAATAAAATAATTTTTAACACTCTAAAAAAATATTTTTGAGTGATTTTTAATGATCCAAGATTTTTTTAAATAAAAATTAAAAAATTTAGAGGTTTATATGAAATTTATTCTAATTATGTAATTGTATTGCATGTTTAATGGTCAAATTAAATGAATAGTTTCAAAATTGAAATTAATGTTATTTTATAATAGATAATATTTTATTAAATAATTTTAAATTATTAAAAATATTATCTTTAGAAAAGTGAATGGGGGTATGGTTGATAAAATCAACCATGGTATATTGATAGTCTCATTTTCCATTTGTTGTATTAGAACCTATTTTTTCATATCAGGTATAGATCCTTTAAATTTTGGTTAAACCCTTGTTGAGGTTGTCTTTTTGCTTAAACCCAAAAATGAAACTTAGAGAATGCCATTTTGGTTTTTAGAAGAGAGGTTTAAGGGGGAATAAATCCTAGATTATGTCCAAATATAGGTTTTTTATTTAAATGCATGGTGTGTATTAAATGCATGATGTGTATTGGTATGGCCAAACCCCTTTCATGGTGTGTATTGGATTTTTCCTTATATGGTAAATCCTAGGAATTACATGTAATGTAAATTTAACATGTTGTGTAAATTCCTTGGGTATTTTTTAAAGGAGGCATAACCTCTTATTTTCATAGAATCCCCACTTCGTTTTTGAGTAGGGAGCCACTGTAGGATAGACACCATTAAACTCTTTATTAATATATATCCATTCATCATTTTTATTGTTTCTAATAGATTTATTTTGGTGAGATCTCATATGAACTATTTTTAGGAAGTTTTTCTATTTTTATGTGGTCTCCAAATGAGGACCAAGCCAAAGGTTGATACTGGATAAGTGTTCCTATACAAGAATAAGATAAGTGCTCTTGTAATTTTCCCTCAAGTCTTATTACTTTATATCATGTTTTGTGATTCTATATGTTGGTTCTTACATGAGTTTCCATAAAAATACACTTATACCACATTTAAATTGATTTCCTTATGACATTTTGTCCCCTTATTCTTGTTGGGATAGGTCCTCGTCAACTATTTACACCCCTTTAGATGGGCCAAAGGAACTCCCCCTTGCCATTAAAATTACTCAAGTGACCCAACCATCCTTTATTTGGTTTTGATTTACTTCTAAATGAAATAATTGGAATGAATTAAATTGAAATTGAGTGGTACAACCACATCACATGATTTTACAAAAACAATGGATACACCATTTTTTAAGTGAAATATTAATAAATTACAAAGCTTATTTAACTTATTATACTGGTGATATTTGATAATGGAGTCCCATATACTTGTGATACTTGGAAATGTATTCACATATACATATGATACTCAGGAATGTAGTCCCTTATACTTTTGATACTCAAGAATGGCGTCCCTTGTACTTGTGATACTCGGGCATGGAATCCCTTATAGTGGTGATAGTTGGTCTTAGCATACTTTATTCCTGGGATCCTTGTACATGGAATCCATAATACTTATGATAATTAGGAATGGTATCCATTATACCTATTATAATCGGGCATGGCATCCCTTATACATGTGATACTCGAGCATGACATCCTATATACCTATGATACTGAAGAATTGCATCCTCTACTACTTTCTGAGACTCTAGTGACTAGACATGGGAATTTGTGTTATTCCTGAGGTATTGTATAAGACTAAATATGTATACATATGGCTATAAAAACACACTATATATAACACACACACACACACACAAACACGCACACATATATATATACAAACATACATATGATATCATATGTATATGTTTATGGTGATATTAGTTTAGATGTTTTCCCGGCATGGTCTGAAGAATGTAGTGTCAGCCTAGTGTCCTTCAGAAACTTGTGTCGACCCTTTAATGTTCTATTACTTCTTTACGATTTTTATATTATCACACTACTCATATTATATGAACTGAACATACACTTCTAGACACCGTTGGTGATGGCCGATGGAGTATATTTCACACTCTGTTCTGGATGTTGTTTGGTACATAGATAGACTTCATGGATGTAGGTAGGGACATGAGAAAGATCCTAGTTGTTGATGCTTTAATTTATTATAGCATGAGATTAGGGGATCACATGAACATGCAATTTCCCATGATGAAATGCGATGATAACTTTTTTTGTATTTTTGGTGTTTTTATATACATTTATGAATGTGTTCCATATTACATGTTTTTGTATTTTTTTATCAGAGACGTAAAATTAAAACATTCTATATATGGTATTGGATATCACTATTAATGATTGTTCAGTTTATCCAAATGATTTAACTTCCACTGTTAGTTAATATTATGATTCCTCTATTTATTAACTTATTTCACCTCTATGCTACTCTAATTATGATGGTATCATCTCCCTACTTTTCCAACATGGACCCTCAATACTATTTGGTAGCCTCTGGAACATGAAGAGGCGCGCTTGAGGCCATGTGACCAACTAAATCGGGGCACTGCTTAATGGATTCCAGGTCAGGATGTTACAAATGGGTATTAGTGGTTTCGTTTCATTGAATTATTATTTTGTGATGGTAGAAAATCGAGTAGGATGAGTCATAATTTGGTAATAATACTTTTGTTCAAAGTATCCAACCCATGTATAGATAAAAACCAAATTACTAGGGATGGGAATTGCTGTTTTGAATTCCACTTGTTTTATCCGATTTAATTTCATAGTTGGGTGATGCACATGATGTCTGATGGTTATTATTATGATTGAGGATTCCATTTTACCATTAGAATTGTTTGAAAATAGAGTGTTGAATCATGCATAATCATAAGAATTTATAGATTCACAAGTCATGCACTATGTTATTACCTTTAGGTGGTAGTTTCGAGAACAAAAGAAGTGTGCAGTGGGGGGAGATATATTAAAATTAATTTTAATCATCATGTCCCAGAACCATGGGAAAGGATCATTCACATTAAATTTACAATTAATTTTTTTAATATCTAATGAAATAAATACCTAGGCTTATGAACTTTCTTTATTAATTATTGTTTATTTTCTGAAAAGACCCTTTTGTATTTTATTTATTTCCCTTTGAGAATCCATGGATAGAATCCCTCTAGTGATGATCCACACAAGCTCCAATGATCTTTGAAAAACAACACTTGATCTATAGGTGCTAAAACAGTGAATTTAATGTCTTGAGTTTTTTGTTCTTAGTCTCTTTTTCTTTAGTCACGAATAAACCTCTCTTGTGTTTCTCATTCTTATGAAAGAGGGAGAAGGATGTGGCTAGAGATAACTCGTTGTGCGTAACAATTCTTTTCTCAATTTCGGGATGCAATATACAATAGACATAACCATCTATTTATTGAGTTATGGGTAAGGTTAAAATAATATTTAATTACATGTCAGATAAATAGCACTTAAACTCATTAATAAACCCAATACCCCATAACAATAATATCATTATTATTATTTTGTGGAATGCACCAACTTGTGCAATAACAAATATTATGTAATAGTCTTGTTAATTAAAATTTTCCACCAGACTCGATCTCGGTCCATTCGAAATCTCATATCATTTATTAAACAACAATGTAAATATTTTATTTATAAATATGTATTATATTAAAAATCTAGTGAATAAATTTTAATAGAAAATATTAAATAAATAAAATAATTTTTTTATTCACAATCTATAAAATAATATTTTTGTATAAATTCACGTAATCAATAAAATTATTTATTAATAAAAAAATAATTATTTATTAATAAAAAAATAATTATTTATTAATAAAAAATAATTATTTATTAACTTTTAAATATTAGTGATCAATAAAACCTGAATAAAATTATTCCTTAGTCTTGGGAATAACATTTATTCTGATAATTAAATTCAAATAGAATTAATTGAGATCAACAGAAACACATAGTGTGTGACTATCTTGGAACTTATCTTGTTGGCATTATGTAGGATTGCCTAAAATCCAAGATTACTATCTAGAAATGGGTCAAGGTACCTAAGATAAATAACTTAATGGTGAAACAAGGAAAACCATATACAAACACTCACTGTGTTATATAATTCCTTTGTCTCAATATCTCATCAAGTAGGTTTCACATAAATGTCACCAACCTATATGCTCGATTAATCTTTCTAAGAATATCTGAAATAAAAATGACGTTACACCATGGAAATGGAATTTAGGGAAATAGTTCCATTCCAACCAAAGGGAAGAGATATTAGATTCTACAAATATGGAAGGGATAAATCCTTTCTCAACTAATCCATTAATGGTATGCCACTCATGACATAACCGACATATCAATCTTTTCAATAAACTATTATCATCATGGTTTAAAAAATACAACTAAGTATGTGAGATATAAAATTAATTAATAATAATATTAAAGTTTAAGGACTATTAAACATGAACATATATAGGAATATTCAATGACAATAAAACATACAGAATTCCTACTAGCAGGTACGTTATCATAATTACCCATCTTGGAGATTTCTAAGTGTGAAATTCATGAGAAGACGACTCATCTACTTACAAGTTCTCACACCTAACAGTATATATACTATTTTTCCCATTATAATATGTTATCCAACCAAAAAACATTATTTAGGAATATATTCATAGCACATCAAAGTTCTCATTATAACAGGAAATTGTTATGAACTTATACATGTGATGTCTACTGTAGGAAATTATGACATTATATTCATATAAATCAATTATAAATATATAATATGAAGTTTTATTAATATTAAATACATAAAATATACATGTAATCAAAATAAAAATAGTTTTTCATAGGACAACAACTCCAAAAAACTCCCACTTGGACTTGAGATAACTGCCTATGACCTTCAATCCACTAAACCTCAGATGGTAGTCATGTTTCTTCTGAACCAAGGCTCTAGTCAAAGGGTACACCAAATTCTATTCTTTAAAAATATTACTCACTACAAAATCACCTCTCTGAGAAAAATCCCTTAAGTGATGATACTTATGAATTATGTGATTCTTCCATTGATGTGACCCTGGATCTTTTTCAAGAGCCACTGTTGCAATATTATCATAATAGAGTGTGATAGAATATTTACTTCTAGGTATAACATCAATCTCTTGGACTAAGTTTCAAATCCAAATTTCTTGTTTATCTGCCTTAGAAGCCGTAATACACTTAGAATCTACTTATAAATTTGTGACCATAGCTTGTATTGAGCTATTCCAGCTCACAACACCTCCATTCAAAGTAAATATGTATCCCATTTTTTACTTCATGTCATCTTGAACATTTTGAAAACTAGAATCGATATATCCTCTTATGACTGGATTCTCATATCCTCCATAAATGAGGAAAATATCCTTAGTATGCCTCAAATACTTAAGGATGGTCTTGACTTCCATCAAATAAAGGTAACTTGGATCAACTTGATATCTTCCTACCACACTTAATGTGTAGTAGACATCCAACCTATTACATATTATATCATATATAACTAACCCAATCACTGATGTGTATGGAATTATTTTCATTCTATTTCATTCCTCATGCATCTAAGGATAGATGTTCATAGAAAGATGAATTCTATGTAATTTTGGAAACAAAACCCATCTTGGATTGTTCCATATTGACTCTTTTTAGTATATTTTCAATGTATGTACCTTGAACTAGGCGAAGAAACCTCTTAGATATATCAAGTTGAAGCTTGATCCCAATAATATATGCTTCCTATCCCAATTCCTTCATAGATAAACATTTGTTAATCCATTCCATAAAAGACTATAACACTGGTATTTTGTTTCCTATGAGTTTTATGTCATCAATATATACTATTAAGAAAACCACTACACTCCCACTAAACAATTTATAGACACACAACCCTCGTTTATTCTTAAGGAAATAAAATTCTGTTATAGCCTCATAAAAACGAATGTTCCATGACCTAAATTCATTCTTTAATTCATGAATTTATATTTACAACCTCCATACCATGTTGGAATCCTTTGGAGTCACAAAGACTTTGGGTTGTTTCATATAGAATTTTTTTTGAATATTCCTATCAATAAATTTTTTTGACATCCATTTTCTAAATCTCATAATTGTGGAAAGTCATAAAGGGAAGTAGAACTATAATGGATTTCCATATTTGCACTACTAAAATGGTTTCGTCATAATCAATTCCTTGATATTATTTAAACCCTTTTTCAAACAGTCATGCATTATAGGTACCAAATTTTCCTTCCATGCCCATTTTCTCCTTGAATACCCTTTTTTCACCAATGAGATTTACATCTATGGGAGGTTCTACCTAAGTCCAATGTTTATTTTGGTACATGGAATCCATTTCCTAATTTTTAGCCTCTCCCCACTTGGAAACATATGTTCCACTTACTACTTATTTATAGGTTATAGGATAATTATTATCAATAAATAATGATTCAACACCCTTGGTGACTATAAAACCATACCATTCTTCTTCTATAACCTATATAGTACACTTATGTTGTAATTGTGTCTCTGGAAAAATTTCTTCTACCATGGGGATTTTTAGAAATATTTTCTATACGTAATATTTTATATCTTGATCCCAGACTTCATCGTATTCTATCTCACTCTCACTATCTCTTTTAGAGATAAAATACTCCCCAGGAAATGTAGTATTTCTGTCAACCACAAAATGTTTTTCTAAAGGATTTTATAGGCAGTATCCCTTTGTTTCTTTGGGATATCCTATAAAGATACACATTGTGCATTGAGGTGAAATCTTGTTACCTGAATATGACATAAAAAATTCTTCTCAACCCCACACATGTAAGTAAAACAGCATGGGTTTCTCTTCATTCCATAATTGGTATGGTATACAGTCAATTTCTTTAGTTGACACTTGGTTTTGTATGTATGTTGCTATTTTTAATATGTATCCCTAGAAGGATAATGAGAGACTCACATGGATCATCATTAATCTTACTATTTCCAAAAAGTTACAGTTCCTTATTTTTTTACACTATTCAACTAAGGTGTGTAAGGAGGAGTGAGTTAGGATATGATCTCATACTCCCATAAGTAATCCATAAAGTATTGATTAAGATATTATCTACCAAATTATGAGAAGATTTTCTTAATCATATAACCAAGATAACCCCAAAATTCATTCTTTTATTCCTTTAATTTATTAAAATAATATTATGTATACCTATTTATGTATACATATCCATAAATACTAAAATAATCAGTAAAAGTTTTGAATTTTGAGTACCTACCCATAGAATCAATAGGAAATGGTCTATACACATCAGTATGAACTAATTAAATAATATATTTAGCTCTTTAACCTTTCCCACCAAATTGGGCCTTGATCATTCTCCCTTTTATACATTCATGACATAAAACAAGTGGGTTTAGTTAAAAATAATCTAAATATCCATATTTATGTAATTTTTTAAGCGCATTTTGTTTACATGACCTAGCTGGTGATGCCAAAGTTGGGTCTGGTATGACTCATGTCAAATAACTTTTTTATCAATTTCAATTACATGGTTTGTGTAATAAAACACATAAAGACCATTATTTTAATGTTTATTACCATAGGAAATTATATATTTAATAAAAGATGCAACATGTCTTCCAAAATTTGAAAATAAATCCATCTGTATCTAGTTTGGATACCAAAATAATGTTTTTGGTAATAGATGAAACATTATAATAACCTTTACAAAAAGAGATCATTCAAATAAAAAACATGAGGCGGTAGTCCCTGATAGAAAAAAAACAAGTTTATAACTGTTGGATTCTCATAGATTTACCTCCCCTCAGTCAATATTTTTGAATATACTTGGTTCCTATATTTTAATAATATGAGAGTACTACAAACTGTATCTACTAACCAATTTAAAGAAACATATAAATTAAACTTGATAACAAATACACCCGTAACATCCCCTTTCTTCTTTAGTTGGTTTTATTTTTTCTTCTAATGGCCCTTCTTGCTACATTTTAAACAAACAACATATTTTTCCTTTTCTTACCCCTTGATCTTCTCCTTATTAGATGGAAATGAAGAATATTTGGTCTTAATGATACTTTCTTTACCATTCCATTTTTTCAACCTAAGGACAGTCAGATTTTCACACTTCGTATCCTTATCTAATTGGCAAAGGGTAGTAAGAAGATATGGAAGATACTTCTAATTGTTGTTTATATTAAAGTTTATAACAAATTTGGATAATATCTAAAGGAGTGATTCCAAAATGAGATCAATGCCCAGTTATTTAGAGAGTTTAAACCATAAAACATCTAGGCACTCTTGGTAGCCAATGATCTTGACTACATGAGGCATATATGGGGCACCCTCTTAGAGAATTCTATGAATGAGTGGATTGTAAATATTATACCATTCTTATCTACTTCCCTCAATGTAAATACCATGGCAGTTCTCAATCATGCCATAAATATCCATATTTTTGTAAGACATCATGAGTTCGTTATACATATAAAAAATCCTCAAACATTAAATGTCAAAAACATAATTCATATGCTTATCATAGAATAAGAACTCTTCACAACTCAACTCCTTAGTAGATGGATCATGAATTGATTATTCTATCATGTAAGATTTCTATTCATGGTGTAACACAACTTAAATTCACTTGTACCATTCCTAGAAGTTACTACTAGTTGGGAGGTTGTCTTTATCCAATATTTATTATAGGTATAATGTGGAATGAAATATTTCCATTTTATTCTAAAATTAAAATATTAGATTATTATTACTTTTAATTATTACAAATTGGGTTATATATAATAAATTAATTGATTTTATTAAATCTCAGACTATTTTTCAAGTCCCAAGAACCCTCACCATTGAACTTAGAATGTGTAGTTTCTATGAAATTCTAGTGGAATGGTACCCCGTTTATTTTCTTAATGATCCATACAATGGACATGAAGACCATAAGAAAGTAGTTACATATTTGGTCTTTCCGATTTATGTATTGTAGCTCTGTGATTCGTTGAGTGGATCCCCATATCATAAAATCTTGACTCAGATTTGCACAGTAAATTTCTCCAAATTTTTATTGAATAGACCATGGTCATTAATCTCAATACAACTTCTATTAATTTAACTGAAATCGCTCATGAGAAGTCCCCAATAAAAGAAAGTGTCCTAAATTTGGCCATGTTCTACACTTAGTACTATGGTTTCATTCCCAATTAAGTAATGGAAGGCTTAGTCTAACTTAATTTTAAGTTGAGGGATTTTAATTAATTATGCATAAATTTAATATTTTTTTATATTTTTCATGTCTTGTTATTATTAAGTGTATTTTAATTAATTAATTAACCATTTTGGATAAAACATTTATGCATAATCCATTTATTTAAATTCCATATTTTCATATTAACTCATTTATTTACATGACTATAGTCTTGCATACATAAAATAAATAATTCTTAGAAATAAATAAATAAATAAAGTAAATGACACTATCATGAACTTTTCTAATGGTTGATTTAATGAGAGAACAATAAATAACCATATGACGTAGTGGAATAACTCAATCTATCAGTATTCAGATGAGTTATAACATTCCACCTATATATCTGTGTATCACTGAGTTGGAATTACAATAGATCTGTCTGTAACCACCTCCACATGCCCTGTGATGCTCTATTAATTATAAGAATTTATAACTCACATTCATGTGAGGGGAAACAAAGGATTGGTTAAAGGGTATTACATAATTATCCTTGGATAGGGAGGTCCTAAATAATAATGGAGGGAAGGATGACACACAGACCATTATTTAATTTAATATTAAATAATTACAAACCCATGCATTAAATTAAATTAAATAAATTAAAACACATATATATGTCTTGGTCAATATTATTATCATCCAAACATGCATCGAATATGTAGAAGTAACTGGTTAGCATTCATTTCATTATTCAATAATTATTATTAAGATAAACATGCTTGAAGTAATTAATTAATTAATTAATTTCATTTCATCTTGATGATCATCTAAACATAATTGGAGATACCCATACATTATGAAATTCATGGATACTAAATGACAGAACCAATAATGAAAAATTAATTACAATAAATTTATTGAGCGTTTAATATTCTTTATAACCATTATTACATTAAAAAACCGACATTAGTGTTCCATTAAATAAAATATGGTTTTAATTTTGTAATTTTAAATCTAATGTAATATTAATTCCATCATTTAATGGGAGTCTACATGACATGTATGTTCCAACATAATGTTGTGTACCTTAATTTCCATGTATCTGAGTCACATGATTGAGGATTCATCATGTTAACTCAGCCGAATTAAAGCGCATGCACTTTCTAGCTACATTCCATGTATCCTCTTGTCATGTGCTAGTTTATCCAAGTCAAAATGCATTATGAAATAAATGCACCACATTTAATTAACTACATGGATCATCTAGGTACAATGTTCATGGGTACATGATGTGTACTTCGGATACACGTCGTGTAACCAAGTTTTACCATCCAAATATTTGGAACTTCCTTATGGTATATCTGATCATCCTTCATTTATTCTTAAAACCTTATGAAAATAAAACCCTAAATGAATATGATTAATTTATCGATAACATGTTAATTCAAATAAAATTAATGAATTAATAACATGAAATGAAAATTTTAACACAATTTCTCATAGATAAAAAATCAAATAAATAATTATAAATTTAAACATGACCACTTTCACACAATTACATGGTTCTGGGCATATCGGAATCATGCATTTCTAGGTGATATATTAAAATTTATTTTAACCATCATTTCCAGAAACCATAAATAGAGACCTTACACATGAAATATATAATTTATTTATTTAATATCTAAAGAAATAAATACTTGGGATTGAAAACTTTCTTCGTCGATGATTTTTGATCATCCAAAAGGACCCTTTTGAGTTTCCTATGTTGTGCTATGATGATCCAATGATATAATCCATCTAGAGGGGAGTTACACATGCCCTAATGGCCTCCAAACTATACCACTTAGTATTTGGTTTCTAGAGTGGTGAATTAAATGTCTTGCACTGTTCATTATTGATTTCCCGTTATTTATTCTTGAAGAAATAAGTCTTCCATTTATCATTCGTGAGAGAGAGGAGGTGTCAAGAGAGAATTCATTTCATGAAATAATTCTCTATTATCATTTTAAATATTCAATATACAATAGATATAATTTTCTATTTATAAAGTTAGTGTTTCGATCAAAATATTAATTAATTTCATGCTGACCATTAAATAATGCTTAAAACCTTTAATAAATCTAATGCCACAAAATAATAATTTCATTATTATTATTTTATTGTGGCTGCCAACTTGTGCAGTAACAAATATTATGTAATGGTATTTTTAATTAATATTTGTCACCATAATTGGTCTTGGTTCATTTGAAATTCTCTAGAATTTAAGAAACAACTAAATACATATTTTATTCATAAATAAATATTATATTCACAATCCGGTGAGTAAATATTAATTATATATTTTCAATAAATAAAATAAATATTTTGTTAAAAATCTAGTGAATGAATATTTTATATATATTCACATAATAAATTAAATTATCTATTAATAAAATAATAATTCTTATTAGCTTTTGAATATTAGTGATCAATATATCTTGAATAAAATTATTCATTTGTTTTGAGAATAATAATTATTTTCATAATTAAATTCAAATGGAATTCAATCATGATCAATAGAAAAACTTAATGTGGGACCCTCTAGGATTCTTTATCATTGGAATTAAGAGGGCTTGCCTAATTTCCAAGATTACTATCTTGCAATGGGTTAAAGAACCCAAGAGAAAATATTTTATGTCATAATGATGATAACCACATACAAATGATCACTGTGTAATATAATATATTTGTTTTAATATCTCATCAGGAAGGTTTCACATCCATGTTGCCAACCTAAATGTTCGATATATATTTATTTGACTATCTGAACTAGACATGTCGTTACACCATGACCATGGAATTTTGGGTGTTGGTTCCATTCCAGTCAATGGGATGTGATATCATCTTCCATAAATATGTAAAAGAAAAATCCTTCTTACACTTATCCACTAATGACATGGTACTCATAATACACCCAATGCATCCCTTTCTCCATGAACGGTTATCATCTTGGTTTATGAAATACATATATGTACATGAGTTGTGACATGAATTAATAATAATATTAAAGTATAAGTACCATCACACATGCTCGTAGATA
The DNA here is from genome assembly GCA_963277665.1 of Viscum album. NCBI lineage: Eukaryota > Viridiplantae > Streptophyta > Magnoliopsida > Santalales > Viscaceae > Viscum > Viscum album. The sequence goes on along the minus strand of OY728140.1, from coordinate 86,821,033 downwards.
GGAATATATGATTATACAAAATCATGAAGAATTTCGAATCAGGGGTCTATTCTCATAATCTATTGTCATGGATATTACCAAGTGAGAAATTCATAAGAAGAAGACTCATATACTTACATGTACCCACAACTGATAGTATATGTACTATGCGTCTCTTCATAGTATATTATCTAACCCTTTAAAATTATTTAATAATATCATCATAGAACATCAAGTTTATCATCAGTGTAATGAACTACAATGACCTTATCAATGTGATGTATAATGGAGGATATTATTGCATTAGAGTCATGTAGAAAAACGATAAATATGTAACAAAAATATTTATTAAAATTCAATACATAAAATATACTTTTAATATAAATAAAAATAGTTGGACCTATGACACAAACTCCAATAATAGGTACATCTCATTAAATGTATTTTGTGTGATTTCTATTTGTTCCTTAACTACTATAAATAAAAATTTTCCAAAATTATTGCAGAGGAATGAGAAACATAATTTTTCACTTAAACCATATTCATGAACCTAATAGTTTTTTCTTGTATAACTTGATGTTGACACCTTAAGTAGTTAATTATGGAACATTGAGTCATGGGCCATTGGTCGCATGTGCTGTAATGTGTTTATGGTTGGGAATAAATGGATTACATATTTAAATTTATAAAGTGTATGTGCCTTTATAAATTATAATTGGTGATATATATAATTCAACCATTAAAAATATTTTTATATAAATCAGTAAGAACATAAACTAATTTAAATCCTTAAATGAAATGGTTTCAGTTAAATGGAGATTCCAATTACAACTTGAAAGGGTGTTTCTTCTATAATATGAAACTGAAACTATATATACTAGGACCCCTAACTTATAGTAGAGAACTTGACCTTGACCTGGTCTTAGTAGTGGGTTGTAGGAAGTATCACTTGCATTATTATGATCTGTACGTTGCCTAAACCTGGATTTAGGAGTAGACAGAAGGGTGTGACTTTTATATAGAAGTTATTTTTTCGATGTTCTATTCTTAAACTTATGGATTATATTATTATAAAATCCAATCTAAAGAATGTGATTGAATATGTACAGTTATTCCACCACTACTTACTTTAGTTGTGTTCCAGAAGGGTGGTGATGAGAATTCTCTAGAGGTGGTGGGCCTTGATCCACCAGTGTAACCTTAAATAGTGTCACCCAAGGTACCTCCTATTATAAATGACTTGGGTGATGATACCCATTTTCAAGATGGATTCCAGCATCTTTTTCATACTATGGAAGTAGAACCATGATTTTCCATTACTATGGAAGAGATGACTAGTGAATTATAGCATAAACGTCTACCCACATTCTCAGAGGAACTAATAAAAAGTTAAACTATACCAATGGTTTAAACTATTGGTATTGAAGGGAAAATCGTTGGTATAAAATATACCAACGATTTGGAAAACCGTTGGTAAGTTCGACATATGGATAAATATATACAAAAAATTTCTAAATAACCGTTAGTATATGCTACAAAAAATCAGGGCTTCCCAATGGTTACCTAGAATTGTTGGAAAAAATCTATACCAATGGTTTAAATCTATTGGTTTAAAAAGCATTTAGTGGTTTACCAACTGTTCCAAAATCAATGGTATAGTTGTTTTTCCAAAGGTAGTAGAAAACCATTGGTAAAATGCAGAAGTCCTTTGATATACAAACTGTTTTGTAACCATTGGTATCCCTTTCACCCCTATACCAATGGTTTATTACCTTTGGTATAATATTAAAATTTCTTTCAGAAATATACCAACTATTATAAACCATTTGTATATCCTTCACCCATATTTCACAGCAGCATGCCGAACCCAACACCCAGATATGAAGAACCCAATACACCCACAAGAAGCCTATTCACCTTGGCCAATAAACCACACAAAATCCAATATCACCTGCACATAGAATCCAATAAGCAGAATCCTACAATATTGCATACACCAAACTCCAACACACTTGTAGCAAAAGAAATACACCTAGAGACACAATCCAATACACCTACACACAGAATCTAATATTGCATACACCATACTCCAACATCGCATACATTTTTCAAATTACATTCCATATTCACCAAATGATAAACCTTTTAGAACAGTCCTCCTAGTCCTTGTAATTACTTTCCAAACCTTATCCTTCTACATTACTAAATACTGAAACTGTGTAATAGCTGAATGTTTTCTCATTAGTCTTCCAACCAATCTCAAATTATGAGTCTTGATAATTTGGTCAGCCAATAAACTATAACCAAGAATTGATACCACGTGTTGGTCCCAGGTGGAGAATATCAATTTATGGAAGTTATATATTACAATTGATAAAACCACCGTGATTCAACATTTGAGACTGGGTAGTCGAGGCACTACATCCGTCACTCTAATCCACCCCTGCTTCTAGTTTTTCACCTCATTTTTCTTCCAAAAGTGCTTCCATTTGATGAAAATGAACATGAATGAAATAATGCATGATATAAAAGAAGGAAAGAAAAACACTGGGAAATATTTGGTTTAGATGATACTAATATTCTGTCTGGGGAGGCTCTCCTTTTGGGTTGTCCGGGGGGGGTGTCCAAGGGTATGGGGGATTTACAAGGGGTAGGGGTGTCCAAGGGGGTGGGGTGGTGTCCAGGGGGGATGTACAAGGGGTAGGGGGTGTTTAGGGGGTGTGGTGGTGTCCAGGGGGTGGGGGTGTCCAGGGGGTGGGGCTGTCATGGGGGTTGGGGGCTGTCGAAGAGGGTAGGGGGTGTCCGGGTGGGGGGGGGGTGTCCAGGGGGGTGGGGGCTGTCCAAGGGGGTAGGGGGTGTCCAGTGGCTGGGGGGGGGGGGTCCAGGGGCTGGGGGTGTTCAGGGGGGTGGGGTGTCCAGGGGGTTGTGGGGGGACTGTCCATGGGGGTAGGGGGTGTCCAGGGGGTGGGGGTGTCCAGGGGGGCTGTCCAGGGTGGGGGGGGGGTGTCCATGAGGGTGTCCAGGGGTAGTTTCCAGGGGGTTGGGGGCTTTTTAGGTGTGGGGGTGTCCAGGGGGTGGGGGTGTCCCAGAGATGGGGGTTTCCAGGGGTGGGGTGGTGTCCCGAGGGGTGGGGGTCTATGGGGTTGGGGGCTATCCAAGGGGGGTGGGATGGGGTCTAGGGGGGTGGGGGTGGCTGTCCATGGGGGCGGGGGTGTCTAGGGAGGTGGGGGGGATGTCTAGGTGGTGGGGTGCTGTCTAGGTGGGGTTGGGGGTGTCCCGGGGGTTGGGGTGTCTAGGGGGTGGGGGGTGTCTAGGGGGTGGGGGGTTTCCAAGGGGTGGGGGTGTCTAGGGGGTGGGGTGGGGATGTCCAAGGGGTGGGGGGTCCAGGGGGTTGGGGGGATATCCAAGGGGGTGGGGTGGTGTATATGGTGGTGGGGGTGGCTGTCCATGGGGGTGGGGATGTCTAGGGGGTGGTGGTGTCTAGGTTTTGGGGTGGTGTCTAGGAGGGGTGGGGGCCGTCCAGGGGGTTGGGGGTGTCTAGGGGGTAGGGGGGATGTCCAAGGGGGTGGGGGTGTCCAGGGTGTGGGGGATGTACAGGGGGTTGGGGGGATCTCCAAGGGGGGTGGGGTGGTGTCCAGGGGGGTGGGGGCGGGGGGGGGGGGGGTGTCCAGGGGGTGTGAGGCTGTCCATGGGGGTGGGGGTGTCTAGGGGTGGGGGGTGTCCAGGTGGTGGGGTGGTGTCTATGAGGGGTGGGGGCTGTAATGGTTTTAATGGAATAAATTTCATGGATTTTACGATCATTAGTATTTTTAAAACGGTTTTGTAATAGTGTTTATTTCAATAGTATGTGTTTCTTTAGGAAAAAATGAATGCTTTTGGTGAGTATGGAAGGAAGGGGGATTTGGTGATTAGGAAATAGATTACATTTTTATTTTTGGACACAAATTCTATATGATTTTTGAGATGGAACCTCAATAGAGATTTTAATAAACCATTGGGGGGTTTTAAATAGAAAGATGTCTCTATTATGTGATTTTGAAATGGGTTTATGAAGAATTATTTATGATGCATCTTTATGGGATTTGTGATTTTGTGTCCCTTGATTTAGAACATCAGATTATTTTATTAAAGGTTTTGTTTTTGATAATTATTTATAATTTCACCACTATAAATGAATCAAAAAGTCCATAAGGGGATATCTCAGGTAGTCATTCTTATGATCTGGCTACTGTCTTTGTAGTCTTGGTCTCTACTCAAACTCTTGTGGAATTGGAATAGCCATGTTATTATCAGATCATTTATTATGCATGGGAGTTTCTAAAATACCATCCACTATTCTTTATAGGTGATCAAGGATCCCAGGAGGCAACGGAGGTGGAATATATGATTAATGGGATCTTGAGGTTGTTAGATACCCTATAATCCATAGGGGTTGGGGGATGTCTAGGGGTAGGGGGCTGTCCACGGGGGTGGTGGGGTTGTCCAAGGTGGTAGGGGGTGTCTAGGGGGTGGGCGGGGATGTCCATGGGGGTGGGGGCTATCAAGGGGGTAGGGGTGTCCAGGGGGTGGCAGGGACTATCCAGGGGGGTACGGGGTGTCCATATGGGTGAGTGGGCTGTCCACAGGGGTGGTGGGGTTATCCAGGGGGAGGGGGCTGTCCATGGGGGTGGTAGGGCTGTCTAGGGGGTAGGGGTGTCCAGGGGGTGGGCAGGGATGTCCATGTGGGTGGGGGGGGGGGTGTCTAGGGGTAGGGGTGTTCAGGGGGTGGGTGGGGCTGTCCAAGGGGTACAGGGTGTCCAGGGGGGTGGGTGGGATATCCACAGGGGTGTCGTGGCTATCCAGGGTGTAGGGAGTTTCCAGGGGGAGTGGGTGTGCTATCCACAGGGGGTAGGGGTGTCTAGGGGGTGTGGGTGGGCTGTCCATGAGGGTGGGTGGGGGGGGGGTGTACATGAGGGTGGGTGGGCTATCCATGGGGGGGTAGGGGTGTCCAGGAGGGTGGGAGGGCTATCTATTGGGGTATGGGGTGTCCAGGGGGTGGGTGGGCTATCCATAGGGGTGGCAGGGCTGTTGAGGGGTGTATGGGGTGTCCAGGGGGTGTGTGGGATGTCCACTGGGGTGGGAGGGCTGCCCACGGGGGGGGGGGGGGGGGTGTCCTGGGGGTACGGGGTGTTCAGTGGGGTGGGTGGGATGTCCACGAGGGGGGTATGGAGTGTCCAAGGGGGGTGAGAGGGGCTGTCTAGGGGGTATGAGGGTGTCCAGGGGGTGGGCGGGCTGTCCACGGGGGTGGTGGGGCTTTCTAGGAGGGTTGGGGGTGTCGAGGGGGTGGGTAGGGGGATTTCTGGGGGGGGATATCCATGGGGTACGAGGTGTCCGGGGGGTGGGCGGGGTGTCCATGGGGTGGGTGGGGCTATCCAGGGGGTATGGGGTGTCTAGGGGGTGGGCGGGGTGTCCATGGGGTGGGTGGGGCTATCCAGGGGGTATGGGGTGTCTAGGGGGTGGGCGGGTTGTCCATGGGGGTAGGGGTTTTTCAGAGGGGTGGGAGGGCTGTCTATGAGGATGGGGGGGTGTCCACTGGGGGAGAGGTTGTCGAGGGGGTGGGCGGGCTGACCACGGGGATGGCGGGGTTGTCCAGGTGGTATGGGGTGTCCAGGGGGTGGGAAGGCTATCCATAGGGGTGGGGGCTGTCTAGGGGATGGGTGAATCTATTACAAAAAATCATTAAGTCAAGTTTTATTTTTTATCGATAAAAAAATAAAGATAATGTGACCTACCTAATCAGACATATTCAGGCACAACAAATCAATAAACATCAAAGGTCAGTAGTATCAATAATAAATATAATGGATCAATCTGTCCCTTATCACCATCACTATCATTACCATCATCATTAACCTCACCCTCTTCCTCATCATCATCCCCATCATCATCCCCTCCCTCCTCAACACCCTCCTCCTCACCGTCATACTCAGCCTCAACCTACTCATCACCCTCCTCCTCATCCTCACCCTCCTCCTCTGCCTCGGCCTCCTCCTCGCCCTCCTCCTCTGCCTCGGCCTCCACCTCACCATCATCTCTACCTAAAATAGAACTGTCACCTGGTGAACCATATATAGAACACATCAATGACATATAATCATCACAAGTTGTGCTGGCCTCTGGTGGAAGTGTTGGATGTAAAACTTCTATCAGTTCCATAAATGCACTGTTTTCCCTAGCAGACAGTTATGCCATCTCTATGGACCTTTTTTCAGCCTGTTATGCCTGTGCCTTAACCTAATGGAACTCAATGGCACTAAAACTCATACTTGAGAAGGGCCAATACCTCATTAGAACTATACTCTTCCCAGGTCAGCAACATACTCTACCTGGGTGCTCATCTCCCAACACATGATGTAAGTGATTGTTTGGGCCAAAATTATTAGGTTCCTGGGCATCAAGGGCCTCTATAGCAGCCTATTACAAATATAAATAGATTATTAAGTTACAAAATAGAGATTAAAATTTTAAATAAACAAATTAAAAATTACAATCTGCTGCTGAGTCGGTTCATTCAACGCACTTCCATATTTCTAGCTTTTACTCGAGCAAAACAATTTTTCTCGAGGCACACGTCCTTCTATATTCAATTTATGCCTCTACAAAGAAATTGAATGTAGGAAACCATAATTAAAAAATAGGATACCAATAATTAATTACATAAAAAAATTATATAACTTTATTAATCGAATAAATTATGGAGGAAGCAATAGAAAGTGAAAGTCATAAAGAAAATTTTTAAATTGTGATACCTACTGCCTCTCATGATCTAGCATCATAGTATGTCCCAATGTGTGGAGGTATTTTTGAGCATCAATGTTTTTTTATTTCTTCCAGATGATTCCTAAATAAAATTCAATAATTAGTATTAAAAAACATTAATATTTTCATTTAAATTCCTCTAATGTGATTAATAACTTAAACGAGCTAGTCTTCCAATGAGTAATCATCTATCGATATTGTTCTAATGGACAATCATCCATGATAGGGACCAACCTTAACTCTGTTCCAACCCTAGTACGCTAGCCAATATACAACTCGTGCTTGTAATCTCTCAAAATCTCACCTAAATCCTTTAGAAGTGATGTCCATGCACCCTCACCCTCGGGTAAATTAAACCAAAGCTGGCACGAAAATATTAATTCATATTAATACAAAAAATAATATATTTCATTAAATACAATAGATTTTGTTTACCCATATCTCTGCCCAAGCTTTATCCTTGACTTCATTTGTCAATTGTCTCCATGAGAGCGGGCTAACAGGAATAATGTAGGAGTATTTGGAAAGCATCGCCAATAAACTCTAAGATTGCTACCGTGTTTTTTCAATCATTTGACTATCTTCATTATAGTACACCATCAACTACGTACGATAGTTCCACACCGCACGCATGCATTTACGCCCCCCACCTCCTATCAGTATATGTATCTATTATGAAATAAAAACATATATTTTATCTATACATGTTATAATGAAAATAAATAATGGTGTAAAAATTTGTTAGGGTTGTATAAGTATACTTGTGGTAGTCTGATTAATGGGCGCCACTGGATCCGCAGAAACTAAAGGAACATCTTGTACAGATGGAGTGGGTCCTAATGTACACTTCGTAAGGATAGACTCTTGTGGAGTAGGATTCAAAGAAGATTGAATAAAAAATTCCAGAGAGAAGGAAGAAAAAGTAAAAGAAGATGGTAGGGATGGCTGGCCGAATTCTGGATGGGGAGTGGGAATCATCATCGAATATGGTACAGAGGGGTGTGGAGGCTCATATGTAAAGTGTGGTTAAAACATGGGAGGCCTAAATATCTCATGTGTCCCTAATGACACATCGGGATCATAATGTGGGATTGAATGTGTGTAGTGGGAGGGGCAAGGTCTAATTGGGTATGCTGACCAGATCGTCTAGCTCTCATACCACCCCCTCTTACGAACACCCTGAGTACTGGGACCACTACTAGGTTGCTCATCAAATAATTCTTGCCTAATAGATGGATCCTGAAAAAATGTTGAAAAAAAATTAATCACATGACATTATATATTATTTAAATATATATATTTGAAATTAAATACTCACTACAGGCACTAGTGGTGGAATTCCCATCTCAGTCATGCGATGATTGCTATCCATCATCTGTTTCCATTGAATCTCTTCAATTAGTTTCATTTACTGCATTTGAAAACAAATATGGAAGTAATTAGAAAATTATAGCTAATGTGTAACCCAAAAAACAAAATAAATGAGCTTGAACATATAGATAATGAAGTCAATAAGTCGTAAAAGATGTAATAAAGAAATTTAATTTTTAGTATGATGGTTATTTACTAAGTGTCATCAGTCTATTAAAATCATGGAACATTGATTCTACCATATTCATAAGGGGTAAAGAAGTTATCAAGATTAAGGAAAAATTTAATTTCTTTATCCTAGGTAGATGATGAAAGTTTCTATACATATTTTCTAGAAGAATACAAACCATCATGTTTATTACCAGGTAAAATGTTAAAGAGAGGTCTTAGAGTTATACTAATTTTATACAAATCACAGTTGAAGCATTGAAATGTTCACCAAGTTAGAAATGTCAGATTCATAGGTTTGAATATAGTTCAATTCGAAATTAGAAAATTAAATTAAAATAAAATTACAACTAATAAACATTTAAAATTCACATAACAGTCAATTCAGATACAACATATTTGCAATCAATATTAAATCAATTTGAATAGTACCAATCACAGTATACTATCAGATGCACTAGCATAACAGTATGTTGTGGCAGTATCCATAACACCATCATGTTGTGTTCTCATGTTATTTTCTTGCTCAGTGATAATAAATCTGTACACATTGATAACAATTGATTTACAGTCACAAACCACAGTATTAGAACCAAAATCCAAAGCTCTTATTTTCTCAGAGACAAAGTCAGCAGGAAAACTCAATACCTGAAATATAAAGTAATATTAACCTTAATTAAATATTATTTTAATTACTTTAAATATTAATAATATTACCTTTAATTTTAACCAAGCAAAAAACTTTTTTCTATGCAAAGGCACCCTAATTCTCAAAGATAAAGAATGATGCTTTCAATTTATCATCATTTTATGTTCCCTGTAGATAAAAATAGGAATATTTTAATATATATATATATATATAAGATATACATATTCAATTTACTTACAAGATATAGTCATCAAACAAATCATAGTTGAACAAAACTGGGCGATGTGCTATCTCCCGCTCTTCAAGGCTTAATGTCGTCAATGTATATGATCCAGGAATCCTGCTCTTCGATGGGATACTACACATCGGAGAATGATCCTTGTTATATCATTAGGTGATATGGATTTTTACGAATGTTAAATTTATATGAGGTCAATATAGATATTGGATAATAACACGAGTGAGATTTCTTTGCAGAGATCGCTTCTTCTTGGAAGGGTAAGAGTGAGTGTTGGTATGAAACTTCAAGAAAAGCATTAATGTGTGAAAGAAACTATACATTGGTTATATGTGATTCCTATTTTTTTTTGTAGAGTATCAGAGTGGAAAACCCACCCCCTCCCTAGATATCCCACACCCTCTCCCCCACCTGGATAGCTCACACACCACCACCTCTGGACAACTCACCCCATCCCTAGAGGGCCTACACCCCCTACCCTGCAACCCCCTACCCCCACCTGGACAGCCCACGCCCCCACCCCCACTAGAAACTCCCCCTCCATGGATAGCCCATACCCCCCCCCCCTTCCCCACCCGGATATCCCACCCACCCCCTGGATAGCCCAACCCCTCCCTGGACAGCCCACACCCCCTCCCCTATATCTCAAACCCCCTGGAAAGCCCCCTTCCACCTGGATATCCCACACCCCACCCACACCCCACTTGGACAGCCCCCACCCCCACTTGGACAGCCCAACCCCCTACCTGGACACCCCACACCCCTCCCCACTTGGACAGCCCACCCCACCCCCTGGACACCCCCCCAGACAGCCCACACCCCCTCCCCCACCTGGACATCCAACCCCCATCCCCTGGAAAGCCCACCCCCAGGACAACCCACACCCCCTCCCCACCTAGACACCCCACCCTGACCCACCAAGACATCCAACACCCCTCCTTGGGTAGCCCATACCCCCTCCCCCACACCCCTGTACCCCCTACCCCTATGCAGCCCCCTACCCCCTGGACAACACACCCCCTACATCGACAACACCCCACATCTGGACATCCCCCTACCCCTCCTACAACCCTCGCAGGGTAATATTATTTAAAATAATTTTATTTATTAATAATTTAAAACCATCATGCACTAGCCATTTCATTCCAAACAACCCATTCAATTTTTCAAAACATAACAAATTCAATGTATGAAAACATGAAAAATTCAATTTATCAAAACATGAAAAATTCAATTTATCAAAACATGACAAATTCAATTTATAAGGATCTATGGGTCACTTAGGAAATGTAATTGGGGAAAGGGTAAATCAAATATATTGTTAATTCCAATTTAAAAATTGGGCCAAGCACTTAGGAGGTGTGGTGGTGTCTAGGAGGTGTGATGATGTCCAGGGAGAATCTAAGGGGGTGGGGGTGTCTAAGGGGGTGGAGGGTGTCTAGGGGGTGGGCCTATCTATGAGGGGTGTGGGTGGTGGGGGGTGTCGATGGGGGTGAGGGGTGTCCTAGGAGGGTGGGGGTGGGGGTGTCTAGGGGGTCGGGGTGTCCAGAGGGGGGGGGAGGGGGTTGTCCAAAGGGTGGGGGTGTCCATGGGGGGGGGGGGATATCCATGGGGGGTGAAGGGTGTCTAGGGATGGTGGGGTTGGGGTGTCCATGGGGTGGAGGGGAGGGGGCTGTCTATGGGGCGGGGTGTCCAGGGGGTGGGGTGCGGGGGGGGGGGGTGCGGGGCTGTCCAATGGGGGGGTGTCTAGGGTGGGGGGTGGGGGGGTTGTCTAGGGGGTGGGGGTGTGGGTGTTCACAATTCCAATCCATCTCCCAACCAACATCCAACTCACCTTCAACATTAATACCCTTCCCATTATTCCTTGAACAAAAAGTATAAATATAAAATCCAAATCCAAATTTCAACTAAACTAAAGTCCATAGAAACTACCATATCACCCCACTAAACAAAACCTTTGTCATGTTTGATTTGTAGAACAAAAAATAGAAAACATATAAAAGGGTTAGGTATGCCAGAAACTCTAATTTAGCCCAAATAAAAAAAATAAAAAAAATAGAGGGAGAACATTAAAACTAATGTAACACTTACTAATTTAAAGTGTAGAAATAAAAAATTGATTGATTGAAGATAGATATATGAATGAATGGAGTTTCGTAGCCAAGAAAACATCAGGAGGAGATTTATATTAGGGTCTATAATCGGGCTGAGTGGGAGCTGGAGTGCTGGGTATTTGGGGAAAAACTTTCGCAATGGTTTTAAAAAACTGTTAGGAAAGCCTCTATTTACCAATGTTTTATTAAAACCATTGGTATTTATAATTGGTACTAAATATTTCCTAATGTTTTTTCCAAACTATTGGGAAATATTAACTATATTAACACATTTCCAGTGGTCTGAACAAACCATTGGAAAATTTTTCCTTTTTTACAGTAAACCAACGGTTTGAAGAAACCGTTGGTATATATCCGTTGGGAAAACCTCAATTTCCAATAGTGAGGATGGAAGTCCTCAGTCTTTAGAGTCTTGGATGGTGGTGATGCTGACTATATTTCATCACATAAAGACACCTCCTAATAGGAGAGTAAATCTCACTATGTAAATGATTTGATATTCTTCCAAGTGATGGTGGGATGTTATCACCCAAGATGATCATAATCATGGTATGTAATAGCTAGTTTTTAGACAATATTCTCTGACTATTTCTTTCCTCAGATGGTGAGAGTGGACCGAGAGAGATCGATTATGTATCAACAATAGTGTATGATATCTTTGATGGAATATTCTTCTCAATTTATAGTGCTCCATCATTTTTCACTGACTCTTTATGGTGATTCATTGGAGATAATGACACATTTTGGGGATGAGATCATATTGCCAATAAAATCCTAGTTAAATTTATTTTTATTTACCACTATTTAAGAAATATAAAATGAGGATCTTATCACTATGTGGAACTTGAGGGAAGATAATGGTGTGGGCTTGGGCGGTTCAACACCGAGATGGGAATTTGGTTTGACAAGCAGCCAGAAGCATTGCTTTGAGACTGTTCATAAGAGAAGTAGTAGCTAGACATCACCCACCGATAGTCATGCAATTTTTCACCAATGTGGGAAGACAGTTCATAAGAGGTACTAATGTCCTATATACCCCATTGAATACTGAGGCTACAGAAGGTTGGGGAATATTTAGAATTCTTCCAGGACCTTCCCAATTATTCGTAGTGGGAGAGGATCTGTATCAACCCCACCTTCAAGAATGGGACTAGTAACACCTTTATAAGAAGGTATGTAGAGTACTATCATCTGTATAAGCTAAGGAGGTGGATTTGGCTAAGGTAGCCAGGTCACAAATACACAATTCTAGAAGAGTGGACCTACTCAGTGTAGTAAATTTGTACCTCAGTGTTACAAATCTGTAAATATCTATGTAATGCAACCTTTTCCTAAGGAGAAAAGTATCGTACCATCTACAGGTCAATGTACTATTCTACAAGCCTATATTATCATGTATATTGTATTTGATAAATGGTCTACACATTCCTTTATCTCTATGTCTATTGTGGAATCCTTTTCCTTGATATTTTGTATTTCTTTGGTGTGATTACACCTGATACTCTATTGGGGATTCGATCGAAGTGTGTATTCTAGTGCAAAGAATTCCTCTTGAGGTAGGAAATTGTCATTTCTTATGGGACCTCTTAATCCTCAAGATGATGGGATTAGATTTCATTCTTTGGATGAACTAGTTGGTACCTGATCATGCTTATATGTACTGATATCACCACAAGGTATCATTTACATCACAATAGGGTGATAGTTACCTTGATAAGGGAGAATGGGATGTACATGAAATTAGAGTTGGACTAGAGCATCATGGGATGGGTGGAATGAAAAAACAAATTGCTATCCTATAAATGGATGATGAGGGAAATGCATCCAGATGATTTTTCTGCTATAGTATATCATTTTAGGTATGTATTCCTGAACAAATTTTATAGTTTACCTCTTTAGTGAGTGGTGGATTTATCTAATGATTTAGTTCCAGGAGTTGCACTGCTATCCATTCCTCCTTATAGGATAGCCACTATTGAGTGGAAGGAGATCAAGAGATTATTGGAGGACGTATAAGCTAAGGGTTTTATATGACAAAATACTTCTCCCTAGGTTTCACTGATCATTTTTCCCAAAATTTCAAATAGAACCCTCATTCTTTTAGTGTATTTACATAAGTGGAATTATCTTAATATGACGAAATGTTATCATTTTTATCATATCAATGAATTATTTGATAGAGTTTTATGAGTGAGGGTTTTCTAAATGATTTATTTTAGGTCAATATTTCACCAGGTAAATGTTATACCCTCATAAAAATCTCATACAAAGTTTCACATCAGGTATGGGATTTTTGAGTATTTAGTTATTCCATTCAACCTTACGAATGTGATTTCCATTTTCATTGATTTAATGAATCATATTTTCCACCCGTCTTTGGATTAATTTGTGGCAGTCTTCCCAGAAGATATCTTAGTGTATTATCATACTCAAAATGAGAATTCTAAACATCTTGAAATCATTTAGAATTCACTAAGGGATCACCAGTTGTATACTAAAATAAAAAAGTCCACTTTTTTGATAGATCAAGTGAACTTCTTAGGTCATATTATTTTAGAGGATGGAGTGTCTATTGAACCAAAGAAGGTGAGTGTCATAGTTAACTATGAGCATATCAAAAATGTATTTTACATATGTAGTTTCTTGGACATTCCTAGTTATTAAAATTTATATATAACTATTAACACCTAGTAGAACCTCTCACGGGTTTGACTAATAAGGGAGTGAAGTTTATATGGTAAGAGGTCTATGAGACATCCTTTAAATATCTAAAAAGGGGATTGAATTTAGTGCCAAGCCTGATTCTTCTAGATCTATTAAGTAGTTATAAAGTATACCGTGAAGCATCAGGTATCTAGCTTGGAGGGGTTATGATATAGGATGATCGATTCATGGTATATGGGTCTCGTTAGTTGATACCACATGAGATAAATTACCTAACACATGATCTCAAGCTGGAATCTATAGTTCATACCTTATGTTGTTGGAGACATTACTAGATGGGAGATCATTTTTTGGTGATTATAGACCATAAAAGCCTTATATATAGTTTTACATAGTGTGATTTGAACCTTATCCAGGGAATGTGGGTTGAATACCTATAATCCATAGATTTTTATCTTTACTATACACATAGGAATGGAAATGTTTTAGAGGATTCTCTCAGCTGAAGGAATCACACACATGCATTTTGATAGGCTAGTGATGAGTGTCAGAGTTTGGAAATATTTTTTGAGATACACTTGGATTTTAAGGACAATCATGGGTATTCTATTCTTTCATAATTAATAATGACCTCATAAATTTTATAAAGATTGAATATGAGGAAGTTATTAGACCCTGAAGTCCTAATCCTAAGGGAGAGTATTTCAGGTGCTGACCTGCCTCCTAATAGGGTCATGGATGGGGATGAGATCATCTACATCCATGGAAAAGATTGGGTTCACACATACATCTGGTAGTAGTTGATATAAGAGTATCATGATTAAACTTGGGTAGCACACCCTCGGTTTACCAAGATGTATCTAGATATTCATCACCAATATTGGTGGCCTGATATGAAAAGGGATTTAGCTATTTTTTTACTCGGTGTTCCACCCATCAATAGGTGAAGGTTGAGAACTAGTGGCTAGCATGGATTTAATATCCACCACCCATTCCTAATTTGAAATAAGAATATTTCATGATTGATCTTGTGACTAGTTTACTAAGATCCCCTTGATATAGTGAAGTAGTATGTGTGATCATTGACAGGATCACATAGGTTTTTCATTTCTTACATATCAAAAATATATTCTGAGTGGATGAACTTTTTATAATGTATTTCTTTGAGATTATGAACCTATACAAGGTACTTTAAAATATCATTTTATATATGGATTCTCATTTAATGGTAAGTTTCTAGAAATGGTTACATTAAGCTTTAGGTACCAAAGTAATTTTTATCACAACCTTTCACCCTAAGACTGAATATCACTCTAAACTTACAATATAGGTACTATAGTGCATTCTCATATAGGTACTACACTGCATTCCTTGAGAATGCATACTTGACTTTGTTTTTCTTGGAAGAAAAAAATATATCTTTCTAAGTTTACTAACAACAACATATTTCAAGCGATAATACATATGGCTTCCTATGAGGCTTTATATAGTTGGTAATGTTGTTCACCTTTATTCTAGTTAGGGGCTGGTGAGGCAGCCTTACTTGGATATCATCTTGTTTAGGAGAATTTAGCGAATTTTCAATTTTTTAGGAAGTGAATGGATACAACTAAATATAGGAATAATTAATACATAGAACATCATCATTGACCACTAGATTTAGAGGTTGGGGTTAGGTATTCTTTTGTGTTTCAAATAGATTGGGGCATCTATAGTTTAGATAACAAGGGAATCATTCACCTATGTTCGTTAGATATTTTGAGGTTGTGGGGAGATTTTGTCTGGTAGCCTATTAGTTTCTGTTACCACATAGGTACATGGATAAACACAATGTCTTCCATGTTTTATATATTTTCTAGTACTATCTAGATCTGCATCATATATTTCATCCTTATGGGGCTGAGTTAGAAGGTGGATGCATCCTTTGAGGATAATTCAATCTTTATTGTATATCAGGGCATAAAGGATCTCTGAGGCAGATCAGTTCCTCTGATATGGGTGTTATGGAAGCATGGTTCTATACAAGATGAGACTTGGGAGACGGAGGCTGACATAGGTGCTCAGTGGTTATTCTTTTTATCAGATGAAGCTTTACCACCGTTACAAGGGAAACTTGGGGATATGTTTTTTAACGTAGAAGACTGTAAGAACCTAGTTTTTTATATCTAGTATGGATCCTTTAAATTCTGTTTAAACCCTTGTTGAGGATTTCAATTAGATTAAACCTAGAAACAACACCTCAGGGTTGTTTTTTTTATTTTGGAATGAAGGTTTCAGGGGGTGGAGACTAAATGCAAGCTGAATACATGATGTGTATTTAAATATATGATGTGTATTAAATACATGAAATTTATTAGTCTAGACAGACCATTTTCATGGCATGTATTAGTTTCAACATGGAGGAAAAAACTGATCATTACATGGTGTATAAAGTTTACACACTATGTACATTCCTAGGGTCTATTTTTTAGAGGATTTAAGGCCCATTATTTTGACAGAGGCCCCTCATATTTCTCTAGTAAGGACCTACTATAGGAGATGTTCCATCAACCTAATAGTAGGCTTCGATCCAATCTCTCTATCTAGACACCAATTCAAGGGTCATTTATCATGTTGGATATCCTCTCGTAATATCTTAATTCATTTATCTCATTTAGTCATTTTATTTTCATTAATGAAGTTATTTTGGTGTGAGCTCATATGCCCAATTTTCAAGGCGCTTATCTATTTTTCAATTTTCTTTCAATTTGGACAAAAAAAGGCTGATATTGGTTGATTTTTCCTTTATAGGCATAATGTAGGTGTCTAGTAATTATCCCTCAATTATTTTTACTTTATATAATGTGTTGTGATGTCGCACATCGAGTATTCCATGAATTTCCTTAGAAATGCACTTAATCGTAATTTAACTTGATAGAATTTTTAGATATGAACTTGTGTCCCCTTATTGATGTTGGGATTGTTCCTTGTTGACTATTTCCACCCCATGAGGTGTGAAAAAGAAACTGTCCCTTTGTATTATAATTTCTCATGTGACCCAACCATCCTTTATGTGGTTTGGGTTGACTCCAAAATGAAATAACATAAATGAATTTAACGGAAAGTGAGTGGTATGACCACATCACATGATTTTACATAAAAATGGTTACGCCCATGTTTAAGTGGAATGTTAAAAAAAATAAAAAACATATTTGACTACGTATACTTGTGATAATTGGGCATGGAATCCCTTATACTTTTGATACTCATGAATGAGACTCCTTGTACTTGTGATACATGGGAATGTTATCCCTTATACTTGTGATACTTAGGCATGACATCCGTTATACATCTGATACTCAAGCATGGAGTCCCTTATACCTGTGATCCTCAGGCATGAAGTCCCTTATACATATAATATTGTGGATGGAGTCCCTTTTACCTATGATACTTCAGAATTGAGTCCCTTAGACTTGTGATACTCATTCATGGTGTCCCTTATACTTATGATACTCGGGCATGGTTTCCTATACTACTTTATGAGACTCTAGTGACTAAACATGGATGTTTGAGTTATGCCTTGGGTCCTGGATAGTTCTACATATGTATACAAATGGCTATAAATTTCACTACCTATATAGTTCATATATATACATACGTACATATACTCTCAATGTATATGTTCACGGTGGTATTAGTTCCGAGGTTTTCCAAGCACGAACCGAAGTAGGTAATGTCAACCTAATGTCTTTCAGGAACTGGAGATGACTCTTTATACTATTCTTACTTCTTTACCATTATAATATTTTCTTAATTTTCATATTATATGAAATGACTATATACTTCTAGATACCATTGGTGGTGTACTACTAAGTATATCTCAAACCCTGTTTGGACCACTATTTGGTACCCGTAAAGACTACATGGATGAAGGTAGGCACAAGTGAAAGCCCCCAGTTATTGATGGTTGATTTTATTATAGCATGGGAGTGTGGGTCACAGGGAAAATATATGGATCATGATTCTATTATAATATATCCATTTTGGTCTTTATGGTTCTTTTGATATACCTGTATGTATGTGTTCAATCTACCATGTTTTCCTATTCCTTTATTATTAGAGACATGACATTATATCACCCTGTATATGGTATTGGATATCGTTATTAATGAATATTTAGTTTATCTGGATGATTTAACTTCCTTTTTTAATTTATATTATTCTTTCTCTATTTATTCATTTATTTTGCTATTGTGCTACTCTGATTATGAGGGTATAATCTTCCCACTGTACCCCCAAGGACCCTCACTACTTGTAGGAAGCCTCTAGAATATGGTGATTCAGGCTTTATTTCATATAACAAACTATATTGGGGAACTAATTAGTGTATTATAGTTCAAGACTTTACATATAGTAATTATATTGACCCCGAAATAGTAAAAACTTTTTTTCTCAGTAATATTCAAATGGGATGATGTAGGATTGAAACGAAAAGTTAAGTGTAAAAATTTGATCTTAACATGATTTTTTTTATTATATGATATTATTTCAACTCATACTTAACTTAAATTCAAATATTTCAATTTTGAGCCTTTTTCCATCAAAATTAATTTACATTAATTTAATATTTTAAAATTTTCAGGAGTACCCCTCCCCTCCCTTATAAAAACCACCTCTTCTTCTTATTTACTCTCACTTAAAAATTAATTTATTTCACTAAATACCGAAAAACAAATATTGATTAAATCCCTCAAAACATCCTATAGGACATGATTTTATCATAAAAAGAACATAGGAAATCTTTTGGTGTAAACCTTAAGAGTTTGTTTGAAGAGGGGATATAGTTCTTAACCAAGAATTTTCGTTTTGTTTATTATTTTACTTGTAAAAATATTTTTGAATGATTATAAAATAAAAACACTAGGATATTAAATATACTAAGATGTTATTTTGTAAATTTCATAACCTATATCTATATCCTCTTCCATCAAATGGGATATAAAACCACTGTTCATGTGTATGGAAAGTTGCCACATCACGAGCCTATGTAATTTTTTTCCATCACCTCTTTATATAGATTGTCATATTGATGTATTTAATTTAAATATATGATATTAATGAAATATTTATAATTATTAAAATATAATATATCATTTAATTTCTTAAATTTCCTTTCACTAAGAAATGATAATGTCGTTCATGCGTACGTGTGGAATACCACCTCCACGAAGAAATGCGATTCATTTTTCATCATCATATCACATAGATTATACATATAATTATATTTAAATAAATAATAAGTTATTTATTATATAGTTATTATTTTTTAAAAATAATATATAACTTACCTTCCTTTTATAATGATATTTGAGAGATGGAAACGTTACTCATGCATATGTACAACCTATTATCATCATGATTGTAACATAGTTCATTTTCATAACAATATTCAAGATTGGTTTTAAAAGTATATTTTATGTATAAAAATGATAAATATTTAACAATTATTAATTTTTAAATGTTGTAATAATTACTATATTGACCATGGTCAATATACTGAAGCTGTTTTGAAAATTACAAACTGAAAATCCTCAAAATACCTGAAGAGGACTTAATTGATTAAGTGATTAAATATGTCAACAAAATAATAATAAATAGATGGATTAAAGATAAGATAATAAAACTATAAATTTATCTTAATAAATAAAATAATTTATATTATTTTATTACATAGGTGTTAAAGGACATATATAGAAATTTTGGACTCGAGGTAATGGATTTCATCTCAATTTCATTTCATTGAGGCATATTTTATTATTATGCACCTAATTTCTTTTATATGGTGTATATAATTCTCCTGTTACGTGTTATATTATGATTCCTTTATACTTTAGGATATTTTATGTTGAAATTTTAATTATACTACCTAATGGTATTTGACTTGAAAGTTACTAAGGGGTAAAGAGTATCATAACTCAATTTCCCTTCATTAACCAATACATATTCATCATTGAATTTGTTATGACATGATTATATATGAATTTATATCTCAATTGTTTTATTCTATATTTCCAAAAAAAATGGATTTATATTTGTGACAGAAAATATCTCCATTTATTAATTCTTGATTCAATGATATAATTTTTGTAAGGGCAATTCGTCTAAAATCATCTTTCTTTGGGGAAAACGTTTAGTATGTGCACCTATATTAATTAAGGATTTGTATATAATATATATTTGACAAGTTATATCCTTAATATACTTATGTTCATGATATTTAAAGTTTTGTTTTAAGTGATTCTTTCATGGTTATTATTATTGAAAAGTTACCAAAGTGGAAAAGGATTTATGTTATATTCTCTTTTATTTTTAGGATTGTTTATGTCAATGGATACTTGGGGAAAATAACATGATATTATTTTCTTGAAACAAATATATTTTATTATCCTTATTTTTTGAAATTGTTTTAGATGTTTTATTTTAATTTCATCCCTTATTTATTAAATAAACATCAAGAATTTAATTTGTGAGTGACACTGATCTTATATTGTCTTTTAAATTGGGAATCTTTCTCTTTTATATCCAATTTTTTTGAAATACTTTCCAAAACTATATTAACTAAACATAAATTATTAGCTGAATCTATTTCACATGGTCTTTGACCTTATTTTAAAAGGGTTTTAAAAGTTAATTTGTTAATTTTTTCCACATGGGTCACTTTAGAATCCCTTTAAAAAATGTTTGAAAAGAATTTTTATTTTTTACATTTACAACATGAAAAGATTTTCCATTCATCATGAACATTATTTTATGTGAAAATCTATTTTATAAATTTCCAATGTTATTTTCAATGAAAATTATTTTCAAAATATTTTTAATTTCATTAAATTGATTTGTGAATATGTTATTTTCAGTACGAATAATTTTAATGATATTTTAATAGTATTTTCATTCATCATCTTCAACAAACATTTATATTTATTATTCTCTATTGGGGATATTTTTTAATTTTTCCATCATCATTATTTCATTAGATGGATTATTATTTCTTCAAATAGTTCTTCATGGAACTCATATCTCTTCAACAGGTTAATGAAGTTATGAAAAAATAATGGATGTTTCTATGAGTTTTATGATGAAATTAAAGCTTTATATACTTTATTTAGGTCATGGTTCTTGGAAATTATTTTTGATGTTAGGAGGTTATATTAGAAACCAAGGATGGGTGGGTTTGTGATATCCCTCCAAAGCATTGAGTATGAATTATATTGGAAGGTGACCATAATGGTTATTCCATGTGTAACCATGATGGTTATTTCAAGTGCAACTATGATAGTTACTCAGATTATAATCATGATGGTTACCCCACATATAACTAGGATTGTTATTCCATATATAAGAGTGATATAAAAAATGTTCCAAGATACACACATGTTTTCTCTATGATTTCTATTGGGTTTTAAATAAATATTAATAATTTTCAAGGTAATATAATTAGTTTTTAGAAAAAAGAGTTTTCTACATATTATGGGGGAAAATATATGGGTTTTTAATGATTCCTTTAATCAATATTTACATCAAATGGATTGTAATTATTTAATCCTATGACCATTGTCTTTGTTAAAAGATTTATGACTTGATTCATGATTGATGATCCAGGTATTTATGTGTATTAATTCCCTTATGTTATTCCCTTGCAATTTGATTACTTCATCATTCATTATTCTCAATTATAATAACTAATTACATTCAATTATTAATTCTCTTGTTTAGTATTATTGGGAGTTTGAGATCACCCTTATTATGTTTCCTTTTCCCCAAGTTATGAAGAATGATGTTAAATTATTTGAGCCTAGAAAGGTGTTATATATGAATAATGTTTTGGGATATGTTCAAGAAATATTATAGAAAATGAGAAGTTGGGTATAGTCGAAAAAATACTCTCTTGAAGTTACGAGTGTTGTTTATGAAAGAGTTATTGACAATTCTATGAAACATTAAACAAAAAATTTACTTATGTATATAAGTGATCAAATATTTTCTTTTTACATTTTAGGTTTTGGATGGTATAAATTGGGAAACATTTATCGATATCAAATATATAAATGTAAATTTATATTTTTAGCACCAGATCCCCCAGTGTAATTTTAGGGTCTTTAATATTGGTGTTAGATAAGGGTTTAAATAACTTCAATGGTTAGGATGTTTTTATTTAAGGTTATCTTAAGAGTTATCGATACCATAATTGGTTTATAAGTTTGAGTTTTATCATAATTTCAATGTCTTAAATCCCAATTTTGATGTTTTATGTGAAGGAATTTTGAGGTGATTAATTATATTAAAGGAGATGTTTTATTGGTTTATGGCATATGTAACCCTTATATTTAACATGAATTATTATTTGAGGAAGAATGTGTTTAAATTTTTTGGACATAGATTTTAAAGATATTTATAACCATTAAGGTTCATATGATCTTTTTTATTGAGGTAATTATGGGTTATTGCAATTTTGGAATATATTTTTTCTCATATACATAACCATGGGATTGAAGAGTGATTTAATTATTAAGGGGCTAATGTTATTTCAGAATAATATCAATATAATTTTAGGGAAAATTATGTGATATTATGGGATCTTATTTGAGGAGAGAAGGTGGATTTACCCTTTGAATGT
This sequence comes from Viscum album, assembly GCA_963277665.1. Classification (NCBI taxonomy): domain Eukaryota; kingdom Viridiplantae; phylum Streptophyta; class Magnoliopsida; order Santalales; family Viscaceae; genus Viscum; species Viscum album. Next base: position 86,798,399 of record OY728140.1, on the reverse strand, counting down.
ATATATGGTCTTGATATGGCTTTTTGGTGATTTAGGTTATTTATGGAAATGATTATCATATCATCAAAAATATGTGATTAATGCATATAAATTTTTGGTATGAGATTTTATGTGTGATTAATGTTATTTGGATATAAATATTAAATTTATCTTGGAAGAATGTGTGATCAAATCATTATAATCTTTGGGTATTACTGTTGAATTTCAAATATTGAGGTATTATTTCTTTGTATGATGGTTTATTCAATTTAGGAATCTTCTTACCTTTTTCTAATAATTTTGGTTTTGGTTAATGGATAAAGATTAGAGTAATGTATTATTATCATTTTATGGATTATGTGATATGTTCCAAGATGATTCTAGTGATTCTAGGATGAAAAATTTATCATGAATGCTCATCATTTGGAGAAAAATCTGAGATTGTAATGAAAATTGAGTAAAGGTTGAAATTATTCTTTTAAATTATGAATATTTATTTACATTCATATTATAGAAAATAAAATAATTTGTCAACTATAGGAAAGGGTTATTAAAACAGTAATGTTTTCATATTACCTTCTTTTTTGAGGAATTTATGGCCTTTTCCACATCTCTTTGGTTTATGGTTTTGAGGTCGTTAACTTTTTATTGATCATTCAATTTATTGTGATAAATGATCTATATCAATTTCCATCATTATTTAGACAATATTATTTTCTTCCATATCCATATTTTTACATCCCAAAAATGTTTTGTAATTCAGAAACCTAGTTTTCAGTTATTTTATATTACCTCCGTATATTTTTTATCTTATTTCAAGGAGAAGTTTTGTTAACCATTATTACGATGTGGGATTCGACAATGATATTTTCATATGGAAAAAATTTGATCAATGATATCATGTTAAAATTTGAGAATTAATTTTTTTAGGGGGGGATGTAATGTCACAAATCAACCGAGGGTCGACCCTAAACTGATCACCCCAGCCGGTCCGCGACATGGCCCGAGAGGCATTCTTGATCCTTTCAAGATGGCGAAAAGTGTTAGGGCATCAGTAAAGTAAAATTGGGAACAATTTCTCCCAGTGAAAACAAATAAAGCAGCAGAAAAGTACAATAATGCGAAGTAAATAAATAGAACAAAAATAAAGAATGGCTAACAAAATCCAACTAACCAGCCCACGACCAAAACTCCTCAATAATATGAGAGTCACTGACCAATCAAAAATCAAATCTCAACCATGGCCAGAAAACTCGAGTCAAACCTACAACAAAACTAAAAACAAGAAAACATTATAGGCGTGAGTATTAAAACTCAATAGGTTCACCCAACAAACTATTCCCAATTCACTACCTTTAAATAAAGAATTTACTAATTCCAGGTTTTAATTAAATTATATAAAATATGGGTTTTCACGTACACACATATTCATTTCTAAAAAAAGTAACAATTCATTGCCCTTTTTAATTTATAAAAAAAGTTTAATATTTGGAAGAAATGGGTGCATTGCATTTTAAAAAAAAAATTGTGAATAATTTAGAAATCCAAATTTTATTTGTTAGTCAAAATGAAAACCACACACAACACACCACACACACAAAGGGAAATGAAAAAAGTGGCACACATGGGCCAGCAACCGAACTAGACATCTCAGTTATCTGCCACATACAAATAAACACTAACGAAAACATTGGTCGAACCTAGGAGATCGTGAACAATCTAGAACGTACTATACATGTGACTCATCCTGACGGAATGACCTAATCAATGACGTCATAATGCCCGAATGTCTGGTATTTCCCTACATGGCCTAACTGAGGGGCCCAATCCCATAACAATAATAACAGAACACCTCTCTACTATGATCTACTAGCCAGTGCAAAGTCTAAACTAGTGCAACAATCATTCTCAGAAGACTCACTTACTATGCTAGGTTCCCATGTCAACACATATAATAAATAAAGGTAAGTCAATAAAGTGAATCAAGTAACCAGTCACATTGCACAAACATCACACATAATTTATGCAACCAATGTGCACAAAAGGATCACCCCTTAGTCACCTCAAAGAATGTTTTTGAAAATGATTTATTTTATCAAAGTGCTAAATGGTCCTTAACAAACATTAAAGAAAAACCGAATTTCTCAAGAAAACCAAAACACTTGTTCATGCATCAGAAGAAATCATTTATCATCAAACCAGAACTACACTTGAAATTATATCAATTATGTTCAAAGGCTAAATGGTAATTCTTTCACTATTGTGCATCAATTCACCAAGAAAATATTTCGAGTGACATGTATAAAATAAATAACTCTTTTTTACGTTGAGTAATTATTCCAAGATTATTTATATAAAACTATTTCTCATTTATTAAAATTAATAAAATATCAAGAAATTAATAAATTCTAAATTTATAAGCGAGTGCAGTGGGGGACCTACATCGACTCGTAGTCCAAACACAATGACGCGACATGCCTCAAGTGGGGGCGCAAGCACTTGCAAGCTGACGATTGCAGAATTGTGGAACTACCTCTCCAAAGCCCTATGATAAATGCAGAACAATTTAAAACATAGAACATTGACCAAAAATAACTCATACAATTAAGTATCACAAACATAGATAGAAACAGAGCAACACCAACTTAAAATAATTTAAACAAATGAATGGTGCACAACCCACCTCAACATGGAGACACACTCGACTAGTGGTGGTGCACGATAGTCGGAAAGGGGCGGAATGCACTGGTAGGGACTGTCGCTAGCCATAAAAGAGTGTGTGATGCACCGGAGAGGGTTTGGACACACCAACGTTGAGGTTCGACGCCATAGACTCAGCAAGGGGGCACGACGGCTGCTAGAGAGTGAAGTAAGGGGGGTCACGGGGCACCACACAATGACTAGTGGATGGAAAAGGGGTCTCGCAGGAATTGAACAGAAGAGCGAAGGGTTCACAAGCCGAATCGGAGGCGCGTCGGGCCGGAGAAGAATGCGGCGATCGGAAAGGAGGGTGTGCAGTGACCGGAGCCGCACTGGCTGGTCGGAGCTACACCAGAAGAAGTGCGTGCGGTCGAGTGGCTTCGTGCTGGACAATAGGGGTTTGCGCTAGTGGGATTTGTGCTGGACCAAAGGGGAGCACACCAGATGGATTTGTACCGGTCAAAAAGAAAGGGGTAACACTGGAAAAGTGGAGCCAAGGGCTGGCCAACAAGAAGGGCGGGACGTTGTGGTTAAGGGAAGGAGCTTGGATGGGGGAGGCAGCGCCGGAGGCCGATCAGACAACTACTTCAAGGTAGTGGCATGGATTCAGGGTTCTGCTGGAAGGGTGCGGGAGGCGTGCTGGTACAGGGAGTCAGCTGGTGTGGTGTCAGGGCTGCTCTATGGGAGGGAGTCGGGGTAAGCTGATCGATGCTTGTTGAGAGGGGTTACGACGGGGAAGCGGGATGGAAGTCACCGAGGCATGTGATCGAGAATAGGGAGGAACAATGCTATGTGGGTGAAGAAGGAGGGGAAAAGGTGGTACATTGTTGGGAAGAGGGAGCTGCGTGCAAGGGGGAGCGGCTGGAGGCAGGTTGTTGGGCACTACAACAGGAGGCGCGGCGAGGGCGCAGTACAGGGTGGTGTAGGTCGGCGGGAGGGATCCAACTGGAGGGGTCGTCATGGGGGGGGGGAATTAGCGACGAGTCAGGTAATCCGAGGGAGGTGCTGGGATGAGGGGAGGAAGTTGGGGCACAATACAAAAGGTCCGGGGGAGAAAATTCATGGAAGAAAAAAAAGAAATAAGAAAAGAAAAGTAAATAAAAAAAGACATAAATAATAATAAAAATTATTATAAATTTAATCTATATTAATAATATTAATATTAATATCAATAATAATAATAATAATACAAATGATAATAATAATAAAAACCACTTTAATAATAAACTTAAAATGATAAAAATAATAATTTTAAATAATAAAAAAATCTTATATAATTATAATATAATATTAAAATTATTTATCAACATTTTCTTCATTCCAAAAAATAATAATATAAATAACATTCTTAATAATCATGATAACATTAATTGAACACTTTAATAATAATAATAATCATCATCATCATCATTATCATATCGATAAAAATAAAAATAATAAAAATAATCATTTCATTCTAATAATAATAATTAAAATTATTAACCATGAAAATTGTAAATAACGCAATAAATTACAAAATTTGTTAATTTTAATCTTCCGAAGATAGGAAGACTATGCCGTTGCATGGGAGAAGCCCCATGGGGTTTCCAAAACGCACTCTGCCCGGGCACTCAGCGACCTCAACACAAAAACTCGTGTTTTTTATCAAACTCAAAAATCTTGTTCGAGATTCAACCTGAACCTCGATTCTTTTAAAAGAAAAGAAAATAATAAAATAAAAAATAATATATAGGTTGGTGTGTGAAAATTATCCCCGCCATAACGCTTTCCGCCCCTAGAAAGCCACAAAAAGATCTATACCCAAATATGAAACTCCTTAAGTGTCACTCACCCCCAAAAGTTTAAGCACCTCCATTTGATTGATCCAAATGAACCCCGAACTCCCATGACATGAAAATTATCCTCAAAACACAGACACTTTGAACACCACCAAAATGAAACTCGAAACAAAACTCTGACATTGACACAGGGAGGCCCAGACGGACTCCCCACCATAGGAACATGACAAGTGAATTCAACGAGACCCACAATGGGTCTCCCCACCATAATAACTGATGAGATTAACTGAACATGAAAACATTCCATATAGACCAAAACCCCCCACCACGAGTGGGAGAAGGGAAGGGTCCAACTGATAGAGCATCGAAACTACTGCCATCATCATATCAACAACGTCGCATCCTCAGAAGAACACAAATCGTGCTACACTGAAGATAGAGATTATGCCAAGGTCTTTTTACACCACTGGGGTTCTCCTGACTCTACGCCAGCTTTACTTCGGGACCTATTGTTGGAGCTATGATGATTGAAGCATCTCCTGACTCACAGTCAGGCTTCAAAAATTTCCAAACATAACATACGAACCAGAGTTTTACCAAATGCACTCCCGTTAGAATAAAGGTTTCAAAGAGGTTCGATAAGAACCATTCTTACAAATAAAGGAAAGGAAATACCAAAAAATGCTACAAGATACGACCACTACATCCAAGGAACACTACAAAGAGAAAAACTCCTAACTGATCCCCAAACATCATCCTACTCCTACTGACGGTCCGTGGTGACCTTCGATGAGCCATATCTGGCTTCAGCGTGCTTCTTGAAAACACCTCGACAGAATCGCCGCATGTGACCCAGGAACCCACAGGTGTGGCGGGGTCTTGGAGAATTCGGGCACATCGGCCTCTTGTGCCCCCTCTTACCACACCGGTGATAGATTAAGGCATTGCACTGTGAGGAAGATGATTGAAGGTCTGAAGGCCTCTTGATTTCTCTACCAGTACGACCAGCATCAGGTCGCTTCCAATTCTTCTTATCGCTATCTTCTCCACTAATTCCCAAGGCCGAAAGATGATTCTCCACCTCATGTCCTCCTGCTAACTCAGCTTCGGTGGGGAAAGCTCTTCTCACAACGTCAGGGAAGGTGATTACGCTGAACTCTTTCACCTTTGACTACAGCTCAGGATGTAATCCAAGCTCGAAATGTCGAGCTTTTACGGTATCATTTCCAACATACCCTAATTTATATGGAGCTAAGTCCAGGAAATGACGAAATAATTCCAACACCGATCCAATAGCTTGTTGAAGACCACACAAATCCATCCTCTTCCCCACCTTTGTCACCTCAAAGAAGTATTATTAGATGAACGATGACTTAAAGAACTCCCAAGTGAGATCTTCTCAAGGCTTTCTTCGAGACACGGACTTCCTCCACTTCTAGCTTGGACCTTCAAACATAAATGTAGCCAACTTCACCTTTAATGACTCAGGAAACGTGAGAGAACAGAAGTTCCTCTCAATCTTCCACAACCATTTCTCTACCCAAGAGGATCTACTTTCCCATAAAATAGGGGAGGGTTCAACTTCCGAAACTCAAGGACGTAGTCCATGGGCTGATCAGTTGTAGGATTTTCTAAGGATTCACCATCCAAAGCTGCACCTTGGGTATCCATAGAACCTTGGTGAGGGAGAACACTAAGGAGCAAGAAAACAAGGAGCGAGATAAAAATATGGTCATTTCAAGTTTAAATTCAACTTTTCACAATTTCAAAAATAAAACATTACAAAAAAATATTTTTATGTAAATAAGACCCAAACAATCCCCAAGGAGAAACTAGTGCCGATGGGTGACTCAGACATATGGTTGGCGGCCATACGCCAACCACACCACTATCATATGGAGCACTCTAGGGTAATATCCCCGACTCCACATGGCTTGTAATACCATATGAGCTCACAGAGGTCACTTGCCCGACTCCCATTTTATTTCCCAATACCAAACAAACCATAAGAATCACAGACATCGACAAACCTGAACATCCCATGGTAACACGAGGATCTGAACGAGCAAGGTTTCATGACGTCATTCTCATCCATACGCCTCGAGTCCTAAAAATTCCACTCCTTCTACCATGACAGCCCCAAATAACAATGAGAGCTCTGAAAAACAAGGTCCAATCAAGATCCGACCTCCTATGATAGCATTTTTTCATGAACCAACCCGGGTCGACCCTGAACTGATCACCCGATCTGGTCTGCACCATGGCCCGAGAGGCGTTCCTGATCCTCCCAGGCTGGTGACAAGCGTCAGGGCATCGATAGAGGAAAATTGGGAATGATTTTGCCCAGTGAAAATAAATAAACCTGTGGAAAAGTAGAATAACCTGAAGTAAATAAAAAGAAAAAAAAAGAAAGAATGGCCAATGTCAACCAACTAACATACCCACGACAAAAACTCCTTACGACTCTGAGAGTTTCTCACCAATTCACAACCGACTCTCACCCAAAGCGAGAAAACTCGAGTTAAACCTGTAACAAAACTAAAAACAAGAAAACACTATAGGCATGAGTATTAAAACTGAGTAGGTGTTCCCAACAAACTATTACCAATGCACCACCTTTAAATAAATAATTTACTAATTCTAGGTTTGAACTAAGTTATATTAAATATGGCTTCCAAAAACACACACACTTTCATTTATAAAACAAGTAACAGTACATTTCCATTTATAATTTAAAAAATCAATATTAATGTATTAAACAAATAGGTGCATTTCATTTTAAAAACATTTTTTTTAAAGAATTTAGAAATCCAAATTCTAGTTGTTAGTCAAAAGTAAAACCACACACAACAGACTACACACACTATGGAAAATGGAAAAGCAACACATAGGGTCCAACAACTAAACTATACCTCTCAATCGCTACCACATACAAATAAACGCTAAAGAAAGCATGGGACGAACCTAAGAGCTCGTGAACAATCCAGAACGTACTATACATGCGACTCATCTTGAAGGCATGGCCTACTCAATGATGTCATAATGACTAAATACCTAGTGTTTCCCTATATAGACTAACCGAGGGGCCCAATCCCTTAACAATAATAACAGAACACCTCTCTGCTATGGGCCACTAGCCAGTGCATAGTCTAAACTAGTGTAGTAATCATTCTCATATGATTCACTAACTATGCCAAGTTCCCATGTCAACACGTATAATAAAAAGGGGTGAGTCCACAAAGTCAATCAAGTAACCAGTCACGTTGCCCAAACATCACACATAACTCATGAAAACAATGTACACAAAAGGATCACCCCTAAGTCACCTCAAAGAATGTTTTTCAAAATGATTTATTTTATCAATGTTCCAAATGATCCTTAACCAACTTTAAAGACAAACCTCATTTCTCAACAGAACCAAAAACCTTGTTCAGGCATCAGAAGAAATCATTTATCATCAAACCTGAATTACACTTGAGATTCCGCGAATTATGTTCAAAGGATCGAAATACATTCTTTCACTATTGTGCATCAATTCACCAAGAAAATATTTCGAGTGACGTGTAAAAAATAAATAACTTTTTTTATATCGGGTAATTATTCCAAGATTATTTACCTAACAGTATTTTTCATTTTTTAAAATTAATAAAATATCAAGCAATTTATAAATTATAAATTTTAAAGTGAGTGTAGTTGGGGAGCTACCTCGACTTGATGTCCAAACACGATGACAAGACATGCCTCAAGCGGGCGTGCAAGCACCCTCAAGCTGACGATCGTAGAATTGTGAAATTACCTCGCCAAAGTGCTACGATAAATGCAGAACAATTTAAAACACAAAAAATTTAAAAAAAATAACTCAAACAATTAAACATCAAAAAATAGATAGAAACACAGTAACAACGACCTAAAATAATTTAAACAAATGAATAGTGCATAACCCACCTCAATATAGAGACACACTCGACTAGCGAGGGCACACGATAGTCGGAAAGGGGAAGCGCGCACCAACAGGATTTTCACTGGCCAGAAAAGAGTGTGAGATGCACTGGCGGGGGGCTGGACACACCAATTTTGAGGGTCAATACTAGCAACTTGGAAAGGGGTGTGTGATAGCTACCAGAGAGTGCAACAAGGGGGGTCGTGTGGCACCGCATAACAATTGGGGGATGGAAAAGGGGTCGTGTGGGAATTTCATAGTAGAGCGGAAGGTTCGCAGGCTAAGTCAGAGGCACATCAGGCTGTAGAAGCACACAATGACCAGAAATGAGGGTGTGTGGCGGCCGGAGCCTCACCAGCTGGTCGAAGCTAAGCTGGAAGAAGGGCGTGCACTCGAGGGGATTCGCACTGGCCAATAGGGGGTTGTGCCTGAGGGTTTGGTGCCTGCCCAAAGGGGACTACGCCAGAGGGATTCTCACCTTCCAGAAAGAAAGGGGATGTGCCAGATAAGAGGAGCCTAGGGCTGGCCAGTAGGGAGGGCACGACGGCGCAGTGCAGGGAATGAGCTCGGATGGGGGAGGCAGCGCTGGAGGTCAGTCAGATAGTGGCTGCAAGGTAAGGGCACAACTTCAGGGTGCTGTTGGAAGGGTGCGGAAGGCGCGCTGGTGCAGGTAGCTGGTTGGTGTGGCGTCAGGGCTGCTGTAGGGGAGGAATTCGTGGTCAGCTTGCTGCTGCTTGTAGAGAGGGGTTTCGGCGGGGAGGCGGGCTGGAAGTCGCCGAGGCATGCGACCGGGCATAGGGAGGGCCGATGTTGTGCAGGCAAAGCAGCAGGGATGAGGGTGGTGCGATTCTGGGAAGAGGGAGCCGCGTGTAGGGGGAGCGGCTGGAGGCGGGCTACTGGGAACTGCAACGGGAGGCACGGTGAGGGCGCATGATAGGGAGGTGGAGGCCGGCGGGAGGGCTCAAGCAGGAGGGGTCGTCGCGGGAGGGGGGGGGGGGTCATGGCCAGTCAGGCAGGCCGAGGGAGGTGCTGAGATGAGGGGAGGAAGATGGGGTGTGACACAAAATGGAAATGGGGAGAAAACACGTGGAAGAAAAAAAATAAAGAAGAAAAGAAAAGTAAATAAAAAAACGCAATAATATTAATGATATTATTGTTATTAATAAATGTAATCTATATTAATAATATCAATATTTATATCAATAATAATAATAATAATACAAATGATAATAATAATAAACAAAAATTTAATAATAAACTAAAAATGATAAAAATAATAATTTTAAATAATAATAAAATAATCTTTAATAATTATAATATAATATTTAAATTAATTATCAACATTTTCTTCGTTCCAAAAAAAAATAATATTAATAACATTCTTAATAAATATGATAACACTAATGAAACTTTTAAACAACAATAATAATAATAATAATAATCATCATATCAATAAAAATATAAATAATAAAAATACTCATTTCATTTTAATAATAATATTTAATATTTTTAACCATGAAAAATTTAAATATCGCAATAAATTACAAAATTTATTCATTTTAATTTTCCAAAGATAGGAGGATTGTGCCGTTGCATGGGAAAAGTTGTGCGGGGTTTCCAAAACGGGCTTTGCCTGGGCGCTCAATGACCTCAACTAAAAAACACATGTTTTTTTGACAAAACTCAAAAATCTAGTTCGTGATTCAACCCGAACCTCAATTTTTTTAAAACCAAAGAAAATAATAAAATAAAAAATAATAGATTGGTTAGGGTGTGACATGTAATATCAAAATATTTTAAAATAAAGTCTTGTTTGATAGCATATAAAATATGCAATGACAAGTTTAAAGGAACTATGAAATATTATTATTTTAATTTGACCATTTTAACATGGCCTTTGAATTAGGGTGTGTGAATATTACTAACTAGATTATAATATATATATAAATCTCATAATCTAATAAAATTTATTGATTAATTATTTGTAAATAAGCACTCAGTTTTAGCAAACACAATTTTTTCATCAAAATATGTTTTCATAAAAAATGGGTTTTATTTCATTTCATGAGAAAATAATATAATTAATTTCTATAAAATTTATAAAATGTATATGATAAAATGAAAATCATTTTCTGGAATCCAAATAACAATATTATATTAAGATAAAATTTTGGGACCTTTCTGAAATTTTTGATTTTTTAGTGAATAGTGAAAAATTATGATTTTTATTGAAAACTATAATTTATATTATATTAAAATTTTATTTTGGAATATTTTTAAAAAATATTTAGTTAATATTTATTTAAATAATAAATTTATTTATTTTTACTTGAATATTATATTGAATTTAGTATAAAAATATTTTATACTTAAAAATGAATGTTTCTGAAAACGTTTTTCATCAAAATTTTCCAGTTTAATTTTAAATTAAATTATCCACTTATGTGTATTTAATCTTGAAAAATGGATTAAATATTTGGAATCATTTGTCCCAAATTTTTTTAAATATTACTTTATTTTTTTTCTACATTATGAATAGAAACCTTAATAATTTTTGTTACGACGGTAAAGGGTACATCAGTTAATTATGGTTAAAAATAATATGATAAAGACTAAAAATAGCACTAAAACTTATCTAAATATTATTTTATAGTAAGTTTCGTCTATAATCATCCAAAAAGATAATATATGGACTTTTATTCCATTTAGACGTGATTTTGACCATTTAAATTACTTTCTACAATGTAAAGTAAAAATTGTCAATCCCTTTACTTTATTATCTTTGAATTTTTGACATAGGGATAAAAAGAAGATTTGTAAAGTTATAAATATTATTTTTAAATATAAATGATATTTTTCATCATTTTATTTTTTTAGTTTTTAGTGAAAAAAATAGTTTCCTCAAATAATTATAAAACACTAACACAATTCTTGTGCAAGTAGTAAAACAAATCAATAAAATGATTTTGAAAACTCTAAAAATAATATTATTTGAGTTATTTTTTGTACTACATGATTTTTATTAATTCAAAAAATGTCACATTATAGATGTTTTTATTCGTTTTACTCAAATTATATTATTTTATTGTAGCTTTAAATGTCAAATTAAATGAATAGTTCCAAATATTTATATCAATGATATTTATAAAATTACTAAATATAATAACTTCATAGAAGTTAATGAAAAAAAAATTTTGAAGTAAAAATTTGTCTATTTATGGCCTTTTTATCCTTTTATTGTAACTATATTGACCCCTAAAAAGTAGAAAAAAATTTTTCATAGTAATAATCAAAAGGGTTAGCTGAGGATTAAGACAAATAGATAACAGTAAAAATGTTATCTAAACATATCAAAAAATTTATTGGATTAGATAATTTTGACTCATAATAACCTTATATTATAATTTTATCAATTTGGATCCATTTTCCCATCAAAATTAATTTATATTAAATTATTATTTTAAGAAAATCAAAGAGTGGCCCTCCCCTATCTTATAAATGGGAACTTCTTCTTCTCCTTTTATTACACTTAAAAATAATTTTGGTATGTCCAATAAAGACCCAAATAAATTACTTAAACCCTATTAACATCTTAGGGTACTTTTTTTATCATAAAACCAAATTATGAAACCCAATGGTGTAAACCATATGAGGTTGTTCGAAGAAGAGGTATAATTCATAAACAATAATTTTTATTTTGTTTATTTTTAAAAATTCTTCAAATATTCTTAAAAGGCAATGAATTAATAACACCATTAAATCAAATTTTATGATATGTTATTATTTTAATCTAATAACCTATATTCATATCCTCTTCCATCAAATGGGAAGTGAAACAATTGTTTGTGTGTAGGTCAACCACCTCACGAACTGATGTAATTCGTTTACATCACCTCCTCTTATGGCTGGTTTTAATGATTTATTTAATATATATATATATTTTATATTAATGAAATATTTATAATTATTAAAATATGATGTACCATTTACTTTCCGACCCTTACATTCATTGAAAAATTTTATTTTTCTTTGTGCGTACGTGTGGACTACCACTGCCACGAAGTGATGTGATTCGTTTTTCATAACCATGTCACATGGATGATATATATAATAGTATTTAAATAAATAATATGGTATTGAAGATATAATTATTATTATATAAATATAAAATTATAATTACGTTATTTTAACAATGATCATTGAAAAATGATAATGTTTCCCATGCATATGTATGACCTACCCTCTCCGTGATTGCAACATAGTTCATTTTTCATAACAAACTTCATGATTGGTTTTAAAATTATAATTTATGTATAAAAATTATAAATATTTAATTATTATTAGATTTTATGATATAAATATAAACCCATTTACAATGGTCAACATACCAAATATATTATGAAAATTATGAACCAAACACCCGTAAAATACCCGACAGGGACATAACTGATTAAGTAAATAAATATATCATTTAAATATATGAAATAAATTGATTATAGATAAGGGATTAAACCAATAAAATGTTATTAATAAATCATATATTTTTTATTTTTTTTGTTATGTAGGTGTTAAAATACATATATAGCAAGACTAGACTCGAGGTAAGGGATTTCATCTAAATTACCTTTCATTGAGGAATATTTTATTATTATGAACCAAATTTATTTTATATGATTTATATAATAACCCTTTTAAATTTATAACTTGAATCCTTCACAATTAATGATATTTTAGGTTTCAATTTGAATTATTTTATCTAAGAGGATTTGTCTTCAAAGTTACCAAGGTGTAAAGAGTTTCTTAACTCAATTTCCTATCATTGGCTTATAACTCTTGTTCATTAACATTGTTATGCCATGATTATGTGTGAATTTATCTATATATTTTTTTTATTCTATACTTCCACATTTTTTGGGGATTTATATTAGTTACACAGTATCGCTCCATTTATAAATTCTTTATTCAATAATATTATCTTTGTAAGGGTAATTCGTCTCAAATTATCTTTGTTTGGGACATACATTTATGATATGAAACTATATTATTTTATGAAGTGTATATTCAATGAATTTAAAATGTTCTATCCTGAATATAATTATTTTTATTATATTTTAATTTTCATTTGAATTTATTATTTCATTGGTATTATGATTGAAATGTTACTAAAGTGGAAAAGGGTTTATGTTATAATCTTGTTTCTTTTAAGGACTGTTTATGTTCAATGTTCCTTGGGGGAAATAATATGATTTTGTTTTCATGAACCACATATATTTTATTATGCAATGGTTATTAATTGGTTTACATGTTTAATTTCCATTTCCTCTCTTATTAATTAATAAAACATCAAGAAATTCATTTTAAGTGATACTGATCTTATATTATCTTTTAGATCAGGAATATTTCTCTTACATATCCATGTTCTCTAAAAAAAATTTCTTAAATATTCATTTATATAAATAAATGATTTCCTAAATATATATGGTATATTATTTTTCCTTATTTTAAAAGTTTTTACAAATAAAATTCCCTAACATTTTCGACCCCATTTACAAAATATTTGAAAAGAATGTTTATTCTTAACATTTCCAACATGACCGAATTTTTCCGCCATCATGACCATTATTTTATTTGAAGATTAATTTATAATTTTAAAAGGTTATTTTCCAAGAAAAGGATTTCCATGATATTTTGTGATTTTTTATTTTTTTTAAAAGTTATTTTCAAATTTAATAGGTTATTTTCCTCTTCAATAGTTTTAATGACCTTTTAAGGTTATTTCCATTCATCAAATTCAATAACCATTGATGTTAATTATACTCCATTGGGGATATTTTCTAATGAAATCATACTCATTCTTTCTCTGTATGGATTATGATTGTTTGAAACAGATTTTCATGGAACCTATTTAATTACCAGGGGTTAATCCAGTTATGAAAGGAATAATGGATGTTTATATGAGTTTTAATATGAAATTAAATCTATATATACTTTATTAATGTTATAGTTCTTAGAAATTGTTTATGATAACAAGTGGTTATATTATAAACCAAGGATGGGTGAGTCAATGATGGGCATACAATGCATTGGGTGTAAATTATATTGAAAGTTTAAAATGATGGCTATTCTAAGTGTAACCATCATGGTTATTTTAAGTGTAACTGTGATTATTACTCCAAGTGTAACTATGATGGTTAATAAGTATATAATTTTTATTGTTATTATATATGTAAGAGTTATATGAAAATTTACCAAGATAACAACACATTTTATCTATGATATATATGGGGTTTTAATGAAATATTATGATTTAGGAAGGTAATATAATGAGTTTATGTTTAAAGTTAAGTATTTTATACTTCTTAAGGGTGAAAATATAATGGTTTTTAATGATTACTTTGATCAATATTGAAACCATAAAGTACCAAGTATTTAATATTATAACACTTTTCTTTATTAAAATATTTATTCCATGATTAATGATTGATTATCTATGTATTGATGGGTTTGAATTATCTTATGTCATTCTCATTAAATTTGATTATGTCATCATGCCCTTATACTCATATTAATGACATTCAATTTTTAATACCTATGATTACTCTTACTGAGAATTTTATGTCACACTTTATAGGATTCCAATTCTATAGGTTATGAAGAATGATGATAAATTATTTGTGTCTATAATGATTTAATATGAGGAAAATGTTGTGGGATATGTTTAAGACAAAATATGTAATATGAAAATATTGTTATTGTGGAAAAAATACTCTCATGAATTCATGAAGGTTGTTTATGCAAGAGTTTTAAAAAATTCTCTAAACCTCTAAACCAAAATAGTATATGAGAATGTAAGTGAACCAATATTTTCTTTTGATATTGTATGTTATGGATTGAATAAATTAGATCACATTTATTAATATCAAATCCAAAAATGTAAATTTCATATTTTTAGAAACCGATATAAAAGTACAAGTTCATAGTATTTACCCATATTATGTGAATTGGATATGTTCATATCACCATTATTATTTGATTTGATGGTTCACTTTATAGTTCACTTGGTTAGAGAGATTAAGATATGTGTTCTTATACATTATAGATGGATGTACCTCATTGAAAAATGTAGGAATATTTTAAAAGGGTGTGTAAAAAAGTTGGATATGGTTATAAGGTTTTATTGAGGAGAAATATATTGTTGAGGAATTCATTGAATTCTATACTACTTTTCTGATATGAGAAAAATTGTTATAAAAAATCTCTTCACATTGGATGGCTTGTGGGTGATGGAATTTTCAGAATAGATGTTGTTGCAATTACTATTAGAAAGTGAGAGTAGGCTCTCTTTTATGTTTTTCATAACAGCCTAGTGGTTCATCAATATGTTCAACCCCACAAAGTAATTCTTAGGTATTTTATTCCATCAAGGGATGAAATCTAGCTATCAAATAAACATAATCGACAGTTTATAGTATGGTTCTGAGACTATATTAACAAGGATTCAATTGAAAATCCAAATCCAATTTTATAATGAATTTTAGGGCTAGCCAGAGGTCCAAGTGTTTATGTATTATCTTATAATGAATATGTAATTAATGGTTATATATTTTATAAAAAGGAAAATGATGAACATTGTATCATGAAAAATAGTGGAGTTATACTTGTGGCGAAAGAGATAAATGTATTTGGTACCAAGGATAGAAATCCAATATATGTGAATCTTTAATACATTGGAATCATCAAAAAAATATAAGAGTTGGACTGTAAAAAATTATATTTGAATATTTTTCAATTAAATTGGGTTGATAATAGGAGTTCAGTTAAAATCAATGAATTAGAATTCATTAATGTAGATTAATAATGGAACGTTATAAACAATAAATATTTATAATGTAATCAAAGGAATTACAAGTATTTTATGTTCCCGATCCTATATAAAGAAAGTGGTCAAGAATTCTGATATTGACCAAAAAAACTGAAGGTTTTGATATCAATTAAGTTGAGGATAACCCTTTAGTTATCGCGTCACAATAATTCCACGGTGGTCCCAATGTAAATAGGGTTGTGTATGTTAGAGGAAAACACAATTAGGGGATTTAGATACTCAATATAGGGGTTAAATTCAATCAACATTTAAAGAAAAAAAGAGAGTTCAATAATGAAGTTATATTTACTTGTAATATAAATTGTATAACAACCTAGGTAATTTAAATATAAATCATTTTTATTTCTTCTTCATATTCATTAATAAATTTTTTAGTGTTATATTCATTATAAAAATATTACATAATTTTTCAGTCAAAAAGAAAAATGATATATTTTTAACCAAATTGGGTTTTCATGTATTATATCAATTAATTTAAAATATTGATTTCAAAATTAAGGAATTTTTATTTGAAAAAATGAAATTAATTTTTTATATCAACAAATAAAAATTATCTTAGGATGAAATTTTGTTTTTTTTGATAATATTTATTTTTCAATGGATAGTGAAGATACTGATTTTTATGGAAAATTGTATTCTCTTTTAAAGTATTTAAAAAGTAAAATTAAAATTTTTATTAGTTTTAAATGAAATTAATAATTTATGATTAAACATAATCCAATTATTCTTCTTGAAATGAATTTTATGCTTGTATTGAGTATATTTTTTTTGTTACTAAAGACATTTTTTGGAAAAAACAAATTTTCATCTTGTTCTTCAAGTTTAATTATAAATTAAATTATTATACTTATGTGAATTAAATATTTAAAAAAGGATTCAATATTTGGAATAAGTGGGTAAAAGTTTGGAAAATAGTTCCCTTCGGACATTATAAATAGTAACCATAGTAATTCTTGTTACCACAGTCAAGGGTAAATTAGGTAATTAAGGTTAAAAATAAAATAATAAGGACTATCAAATGAAAATAAATCTTGAATTAATTTATTTTTTTGATTATATCTCATTTATGACGATACAAAAGTAGAATATATGGCCTTTTATTTTTATTTTTCCTTGATTTTTAGCTTTATAATATTTTATATAATGAACAGTAAAAAATGTCACACTCTTGATTTTAATTACTATAGTATTTTTAAATTACAGATAAAATAAGGATATGTTCATTTATGAATATTAATTTAAAATATAATTTATTTTTATCATCATGGTAATTTATTTATAATTTTTATAAATGAAATAATTACCTTATAAACTTATTCAATGCTAATACAGTAAATATTCAATTAATAGAAAAATAAAATAAATAATTTTAGAAATATTAAAAGTAAAATAAATTTAAACAATTATTGGGTTCAATGATTTTTTAGATAAAATATAACATATTAGGGATATGTTAATTGATTATATTTTGATTAATGTGTTGTCTTTATGTTATTAAATTCAAAGTAAATGAATAGTTCCCAAGTGATAATAATGATATTTTATATTAAATAATTTTTTAATAAATGATTTAAACATCATAGAAACCTATATTTAGCCATTTTATTATTATATGGTTGAAAATATACACCATGTTATATTTAAGGGTCCTTTTTTCCTTTTATAATAACTATCATGATCCTCAAAGAGTAAAAAAACTGTTATCATGGTAAGTGTGAAAAGGGTTAACTGGGGGTTAAAACCAAAATATAAGTTTACAAAATAGTCTAAAATTTTTACAATGTTATTATATTTTAGGATTTATACTCATCATCTTATTATATTTTAATTTTATAAATTTTCTCTATTTTAATATGTAAATAAATTTATATTAATTTAATATTTTAGGAAATTCCATGTGCGCCTCTCCCCTCTCTTATAAAAGAGAACCTATAGTTATCATTTCTTCATACTTAAAAAGTCATTTAGTTCTGAGAAAAACTATCCAGTTACCTTACATACATCCATATCCACATCCTATATTCCATATTTAGGATATAATACTAACCTTAAAGGTCTTAAGGTGTAAAGAAAAGGAGGTTGTTTGGATTGGAGGTATAGTTCTTAACCGAGCGTTTTGGTTTTATTTCTTCTTCCACCTACTTAAAATCTTACTTAACCATGAATATATAATAAAATAATCATTTTTATTGTACTAATATTTTATTATGGTAATGTAATAACCTATATCCATCTCCATACTCCATCAAATTTTAAAGGAATCTATCATTCATGTGTACGGTGGATTACCACCTCACGGACTGATGTAATTCATCTTCCATCACCACCTATCAAATCTAGTAATATTGATGAATATAATATATATATATATATATATATATGTGTGTGTGTGTGTGATATTAATGAAATATTAATCATTATATAAAGATAATATAACACCAATTTTCTTATCTTTTCATTCACTGAAAATTGATAACGCCATTCTTGTGTATGTGTGGAATACCACCTCCATGAAGAAATGTGATTTGTTCTTCATCTAAAAATCACATGGATTACATATTTAAGTATATTTAAAGAAATAATATGGAATTTATGATTTTATTATCATTATAAAAATATAAAATAACACATACCTTCTTTCCATAATGATCATTGAAAAATGTAAACGATTTCATGTAAACGTATGACCTACCGTCTCCATGATTGTAACATAGTTCATTTTTTATAACCATCCTTCATGGTTGGTTATAAAAGTAAAATTTATGTAAAAAAATTATAATTATGTAATGATAATTATTCTGAATATTAATAAATAATTACCACTTTGACCTTGATCAACCGACCAAAGCCATTTTGGATGAATGAGGTGAATATCAAAAAAACGTCTAATGTGAACATAATTGATTGAGTAGTTGAATATAACATATTAAAAAGGAATTATAAACATAAAAATGATTTTTAAGTAATTAAATAATAAATTTTATTTTATTATTCAGGAATATAAAGAAATTACATGATGATTTAGACTCAAGTCAAGGGAGTTTCTGTTAAAATCCTCTTTTTACGTTTCCCTTCCAAAACCTTTTCATACAAGTACATATTTTTAAAAATCACCCACTGATATATTTATATGAACATAAAATAATTATAAAGGATATTATATGTCAATTTCACTTCATTTCAATTGTTTTAGAAAGTAATATTTTTGTGTGTGTTTTATATGGAACATTTGGACAAAAAGACAAAATGAATGTTCTATTATAACTTATTCAGTGACAAAATATTTTCACACTGCCATAAATGTTGTTTGATATTTGACTAAATTTAAATGACTCTATATTTTATTTAAACAAAAAACCTCCTTCCAATTTCCTAGGTGATTTATGTTTTTTAAAATGTGGTTTTAAAAGGAAATGTTATTTTGATATCTGAAAATGTTTTATAAATGTGTTCAAAAGAGATTTAAAGGGTTTTATGAAAAAAATGTGCAATCTTAAAATATTTTATTCATTATATGGACCTTGGAAATTTTTTATGATAATGGTTAAGCCTGATACAACTTGTACAATGGGTTTATCCCCATTATACCTTATGATATGATGAGTTGATCTCAATTCTAGCTCATGATATGATGGGTTGATCCCCATTATAAATTATTATATGACAGGTTATGGCCCATTATAACTCATGATACAATGGGTAATCCCCATTATATCTCTCCAATGCATTTGTCAATGAGTATGTTCTATGGATAAGTTTTCTAGATGATGAATGTATGTTTATTACAATTGTAAGGGTTCTTTAAGGGTTCTATGAAGATGATGACCCCAGAAACATATATGACTTTTCTATGCTTGCTTATGAGTTTTCATGGAATTAACAGATTACAAAATATTTTATAAATATCATTTGTTTTAAAGTAATGATTTTACCATTTGGGTAAAAAGGTATGTTTTAAGAATTTTTTTCATGGGATCTCATGTTTTATAATAAACCCTCAATGTTATGATTTTCCCTCATTTTTTCTTATAATGTTTTTAGAAAAATGATTGGGAATTAAATCTAATTTCATTGAGATCAAATTTTAAAGGAAAACTATTTTTATGATATCATGGTTCTAAAATATACTAAAAGGTTTGTTTCTTTTTATGTTTTATGTAACTTTATGATATTATTATGCTCATCCCATGTGTTAAAATATTTTTCATAGGGTATAAGGATGAGTATGGATAATGAATAATTCAAGATGAAATTCATAAATATTTTTCAAGAAAATAAATCGTTTTTTCTTTTAAAAGTATTATATTGTGGTAAAATAGGTACTGAGCATAAGTGTACACATTTTAAAATATGGGTTTGTTATGTAATATTTATTTCCTAATTCTATAAAAATATAAACATAAAAAGTTCTTTGAAATAAAATAAAATTAATTTTAGTCTAATGTCACTAGATTATGTAATGTTTAAGTCCAAGTCATTATAGTTAGTATCTGAGGAAAAGTCTAGATAACACTAGAGTGTATGATAATTTTAATAGTGTACCTCTGAAAGATTGTATGTTATGGTTAAGTTAAAATGATATATAATTTTAATATTATCATGTTACATTGTCTAAATTATGATTGTTCATAATGGTTTTCTATATAGAAAATAGGGAAGATATAGTAGGAAGGAACAAAAAGGAAAATATCCTTCCAAATAATAATGCAAGATTTTTTGTAATTGGAACTATGAAGTTTTATATAGTAATGGATTAGTTGATGTAGGATATAAATGGTTGTGGTATCCATGTTAGAGAGAAGCCATGTATTCCAAAGAAGACCATGATGATAATAGAGAATTTTATGACACAACATCCTCCAGAATTCAGTATATATTTAGACCTTGTTGTAGTTGAAGGATATATCAATGCTCTTTAAATGAAATTTAATGTTATGGGGTGTTCATAACAAAAAGTAGGAAACCCTTATCAATTATCATTTGTAAGGTGAAACTGATTTATGATCTTATTTAGTTAAGAATACTAGAGAAAGTGATGAACTTTATTCCATGAATGGGTTATATTTAAGAATGTTTGTTTAGATAAATATTTGTGTAAACTTGTTTGAATATGAATATAAAAATAATTCTTGGAATTGATTAAAAAATATGACAATTCAGTAACCATATATGAAGGAAATTTTACAATACATTCAATACATGTATATGAATTTATCCAGGATCTTGATAGTAAGATTAATTGTTTTTAATCAGGTTTGAAACAAAGATATCAAAGGTAATTATCTTCCTTTGAATAAAAATATATTAGATACTTGTTCTGTCTATTAAGAAGGAAGAAATGGAGTTTCTCGATGATCATGTATTCCATGAAAACAAGAAGAAAAAAGGACTATATGGAAGGTTGTGGGGAATCATTCATCAAAGAGATCTAGAGGTAATAAAATCAAGTTATAACCTTGTGACAAGTGTGGAAAAAAGAATCATGTATAATATCTTGTAAATTTTTGGAAGTTTTGTTGATATGGAAAGTCTAGACATGTCACTTCTGAGTGTAAAGAAAACGATCAGATAAATAGACACTAATGATAAGATGATTTATTTTCAAGGACTTGGGTCATTATGTTAATGTGTTTCTGTATATAGTTATAAAAGATGGAAATCATCAATATCAGAAATAAAAAGTTGGGAAAAAATAATTTTCTACAACTACATTTGATGTTGGACCAACAAATGACATGATGAAAGGTATGTTACTTTTATATTCAAATTATTTCAATACCCTATTCAGTTTTTGATCTTCACATTCATTTATTTATGAGAAATTTGGTAGAAAACAAAGGGAATATAACTTCATGAAAATAAGATAGAACTTTTGGATTAAACTCTTGGTGGAAATATTAGAGAAACAATGATTTATAGGAATATTCCTATTGTTATTAGTGGGATTATATTTCATGAAAATCATTTCAAACTACCCTTGATTGAGTTTGACATTATTTTGGGTCCAGATTGGGTTTTAGTTTATCATGAAAAGATATATTTCAGAGCCAATAATTTTTTTTAATGATTTCATGCCATTGATAACATACCAAGAAATTGAGAAATTAATTAGAGATTTTAGTGGAAGTTACATAGCTCATGTCATTTGAAAGAAAAAAACACTTCAAATACTCTCAAAATTCCTTTTTCAACTTTTTAAAATGTCTCTTTAAGGTTTAGTAGTAACCAAACATTGAAAAATTTCAAAAAATTAGCATTCAAAATTTTAAAATACAATTTCAAAATTAATAATGGTATCAACCAAAACCATGGTTTCCAAATTTGAAATCCAATCATTTCCACACAATGAACACACCACCACCAAACCACATCGGGCTATGAGAACCTGAACCACTGGCCACCTTGAGTTGCACACCCATACATTCTGGCTCATTTTACATCTCCACTTCATCGGTGAGAACCAACTGACCATTGAAATGCACTGAAATGTCAATGCTGAGAACTATCTCCATATTGAGGTAGAAAACCGGTATCCATCACCCTAGAGTTACCCACAACCCAAAAGAGAACCATTATGAAAACTTCACCATCGAACATCATCAGTGTTATCATGGATGGAAACCAGTAGCCACCTTCACCAAAGCGATCCATAACCTTCACCAGACCACCATCACTTGACCAATAGATAAACAAAAAACATTTGTAAAAAAATCCAAAAAACCAGTGATCATCAATGTAACACCCCACCCCTGCCTCATTTGCTTGAGGAGGCGGTGAGGGTTACTTGGCCTTAAACGACATTCCCAAGGCACCAAAGGCTGGTAATAAATGTTGAGGGCTTGAAGGAACCGTGGGGAACAATTTTCCCTTAGAGAGATCACCCAACTCAACCAACCAATAATGAAAGATGCATGCACTAACAAACCCAACCATATGATACTAATCATTCCATCACATACCCCAAAACCCTTCAACTATACATGTCCACAAAACATCAGAGTACAAAGCATAAACTAAACAATAGAACACCACGAGCCATGACACCACTACAGATCCACACCAAGCTCCAAGCTCCAAGCTCCACCAACACATCTCAAGCATCACCATGAACTAGTAGCAATGAGATGCCTTACCTTTACCTGTATCCGGGTACACAACATCTGCAAAGACACCAAAGTGCCAAAGCAGAGGGTGAGTACAACTATTCAGTAGGCTTTCCCCAAATGAATTCCCTACACATGCCACTAGGATAAAACTGTTATCACATTTATAGAAAGCAGTTTATATAAAATAATCACAAGTGCGTCCAATACCATAATCCAAAAACACCCTTACCAAGACATCTTGCCCAAACCAAGTAAACCTAGGGAAAGCCAAACAATCATTCCATGAACCAAACATATCACACAAGGAAGCGCAATCAACCATTCCATGCAAGGAATACAATTCAACCATTTCACATTTCCACAACAAATTCAATCTATGCAAAGCAACACACAACAAAGAAACCATAATGGTGGGACTTCCCACCCAACTCATTCACCCCATCTTCAGCTAGCAGGACTTCCCACCCACAACCTGACAACCCAAAATGATGGGACTTACCACCCATCCCATTCACCTTTTTGCAAGACCATATACATATCACAATAATACACCCATTATTTCACACAACCAATACCATTCACTCGATCATGGTGTTACTTTAATGGTGATACATTCACAGCCAACTCGTTTCCTTCATAGTGTGGGACTTCACTCCCATCACTGGTGTGGGACTTCACACCCATCACCCTCCCATCACTGGTGGGGGACTTCACGACCATCACCAAAATACACACAACATTTCAATCCATAATTACCAATATCATACAACCCAAAAATTTCTAATACCAATTTAACCAATCGTTTTGAACAATATTCCAACAATAACATGTCAAGTTACCTCAATAAATCACGCATTTATTGAATACACCCTCAAACCATTTTCCATGTTAACCCAAACTTTAATAAGACACATCTTTTAGTCAAAACCATCTTTCAAAAAACATTTTTTTATAACCAATGACGAAGGATTTAAAAATCAACATTTTAAAATCACACAACAACCACTTTTTGCAACAATAACCCGTTTATTTCAAAAACACCCAAATCATCACCCAATGAGTTTCCAACAAGTTTAGCAAATCAATATCACAATTAATTTCCGGAAAAGTAAATTAATTGTAACCAAAACCACTAGTTTTAACCATTTGGAGTCAAGAGAGAAGCCACATACCATTAAGGTTCTGGCGAAATCGACCCACAAGCAACCACTCTTCAAATCCGGCGAACGCACCACCAAAACCTCTCTTGATCCCATTCCCTAACATCCATAAGCCTTAAAATCAACATCCAAGGAATCCAAAAACCTAGATATGCACACAAAAGGTGTAGATCTAGAAAACATAGAGATAGTTAGATGTAGATATAGAGGAAACCACAAATAACCCCGAGATGAGACTTACCAGAGAAGAACCTCCTTAAAAACACCACAAAACCCCTTAAAGTTTCTTCCAAAACACGTGGGAAAGCCCCTAAAAATTTAAGGGGTGAAAATACCGAGTGAGGATCAAGTGGGAGGAATCTTGGAGAGAAATGAGGCAAGCCAGAGTGACCCCCGGTTTTAAAACCCTACTTTTAAGTGGTCGCACGGTTAGCCCGCACAGTTTAAAAAACCATGCGCTAACCATGTGAACGCTACTACCTCGAGTGGAGGGGTCTGCAAGGTTGCCTCGCATGGTTTGGAGAACCATTCCCAGGCCATGCGAAGCCTACAGTCTCTACCTGCACAGTTTCCTAGAGGCCCTGAATGGTTTCCCCTAACCATGCTCAAACCATGCTCCCTTAGAAAAGCCTCCAAACTTATTAAAAACCATTCCAAACTCTCCCAAAATCTTCTCAACTCATCCCATGCACTTTAAACACATAAATATGCATAAAAAAGGCTACATATCTCAAATCGGGGGGGTGCTATAATCAACTATGAGGATGATAAACCCTCAATCACTAGACCGACATGAACACTATGAAAAATGCCTTATGAAAATAAAATAATGACAACAAAAGTTATAGGAGTTTTTAGATAATGGTTTCATTCATCCTAGCACTACACCATGTGGTGATTCCATTTTATTTTTAAAAAATAAAGATGGTTCACATATAATTTTCATTTCTTATAGAAAATTGAATAACATCATTGTTAAGAACAAGTATAATTTTCTACATATCAAGGATTTTTTTGATCAGCTCTAGGGAGAACTATATTTTTTTAGGATTGATCTTAGTTATTCGTTCCATCAGTTAAAGGTAAAGGAGAAATATAGCCTAAAGAACATTTTTTAGACTAAATATGTGAATTATGAATTTGTGGTTATTCTATTTGGGTGAATGAATAATCGGCCTATATTTATGGACCATAAGAATAGAGTTTTCGCTGAGTTCTTGGATAAGTTTTTTTTTGTTTTTATTGAGGAAATATCGGCACATTTGAAAATCTATAAGGATCATAAAAGAAGCCCAAGGATTTTTTTAAGCCTTTAAAAAAAGAAAACGTATGAAAATTTTTGAAATTGAAATTTTTTTATTGCTAGAAATTTTATTCCATTGACATATTATTTCCAAATATGAAATAATTGTAGACCCATCTAAAATAAATGTTTTTGAATAATTGAAAATACCTAAAAAATGACAGTGTTTCATAGTATTCTTCGAATAGGGAATACTACTGGAGTTTTTATGAAAATATTGTTTGGTTGTCTAGTCTACTGACTAAGTTAACTTGAAAAGGATTTAAATTCATTTGGATAAAAGAATGTGGTGATTGTTTTAGGAACTAAATATAATATCAGATAATGCTCTAGTTTTAACTTCTCACTCAATAAATTGTATATTTTTCATCGATAATGATGATTATTTGAATGGAATTGGTTGTGTTATAATGTAGAAAGATCAGGTAATTTGTTATGTTTCATGGAGGATAATACCTTATGAAATATACTATCCTACACATAATCTAGAATTAGATTCTATAGTTTTTGGTATAAAAATATTGAGGCATCATTTATATGAAGTAAAATTTGAAATATATACTAATCATAAAAGTTTGTATTATATATTTACACTGAAATAGTTGACCATGAGGTAGAGAAGATAGATGGAATTGATCAAGGATTATGGTTTCACAATTCCTTACCATCCTAGAAAAGAAAAAAAAGTAGGTGATTTTTTCAGATGAAAAGATCAAGAATCACTAACTATGTTATCTTTGGAACATAACCCTTTGGTTAGTGATTTGATGGATTTTGGCCTTGAAATTGTGCATGAAAGAAATTCCTCTATTTATTTCAGGTTTCAATACAGTCATCACTGTGAGAAAGCATTTAGAAAGCTCAGAAGAAAGACTACGATTTACAGGAAAAGTTATAATTAGTCAAGAAGTTTAATTTTCCTAAATTTAATTTTGAAAAAGAATGTTTTTAATGATTTGGAAAGAGATTATGAGTGCTTTTTGACTTTTATTTTAAGAGATAATTGTTGAGTGAATCTCATTATTCTATATTTTCCATTCCTCTTGGTAATAAAAAGATGTATAAAGACCTTCAGGATTATTACTAGTGGGATTGAATGAGAGGAGGTATTGATGAATTTAACATGAATTGTTTGAATTTTAAATAGGTTAAAGTAGAATAAAAATTACAAAAGGAAAATCTTAAACCTTTTTCAGTATTAGAGTGGAAATGATAAAATATATCCATGGATTTTATGATGGGATTAACAAAGAATTCTTAGGATTATAATTTGATTGGGGTTATTTTTGATTGAATAACTAAATCTACACATTTCCTACCCATTAAAGATACAATGTCTTTAGATCAACTTTTTTGACACTATCTCAAGGAGAGAGTTTGATTGCATAGAGGTCATCTCTATATTTTATCTGATCATGACCCTAGGTTTACATATAATTATTAGAAATGGAATCAGATGTTTTTGGGTACTAAATTTAATTTTTGTCAATTTTTTCATCATCACTCTAATGGACAGTCAAATTGAAAAATTCATACCTTAGAAGACATTTTTGAGTCTTGATCAATAGATTACGAGGGAATTTGGGATCATCATATTTCATTGGTTGAGTTTTCTTATAATAATATTTTTCATTCTAGTATACATATGACCCATTTTGAGGCATTTTATAGAAAGAAATGTCAGGATCTAACTTCTTTGGATGAAGTTAGAGAAATGAAGTTGATGGGACCAGAGTTGGTAGAGGAAATGGTTGAGAAGTTGAAGATGATTTAGAAACATACAATGATGTCATAGAGTAGGTAATTTTTTTTTGTGGATAACAATAGAAATGATCTTCCTTTTGAGGTAGGTGATATTGTTTTTCTTAAAGTATCTCTAGGAAAAAGTGTTATGCATTTTGGTAAAATTGGAAACTAATTACATGGTTTATTTGACCATATTAAATCCTAGAGCGAGTTAGATAAATTAACTACTGAGTGCCCTTAACTCTAGGTTTATCCCTGGTAAATATTTCATTCATGTATCAAAGTAAAGTAAATATGTGCCATATTTATCTCATGTATTGATTCCCAAATTAGTTTAGTAGGAAGAGAACCATAATTTTGAAAAAAATACTGTTTAGATTCATAAACATACGGATAATGTGTTGCAGAATATGTTAATTAATCAAGGTATATTTTTTTTAAAAACCATATGGTTAAATAAGAATCATGGTAATCATAAAATGCTATGATGTAAAATATCCCCACTTGTTTAAGTGAATAAAAAATTTAGAGGACATAATTTTAAAAAGCGTAAAGAATTTAAAAAACAAGGTAATTTAAAAATAAATAAATTTCATGACTTTTTTCATATTCATTAATTAGATTTTATAGAGTTATATTCATTATAAAAATATTAGGTAATTTTCAGTCAAAATAAAAAATGCAATATTTTTAACCAAATTAGGTGTTCATGTAATATATGGTTTTATTTAAAATTTGGATTTAAAATTTTTTGAATTTATGTTTCTAAAAATAAATTAATTTTTTATATCACCATATAAATTTTTTTTGTGATGAAATTTTTATATTTTTTTGAAAATATTTTTTTAATGAATAGTGAAAAATACAGATTTTTATTGAAAACTCTATTTTAATTTAAATTATTTTCAAATTAAAAATATATTTTGTATTAGTTTAATATTTAATTTTTTTAATTATGATTACACACAATCCAATTAGTGTTTTAGAAATTAATTTTTTACTTGAATTTAGTATAAAAGTTTTTTTGTACTTAAAAAAGAATTTTTATGAAAAAACTTTTTTTGTCTTGTTTTGTGGGATTAATTTTAAATTAAATTATTTCACTTTTATTAATTTAATCCTAGAAAAAATATTCAATATTTTGAATAATTGGGTAAAAGTTTGGTTGAAAAGGTTCTTTTTATTTTTTGATTTTATAAATAGTAACCTTGGTAATTCTTATTATCATGGCCATCGGTTAATGAGGTAATTACGCTTAAAAATAAAATGATAGGGACTAAAAAATTTCTTTAACACTTTACTAAAATTATTTTTATTAGAATAACTCATCCCTATTCATAAAAAACGTATAATATATGGATTTACATTTACTTTTGGCCCTGATTTTGACCGTTATAATATTTTATATAACGAAAAGTAAAAAATATCTCACTCTTTGTTTTAATAAATATAATATTTTTAACATAAGGATAGAAATAGGATATGTTTGGTTATAATTATTAATTTTAAATATAAATAAATTTTTTCATCATGAAAGTTTATTTTTACTTTTTATAGTCAAAATAATTAACTTAAGATCTTAGGCAATGCTGACATAATAATTATTCAACTAATAGAAAAATAAAATAAATGATTTTCAATATATTAAAAGTAATATAAATTTAAGGAATTATTATGTAACATGAATTATATATATAAATATAATATAATATTAATATTTTAATCTATTATATTAAAATTACTTTGTTGTCTTGATTTCATTGAATTCAAAGTAAATGAATAGTTCTAAAATTTAAATTAATGATATTTTATAATAAATAATATATCATTAAATGATTTAAAATTACTAAAAATATTATATTTGACTGAGTGATTAATATATAGTTTAACATTAAAACCATGATCTATTTAAGTTATATTTTCCATTTTTAGTAACCATCATGACCCAAAAATATTAAAAAAACTAGTTATCGTGGTATGTGTGAAAAGGGTTAATGGGGGGTAAAACCAAAAGATAACCATAAAACATATTATAAACATGTAAAAAAAAATTTCATGAGATTATGTTAAATAATACTCACCTTAGCTTAGAATATTTTCAATTAGGATCCATTTTAATCTGAAAATTAATTTAGATTATTTAAATATTTTATGAAATTCTAAGAGTGCCCCTCCCCCTCTTATAAAATGGAACATCTTATTCTCATTTATTCACACATAAAAAGACATTTTGTTTAGAAAATACATGAAATAAATACCTTAATTAAATCCCTATACAAGTAATATAGGCCTTATTTGGGGATTAATTCTAATTTTAGAGTTCATAAGGTGTAATGAAAAGGATGTTTTTGGAAGAAGATCCATAACTTTTAACCAAGATTTTTAAATTTATTTCCTCTTCCACCTCCTACACATATTCCATAAACATGATTATGTAATAACATTGGTATATAAAATATTATAAAATTTTATTATGTTAATTTCATAACCTATATCCATCTCCAACCCCATCAAATGGGAAATTAATCCATCCTTTGTGTGAATAGCGGATTACCACCTCACAGACCATGTAATTTTATTACCATTACCACCTCTCACGAATAGTTATAATGATGGTATATATATATATATATTGTAATATTAACATATTTTACATTCTATAATTATAATATAATTCATATTTTCCCACCTTTTTATTCACTAAAAAATGATAACGTCATTCATGTATGTGTGTGAAGTACCACCACCATGAAGTGATGTGATTTGTTATTCATCACCACATCACATGGATTATATATATATAAGTATATTTAAATAAATACTCTCATATTTATTATATTATTATAATTATTTGAATATTAAATAATACTTACATTTTTTCATATTGATCATTCAAAAACAGAAACATTAGTCTAGCGTATATATGAACTACCATCACCATGATTGTAACATATTTTATTTTTCATAAACATATCTCATGTTTGGTTTTAAAATCATAATTGATGTATAAAATGAAATTTTTTTCATGAATATGTTTTTGGATATTATGAAATAATGTCCACTTTGACCATAATCAACCTACCGAAGTCATTTTGGGAATATGAGTTGAATATCGACAAAATGTCTAACATGAACATAATTGATCAAGTAATTCATTATAAAATGGTAAAAGGTTTAAAAACTGGATAATTGATCTTGGAAAGTAAATAATTAACTTAATTTTATTATTCAAAACATAAATAATGTATACGATGAGTCGGATGAAAGGTAAGGGGATTTCTTTTAAAAATCCTATTTTAATGTTTCCCTTCCAAATCTTTTTCTTCCATGCCCATATTTATAAAAATATCTTATTATTTTACTTATATGCACATAAAATAATAATAAAGGATATTTTTTCTATTTTTACTCTATTTCAATATGAATCTTTTTACATGTTTTATATAGAACATTTTTTACAAAAAGAAAAAAAGGTATATTTTATTTTAAGATATACATCGACAACGACTTTTCCCACCACTGTAACCACTATTTTACTTGCTTTACAAGATTCCATTTTTTATTTAAATTAAATCCTTACTTCCATTTTTATGGAAGATTTTTTAAAAAATATGTTTTTAAAATGAAAGGGTATTTTAATATCCAATCATTTTTATATACGGGTTCAAAAGAGTTTTCAAGAGTCTTATGATGAAAATATTAAAGATAAAAATGTTTTATTCCTGATATGGTAATTTTAATTTGTTTATGATAACATGTCATCTCCAAACAACTTATAATATGGGTTGAGAACCATTATAGATTTGATACAATGGGTTGATCCCCATTATAACTCATGATATGACTTATTGAGCCCCATTATAACTCATGATGTGATGGGTGAACCCCATTATAGATCTCTAATACATTGGGTAACTATTATGATCTCTAGAGAATTATGTTAAAATTAAACTATATGATTATTTAAATTTTATGGGTTCTATAAAGATAATTTACCAATGATACTACATGATTTTTCAATGCTTACTTATGAGTTTTCTTGGAAATCATTGTTTTTAAAAGGTTAGATAAATTTCGTTTGTTTAAAAGAAATGATTATACCCTTTTGGGTAAAAATATATGTTTTAAGAAAAAAATCATGGGTTCTCACATTTTTTATGAATCCCTCATGGTTTTAATTTTTCCCTCATGTTTTCTTATAATTCTTTTTAAAAAATATTTTGGAATTAAAGACGATTTCATTGAGATCAATTTTTGAAGGAAAAATATTTTTATGATCACATTGTTTTAAAATTGACTAAAATATTTCTTTATTTTTCTTTTTAATGTCCCTTATTGAGATTTTTTACTCATGACATGTTTTTAAATGTTTTTCATAGGGTTTATGGATGGTTATAGATGAAGAATAATTAAATATGTTAGTTATGAAGATTTTTCATGAAAACAAACCATTTTTTCTTTAAAAAGTTTTATATTATGGGAAATATGGATACTGAATAGAAGTGTCCACTTTATAAAAACGGGTTTATTATGTAAGATGTATGAACTGATTCACTAAAACTCTAAACCTAAAAATTTTCTTTCAATGAAATGAAATGAATTCTAATATAAATTCACTAGATTACATAATGTTTAAGGTTGGGTCCTTATATATTTAATTAACACATATTATTATATGATCACTATTGTATTTATATAATATAAATTAAATGTTCAACCATTTATATATATAATGGATTCTGCAGATACTGATGCTACCCAATCCTGAGTAACAATAGGTTTCTTAACATGCTAATTCTCCCAATACATAAGATCAATAAGCATCTAAAAATATCAATACTCCCAATCCCAAGAAACAATAGGTTTCTAAGCACGCTAATTTTCCCAATGTATATGATCAATAATTTTATCAACATGCCAATGCTCCCAATCCCAAGGAACAATAGGTTTCTCAATATGCTAATGCTCCCAATATAGAGGAAAAAATATTTCTACACATTTTTCTGCTACCAGTCTCAAGGAATAATATATTGATGATGATGGAGCTGAGGAAATAATTGAATATGAAAAACCTATTCCCTAAAAAAACAGAACATAATTATTTGATGGTGTTAACGAAAATTAATTAGGTGAGAAAAAGAGGTATCAAACTCGATGTTGGATGGAATGCACTTGATTATCCTCTAAATACAAACAATTAAATTTTTATTAGTTACATTGGGATCACCACTCGATTATATGTTCTTGTATATGTAGAGATGCGAAATAATGTTGTTCATGCACCGAGGACAATACTTTAGGAAAATATTAGGGTAAAATTATGATATATAATATTTATTTTACTAAACAAATTATGAAATGTTCATTTAATCTTCATTATCCCTTACAGAGTGTATTTGTACTATGTGAGTGTCGAATGAAATTTGAATTAATTATTACTGGAAAGGATCAGAAGGCTTTTATTAAATTATTATAAAGCATCATCTCAAGAATTCTAAAGGGAAAGTAAATCTACACCCACCACATATTTATGCACACATAATTGACCATGAAACCTAGAATTTATTTATTTTTCATCGTAAAGAGAAATATTTTCTAGGTATATTGTGATTTTTAATTCATTACTTGACAATACATGTATTAATCACTTCGATTAAGAAATTTAAATTTGTGAAATAAAAACTTAGTTCTGAAAATAGGTAGAGTCGAATAAAACTAACGTAACCCTACCATAAATAAATGATGGGGTATACATCACTAAAAAAATAGTATGTATTTTCAGTCTATATAAAAACTTTTATGTGGTAGGAAACAATAACATAATTATGGCCATTTTTTGTATATAGATTGATTAATAAATACCCAAATCCACTTCCATCCCATGTCATGTGCTATGGGTTAGATTGCATGGATTAAACTGGTATTTTTGGCACCCTAAGATACTAAATAATATCATCTCTTGTATTGGACTACCCCTAAAAATTGACCAACAAACTCTAAATGCTGATTTGGGAATATTTGAGAGGGTAATGGTAGAGGTAAACCTTTCGACCTATCTTCCTAATTCAATAAGCTTCAATTCTAAAGATTATAAAATATAAATTAGGATAGAATATGAAAAAAAGACACCTTTTTGTGAAATTTTCAAACTCATTGTCCATACCATAGAAAACCGTAGGGTGATTAAGAAACAAGTGGTCTAACCACTAGACAATGTATGGAAGGAAATGAGAAATTATAAAAAATGAAATCTATCCATTTTGGATATTCCAAACATCAAAAAATGGGAATGAGGTATGGGTAAAGAAGACCAATAAACCAAAAAAACAATGAATATTTCGAATCCTTCATGGGATGAACTTGTAGAAGAAGAAGAAAACAATGATAAACATCTCCTTAATTAACTGGAGGATATGGTTATGGAGGTAAGGAAAAATAAATTAGAAACCGATGATGGAAATAAAGAAACAGGTGAGGTATCCTCACACCACAATCTCTCTGTATCTTCTAGGCTTTCGGCTTCAGGTGAAACTCAACTGAAAACAACTGATGTTTTTTTTTAAAGTCAATCAAAATGAAAATTTTTCTAGTCATCTTATTAGTGTACTAACTAATGCAGGAACAAAAAAACAACAAGAGACCCCATCCTGCAACCACTTGCTCCCTACCTTGGATCTAGGCAAGGAGCCAAGATCTTCTCTTTCAGAATCCTCAAAAGACCCCGGTGCAAATCCACAGATCCTTATGAATGTAGCCTAGACAAACTATATGATTCATCCTAGGAAGATTCAATATAATCCAAAATTGGGAGAAAAACTGGACAATAGTAGGTTAGGAGGATGCCCATAACAACCACTAGGACTGAAAACGCTCAAGACACTAGAACC
Organism: Viscum album; assembly: GCA_963277665.1. NCBI lineage: Eukaryota > Viridiplantae > Streptophyta > Magnoliopsida > Santalales > Viscaceae > Viscum > Viscum album. The sequence continues at coordinate 86,763,918 of OY728140.1, read as the reverse complement.
AATAGAAGATGAAAATTCAGCTCTGCCCCTGTTGGATCCCCCGAATCTGGATGGCTCTGGTCTGCTGGATAGAACTACTGCCTCACTAGTATTGCAAAATAACCACTAGGACCTAGAAATCACCCATGCACTACCTCCAATCTCTTAACAATTCTATGATAATTCCTCATGCACTTCTCATCATGGACTTTCTATTGCAACAGCTTCAGGTATGCCCCCTTTACACATTGATAGTCAGTCAATAGATAATTTTCAGTCAATTGATCATACTACCTTGCCTGTGAATTTTGGGAAACTAGACAGTCAAGCTGATAATGAACAAAATGGAAATAAAAGCATCATGAACTCACCTATGAAGGGTTGCAATAACACTGTTATTTCAAGCATCCCTTCTAATGATTCTAAAATTAGTCATAAAAAAATAAGAACCCAAATCCTACCAAATAGAACAGAAGATATAGTAGGAATAAAGAACCAAAAAATACAAAAAAATGGAGTTCTAACTCCAAAATTAGGTTCAAATGAAGATTATTTTCTAGAATTGTCGGGGAATTGCCAACTCTGAACCCCTTTTGTCTTAAAAGGTATGGTTAACACTCACTACCCTACATTATTTTCTATTGCTGAACTAAAGTTTATTTCTCCTCTAAATTTCAGAACTTATGTCATCATGGTTATTCCTTTGTTGGTGCAACAAAAAACTCCTCTTTAGTTGATACTCTATGGATCTTTTTGCACTACTCTATTCAGAATATCAATATTTTTAACATCTCAGAGAAAGCCTTCACCTATGAGTTTTTCTTCAAAGGCACTTCTATTTTTTTCTCCTTTGTTTATTCTAAGAACATATTCCAAGAAAGAATGCCCCTATGGGATGGTATTACTTTACTAGGTACCAACATCAACTCTCCTTGCTTAGTTATTGGAGATTTTAATTTTATCCTCAACTCAAATGAGAAAATTGGCCCCTCACATGCTACCATCTCCACAATATAATTCAAATCCACTATGGAAGACAAAAATATCATTGAAATAAATCTTTTGGGTGTCAAATACACTTGGTATAGGAATCATTACACTAGGATGGTTTCCTCTAAATTGGATAGAGCCTTTACGAATGTTACTGATTTAGATTTTTGGAACTATATCACTAGCACCACACTTCACAAGCTCCATTCTGACCACCATACTATCCCGGTCATTCTCTTAACCAACATTGTTATACATAATCTTCCTTTTAGATTCAATAATGCTTGGTTTAACAACACTAAATGCACCGACATCATCAAAACCTTCTGGCTCACTATGACACATTATAATGATTATTTGTTTCTCTAAAAAACTAATTTTATTTAAACAGATGCTTAAAGATTGGTGTCACCTACATGATAAACAAATAAATAAAGATATCATACTCCTTGATAATGAGCTCAACCAACTCCAAACCCACAACACTAGCTCTGATTTTAACATTGATCGAAATCTTGAAATTAACACCTCAATAAAGGTAAATTCCTTGCTCACTTTTAAGGAGAACATGAGGAAGAAATCCATCAATGCTAAATGGATTTCAAACGGTGATAGAAAAAATAAGTTCTATAAATCTCTTCAAAGAGACCGTAGAGCCTATAGGATTCTTTCCAGTCTTCGTGATGGAGACAACATTTTAGAAAATGAAGATGACATTGCTAACTATATTGTCACATACTTTGAAATTGTTTTCAATGGACCTGATAACAACAAGGATCTCTTACATAGGATCATTATGATGGAAGTTAATGATGAAGATAACACATTTATTCTTAATAATCCTCTAGATCATGGAATTAAATATGTGGTCTTCAGTTTAAATTCTGATAGTTCCCCTGGACCTGATGGATTTAATAATGGTTTCTTCCTAAACTACTAGGATGTTATTCAATATGATGTTTGCAAACTTGTCAAATCCTTTTTCACCAATGGTTTTCTTACTCATGTTCTAAATGCACAATTCCTCTCTCTAATAACCAAAGTTGGCAATGCTTCTGAGATACATCTGTTTAGGCCCATCCCTCTCATCAACACTCTTTAAAAAATTATTACAAAAATAATTACCATTATGCTATCGATCATCACAGATACAATATTCCCCTGGAATCAATTTGGGTTTATCAAAGGTATATCCATCCAAAATTGCATTTTTCTTACTTTGGAGTGTTTTAACACTTTAAAAAAAGTTAATAGAGGAGGTAATATTTCCATTAATCTTGACATTAAAAAATCTTTTTATACAATGGACTGGAGTTTTATCTTTAAGGTGCTTTAATATTTTGGTTTTAATGATGATTTCCTCACTACTCTTAGAACCTTATTCAATTCAGCTTCCATATCCATTTTGATCAATGGCTCCCCTAGAGGATACTTCAAATGAACTAAAAGTTTAAGACAGAGGGACCCCCTCTCTGCTATCATTTTATCCATTGTGGAGTATTATCTTAGTCATTTACTGACTTGTCTTATTGATCAAAATAAACTCAATCCCATTCACACAATTGAATGCTTCCACTCACATGTTATATTCTAATGATATAATTCTTTTTCACTAATGTGATAAAGGAAACATTCAAACCCTCAAAAAAGATCTTGCTCTCTATGGGGAGATCTCTAGACAACTGATTAGTTGGAAGAAATCTTCTATCTTCTTTGGAAAAAATTTTCCTCCTAATAGAAAATGCAGCATTATAACTGATTTAGGTATAAAGGAAGGATATCCTCCTTTTAAATACATTGGTGTCCCCATATTCTGGGGAAGACCTAAAGCTTCACATCTCTCTTAAATTTCCACCCAGGTCATAAACCAACCTTCATATTATAAGGGAAAATACTTTTCTATGGCATGTGGAATTTGTCTTGTTAAATACACTATTGTCTCAAAAATAGTCTACTCTATGATGGTCTATAAGTGGACTATTGGTATTATTAAAAAAATAAACACCTCTATTAAAAATTTTGTTTGGAAAGGTAGCACAGTGGAAATAAAACTTATCACCATACCTTGGTCAACTTGTTGAAAACCCAATAATAAAGGAGGCATTGGAATTAAAAGTCTCAAACACTTTAATGAGGCGCTTCAAGCCAAGCTCACCTGGGATCTCCTATATAGTAATTATAATTCAACTAGTTTTCTTAAAAATAGATTTCTTGAAAATCTAAAAAAATGAAACTCAACTTTTCTTTCCTCCTCTATCTAGCCATCTATAAGAAAATCCTTTTTCTCTATTATGAATAATGCCTGTTGGATGGTCTCTAGAGACTCCACCTTGAATTTTCGGTTGTATAATTAGACTGGAACACCCTTAATCTCCAGAACTACTCTTGGACAAATTCCTTAGAACACCAACCTCTCCATCAGATATGTCCTATGCTCCCAAAATAATCATCTGCATAAATACGTCAAGAATTTCATTGATACTTATACTTTCTCCATATCTGATGATTTATTAGTCTGGGAACCTGCTTATAATGCCATTCTTAACTCAAAAAACTATTACAAACAACTTTATTGTAACTATAAAATTGATTTTGGGTGGACTAAACACTTTGAAAAACCTTGGATAAAACTTTCTAGGTTTACCCTCAAATGGAGGCTTACTCAGAACAGGATCCCAACTGTTGATCGCCTTCAATTACATGGTATTCAAATTTGTTCTAAATGTTGTCTCTACAACTAACATAGAGAATATTCCAATCATCTATTTCTTTCCTGTTCCACTGCTTCTACTCTTTGGAATTATATTTTTGACATTTTTAACTTTAGGTGGTTGATACATAATTCTATCAAATCTCAATTAATGAGATGTGTAAAGATGGATAATTCTCAATAGATTAAGAATATTTTCCTTACTATTGTCACAGAGCTCCACCGTGTCATTTGGTATGATGGAAATGCTCATATCCATAATAAATGCTCATTAAGTCATGATGCAGGGCTTAAAAGGATACTTATTACCTTACATGATGCTACTTCGATCCAAAAGAGACACTGAAACAACATGGTGCATGGTTTTTTCATTCTACAGTGACTCCGTATTGATGGAAATTACTGCCAACCTAGTCGCACTTTCTAATCCTTTTTGCATGCCCCTCTTCCTGGCTGGATTAAATTTAACGTGGATGGTGATTCTAAAGGCCATACAGTCCCTGAAGGTTGTAGTGGAATCTTTAGGAATCATGCTAGTCAGATCCTTGGATTCTTCTATGGGAGCTGTGGTACTACCTCTTCTATGGAAGCTGAAATTATGAGCATGATTCATGATATTTCCTTTCACAAACAACATGGTTGGACCAACCTTTGGACTAAGAGTGAATCGACGACCATTGTGCAAGCTATTTGGAATGGTGTGATTCATCTTGGGTGGTCAATCACCTTTTGCTGGATGATCTGTATCTATACTCTTCTTGACATCAACTACCTCATCACTCACACTAATCGAGAATCTAACATGGCTGTTGATGGCCTTGCAAATAAGAGTATTAATCGTGATATTACCTGGCTTGATGATTTTTCTGCTGATCTAATCCCCTTTCATCACAAATATTGTAATATGTTTTTATCTTTCAGACTCTTGTATCCCTTTTCCTTATAATAATTATTCATTGGTATTCTACCCAGGAACCTCCTTCTTAAAAAAACACACATAATAGTATAGGAATCATGTGTACGTATGACATAATAAATGTTTTTTCTTTAAATTGGTATTATATTAATATGATTACTTATTTTTCAATACATTTTTATGGTTTATAAATAGGTATAAATATTAGATTTACCCAATGAATGACTACTCTCATTGGCCTTAAATCATCCAGAAAAATATGGATCCATTAGAGGTGTGTATTTTAGGGTTTTAAACTAAACATATTTTGAGAAAATAAATACATTGGGGGATGAAGATATGAAAATAGATGAGATGAAGAAATATATATCTAATCTATTTGAAAAACTCAATGGGAAGTCTGATTTGTAAGATAATATTATGGGAAGAAATCAAAGAGAAGAAATAACTTAACAAAAACCACTATATTAAAGACACATACACCCCCACCTGGATGCTTCTTTGGGAGCTGTGGTACTACCTTTTCTCTGGAAGCTGAAATGATGAGCATGATTCATGATGTTTCCTTTAAAAAACAACATGGTTGGACCAACCTTTGGATTGAGAGTGAATCGACCACCATTGTGAAAGCTATTTGGAATGGTGTGATTCATTTTGCGTGGGCGATCACCTCTCGCTGGATGATTTGTATCCATACTCTTCTTGACATCAACTACATCATCACTCACACTTATCGAGAATATAACATGGCTGCTAATGGCCTTGCGAATAAGAGGATTAATCATGATATTACCTGGCTTGATGATTTTTCCGCTGATCTAATCCCCTTTCATCACAAAGATTGCAATATGTTTTTATCTTTAAGACTCTTGTATCCCTTTTACTTATAATAATTATTCCTTGGTCTTCTGGCCAGGCACCACCTTCTTCAAAGAAAAAACACACATGATAGTATAAGAATCATGTGTATGAACGACATAATAAATATTTTTTCTTTAAATTGGTATTATATTAATATGATTACTTATTTTTCAATACTTTTTTTATGGTTTAGAAATAGTTATAAATATTAGATTTACCCAATGAATGACTACTCTCATTGGCCTTAAATCATCCAGAAAAATATGGATCCATTAGAGGTGTGTATTTTAGGGTTTTACACTAAACATATTTTGAGAAAAGAAATAAATTGGTGGATGAAGATATGAAAATAGATGAGATAAAAAAATAGATATCTAATCTATTTGAAAAACACAATTGGAATTCTTATTTGTAAGATATTATTATGGGAAGAAATCAAATAAAAGAAACAACTTAACAAAAACCACTATATTAAAGACCCCCCCCCCCCCACGTGGATGCTTCTATGGGAGATGTGGTACTACCTCTTCTCTGGAAGCTGAAATGATGAGCATGCCTCATGATGTTTCCTTTGGCAAACAACATGGTTGGACCAACCTTTGGATTGAGAGTGAATCGACCACAATTATGCAAGCTATTTGGAATGGTGTGATTCATCTTGTGTGGACGATCACCTCTCACTGGATGAGCTGTATCCGTACTCTTCTTGACATCAACTACATCATCACTCACACTTATCGAGAATCTATCATGGCTGCTGATGGCCTTGCGAATAAGAGGACTAATCATGATATTACCTGGATTGAGGATTTTTCTGTTGATCTAATCCCCTTTCATCACAAATATTTTAATATGTTTTTATATTTTAGACTCTTGTATCCATTTCCTTATAATAATTATTCCTTGGTCTTCTGGCCAGGCACCACCTTCTTCAAAAAAAAACACACTTAAAAGTATAGGAATCATGTGTATGTATGACATAATAAATGTTTTTTCTTTAAATTGGTATTATAATAATATGATTACTTATTTTTCAGTACATTTTTATGGTTTAGAAATAGGTATAAATATTAGATTTACCCAATGAATGACTACTCACATTGGCCTTAAATCATCCAGAAAAATATGGATCCATTAGAGGTGTCTATTTTAGGGTTTTACACTAAACATATTTTGAGAAAAGAAATACATTGGGGGATGAAGATATGAAAATAGATGAGATGAATAAAGAGATCTCTAATCTATTTGAAAAACTCAATTGGAAGTATGATTTGTAAGATAATATTATGGGAAGAAATCAAAGAGAAGAAACAACTTAACAAAAACCACTATATTAAAGACCCCCACACCCCCACCATATTTAAGTTGATCCATTCGCCTTAAAGTTCTGCCTTATCCAAGGTAATCAGTTTTTTCATAACTATTTATATGAATTGTGAATTAGGGAGACACTAATACCATTCTTATATTAATATTATATATGGTCAAAATGGTTGTGATTTATATCTATAAATACCCACCCAATGCCTTATCATGAGGGTAAAAATGTACAATGTCCATAAAGATATTCTACACAGAAAATGTCTTTTAAATGGCCATGTGAGAGTGGGGATTCATATAGTACTTAAGATGAGAATTGAGATAACCATTCCCCATGATGATCTTGATGTTCATATACTGGAGATTTTTATTGGATATTTCATAACATAGTGGTTTGATATTTTAAAAATACTCTTCAAGGAGTTATTCATTTTTAAGTTATTTGTTTCTGAAAAACTATTAAAAATTAATGAAAAAGACCTAAATTGATGAATATTATTATAGATGGAGAAAGGGAACATGGTGAAATGCAAGGTCGAATCAAAATAATCTAAAGGATCAACCAATCGATCAAATATACCTTCAGAATGTACCTTTACCCTACCAGTTCAACTTCTACATTTATCAGTATTACAAGATCATATAGATACATTGTTAAAAGATGGTGATATGACCATCATTAATTTTGATGAAAAAATATATTGAGAGTCCATTATAGTATTTCATGGTCATTATACTGTATATGAAATCCTCAAGCATTTATGAATATGAGTATCCGTTTTAATTGTATATATGAGGTGTGTTTTCATGATTTGTTTTTCCGATAGCTTATCCACTATGATAATTAAAATTAAATAATATTCATTTTCTAACGAATATATTTCAGTGCTTCATGAAGGGAAAAACCTATGAATGAATTTTGGACTCAAAAGTCCTACCATCACTTTTACACAAAATATCTTATTGAAAGAAGGATAATATTTATTAATACTGGAAAAACTAACTGTAGTGTTTGAAAACAAAATTACAGACGAGAAACGCTCCTTAATACCCATAATACATAGGTTAAACTATAAAATTTAATCATATAAAATATATTTTCATTCCTTCTATTATATATTCCTTTTCTATTTAGGAATAATTCTTTACTCATTACAGTCAATTTGGATACTCCAAATATTTATTTTCTATCTTCACTCTATGGGTTCCCAAAAAACTAACCAAATATAATAACGTTTATCAACTTTAACTACACTACTTTAAACATTTTACAAATAAAATTCATGTTAAATATTTTAAATTATGTTTTAATAGGAATATTTTTGTGATTTGGTGGTGTTTAAATATCATCAAAATCGTTGCATGAGGATAGTCCATGAGAATAAGAAGCTTATCAACTTCTACTAGTGGATATGTATTAGGGTATATATAAAAATATTTCAGAATCAAAACATATATCAAAACTAATTATTTATTTTTCTTAATTTTTCTATAGTGATTGAAATAAACTAATGAAAAATATGGTGGTTATTATGTTTGAAAATTTATGAAAGATATCACATTCTATCAAAAAATAACATCCCTCAAGTGGTATTTCCGATGATAATTACAATTTCATTTAAATATTTAATAATACTCTATTTATTTATATTTTTCTATTACTACCAAAATTTTTTATAGTTCTAATATTTAAAATAGGAAATATATTTGTTTAGAAATGAATTTGAAAAATACATGGTGTCTGAATTTATACAAACAACATGACTAGGTGACTTCTTAATACATATTTAGTTAATTTTATCATCATTTGATAAACTATTTCTTAGTTAATTTACTTATCAATTTTATTGGATTCACATTCAGTTAATTTTCACATAGATAATGAAGAAATTACTTCCTCAAGAACTGTTTTTTACCATTTTTTTCACAATTAAGAGCACAAAATTAGATGTAAAAAAAATTATTAACAATGTCTTAAATAAAGATGATGCACTCATGTACTATTTTTTCCCTATATAGAGTTCTTTAGTAGTGTGTGTTTTTAGTTTTTAAATTACTCAATGTGCATTTTTTCAATTTAAAATTGACAATTTAGTTCAAAGCTCATATCATATACTCAAAACCACGCAAAAACATTCAGATTGTTTTGATACTTTAGGAATTTATAAATAATTTATTTTTTATTTTTATGAATCTTTGACACCCTTATTCGATACATGGTGTGACTTAGATAACTTCATATGTTTGTTTTCAATTTAAAATTGAAATTTTAGATAAAAACATGTATCAATCATTAAAAAAGTAGAAACAAAACAAATATTTTCTCAATACTTTAGGAAGATGGTCCCTAATTAATATGTGAAATGTATGAATTACCATTATATCAATCTAACACAAAGTGTGATTGGTATGACTTGAAGTATGTGTTTTTATTTAAAATTGACATTTTGGTTCAAAACACATGACACATACTCAAGAGAGAAAAATGTGTTCAAATTTTTTGATACATTAGAACAATGAAAATTATGTAATTTGTGACATGTAGGAATTATCCAAGAAACAAGATAATACAATGTTTTCCTGGTATAACTCAAAAAAAAATTTCAGTTTAAAAATGAAATTTTAGTAAAAAAACACAATCTCGTAATCAAAATAGAGGAAAAATTTTAATATTGTTTTACTACTTTATGAAAATGATCCAAAAGTCATTTGTGATGTGTAGGAATCAATCATACTTCAATCTAATACACAGTGTGACCAGTATGACTTCAAATTTTTGTTTTCTATTCAAAATTGACATTTTAGTTAACAATGTGTGTCACTCACTACAAATTGAGAAAACATGCTCGGATTATCTTAATACTTTTAAAAATGATCCATAAGTAATTTATGATGTATAATAATTAGCTGCATATCAATATCACACAAGATGTGATCAACATGGGTCAAAGTGTATATTTTCTATTTAAAAAATAGAATTTTAGTTAAAAACATGTGCCACTAAATGAAAACCTAGAAAAAAATTCTTATTGCCTTGAAAATTTTGGACAATTATCCTTAAGTTATTTGTGACGTTTAGGAAGAAAACACTGGTCAATCTAACACAAAATTTTATTTGGGATTTAAATATTCATTTTATCCATCTAATTCAGTTTTCACTTGAATTCACTCATATAATTAAAGATTTTATCTATGGTTTTTACTTTTTAATGGGTTTTGAGGGAGTGGTAAGGCAACTAGTGGCCATTTTAAACATGAAAAATCACTTATATTTCAAGGAGATCCCATTTTAATGAGGCTATCGATGAGCTATAAAAGTGTTCATCAATTAAAGGACCATTTTTTCTTTAAAAAACTCATCCCCCTTATCACTGGTCAACATTTCCTTGTTTGGGATAACATAACCCAATTAGGTTTTCATTAATTTCTTGCATACCTTGGCCCAAAAATCACTAGGTATGGATGCTTACTGTCTTGGAACAAACATTCATAAGCTTTCAAATAATGATATAACATTTACAAGAGATATGGAGGCATGGTCTGAAGGGATATGAAAGACCACAGACACAAAACATATGTCATCCTTTAAGTAATGGTTATATTTAAAATTCATTAGCTCCTCCTTTTATTCATATATGTCATTTCGAAAATATTTTTCATCTATAAATGTAAGGAATGAAATTGTGGGAACCCCCAATCTTATCCAAAGATTTAGCAAAACTTGGGACACTGATGTTATCAATACCAATTCCTAAGACATTTCACCACTATGATGTATTTTTATGAAATTTTTTGAAGTTATAATTTTCCTTCAAATTTGTACAACAACCCATAAAATAGAGAACATGTTCCATTCATATGGAAGATGAAAATGATTTCACCCTAAAACATGAAGCAAATCATAAGGGTGCATCTAAAAGATCTATGATCACAAAAAGTTTCTTCAACTCATTTTTAAAGAAACTATAAAGTTTAAAAAAATGATCTCACCTACCATGGGATATCCATAAAACACCTAGAGAAGGTAGCCCTATTTAGGATCAAAATGAAAACATTCACCTGAGGAATGGTATCCACTGTTTGTCTTCAAACATTTCTTGGTTTTTATCACTAAAACAATCTTATTATATAACACATAATTTTAAATAAATTACAAAATAAAAGTAAAAGTATTGCCTGTAAAAAAATTTATGTAAGGTGAAGATTTCAAATTATTAATAACTAGCTAATAGTTTTGATCAAATTCAGCTGCCACACCAATAAACTTTAGTTCATCTTTATATGAAAAAATCTATATTCCATATTAATTATCATCAATGAAATATACATCATTGATCTTTGTTATGATTCTCCATCCCTGGTCAAATGGCACCAAAGCTTCAGGGTATTTGTCACTCTAGGAAGTTCCCACACATCTTTATTTTTTTAATACTAATTAAATAATCAATGGAAACCATCTAAGATGTTAATATTTTAAGAAAAATAAGAACTAAAAATACATATCCCTTCATTAAGAAAAAGGAATAATCCATTTTCAAAAGACATTCATCAATACACGACATGCTTCTCTAATTTCAAACCTCACTATAATTTTACATAGAACCTTATTATATTGAAGTATTCAATTATAAAATAATCCCTCATCAATTAAAGGAATGAAAACAATAATATATCCATCTTGTACAAATTCCCCTATTGTGAGTAACATAAAAACGTTTGAGATTGAGGCTTTTATATAGGGATTTTTTCATAGAAACCTTCAACGAGTTCCACACCGTTACACAAGATAGAAAACTATCTAGAATTTTTTTATGAATTTTATTATAAATATATACCAAATGAACCAATGTATTTTTATTTTTAAGAAAATTAAAAAATATAGGTATTACAATATTCTAGAGAGGGAGATGGGGAATATTAGATTTTGCAACATACCGTTTATGGAAATATATCATATCTCCCCAAAAGTGTTCATGCCTCTAAAATTTCCAGTCTCCTGGTAATCTTATCTAGGATCCACATATCCTAACTTATCCTATAGATTAAAATAAAAAAATTCATCCTATTTTCTTCCATTAAAATTCTGAAGAACCCTGATATATTTAATATTTTAATTTTTTTTGAACATCGATAGTAAGAATTTTTCTGCACAAACTGATCACCTCAATTTCAATAAAAAGGACTTATTGTAAGATTGGTACAAAAAGTGAGTGTATAAAACATAAATTTTTTACCATTATTAATTATTTTAACAATAATAACATTATAATACATGAATAAATTATGATAAGAAACTATCACCATGAATGTGAGATAATACAAGAGCACATACTTTTGGGAACATTAAGAAATGTCCTTCTATGTTATTGGGGGTAAAGAAAATTGTTTTTATGCATACTCGATTTTTTTTTTACAGTAAATTAGATATGAGATAAAATATTGGTATCGATATAGAAATAAACTGATTTTACCCCCTTCTAGTGTAGCTTCATTTGTGCTGCAAAATGAAACATTCAAATTAATATTAACATTATTTTCAATGGTATGTTTAACATGCTATTATTATTATATTTTAAACTTTAATTCAATATAAAAAATAATTAGCAATAAATAAATCTTTTTAGAAAAAACCATTATTATGGTTTTAACATTTAATGAATTAGTATGCCACCCTCTACCAAAAAATTAAATAAATAAATAATTAGTAACAAAATAAAATTCTTTTTTGTCCAAAAAATATTCTAATATTTTTATTCTATGTGAAAAAAGATTTTTCACATATATCCATTAATTCTGGGCCTCACTTAGGATTTTAAAAAAATAAATAATCAACCAATGCACTTTATAAGGCTTATAGAAATACTTCAGATTTGTGTATGACTAGCATGGAATAAGATCCTCCCCATACCACAATGATTTATTCTTAGCTTTGGAAATATTCTACTCCAGATAAGAAGAGACTTTAATTAGTAAAAATTTTAAAATATTAGGGATGTTAAATACTAGAACATTTTCAATCTCAATAAAAAATTATTTGAATGAATTTATAAATGTAGTGGAAAGATAACCTTGAATCCCTTTATCCCACATGTTATCAAGATAGAAGGAATTGAATTTGGATGGTGAAGGGAACATTTATAATCATTCGTATGGGACGATATGAATAGATAACAGATGGTATGGCTCCTCTTTGGAGGCACTCATTAATGGGGGAAACGAGCGATATTGACTGCTCCTCCACCAAGTCCTCTTTTCGTCTTTATTTTGAGTCTAGAAGTGGAACTTCATCTTCTACATATGAAATTTTCATTCACTGTCAAAATTATCAACCTTCACTTCTGCTGGGAGGTTTATAATTCAATATTATTCATCAATATTTCTTCATGTAATAACATTTGTTTCACTTGAAATAGAAATAACATTCATAATAATTGTATCCATTTGATCCAGGATTTCCTCCTAGACTGATTGTTGCTTAATCTTTGAGATAATGAATAGGACCTTGGAATGAATAGATGATATATATTTCTTCACTGTATTGAACTTATCATGTTTCAAATGGAGGAAAAATGTTTTTATTAGAAGGGTATATACATATCCCTAAATAATATATATGCTCTAGATAATGGAAGTATATTTAAACCATTTAGGAACATGAATTTTCCAAAAGAACATAATATATGAATTCATTTTGTAAATTATTATCAATAAGGAATTTACTTCTTATAAACAAATATTTTTTTTCTAACTTCACCTCATTCATTTTCAATAAATACAATTGAAAATATAAATTTCTAATGTTAGATTTTTTCATTTCCTTTTTCTTTTTAATGTTATAATGTAAGTTTGACCCAAACATTGTTGACATTTGAATTGTATTGAGAAGTATGAAACAAAATATTTGAGGATGAGTTTTATGAAGCAAAATTATATTTTTTTTGATTCTTTAGAAAATGATACATGAGTCATTTGTGATGTGTAGAAATAAACTGATGCTCAATATGACACATGTTGATCCATATATAACTTGAAGTGTATGTTTTTAATTTAAAATTTACATTTTAGTACAGAAAAAAACATTACATACTCAAGATAAAACAAACACTATCAGATTTTTTGGATACTTTAGGTAAATGATTCCTAATTCATTTTTAACATATAGGAATAACCGTCACCTCAATCTGATACACAACGTGCTTGGTATGACTCAAAGTGTATCATTTTAGTTTAAAATTGAAACTTTATTTAAAAAAATATCAAATATTCAAAACCAAGAAAAAACATTCATATTATTTTTATACATTAGGAAAATGATCCATAAGTCATTTTTGATGTGTAAAATCAGCCACAACTTAATATATTACATGATGTGATTGAGGTAACTCAAAATATGTGTCTTCAATTTAAAATTTTCATTTTACTAATGTATTGTTTCATATTTATGTTTAATTTATTTCTTTATTTTATTACTAACATAAAAATAATTTTCTTATATAGGTTCACTCTTTTTCTAAAGAAGGGTGGTTTTTTAGAAAACTGATAGCATAATAAAGCTCATTTAAGAGGGCTCGGTGGCCAAAGAAAATGGAACATGGATGTTTTTTATTTTTTTGATAAATTTTACTTATTCATGTAATTTTAAAAACTAATATTTGAAATTAATATAATAGAGTTTTTTCATTTTATTTGTGATATACATTTTATTTCAATTAAATTATGTAATTTTAGCAACACAGTGAAGCAATATGCCTTTTATCAATGATATTTCTAGCACTGATAAATTTAACTATAGTAACACTAAAGTCACACTCCTAAAGGGATTCATTTAACCCTATAAAACTAGTGTCGATAAAGGACCCCCGTTATCATATTTTTTAGCCCTAATAAAAGGGGCCCCCTTTTATTGGTGCTTAAAAAATCATCACTTTTTAGCATTGGTAAAGGGTTCTTATAGCACTGATAATAGGAATATCTATAGTAGTGATATGAAATGATATTATATGCTTACCATTATCAGCACTCAATGAAAAGCAATGATAAATGTGTGAGTATTATTAGTGTTAGGAAAAAGTGCCAATAAAGGTTAATTTTATCAATTCTAAAAAACATTGATAATAGGGAACCCTTTGTCAGCATTTTTTTCCAACACTGATAAATTGACCCCATTTATCAGCACTTTCTATTTAGTTCTGAGAAAGTTCATAATAAATAATTATATATATATATATAAAGAAAATTTTTTATATAAGATTTTTATTATAGTAAGTATATATGTGTGTGTGTGTGTGTAAATATAATTTATAGAAATTATTTATATATAAAATATAATCAAATTAATATTTCCCAGTAAAAACTTTTAATAGTATATTTATACACAGTAATTATAAAATGTGCATATATTTAATATAAATATGATATATTTATACTTTATTTATAAATTTATATAATATGTAAATGAATATATTTATTTAACAATGTGATTCATATTTAAATTTATATATTTATATTAAAATTAAATAAATTAAAATATATGTTCATGTATCTATATGCGTATGGATGCATGTGCATTTATGGGGATGGATGTGTGTGTATGTATTTTTACATGTACGTATGTGTTGTATGTAAATGAATGTGTTGTGTTGCATGTGTGTGTTTGTATGTTTACGTATACATGTATTGTATTTATGTGTGTGTATATACACCAGTAGAGATAGTGGATTTAATATCAAATTTATGAGGTTTGTTCTCTTTAAACTAACATAAATTAGCTAAAAGGATATATTTTAGCATTGTTTTTTATAAAACAATGCTATAGTTTTAACCGAAAAATATTTAGCATCAGTTTTTCAAAAAATTTACACTAAAAATTTGTTAAAACATTTTCGATGTTAGTTTTCTTAAAAATTGATGCCGAAACATATGAATGAATGTTTTTTAGAATCAGATTTTAGAAAAATACACACCAAAAACGTTATAGGAAATTATTTCTATGTTGGGTTTTCATAAAACTGATTAAAAAATATTATTGAATATTTTTGGAATCTATTTTAAATGACACAAAAAATTGTTCGAAAAATTAATTTGAGCATCTTTTTTTAAGAATATGGATGCATAAAATAAATTTTAAATCCTTTTTATCATTAGTTTTGTCAAAAATAGATATTAAAATACTGCTAAAAAAATAACACCCCAAAACATGAAACTCTCATTTTGTGTTTTCAACTCCCCACTTTTACTCTCAACCTAAGATGCCTTTGATGGCTACCTAATGGTCTTAGAAGGCTTTTATATTCAAGTTGAATCAATTTTAATCATATTTTCATGATCATTAACGATCAATATTTCATCTTGTATTATGGTCTAGGATAATATTTAGTCCCCAGGAACCATATTCCAGTCGAGCTAAACCAAAATTCATGGCCTTTTAACTCTATTTTCTTGTTTGTTTTTTTGAAACTTTCTTTATTCATTATTATATTTTTCACACCACCAAATAATTAAAGTGAGTAAATCTATATTCCAAATAATTTTTTCATTGTCCAACTCCAATTTTTTTAAGTCTTACAATAAATTTTGAGGTTAAATTCTTTATCTGTTAGTTATAAATTTTACCCATTCCATCATTTTCTAACATGCATTTGAGTGTTAATGATAACAATTTTGTTAGATTTTGTTTATTTTTACAAATGTTTTATAGAATTATCAAATGATTATTCCTAAAATGACATATATATATCAGTAAAAATTGGTAGCTATGGTCCTTTTAATTTTTTATTTTAACCAAATTATATATTTTTTTGATCAGGAAGACAAACAACAAGAAGATATAGGGTCAAATAACTTATAATATAATTATTATAATTCAATAATTGTTTATGACATAAAACATCACATTTTCTAATTCATTTCAAACATAATCAATATTTGATGATAATTATAATCACTCTCATGTTTAATATTCAATAAAATTTTATGACCTTATTATATATTCCCTACATAGAACCGACATTTTTTAGGTAACGAACACACAAATAGATGCGATTTTCTATAAACCTTGGGACAAAAAAGGAAACACCATGGTATAAAATCACTATTTTATCCTATTACCTGAGTTGAAACTTTTTTATCACATAAACACTATATAATTATGTCTTTCTTTCCTAGAAGACAGAACATCCACAGTGTTTTTCATGAGGTTTTATTAATAAACTTTTCTTTCGGATAGCTTTTATAGTGTGATAGAAAGATAATTATTTCACAATAATTTATTTTTTATCTCAATATTTAGATCAATTATCCATTTATTTATTAAATACCTTTACTAATTACTTTAAAATACTAAAATAAACATTACCATGAAGAATCTTCTATAATTCACAAGAGTTTGAATATGATTAATATGTTGTAAATGTGTTAGAAAAATATTTACTTCTAAAAAAAAAAATCAATTAAAACATTATATCAACATCAACTAACCGCAATTAATAGAAATCTATTTAATCATAAAAACCCATTAATGGGTAACTGCACTTCAATAATATTCATGTTTTAAAAAGTGGCACGATTTTTTCTTGACATTGGTTAAAAATCACTAGTAACATTATTACTGAATAATCATAAAAATATTTTAATATAGTTTGAGTGGATATAGGGTTTGAAATAAGAAAAATGATTAAAAATATCAATGTTATTAATAATAATTATTGTCACCCACTTATATAAAACACATGCACAACTCCCTACCACAAAATTTTAATTGCAGAAAAACTCAACAAAAAGGTCATAATAGTTCACACATTACCCAACCAGGTCATGAATATATATATAAGTTTTTAGCATCATTTACCATTTTATAATTCAACCTAAATATATTCTCCTCCAAAAG
The DNA here is from genome assembly GCA_963277665.1 of Viscum album. NCBI lineage: Eukaryota > Viridiplantae > Streptophyta > Magnoliopsida > Santalales > Viscaceae > Viscum > Viscum album. The sequence continues at coordinate 86,746,257 of OY728140.1, read as the reverse complement.
GAAAAATATATTATATAATTTTATTATATCAACTCTATAATAGATAACAAAAAAATGAAAAAAAGTAGGGACAAATCAATATATCTTATCCTTGAGCATAATGTGTTTGAACTCTAGTCATAAACCTCACCTATTGAAATTAATCTATGGTCATTATTTTGGTGATGAAATATTCCCCACAATATATTATAGTAATAAAAATTATCAACCATATCAATTATTAACCAAAATAAATATTCGAATTTATGTTCAACATTATTTATTATTGGTTAAATAAAGAGGAATAATGTGTTTATCTTGAAGGATCTAGGTAGAATAGATGTTGTGTTGTCTCATATTCATTTAAAATAAATATATATAAACATAACAAAATTATCCCTATACCTTTACTAGTTTCATCAATCATACATTATAATTAATTATTTAAATAAAATAAATACCTAGAGTAATTTATTTTTTATTTTATTCCTAATAATCAATAATATTTCCGACCTGATCACCAATCATTTAGATGACATATAATTTTGTTTAAAATTTACCAATTTAAAATTTTATTTTTAAATTTTTATATGTTTTAATATATTCAACATTTAAATTTTGAACTTGTGTTTTTAATGGATCGTAATTGAATAAATTTATGAATAACTACTGATGAATATGAAAAAAGAGTTTATGACTTTTTTGGAATTTTCAAAACAAAATATCTAAAACATATATTTGATTTTTTTACATGCATGAAGTTTTCGATTATGAGAATATTAAATTCTAGATAAATCATGTATTATCTCATTTTTTATTGTTTTATCCAAAATTATACATTTTGAATCTTGTAGGTGAAAGAACAGAAAATTCAATATATAATGTTGATGAAAATATTCAGAATGATATAGAGGATCATATTGAAGAATTAATTCATTATGTTGGTGTTGAAACCATAAAAAACAATAGATTTTGAATGATTTTATTGAGATTATGAGAAATCATTACATTCAGCTTATACTAAATATAATGTTTTATCATAAGTTTTGAGATTATTTACCTCGAAATAAAGTAATGGTTGGAGTGATAAAAGTTTCTCTAACTATATAGAAATTTTAAAAGAGATAATACTTGTAGAAAATGAGCTTCAAACTTCCAATTATAAGAAAAATAAAATATTATGCCCAATGGGATTGAGGTATAAAAATATGGATTATTTACCCAATGATTATGTTTTGTGTTGGAAGGAATATGAATATTTATAAAATTGTCCAAAATGTGGGACATAATGTTATAAGATGAATGAAAAATTCATCATTGATTCATTCTCAGGTACTAGAATCTAACCTCCTACTACATCAATTTGGTACCTACAAATATTTATTTTCAATAACTATAATAATTAAACTCTAATTTATTCTTAGGTATCAGAATCAAACCTACTGCTAAAGAAATTTAGTACCTTCTAGTAATTCCTTGTTTGAAGAATCTATTTGCAAAACCAATTTTTAAAAAAGGATAAGATGACATATCAAAGAGTGCATCTATGATTGTAACTTTGTCACCATACCGATTCACCACAGTGGAACAAATTTTATAAACAATTTCATGATTTTGGAAGTAAAGTTAGAAATATCAGAATGGGGTTGTGCATAGATGTAATGAATCCATATTCGAGTATAAGTAACCAGTATAGTTCAGGGACTATTTTGTTTATACTTTACAACTAGTTCTCATAGATACGTTCAATGAAAAAATATGTTAATATGAGATTGATAATATCTACACAAAAACAACATGGAAACAATATTGATGTTTATCATTCATTACTAATTGATTATTTGAAACTTATATGGGGTACATGTGTTAGAGTTTTTTATTCATATGTGAAAGAATATTTTATTTTTTTCTATGATAATTTTCACTATAAATGACTTTACTACATACTAAAACTTATCTAGATAAAGTTTTAAGGGACATAAATCATGTAGAATTTGTGAAGAAGAGACTTCATATTATCTATTGGAAAATAGAAGAGATACAACATACATGGGATGTTGAATATTTGGTTGAATTAATAATCCTTATAGTAGATTGAAAAATAATTTTATGCTATACATGGATATATTCTTCCCCCAAAAAAATCCTCCATTGAAGAATATTACTACATGGTGAAAAATATTCATATCAAATTTAGTGATAAATGAATTTATGGTCCTCAAAAAAATATTTGTAAGAAACAATATATAATTTTTGAATACCTTATTAGATATTTTTAAAGATAAATCATAACATTAATGTTATTAATGTTCAGAAAAACATTTGTGATAGTTTTATTGGAACTTTTTTGGATATAAATGGAAAGAAAAAATATTTATTGAATGCTTGATTGGACTTGGTCTCAATTTTAATAAGTTTGGAATTAGCTCCCACTAGGAAAGGAAATAAAACCTATTTTCCTCCAGCTTTTCATAAGTTAATCAAGAGAGAAAAGATAAATTTGTGTTAGTTTCAATATGGTATTAAAGTACCCCAGTGGATATTCATAAAATGTTAAGAATTTGGTGTCATTTAAGGAATAAAAATTCATAGGTAGGAAATCTCATGAACGTCATGTATTGATGAAATAACTACTACTAGTCACACATTGTGGTATATTGTATAAAATATCAGAAATATTTTCATTATGTTATATAATTTTTCCACATACATTTGTATAAAATTAATTGATCCAAATTTTCTACATGTGTTGGAAATTGTAGCTTCTATTATTATTTTTTAATTGGAAATGTATTTCCCACCCACATTTTTTGATACAATAGTTCATCCAGAGATTCATTTGGTTCATGAGATAATAATATGGGGGCCTATTTATTAACATTGGATGTATACTTTTGAAAGATATATGAAACTTTTGAAGGAATAGTTAAAAATATCATCACCCAGATGTCTCTATTGTTCAAAAATATGTATCATAAGAGGTAATTGAGTTTTGTACTAATTATTTTTATGAAGTGGAGCATGTTGGTCTCCCTATATCTCGACATAAGATAATTGATACTGATGGTAGATGGATTTGAGGATAAAAGGAAAAGTTCATTTGACATGATGAAGTGATTCAAGTGGATTTATACATTTTGAACAACACATATAAGGTTCAACTATATATATCATCAAATATTTCTAAAATAAAGGCATGATATCTAAAAAAATGAAAACCAGTTGCTGATTTATCATAAAAAGGCTTTTTTCTATTACTTAAAGAGAAATTCATCATAGATATGTCTACATCAGAATCATTGAAATGTTTTTTAGGGGGATCTTCTCTTAATTTAATCACATGGTTTGGTTTATATCTTAATGGATACACATTATAGACAAAAAAAGTATGATTATAAGAGTACAGTTCAAAATAGTGGGGTAATGGTCGTCTCTGAAGAAGTGTATTTTTCAATAGAAAAAGATAAATACCAAATTTATAAATCAATAACATATTTTGGAGTTCTTGAGGATATATTGTAAATTTATTATACTAAATTTTGAGTCACTTTATTTATGTGTAAATGGGTTGATAGTAATACCGGTGTCAAACATGAGGATCATAGGTTTACATAGGTTAATTTGGAAATATTATATAGTAAAGAGGAACCATTTATCATGGAAACACTTTAAAAGAAAACATTTTATATCATTGATCCATATAATGATTAGGGTTCCCCAGTTTTACATGGGAAAATAATTCATATTGGTGATGATGATGAAGATGATGTTATGGATTTTCATGAGGCTTATTCATCTTTTGCGTGATTTCCAGATCATAACAAAGAATATAATGTAGAGATGGTCCATGCTATATGAAATGACCATGTTGAAGGTACATATGAAAGCACTAAATTAATCTCCTAATTATTCTAGTTAATATTTATATATTATTTATTTATTTAAATCTTCATTTTTTAAAACAATTTTTTTATTAATTATTGGATGTATAATTATATATGTATATGATTAATTATAATATTTTTCTACTACATTTTATATTAAACAGATATTGTTAAATATTTTTTGATTGAAAACCACAACATACATCATTATCTTTTGGTTAAAGTCATGCTTCTAAAAATACTTTTTTTGTAACTGTGATATTTAAATTTACAAATGTTTTGATCATTTTAGAATTACTGTTTTTATATAACAGTTTAGCTTGTATATTTTTTCTAAGAATCATGATATAATTTTTTTTAAACATTCATATACGTGACACTTTTTTTTATTTACATATTTTTGTCATCATTATTTATAAATATTCATATTTATAATAACATGTATGTACATATAATATCATTTCATTTTCCTATTTCAATGAAAAACTCATAGACACAAGAAGAGGAACAATTAGAAATTTATATGTTTTTTCCATATTATTAAATATTTAGTATTATATTTATTTAATGAAATTAAATATATAATTACAAAAAAATATTTTCATGAAAAATGATGTGCCTCCTATGGAGGATTCCATTAATTCTTCTACCAAGAAACCTTTTTCGAGAGTTGGTAAATTTGGGATTACACATTTACAAAAAAAAACTTTATTGTGGAGACCAAAGTTCACATACTAGTTTGGATGAAAACAATAAGCCAAATGGTCCAAATCAAATGAAATTTACCAATTATATTTTCATACAGATTCATTTTTGGATTAGAATTTTATATCATTATTGGATGTTCATCAACAAGATGGCCAAAGATCAGTTGTAGGAGTCTGTAATGGTAAAATATCTAAATTTATTTATTTTTATATCATTCTTCAAACATTATATATTATAAATGACAAATATTTAATTTATCATATTACAGTTGACATTCATTTGTGTTGAAATGAAATAAATTAAAAAAATATTCTTTTCTTTGGTTCTTGTTCGATTGTGATATTTCAAAAACAAAATTGATAAACAATTATGTATTTGGTAAGTTATTGAATGAAAACCAATGTATCAAGTATTGGTTTTAGATTCACATACATGAAAGAAAGTTGTCTCTAGTAGACATTATAAAGCATTTGTGGTAAGATAATTATTTTATATTTTAAAATTCATGTATATTTCTTGACTAATTATTAGTTTATTATTATGTAAAAAAACTCTAGGAAATCTCATCAAGATATCTAGTTGCAGAACATATACCCTCATACTCTATCATACAGATTATATTATTTATTAGAAGAGAAGATGATTGAAAGAAAAGTTTGATTAATTAAGATCTCAATCTAGTGGTGGTTCAGAAGTGGTATAGTTTAGTCACCAATCTCCCCCAACTATCCATGAAAGTGGAAGAGTGAGAAGAAATAAAAATAAATAGTATCTTATAGAGAAATCTAAGGAAGTAACTAACTAAATTATGGGAAATTAATTTTTATTTTATATGAATGTTAGTATTTTTTAAATTAAAAACGCTAATATAACAATTTAATTTTTCATTTCTGGTTGAACTTAAAGGGAAAGAATCATATGGATCTTTTACCACTAAGGATAGGATGGATATCCTAGAGAGCGCTTTAAGAAAGACAGAACACCATGACCACATAAGAGGATGTGAGGAAGGTTTTAGTATTAGGGATTTTTTGGTCAAAAATGTAATAAATAAATTGACCTAGAAATAGATTCCTTAAAAGATGAGTTGAAAGAACTAAAAAATTCCATGAGTGATCAAATTCAATCAGCTTTGCAGGCTATGTTTGAACAATTGATGAGACAATCACTACCTGTGCAACTTGTGTAGCCTACACAACAGCCTGCCTAGCCTTACCAGTTGACCCAGACTTCCTATCCAACCCAACCTACCCAACCTACCCAGCCTTCTGACACAAATCCTCTAACACCTCATTCAAACCCAACTGTATACTCAAAGTTGTATGCTAGAGATATTCATGTATGTATTATATCATACAGAGTCGTACATTTTTTGGGTTCATTAAATAACCAAGATATGAATTAGTTTCATTTTAGAATATCAATAACTGATATTATTGACTCAAATAGTGTACTACTACTGCCTACCATGGAGGATAATATATTTTTAGGTTGTATAGGTCATTTTTTATTATTGTTGGATAGCCTTCATCATTATTTGACATATGAGGTATGTATTGTTTTTGTAAACATTATTACAGTTGATTGCAAATATGTAATAATTTTTTCTAAAATTTATTTTATATAGGATTATAAAAAATAAAAAAATGGTATAAAAGAAAAAAAATTATTTCAGGAATCAACAAATTTTGATACATCTAAAGTTTATGAAGGGATAGAAAGATTAACCTGGGTTTCTTCTACATTGGATAATATTTATGAGTTTCAGATGATGTATAATATATATAGAAGATATTATCCATTGATAATATTAAAAAATATCACATATCTTAATATTTTTTAGGATCTCACAATACTTTTGTTGCAATTGTTTTCCATGTTAGTAAATTTATGTTTCTTTTTTTCTTTCTTAAAATAAAGATGATTTCAAGTAACTTAATATATTAATTATATAATTAGTTATCTACAAAATATTATTATTCCAAATGAGACCACTAGTATTTATAGTGTTATAGATATATAATTCATTTTAACAGTGCCAAAATATCTGAATAATGCTACTAGACTTTCAAATATATATGTGAGATATTATCAAAGATAAATATTGGGTTCAAGTTTTTTCCATTCCATGAGTGGTAAGAAAACTAATATAATTATGAACTCATATTATTTATAATTTCATTAGTTATGAACTTTTATATTGTAGAGTTCAATGCATGTTAGGCATATTCTACCTAATTTAACATACATTATGTTGGGTTTTCTATTTATTATCTCTTGTTCATAAAACATTTAACACCTTATTAGATAAGCAAGTTTTATTCTTTTTTATATGTTATTTATTTTGATTACTTATTTTTTATACATGTTTTTTTAGTTGATATATATATGAAAATTCCAATCATGGAATTTTTTTGAAAAAGTTAATTTGTCAATGAAGCAGCAAAATCTAATAAATTACATGGAAGTGAAGGTATTTTTTTATATGTTGGATACTATTTGGTTTTTTGTTATATATATATGTTGGTTTTTTTTTTCAATGTAATGTTTTATAAACCTAGTTTCATCATCAAAAAACAAGTATGGAATGTGGTTATTATGTAATAATATTCATGTATGAGATAATCACAATTGGGGAAATGACTAAATTTGATAAGGTTAATTATTAAAATTATTTTAAGTTTTATATAAATATATTAGGTTTTTAATATTATAACATTCATTGTTATTTTATTTTTTTAATGATACCAAGTCTTATACATATGATGATCTTACCTATATTTGTAGTTTTTCTACAAACTATTTGTTAAGTAGGATTGTGATTTAACTTATCATGTATGTCTATTTTAATTAAAGTAAAAAAGAGTATTTAGAAAATAATTTTAATCTTTAAATCAGTATATTTAGTTATTTTTATGGGGTTGTCTACTCTATAAAAGGGTTATGGATTTATAAGAAAATATCAACACTACACATAAATTTAAATTTTCAGGTATGTATCATTTAGTTAAAGTTTAGAAAATGAGTAATTATACACTTTTTTTCTTAATGTTTTTTATATTATATTTAATTTTATAGGTTTCATATATTTCATGTATTTATCATTTACACATGATGTTTTTATTCAACACGTGGTAATAAATTCTAGGTGTGGAATTTACCCCATAAAAATCACCTTTTCAACTCAAATAACACGTGGTTTTGATGCTGGCATAATGTTTTTTACTCTATCAAGATATCCAACATATGTTGGTTTATTTACATGGTCAATTATACAACATATTCCCCAAACATTTATGAAAAAACAATGTGTTTACTTCCCTATATCATCCATTGACTTCATAAAAAACATTTTATTGATTAGAAAATGTTGGTTTTTATCTAACATATGGTGTTGAAAATTGAAATATGGTGGTTTTATCCATCTCTATCATCTTAACACTTATCTCATCATTTTTAAGGATAAAATTAATCACAAACACATAAGATTTCCCAAACATTTTAATCAACAATTTTTTGACAATTTTGGTTGACCCATTAGTAGAAAAAAACTTATATCATATTGGAGACCGTATATATAATTTAAAATAAAATTTATTGAATATATTATTTAACTTCCTCAACTATTCAATAAAATTGTTCGGAATTGGGTACCCTACTGTTGCTAGTCTAAAGAATTTTATAATATAGAATGGTTCCAACAAATAAACATGTTGAGTCGTGAGAAACCATTTTCATTATTTCTTTCTTTATTTTTACAGGTTATTAGGAAGTTATAATTTTATTTATTATGTGGATGATAATTATATTAGTTTTTTATTGAAAATAATGTTACTATATTCAATGGTATAAGAGATGATAACACAAGAAGTATTTGTTCAATATGTCATCTATACTGATGTATCCCAGTGTTTGTGTTTTAATTTGTTTTATTTTTTCTATTTTATATACTATATTTTTTTACTAGTTTTAAGATTTTGGGAATTGTTATGTATTTAATTATATTTTTTAAAAAAATATACAAATTTTAACACCAGGTTTCTTATGAATCGAGGTTGAACATATATTATTATATTTTTAGTGTCTTTTTATAAATAAAATCAATGTTGAAAAAACATTTTACATTGATTTTTTCTAGAAAATGACGTCATAAATACTAAAAAATGTTTTGGGAATTAGTTTTTCACATAAAACCACCCCAAAACAAAAATCTATATTTCAAGAATTAGTTTCTTTTAGAACCAATGCCAAAAACGTATTATGTCGGTTATCAGCATCAGTTTCTGTAGAAACCTAATGCCCAAAATCACATGTATTATGTTTTATGTTTTTTTATTGTAAATTAATGTTGAAAACATATAATTTTGGTCATTCAATGTCATTTTTTTATAGGAACTAACACCCAAAAATCCATGGAAAATGTTTTTGGCATTGGGTTTTAAATAAACTAATGCTGAAACCTGGAACAATTGGTTTTTGACATCGTTTTTTTTATAAAATTGATTTTGAAATCAATTTATACATTAGTTATTATTGTAAATTGACATTTAAATAGATGTTAATTTGGATTTATTATCAATATATGGATTTTTTTTCATCAAACCGACGTTGAAGCTATTATTTATAATGCTGCTTCCATAAACGTCAATGAAAATCCAACATCAAAATGTAAAAAATGATGTGGAAATTCCTTTTGTCACCAATGATAAATGTACATAAACATGTATGTAAATATGAGTGAGTATACATATGTATACGTGTACGTGTATGTGTGTGTATATATATATATGTTTGTGTATGTATGTGTATGTGTTTGTTTATGTGTATGTATATGTATGTGTATGTGTATATAAGTGTATGTGTGTGCATATATAGGTGGGTATATATATGTATATACAAGTGTACATATGTATGGATATGCGTATGTATGTGTGTATGTGTATGTGAATCTGTATGTATATGTATGTGTATGTGTATATGTGTGTGTATGTGTATGTGTATGTACATGTACATGTATGCCTATGTGTTTGTATGTATGTATGTGTATGTACATAAGTATGTGTATGTGTGTGTGAGTGTGTTTATGTAGTATGAGTATGTGTATATGCATATGTATAGATATGTATGTATGTGCATGCACGTGTATATAACTGTATGTACGGGTGCGTGTACATATGTGTAGGCATGAGAATGTTAATTTATTTGTGTATATGTAAATTTGTATATAGATACATGTACTTGTATGTGCATGCATGTGTAAATATGCATGCGTACATATGCATGCGTATATATGCATGCGTACATATTCATGTGTTGATATGCATGTTAATGTGTCTGTATGTGTGTATGTGTATATATATGTGTATATGTATGTGTATTTGTATGTGTATGGGTATGTGTATGTGTATGTGTATGTGTATGTGTATGTGTATGTGTATGTGTATGTGTATGTGTATGTGTATGTGTATGTGTATGTGTATGTGTATGTGTATGTGTATGTGTATGTGTATGTGCATGTGTATGTGTATGTGTATGTGTATGTGTCTTTGTCTGTGCATGTCTTTGTCTTTGTCTACATGAATATGTGTACGTATGTGTACATGTATGTTTATGCATATGTATGTTTACAAATTTAATATTATTTATTTATTTTTATTATCTCTCCATTTTTAGTATTTTCTGTAATTTATTCTTTTTTATTATTTATTCATTTTAAATATATAATCATTTTTAATATATATTCATTTAATATTTTTGTAAAATGTAAAATTTTGATATCTATTGATAAATTTTTAAATATTGGTACATTTAATTAAAAAATAACATTTTTAATAATTATTAAAAATTCCAAAGGTTTATAATTAATTATATTTTTTATATTCAATGAATACACTATATAATTATTACTTAAAAAATAACATTTTTAAAATTTCCAAATGTTTAATTTAATTTATTAATTTTTAATATTTTATCATTAGTTTCTTTTCATTTTTGATAATTATTATTATTATTTTTTTGGAATTTATTTATTTTTTAAAATTTATATATCTTTATTTAATAAATTTTATTATTTATAAAATGTTTCTAATTTATAGTATTAATATTTACTCATTTTTTATTTTTAATGTTTTAAATTTTTTAATATGTTTGAAATCTATATAATTGATTCTTATAAGACCATGTCTCACCCACGCCATTTTGGCCTGAAATAGAACCCTCCAACGTACACTATCACTAACACCATTTTGATGCTTTTGTAGTTAATTATGTTATTATATTAAATACATTTTTAATATTAGAAAAGTAAATATTATTTAACTAAATTTTCAAATATTTTATTTAATTAATCAAATTATGTAATCATATTTATTTTTTATTTATTAATTATGAATATATGTGTGTGTATTTAAATTAAATTAACTTTTTTTAATTATAAATATTTTCTATATAGTCAATATAATTCATTTTTAATAATTTTCTCAATTATAAAATTAATATTTTATATTTATTCATCTTTATTCATTTTTATACATCTGTAATTCAAATAAATAATGTTATAAATTCAATTTTTTAAATATTTTTTCAATTTATTCAATATTATTTATTCATTTTTAATATTATTTCATTTAATATTATTTATTTGTTTGTAATATTTATTAATTTTTTATATTTTTTTTAATTTAATCATTTTTAATATTTCTTTATACATAATTATTTACTAATTTTTAATATTTTTCACATGTTTTTAGTTTATAAGATTAATATTTTTTCAATTTATTTTATTAAGCTGTAATGTTTTTAAGATGTTTTAAAATTTATATAATTAATTTATTTAAATGAACTTGTTAATATTATATTCTTTTTTGTGTGTGTCTACAATTAATGCAATTAATCATAAGAATTATATGTGATGATTTACTAAGTTTTTTTACTCATAATTTTTTATTAATTTATATGATTAATATTCATTTCATTTTATTTATTATGTCGTAATATTTTAAAACTGTTTGAAATATATGTAATTAATTTATTTAAATTCATTTTTAATATTTTCATTATTTTTTGTATGTGTTCAAAATTCATGTAATTAATATTATGGTTTCATTTTATGTATGTGTTTACTATGTTTTATTATTTTTAATATGTATTCATCTTTATTTTAATATATATTAAATTTTAATTTTTTTAATAATTTCTATAATTAATAAAACTTATCCATTTTTTAATATTTTTGAAGTCAATTCATTTGTAGGAATTAAATTTCATAATTTTTAACATTCATGTATTTATGATTGTATATTAATTATTATTGTTATTTTTTTTACTTTTTTTATAATTAATTTTATTTTAATATATATTTGATTAATATTTTTTGTATTTTATTTCAAATTGTTTTTATCAATGCTTTCCAAAAAGCGTTGATAAAAATATGTTTTATCAATGCTAAAATAAAATTCATTTTAAAACCTATATTTTTCAGCGCTAAAATTATGGCACTGATAAAGATTGGTTTTATCAGCGCTTATCTAGTGCTGATAAAGGTATATCTTTATTAGCTCTAGATTTAGCACTAATAAAGATATGTTTTATCGAAGCATATTAATTTTGCACTGATCAAATTCATATTTATATGCATTTTTGGAAAGCAATGATAAAACCCTTCATGATCTTATAAATTCAACCTAAAGAGAAATCACATCTTCACACCATTCGAGCTCTCTCATAGAAGTCTACCTTTGCTTCTAACCACCCATGAACTTCTCTGATGAATAAACCCTCTAAAAAAACTAAGGTATGTGATTTATTCTCATGAAAATTCTTATACTTGTTATTTATTACGCATCACGGGCCAAATTCATTATACGTGAGCACTTCGAGATTAATAAATTCCTTACCCAATAATTCATACAAGGTTTATGAAAGTATTTTATTGTAAATCCATTTTTTTAAAAATGATTTAGTCTTACATGATTATTTTTGAGTTTTCTCATTTGAGAGCCTAGATGAATCACTTGCATAGTATAATATGGACTAATTAATACCAACATAATCATTCAAACCTTATCAATAATTCCAATTAAAATACATTCAATTAAAATTAAACATTTCAGTTGCATGATAATTTATAGAAATAGAAAATTCCAAAATTTTATTCAATATTTAGTTATTAAAATCAATAGAGGGTTTCAATATTTTTAGTCAATTAATTCAACTTCAAAAAAAATCTTGAATTAGCAATGAAATTTTAACATATCAATTGAACATTAGAAATAATGTCTTATTCATTTGAAATGAATGTGTCCAAACATTTTTGAGTGGCAGTAATCAACTATTTATAGGATTATCATCATGTAAATTCCTTTCCCTCATAGGACGGGGCTAGAAAATTTTTAATCATAGTAGTTTCTTCCCCTGTCGAATCCATTAATTATTTCTTCCACTTTCAATTAAACCAATGTTCCAATTATTTAGTGGGTGTTTCTATTCAGTGTGTTCTTCCTCATAGCCCCACATTCATTTATTTCATCCACAATTGAATATATTTATTTCATTATTTTGAATTTTTTTAGTTGAATTTATTGGTTCATCCCATTGAGATAGACCCACAACATTATTCATCAATCCAAAATTATATTCAAGAGTTTCTTAAAATTATGTGTTCTCAAGACTAGGTGATTGGGACATATCGAAGATTTCATCATCTAACAAAAGATAAAATTCCTCTCCTAAGAAACTTATCACTAAAACATTACTTGGCCCACCATGTACCAAGTGAATAAATTAATAAATATAAACTCATACCTCTTATTGTACTCCCACCTAGTAAAGTTAAAAAACCCATCCTTGATCTCTGTTTTTTGAATGAGATGACCAATTATTTATATTATTTGTAACTTTAATTATATCACACATTCCCTTCCTTAAATGATTTAAACCACTACTAAAAAATATCAATACACATCATTTGACAATTATTATCTTAGAAAAATGGATTCATGTAGCTTAAAATATTCTTTATGAATTACCTTTTAGTGTTCTTATCTCGCAGTTTCTATGTATTTATTTATTAGGTTTATTAATAATATTTGTAAGAACCTGTGTTTTCTCATATTGTCATTTTGAACAGAAATTTGAATTTTTGCTGTTGGTTGTTCTTGAGTGGTAAAATTGCCTTTTCCCATAGTAGTTAATCTCTGAAATTATTTCTGACCACTTCACTGGTCCCAGAATAGGGCGTTTACCCTAGGACAAGGGTTTAGTGGAAATATGAGATGTTGTAATTTTAGTGGAATATTTAATGTTTCATATTATTAAATTAAACATTAAATTATTCACAGAGGTTCTTTTAGTGATAAATTTTAAACGGAGTGTTGGATTGAGATTATGTATGTGCTGTTGAGTCCGGAATGGAGAGTTTAGCCTAGGAGAGGCATAAACTGAAGTTGAGAACCAAGGTCGGCCCATGCCCCCTTTTCTTCTTTTCCTTTTCTTTTCTTTTCTTCCTTATATTCTTTCTTCCTCCTCCATGAACATGTCTCCTATGCCTCATCCTTGGCCATTTCCTTTGGGGAGAACTGGAGATCGAGAAACAGAGAGAGTTGGGAGGAAAGAGGGGTACTGATTCGAAGCTCTCGACGCACTGAGTCGGCATGTGACATCTGTAGACCGTAAAATCAAGCATAACCTCAGCGGTTTCCGCCCAAAGGTATGTTTGTTTATGTTTTCACCATATACCCCCTTTAAAAAAGTTTTTTTACATTTTTTAAAGCCTTATATTGCTAAGTTGTAAGTCTATGGGGCTTGATCTGTTGTTTCGGGGGCGAAAAGGGGCCATTCGGGCGTTTTGAGGGATTTCCCATCAGGAAACCCAGGTTACACGATCTGTGTTCATCCCATTTGGGGAAGATGAAGTATTCTTCTGTACACATTGTGTACATTGAGTACATGCCTTGTGGTGGTGTATGTGTGTCCACCCATGTGCAAAAAATCACCCATAAAAATGGGTTTTAAGGAGTACACGTTGTGTAATAAGAGTACACGCCGTGTAGTGGCACATGGGCATGTGTTTGGGTGAAAAAAATGCATGGGATTACTTTTGTGAATAGTACACGCCATGTATAGTAATGTACACTATCATGAACCAACCCAACGGGGCTTGAGCTACGACTCCCCAAGCCCGCCTCCAATAGGCCAGGGGGTGGCGTCTAGCGCCGAGTAGGCTATCACACACATGGCAGGCATTAGCCTAAGTTACCTGTACACACGCACCCACATACACCTCCATGAAAAAGTGAAGTGATATATAAAACTGAAAAGAAATTGCATGCATACAACTATCCCAAAACCAGAAAACAACAGAAGTACAAAAGAGAAAAATAGGGCCCACCAAAAGAAAACTACACAAGTGTCCAACCTGCTCAAAAGGAGGGAAAACACTGCCAAAACACCTTCTGGTAAGCTCCTCGGCATAGCTCCAGTAAACACCCCGGTCAACCCGCTCACTAATCTCTGCCTGCTCTAGGTCCTCCTGGGACTCCATCAAAAGGTCTGTGGTCTGCACAAGACACAAACATGTACGGGCAAAGCCCGTGAAGGGGTGAGTATAAAAATACTCAGTAGGCACCACAAAAACCCAAAACAAAAGAAAGAAACTGAAAGGCAACAGTCTGCTCATCCCAGCCAGAGGGAACCCAGACGAGTGAGAAACTCCATCTCGTGACCATCCTCGGCTAAACACAACTAGTCAACTCAATCCAGGTCTATGCCCGTATATACATCTTGAACAATCCTGATATACTCAGCTCACACACCAAGCCACATGAGGTACCGACCTCATCACTAATAAATATTCACAACCATGAGAGAACACCCCATGATCACTGTCATCCCAGATGATACTCGTCCGAGAGATACACTCCATCGGGTTTCACACAAACATCTCAGATGCTCACTCGAGAGATCATGCTCGTCGGATAGCGTCACTTAGGAAAACCATGCTGAAACAGCAAGAACAAAAAACACATCGGATAGTGGATTGCTCCTAGGGTCCACTAGGGGATACCAGAACCCACACCGGTATACACAGATCTCACAGATATGGGATCACTCTCAGGGTCCGCTGGGGGATACCACAACCTGATCTGGCAATCGTAGATCTCATAGATATGGGATCACTCCCAGGATCCGCTGGGGATACCACAACCCGATCTGGTGCTCGACAGAAAGACGTCACTCAGATAGAGGACCTTTGCCCATGTAAAGGTGGTCACAACGATACCAGAAACACGTCACTCTTAGGGTCCACTGGGGGATACCACAACCTCTGCGGTCCGTTTTACGATATGAAGGTACCGACGCGACTCTCGGATAGTGATATTCCCTGCGATGACATCAAAACGAAGAAATTCACAAAAAAAATGGGATAGGGGGATTAAAACTCAAACCACCTATCTTGCGGGTGAAACACCAATGATCCGCGCTCCAAAGATTCCACTGCACGATCCTGAAGCGTCCGCCGTCGAAATCCAAGATCGACGGCACCTTGATCGCGTGGTTTGGTCACTAATTCACCGTCGAAAGAGGAGGAGAAGGAGGAGGAAGGAGGAAGAACTCCTCCTCTACTATGCACGATACGTCCAGGGGGGGAACCAAGATATTGTATTGTTTTTAAAAATATATCCGGCTCCCGATGCGCCTCCGCCCGATGCCCGATGCAGACAAAAGTAAGGTCGCCCTTAGGGTAAACGCGTTATTCTAAATACAACGGCAGACTCTGATTTTAGATTCAAGACTTTATTCATAAGTTATTCGAGCCGATGCTTGTAAATGATCTTTTCCACTTATTTACAAAAATGCCCATGGTGGCGCTTTCCACCGCAGGCCCGCGGCTGCAAAGTTTACACCTCTCTTAGGGTAAACGGCACATTCCAGACGCAACTATGTCCTCAAATTTCCATTCTGAGCTACCGTTTAGGAGATATCACACCCCCGCCACGTGCATAGTATAAAAATACTTAATATTATTATAAAATTAATTATGGGCACACCGGGCCTCAGAATCGCACGTCGTCTTTGTGCCTAGCACTGTAATTATTCTTAGAAATATTCCAAATTACTACAGGGCCAAAACCCGAGTCGCTAAATAAACACTGTGTACTGCTAAACAAGCAGACCCCATGTGTTATTGCCATGTATTATGGCCATGTACTACTCGAGTTTAGAAGTTTTGGGGTATCTTTTTTCCTGGAAGTCATAATTGGGCGTGTGAGTGGTCCATTCTGGGCATTTTTTCATGTAGATCTCAATTGTGGAATCCATTTGAAATTTAGAGGTCATCTAAATGGTGTTTGGGGATTATATATAAATGGAGAGGTTCTTCCTCCAGTTATCGAGTTCAGTTGTCACATGAGAGTGAGACTTGGTGTGGATGATAGGTTGGGTGTTAAATCCAAACTAGTTAAGACTTTTTAGCTAAGTTGAGCTATGATATATATCATATGACCTATTATTTTAGAATTTTCCTCTTGTGATATGTGACCTTCTCTCCTATGTGGCCATAAGACCGGATACTTCAATGGATCCCCTGAGGGATGCGTTTACTTATGTGCTAACCTTGAGAGTCCCTTGTCGGATCTATCTCTTGTTTTCCATTATGAGGATCCATGTTGTAGGATGCCTCTATTGTTCTTCATTAAAGGATCCCATGTAGGATTACTCCCTTACTCTTCGCTAAGGATCCTATATAGGATGCCTTCACCCGTGTTTACCTAGAGGATCCCTAGTAGGATACCTCATTAGTGCTTGACTTGAGGGAACCAGTGGGTGCCTGTTGTTTGACTAACACAGAATTGTTATGTTGGGTTGGGTAGATATGGTGTTCAAGTGTCACCTAGAACCCATACCCATACCACACTGGTAATCCCATGGAGCTATGGTTGTAGCAATGGGTTGGGATTTTGGGTCATCCTCACTCGTTTGTTTATATCTAACTTGGTTTTGCTGATGTAGTAGTGGTTACCAAAGGTGCTGCCTGGTTGGTAGCATTTGAGCCTGATGCAGGGCATCTTTCCTTCTTTTGGGATACCTAGATGTTTTTCATGGGATCCGTATTTCTTATTGGTACACTTAGATATGCTTACCTAAGATCCAACTTTTGAGCCATGTTATTTTGGATATATGTTTTATACCCAGAGGTACTACCTGTGACTTGGCTATTGATCCTGAATGTGTATATGTATATATCAATATGGATATGTTGTTGCGATGACTAGAGGTGATCCCTAGTTTTTGTCTGTTGAGACTTGCTGGATTGTTTCTAAAGGACCTTGAGAGCCTTGGACCAAGAAGACTATGGGAGCTTCCAGAGTATTTACACAGAACCATGAGAGCCTTGGATTAGTTGAATGACCAGAGGGGTTCATACCGTGAGAGCTTCCTAGGTGGTCATGTACTATGTTGGACCCAGGGGGTATTGACTTTGAGAGATACCCGAAGATGGTTTTTAATTTATACGATGCTATGTTAGACCTAGAGGGTAGTGACTGTGATAGATACCCGAAGGTCGTTTTTAATCTACATGGTACTATGTTGTACCCCAGGGGTATTGACTGTGAGAGATACCCGGAGGTCATTAGAATTTACTTGGTACTATGTTGGACCCAGGGGGTATTGACCGTGAGAGCTACCCAGAGGTCTTTATAAGATTCGTGTGCTACGTTAGACCCGAGGGGTTTAGACCATGAGTGCATCCCTAGTGGTGATGAGTGGTGGGTATTATTACACTCTCCTCACCCAAAGATTCGATTGATTATACCCTTCCAGATTAGTCAGTATTGACTGTTGGTACAATATCCTTTTAGTGATTGGAGGTGAGTACAGGTGAACCTAGGTGTAGGATTAGTTTCCCCTATGGTGATGTAGCTTGCTCAGAGATATAATTTCAGCATTGGCCAAAGCAAGTACATGTCAATGGGATTAAAGACCCAGATATCGACTAAATGATACATGACTTGAGTGGAATAAAATCCATATCAATGCACATTCACATGATATATATGTGATCGGGTTATGGTCCCATGGATCGACTGTAGATGTGGTTTATTGTTATTTTATTCACATACTCATGAATGTTCATATTTATTTATATGTGTATAGGTATGGGACTATACATGTATACCTATATAGATATTGACATCCATGGTGGCACTTTCCTAGTTGATAGGGATTACAGACCCTGAATTAGACTATGGTTGCACGTTTGGTTTACTTCTCTTTTATTGTGTTCCAGCTAGGCTAAACAGGTTGATGTTTCATACACTTTTAGTAGCAAAGTTATAGGTTGCTTATTGGGGTTCCCTACTGAGATTATTTCTCACCCCTGCATGTGCACCTCGGTGTATGTGTATACCTTATATTTTCTTTTAAGGTTGATCATGAGTTTCATGGTGGATAGGGATGATGCCCAGTGTTTCATGATCGAGTCAAGCTGCTCGAGTGGTTCTACTGATCAGGCTGGTGCATTTCGACATTGTTTGGACATCAGGAACATTGATTGGATCAGAGATTGTAGTAGAGCCCTTTACTTTTACTTTCAGTAACTTTTGTACTTGTATCTGTATGGTTGGCCTAGTGGGTGACCATTTTTGTATTTTATTTCATAGCTGTTCGGGATTTAAAAACATTTTAATAATACAATTTGTTCTATTTCAGTTGTTTATTGATTCTGAACTATGTTTACTTCCCATTGTGTATTATACTTAGTTATTTCCTCCATTTTCATTAATCTGGTAAGAGGGTATAGTCTCCCCACTATCACATCCTAGACCTTCGATGCTAGTTGGAATCCTCTGGTGCACGAGGAGACGCACTTGAGGCCCTGTGGAGAACCAGCTCAGAGAACCAGTTTAGTGGCTTCCAGGTCGGCATGTTACAAAGTGGTATCCAAGATGTTTCATTTCCTATTCATTAATATTTGAGATATGGTAGACATGAGTATTAAGAATGTGTCAGAACTTATAATAGATATCAGACTGGTGCATTTAGAACACTTGTTCCAATAAGAATTCTTGGTTGCCCGGGTTTGTGATTGCTATTCTGATTTTATGATGTTACATTTGTATATGATTTTTACCTAGAGTGACACACATGTTGTCTGGGTGTTTTGATTTAATATTTTTCTCTAGCTCTTGGCAATTGGTAATATTCCAGAGATGGATTTTGACTCTTTCCCGACAAAGGAAAGAGGCGCCTCATGCATCATACTAGTCATGTAGGATTCACAACATATAGGCCTGCTAGTGTATGTTTTTACTAACGACTGAGACCTTTAGGTCTGCTTAAAAATAATTTTAGTCTGATTGAAGGTTATGTGGATCTATGTTGAGGCATCATTATTAATTGGTTGATGACTCAGTTCTGATGCACAGGTGGTGCAGTGACCCTAGTGGGTCAATATGGCATGTGATGCCTTTCTATTAAACCCCTTGTTGGGTGTTTTTTTTTGGTATGTGGTTATCTAGTTAGATCACTGAGTTCGATGATGATATATTCCAAGGGTTTTGTTGTGAATTGGACTTATTTGGGGTATTAATGTATACGTATGCCTGATGAGTGTCAATTCAGTTTCTCTTCTGCATTGGTTGTGACCTCCAAGGAGCATTTCCTTCTGAGGATGATTGGAGAGGATCAGGCCCCTCGTAGGTTGTGTGTTTCAATTTTATCCCTCTTTATTCATTGTGATCTTACATTATTTTCATAGTATTGTATCTGTTGGGGCTAGGTGGTTAGGCCTTATGAGCCGGTTCTGAGGTTTTTATGTAAGGGTTAGGTGGAAGACTTAGAGACCCTTGGTTTTGACTCAAACCTTTGTAGGTTGACGGCTATTTTGTTTCAGGGAAACCTATGTAAGAGAGGTTGGCTTGTGTTTTTCTGATGCCTTCTTAGTAGGGAAATGGATACGCCTTCGGTGAAATATTAGTGTACTCCTATAATAGACGATCATGTGTTATCTTGATTCATCTTGAGTATGCTGATAGAGTTTCAGCCCTATGTCGAGATCCTTTTTCTTTATTAATGTTCATCCCTATTGAGGATGTAACCTATTGTGGTTTCTCTTTAGGAGTGGTGTAAGGAAATCCATATGTTGGGGTGTACACCATTGTCCATTTGAGGGTGGTTTTCCTCGTTTCAGTTAAACTTTGGTGTTTGACCTGAGATTTCGAGCTCAAAGTTTTCTTTTAAGACGAAGATAGGGGTATTCCTATGGTGGGGAGTACCATATCGGTCATAGTTAAATATCATCCATGTAGAAGGTGGTTGTTAATGTTGTATGACTGGTCATTGAATAGAATAGATAGCTTAGTTTCCTAGATGCTCAGGTTGGGAGCATGGCTGTTGGTCCTTTCACTGGGCTTCTTAGGGACGAGAAGGTTTATGGTGGGGAGTTTGTAAGAACCCATGTTTTTCCAGACTATTGTTTTGAGAAAAAATCTGAATTTTTGTTGTTGGATACTCTTGAGTGGTAAAATGGTCTTTTCCCCAACCAGTTAATCTTGGAAAAGTTTTCTGACAACTCCATTGGTCCCAGAACAGGGTGTTTACCCCGAGACATGAGTTTGGTGGAAATTTGAACTGTTCAAATTTTAGTGGAATATTTAATATTTAATATTATTAAAATAAATATTAAATTATTCACAAAGGTTCGTTTGGTGGTAAATTTTAAACATAGTTTCAGATTTAGATTCCATCTGTTCTATTGAGTCCGGAATGGGGAGTTTAACATTGGAGAGGCATAAACTCGAGTCAAGCATTAAGGCCAGCCTGTGCCCCTTTTTCTTCTTTTCCTCTTATTTTCTTTTCTTCTTTATCATCTTTCCTCCTACTCCTTAAGCTTGTATCCTACGCCTCCTCATTGTATGTTTCTTTTTTAGAAATGAAGATTGAGAAAGGGAGATAATTGGGAGGCAAGAGGGGTACCGATTTGAAGCTCTCGACGCGCTGAGTCGGCGTGCGACATCCGTGGACCGTAAGATCAAGCAATGCTTTAGTGGTTTCCGCCCGAAGGTAGGGAAGCTTATGTTTTTTCCATAAATCTCCTTTAAACATGTTTTTTTAATTTTTTAAAGCCTTATATTTCTAACTTTTAAGAATATGGGGGCTCGATCTATTGTTTCGACGGAGAAAACAGTTGTTTTGTGGGATTTCCTATTTGGAAACCCAGGTTATATGGTGTGTGTTCGAGGGGAACATGTCGGGTGTTCATCCTATTTAGGGAATAAGAACTATTATTAAGTACATGTTGTGTACTTTGAGTAAACTCCGTGTTGTGGTGGTTGTGTGTTCGGTTATGTGCAAAAAAGGACACGGAAAAGTGGTTTTAAGCAGTACACGTCGTGTAGTGGAACATGGGCATGTGTTCGGGTGAAAACACACATGGGATGGATTTTTGGGAATAGAACATGCCAAGTACATTAATTTACATGTTGTGTACTACTACACAGGTAGACCCTATGTGTTCTCTCCATGTGTTCTGGCCATGTACTACTCCAACTTATTAGTTTTGGGGTATATTGTTCCCTCGAAGTCAAAATTGGGCATGTGAGTTGTCCATTATGAGCATGATTCTACATAGATCACAATTTTGGAACCCATTTGAAATTTAGAGGTAATATAAATTGTTTTTTGGGGTTTCTATATAAATGGAACGGTTCTTCGTCCAGTAATCGAGTTCAGTTGTCACCTGAGAGTAAGACTTGGCGTGGATGATAGGTTGGGTGTTTGGACCAACCTAGTTGATAATTTTGAGCTGAGATGAGATATGAGCTATCTCCCATGCCCTATGAATTTTAGGATGTTACTATTGTGATATTTTATCTTCTCGCCTATGAGATCATGAGACCAGATACTTCCATGGATCCCCTGAGGGATGCGTTTACTTATGTGCTGACTTAGGGAGTCCCTTATAGGATCTCTCTCCCGTTTTCCATTTAGAGGATCAATGTTGTAGGTTTCCTCTGATGTTATTCATTCAAGGATCCCATGTAGTATTCCTCCCTTAATCTTCGCTAAGGATCCCGTGTAGATGCCTTCGTTCATGTTTACCTGGAGGATCTCGAGTAGGATGCCTCCTCAGGGTTTGAATTGAGGGACCCAGTGGGTGCCCATTGTTTGACTGACCCTAAATTGTTACGTCATTTTTGGGTAGAGAAGGTGTTTAGGTGTCACCTAGAACCCATGTCAAACTGGTAATCCCATGGGGCTATGGTTGTAGTGTTGGGTTGCGCATTTGGGCCACCCTCACTCGTTTGTTTATATCTAACTTGGTTTTGCTGATACAATAGTGGTTACCAGAGGTGATTCTTGGTCAGTGGCTATTGAGCCTGATGTGAAGCATCATTCCTTATTTTGGGATGCCTAGATGTTTTTCCTAGGATCTGTATTGCTTATTGGTATGCTTAGACGTGCTTACCTAAGATCCGTCTTCTGAGCCATGTTATTTCTGATATTTGTTGTATACCCAAAGGTACTACCTGGGACATGGCTGTTGAGACAGAATGTGTATATGTATATATCATGATAGATATGATTTTTGGGATGACTAGAGGTGATCCCTGGGTTTTTTTTTGTTGATACATTCTTGATTGTTTCCAAAGGGCGTGGGAACCTTGGACCAGGAAGCATGTGGGAGCTTCCTGAGTATTTACAGAGGACCGTGAGAGCCTTGGTGTAGTTGACTGAAAAGAGGGGTTCAAATCATGAGAGATTTCTAGGTGGTCGTGTACTATGTTGGACCCAGGGGGTATTGACTGTGAGATCTACCCAGAGGGCGTTTTTAATTTAATGATGCTATGTTAGACCTAGAGGGTATTGATTGTGTGAGCTACCTGAAAGTCACTTTTAATTTACTTTGTACTATGTTAGACCCATGGGGTATTGACTGTGAGAGATACCCAGAGGTTATTTACTTTTACTTGGTACTATGTTGGAACTAGGGGGTATAGACTGTGAGATCTACTTGGATGTCATTACTAGTTTTGTGTGCTATGTTAGACCCGAGGGGTTCAGACTGTGAGAGTTTCCCTAGTGATGAAGAGTGGTGGGGATGATTACTCTCTCCTCTTCCAATGATTGGATTTATTATGCCCTTCTAGATTAGATAGTATTTACTATTGGTAAGATATCCTTTTAGTGATTGGAGGTGAGTATAGGTGAACCTAGGTGTAGGATGATTTTCCCCCTGTGGTGGCATAGCTTTCTCAGATATATAATTCCAGCATTGGCTGAAGAAGGTACATGCCTATGGGATTATGGACCCAGATATAGACTTCATGATACACGACTTGAGTGGAACAAAATGCATCTCAATTACCTTGCACAATATGTCTAGGTGCTCAGGCTTATGGTCCCAAGGATCGACTGCTGATGTAGTTTCTTGTTATTTGATTCACATACTTGTGAATATTCATATTTATGTATATGAGTATAGGTATGGGACTATACATGTATACCTATATAGATATGGAAATACATGGTGGAACTTTCCTAGTTGACATGGATTACAGACCATGAGTTTGACTATGGTTTCACATTTGGTTTACTCTCTCATATTGTGTTCCATCGAGGCTAAGCACGTTGCTTTTGCATACACTTTTAGCAGCACAACTATAGTTTTATTATCAGGGAGCCCTATTATGATTATTTGTCACCTCTGCATGTGCTCCTCGGTGTACGTGTAGAACTTATGTCTTCTATTTAGGTTGAGCATGAGTTACATGGTGGATAGGGCTAAGGCCCTGTGTAGCATGTTCAAGTAGAGCTACTCAAGCGGTTCTACTAATCAGGCTGGTGCAGGTCAAAATTGTCTGGAGATCAGGTACATGGATTAGATCTAAGTTTGTAGTATATCCCTATACTTTTACTTTCAGTTAAATTTGTACTTGTATTTGTATGGTCGGCCCAGTGGGTGACCAGTGTTGTATTGTATTTCATAGTTGTTTGGGATTTTATAGCATTTTTATATTACATCTTTTTCCATTTCAGTTGTTTATTGCTTCCAAACTCTGTTTACTTTCCTCTATATATGATACTTAGTTATTTCCACTATTTTATTACTTTTGTATAGGGAATAGTCTCCCCACTATCACACCCTAGGCCCTCACTGCTAGTCGGCAGCCTCTAACGTACATGGAGGTGTGCTTGAGACCTTGTGGTGAGCCAACACGAAGCACCTGTTTAGTGGCTTTCGGGTCGGGATGTTACAATATTAATGAATCAAATTTTATAGATATGATTTGAAAATGGGTGAATTTATATCTTAGAGAAAAAGGGTGTGAGGATGAGGTGAAATATTTTATCAAATTTGTAGAAGATTATATATATGACCCTTTTCAAATCCTTATTTCTATCATCACACTATTTTTATTCAATACACATTAATCCATAAGAGTTGTAAAAACACTTGATCTATCATGGAATATATCAATGATAAATATGGTGGAATAAACAAGGTGAAAAATAGAATATAACTAGTGAATGGTATTAAATTGCACTTTATGGACCATTTGATATGATTACAAGTATGAAAAATAATGAAATCCATATCGAGGATACGATTATAGGTGCGAATGATATTTGTGATTGTATAGAGGAAATGAAAATTATAATTGAAGATGAAGATCGTGAATATAAAAAACTATTTCAGAAGTTAAAGAGTGGTGAAAATATGCCATTGTATACTAGTTACACCAAATATACACTATTTTCAGCCATAATTAATCTATATATTGTAAAAAATGCAAACAGATGGGGTTACACCTGCTTTATTGAGCTTCTTTCTCTGTTGAATGATATTCTAAAGGAAGATAATGGGCTTCCTCACCGAAAATATGATGCTAAATGATTATTATGTTCAATGGGTATGATCTTTGAAAGAATACATGCTTATCCAAATGAATGTATATTGTTTCACAAGAACCATGAATCACTTAAAAATTCCCAACGTGTCGTCTGTCTCGATATAATAAAGATAATAAAGTCATTTAAAAAATTTATGGTATATTCCAATCATTATAAGGTTTAAGCTCTTATTTGGAAGCGCAAATATCATAGGAAAATTTATGTCACATGAAGATACAAAAAATAATGATGGGAAACCCCATCACCTAGAATACTCTTCTTAGTGGATGAAAATTGATCATGATCCTGAATTTGTAAATGATTCGAGAAACCTTTATCTCATATTATATATATATGGAGTGAATCCTTTTGGTTTTGAAAGAATCCCTTATAGGAAATGGCCAGTTACATTGGTAAATTATAACTTTACATCATGGTTAAGCATGAAGTGAAATGTTGTATCTACTTATATCAGGACCAACAAAACCAGGTAAAGATATTTATGTTTATTTGGCTCCATTGATTGATGATTGGAAACTGAACTGGGATTCAGGTGTTATATTATATGATTCTTAAAGAAATGAATATTTCACATTTAGAGACATGTTGTATAAGATGGTAAATGATTTTCATTATTATGGAAATTTATAAGGATATAACATTAAAGGAAATCGAAGGTGTCCCATTTTTAACAAGTTAAACACTCAATTAGGTTAATATATTCACTGAATTCTATGTTTATAGGATATCATAGATTTCTTCCCTAATGACATAAATACAAACCTTGGATGACATCATTCAATGGGAGTTCAAAAGAAGGCACAAAATGGTCTCCACTAATAGATGATCAACTATTTGAAAAAGTATGATATATTGACACATATTTTAGCAAACCTTATTAAAAAAACATAGGAAAACCAGTTGAAAAGAGAGGCCATTTTTTTAATTACTATACTAAAAATGTTTGTACATTAGGAATTTTCTTAATGTCATATATGTGGGAAAACATTCATGTGGTAGTGCAACTGGGACATTACTAAATTCACACAAAAAAACCAAATTATGACATTAATTCTAGTTTGGACATGATTAACATGAGGATAAGGGAAGATTTACCCCATGTGAATGTTAGAATATGAATTTTCTTCCTCTAGATACTTTTATTTTTCTTAGGAAAGAGAGATATTAGATTTTCTACTTACAAAATGATCTAATGTTTCCAAAGGAAAATTTATAAAATATTAATAATATCATGTCAATTACTGATTTAAAGTTAAAGGTCATGAAATCACATGACTATTAAGTTTTTATGTAATATCTTAAGCATGCAGATTTACATTGCATTTTTCCTAGGAATATATAGCATGCATTAACCAATCTTATCTTCTTTTTAAATATCTATATTAATTAAATTAATAGACATGATGAGTTGTACAACCATGGAAAAGTAAATGGTTTTCATATTTTGTGTATTGGATATGTTCTTCTTTCTATCATTATTTGAGATAATGGTTCACCTAACTTTTCATTTTTTGGATAGATTCAGCTATATGGTCATGTACATTATATATGGATTTACCCTGTTGAAAAATATATGAATATTTTGAAAGGGTATGTCAAATATCACTATCATCCAAAAGGTTAAATTTTAAAGTGATATGTTTTTTAGGAATCTATTTAATTCTTTATGAACTACTAGCCCAATGTATAAAGTATTGGTTTTTTGAAATCTTATCACACCATGTGGCTTATGGATAAAGGAATATCTTGAATTTATGTTGTTCCAATTACTATTATAGACAATTATAAAGGTAACCTTTATGTTTTGTGTAATAGTATAGAGGTTGTGACATATTTGGAAACGCACAAAGTAATTCATAGGCATCTGAATCCATTAAGGGTTGAAAGGTATATATGAAATACACATAATTGATATTTTATAGGATGGTTTAGTGACCATAATTTTTAAGGGGTAAACTAAAAATCTGAATTAAATTTCATAACAGCTTCCATGGATATCCATAGGACCAATAATTCTGTTATTATCTTATAATGGTTTTGTAATTAATGCTTATATGTTCTATAAAAAGGAAAATGATGAATACAGTACTATAAAAAATAGTTGATTTACACTTTTGGGTAAAAAATACATGTATTGGGTACCAATGATAGAAATATAATATATGTGAATATTTTATACTTTGAAATCATAGAAAAAATATGGTTGTTAGATTATATAACATTCAAAGTTCCAATTTTTGAATCCAAGTGGGTTGATAATTAGAGTGTAGTTAAAATCAATGGATTGGGATTCATGAAAGTGGGTTTTAGTAAGGAAGGGTACAAATATAAACCATATATTATAGAATTATAGGATGTACAAGTACATTATGTTCCAGATACTATAAATAGAAAGTGGTCAATTGTACTATTATCAACCAAACTACAAAAAGGTCAGATATGAATTCAACTGAGGAAGACCCTTTAATTAGGATGTTGAAATCATTTCACAGTAATCCCAATTTTGAAAAGGTCTTATATGTCAAAGGATACCATACATAATGGATTTAAATATTTGATATAGTGGTCAAATACCTTCAACCATTAAAGAATGAAAGTAGAGTTCAATAATAAGGGTTTTTTGTAATATTCCTTAAATTGCCTCATATTATTATTTGTTCACTATTTCGTTTACATAACCTAAATTAAATGTTCAACTATTTTTATAGATAATGCATTATATACATTATGATGCTCTCAATCATGATAAATAACTCGTTTCTCAACATGAAGATGCTCCCAATGTAGAGAAGAAACTAGTATTGGCACATATTGATGCCCCCCAATCATAAAGAACAACAAGTTTCTCAACATAATGATGTTACCAATTCAATTTACAATAATTTTCTACACAAATTTACTCTACCAATACATAGGAATAACATATTGATGATGTTGAAGTTGAGGAAATGGTAGAAGCTGAATAACCTATATCCCAAAAAAACAGGAGCATCATAGCACAACAGTGATAACAAAAATTATTATGTTTAGAAATATAGGCATACAATTAGTGGTTGAATGAAATACATGTCACCAGCAGATTAACCCCAAAAATTACATTTTAATTAGTTACATTAGGCTCACCACTTGAATTCATGTGCCAGTTTATGTAGATATGTGCCAGGATGTTATACCAATTCTTAAAAAACTAATTTTGGAAGAGATTAGTGTAACATCAAGATATAAATTCCTTATTTTACTAAAAAAATATATGTAACATTGATTTAATCATCATTATCCCTTATAAATTTAATTTATACTAGACGAATATAGAATTAAATTTTTATTAATTCTCTTTATAAAGGATCATAGAGGGTTTTAGAAAATTCTTATGAAGAATCATCTCATGGATGTTGAAGGTAAATTAAACCCACACCCACTATTTATTTAATCCCACATGATAAACCAAGAAATATAGAATGCATTTATAGGTCATCATAGAAGGCCATATTTTTAGGTACATTGTTATTGGTAATAAATTACTTGACAATACATGTATTTATCATTATGATTAAGAAATTTTAATTTATGAACCGAAAACTTAGTATTAAAAATAATGATAATTTAGTAAAACCAATGTACCCTTACCATAAATAAAGGATGGGGTACACTTCATAAGAAAAACTTGTTAAGTATTTTAAATCTATTGTAATAATATTACATGTAATGAAACAAAAAAATAATTATATTCCATTGTTTATATGTAGATTGATGAATCAAAATCAAAATCCACTTCTATCCCACCCATGTGCTGTGGAAGGAGGCTAATGTAAATAAAGACTTGAATATAATATATGAAAACAAAAAAATGTATGAGGAGAATGTGTAATTATTATATAAAAAAAAGTATTACATAACAATTATTACTTATTTTCATATATTATAATCTATCTTAGAGACAAGAATAATTATAGACTAAACCCAATGAATGAATACTTTCAGTGGCCTCAAAGCTGTCATAAAAATATGGCAATATTAGAGGTGCGCGTTTTGGTGAGTCTCCCTAAACATACTTTGAGAGAAGAAATGAACAAGGTGTAATGATAATAAAATGGATGAGATTCATACAATAATATTTTCTCTAGATGAAAAACATATTTGGAAATTTGAGTTGTTAGAGAATCTCATGGGAAGACATCAAAGGGAAGAAACAACAGAAAAAAAACACTACATGAAGACCCACACCCCCAATAACATTGTGGTGAGTTTCTCCCATAAAAGTTCTACCTTAATAGAGGTAATAAATTTTTACATAAATGTTTCTAAACAATGTGTATTAGGTAGATATTGATACCTTTCCATTACTGATATTCTACAACGTGAAAATGATTGTGATTTATATCTATTAGAACCTACCCATTTCCTTATTCTAAGGGGTGAAATATACATTATCTAAGGTGTTATTCTAAGTAAAAAAAACTTCTATAAGGTCATGTGAGAGTGGGGATTCATGGAGCTCATGAACCAATAATTGATATAAATATTCCCCATGATGACATGAATGTCCATACGATCTATATTGATATTGTAACATTTGTAGCGTGTCCTTTTAATATTGTAAAAATAAATTTCGAAAAATAGGTATTCTATTATAATTAATTTTTTTTTATTAAAAACCATTAACAATTTATGAAAAGGTTCTAAATCGAGGAATGTTTTTACAACTGGATAAAGGGAAGGGGTGAAATATAAAGTCAAATCAAAATAATCTAGAGGATCAACCTATCTATTAAAAAGACCATTAGAAAGTACCTTTACCCCACTTGTTCATATTCATGATTTATTAATATTACATGTTAATGAAGATACAACATTAAAAAATTGTGACATGACCATCATTGATTTTGAATAAAAAATGTACAAAAATTCCATAATAGACTTTATTGGTCTTGGGAATGTAGATGAAATTCTTAAGCGTTGATAGCTTGAAGTTTTAGTTTTAAATTTATACATGAGGGTTGTTTTCATAATTTATTATAAGATATTTTATCTAATACATTAATTATAGTTAAATACTCTTCATATTTTTTTACAGGAATATATATCAGTATTATTTAATGGAAAAAACTTGTGAACAAAAATTTGGACTCATTAGTCCTCACATCACTTCTACACCTCCTATTCAATATTTTATTTTCATAAATATACTTTTGAGGGTAAAGTGGTAACCCTCACAAAAAAGATCATTAAAATAAAGGGAATATTTAGGAATAGTAGAAATAATTCCCAAAATGTTTGGAAACCAAAATTAAAAAAGAAAAAGTATTCTTAATACCCATGATGAAGGGATAAAACTCTATAATTCAATCATATAAAATAAATTTTTATTACTTTCATTAATTATTCATTTTTATTTTTTTGGTAGCATTAGTTTCTCATTGAAATCAATTTGGATACTCCAAAGATTTATTTTCTAGATTCAGTGAATGGATACCCAAAAAATTGACTATGCATGATGACATTATTCAATTTTAAATTTAGTACATGAAACATTTTACAAATTAACATCAAGTTATACATTTTATATTTTGTTTTAATAGAAATTCTATTATGATAAAGATATTTTTAAATATCATTGAAATCATGGAATGTAGATAGTACCAGATCATAAGAAACCTATTGACTTCTACAGGTGAATAATTATTAGGTTATATATAACAATATGTCACTATGAAAACATATATAATAACAAATTAATAATTTTCTCAATTTTTCTAATGTATCCAAAACAAACTAATGAAAAATATTGTGGTTATTACAATTGAAAAATTATGAAATATATTATATTCCATCAGTAAACAAGTATCCTGAAGATGTATTTCTAATGATAGTTACAATTTCATTAAAAAAAATTATTAATATTTTGTTCATATATTTTTTATATTACTATCATTGTTGTATATAGTCATTGTATTCAAAATCAGAAATAGATTTTTTAGAAATGAATGGGAAGAATACATGGTGTTGGAATGTAAATAGACATCACAAAAAGTTACTTCCTACAACATATTTAGTTTTTTTCCTCATCATGTTATATGCTCTTTTTTAGTTAACTTATTTATAATTTATATCTAATACTTATTTTGTTAATTTTCATAGAGATAATAAAGAAATGAATTCATCATGAGTTGTTTTTTCTTTAAACATTTTGTGCTCTATTAAGTGTACATAATTATCGAATAAGAAACAATTCTTGAAACATTATTCAACAAGGATGATACACTCATATACTATTTATTCTCTTTATATAGTTATTTTTTCTTTATTTGATATATTTATATGTATTATCATGTGTTTTCAATTTACAAATGACTCAAAGTGCATGTTTTGAGTTTAAAAATAAAATTTTAGTTCAAAATAAACGTCCCATATCTAAAACTAAGTAAACACTTTCATATTATTTTTATACTTTAGGAAAACAATCCATAAGTTATTTGTGATGTGTAGAAAATAGGTGTACCTCAATCTGATACATGGTGTGACCGATATGCGTTGAAATTTTATTTTTTTAGTTTAAAATAATATTTCAGTTAAAAACATGTGTCTCTAATTAAGAACCATGGAAACACACTCAAATTAACTTGATACATTACTAAAATGATTCATAATTAAATTTTGATGTATAGGAATTAGCTGCACGTCAGTATGATACACGATGTGACCGGTATGACTCAAAAATGTGTGTTTTCAGTTTAAAAATGTAATTTTTGTTGGAAATATTATTTAATCACTAGAAACTTAGAAAAAAAATATTATATTGACTTAATACATTGGTAAAATCATACTTATGTCATTTTTGGTGTGTAGGAATCAACCGAATATCAATCTAAAACACAATGTGACCGGTATAACTCAATGTGTGTGTTTTTATTTAAAATATAAAATTTAGTAAAAAACACACAATACTTACTCAAAACTGAGAAAACAAATTTATATTGGTTTGATACTTTAAAAAAATTATCCTTAAGTCATTTATGATGAGTGTGAATAAAAAAACTCAATTTGATACATGGTGGTCTCGATAGGACTTGAATTTTATGTTTTTATTTTAAAATTGAAATTTTAGTTCAAAATACATGTGAAATAATAAAAAGTGACCAAACCCATTTATATTTTTTTGATAATTTATAAAAATAATTCATAAATAATTTATGATGTGTAGGAATTAGGAACACCTCAATCTGACAGATGGTGTGACTGGTATGACTTGAAGTTTATGTTTTTAGATTGAAGTTGACACTTTAGTTCAAAACACACATCATAATAAACACTGAGAAATCACATTCATATTATTTTGATACCTTAGAAAAAAAATCCATATGTAATTTTTGACATGTAGGAATATTCCACACCTCAATCGGATACACGGTGTGATAGATATGCCTCAATGTGCATGTTTTTTGTTTAAAATTGAAATTTATGTTAAAAATGGATGTCACACACTAGAAACCTATAAAACAAGCTCATATTGTATTAACAGTCTAGGAAAAAACTCCTCATGTCATTTCTGATGTGTAGGAATCAAACTAACATCAGTCTGACACACTATGAGACTAGTATTACTCGAAGTATGCGTTTTTATTTAAAACTGACTTTTTTATTTTAGAACACAAGCCATATCCTCAAAACTAATAAAACACACTCAGATTGTTTTGATACTTTAAGAAAATGATCCCTGAGGCACTTGTGACATATTGGAATCAGCCTAACCTCAATCTGATGCATAGTGTTCCTGATATGTCTTAAAGTACATGCATTAAGTTTAAAAATGACATATTAGTGAAAAACACACATCACATACTCAAAACCAGGTAAATATATTCAGATTGATTTGATACATTAGGATAATGATTCATAAGAAATTTTTGATATATAGTAATTAGATGAACCTCAAAATAAAACATGATGTGACCGATATTACTTGAAATATGTTTTTCTAATTTATAACTAACATTTTATTTAAATAATGTAAAACTCATGGAAAATAGATAAAACACACTCGAATTTTCTTGATACTTTAATAAAATGATATGTAAATCTTTTTTTATTTGTAAGAATCTCATGTAATTAAATTTGACACATGATGTGACATGTATGACTAAAATTGTGTTCATTAAGTTTAAAAATAAAATTTAAGTTAAAAACACGATTTATTGTCTAAACACCTAGAAAACATGCTTGGGTTTTCTTGATACTTTAAAAAAAATCCTCAAATAATTTGCGACATATATGAATAGACAGCACATCAATCTAAAAATGGTGGGATTTGGGATAAAAATCATCATTTAAACCAACTAATTTGGTTCCTCTTTAATTTTCTAAGATAATTAAATATCTGTTCTACAATTTTTGTTATCCCGAGACAATCTAAACTAAAACTTAGAGGGGTGGGATGGATAGAGTTCTTTAAATATTCTTAATTTATAGAACTATCCTCTCAAAAGATATGATTTCTTATGATCC
Source organism: Viscum album (assembly GCA_963277665.1). Lineage (NCBI taxonomy): Eukaryota > Viridiplantae > Streptophyta > Magnoliopsida > Santalales > Viscaceae > Viscum > Viscum album. Next base: position 86,712,271 of record OY728140.1, on the reverse strand, counting down.
TTTCTTAATACCATCATTCAATGGAAATAAAATCATAAAGAAAAGAGACCATATAATGGGATTTATAGTGGTCTAGGTAACAAAAATCCCCTATCCCACTACAAAAGTGCTCAAATCCAAGAGCTTGGTGATTTTCATTATACCAGTAAATTTTTAGGGACTTCCATTCCTATTCCCAGATACTACATGACTTACTGAAATCAATTTAAACATGGTAAAATAAAAATATCTTTAAACGAGGATCCAAAATAGATTTACAAACACTATCCTTAAATGTTCTTTTACCAGGAACCTTCACATCACAAGAGAGAATAAATTGAGGGTTTACAGATGAGGCTCACATTTTTAAGATACAATTGACATAAGGGAAGAGATATCCATGAGAGATGATAAGAATAATATGCATCTTGAGGAGAGACTTTTCAAGCATATAAAATATAAAAATGATAGCACATCTGTAGAACATATATTATTCTTCTTCTTCAAATGAAATAAAGAAGTATAGAAATAGCTTTGATATAGTTCTAATTTAATAGTTTAAGTTCCACTCTTCTAATGTATATTCTCATGTTTTCCATGCCACACAAATATTCATGAAAAAGGTTTATTTTAATCTCACAAAAACAAATCCATAAAATTTGGAGTTTCAAATTAAATTCAAAAAGTATGTTTCTTTGGAATACCTAAAGAATAATAATGACCATTAAACTTTCCATGTACTTATTTCTTCTCCCATTAATTGAATATTTTTATAATCATGTTTATCATAATAGGTAATACAATGGTTAATAAATTAATGTAATCATTAATTCACACTAAAAAGACATTAATTGTAATAAATAGTAGGCTATAGAGAAACATAGTTGTTTGTAGACCATTACATAGATATATTCTATAGATTTTATCTCTTGTAGACGAATGATCTATGTATCCATTTTTCTTATATCTATAAAATAGATGTATTCAAATTTGTGTTGGCCTCCTTCACAGAGCTTAATTTATTCATGTATTATTCTTAATCACGTAGCAAAATTTGATGTAGATAAAAGAAATATATATCTATTTAGAACCACATAGTCATTTACACCTTGTATCAAAAATATATTTTTGAATACACCATGTAACCAATTCACAGAGATGATTTTGTGATGACGTTTTTTCACATTGCTGTTTCCTTCATGTATCAGATTGAAGGAGAAACTTTCTCTATGTATCTATTTCTACACATATCCAATTTCTTCACATAACTGATTTTCCATACGTAAAAAAATTATAAGAAACTTCCCAAAACATGCATATTTTGATTGAATGAAATAAAATAAAACAAAAACTAAATAACAAACAAAAATTAAAATAAAAACATCAATAACATTAAAGTTCAATTGAGATCATCAAAACCTAAGGCAAGCCTCCCCATACACTGAAGGCTGGTAAATAGCATCGAGTGTCTGATAAGTTGATCATGGGGAGACTATATGCTCTCTTATCAGAGTAATACACCAAAGGAAATAAATAAAAATACTGGGATAACATATAGCCATCAACAGTACCAAAATCATTTGATAACCAAACTAGAAATATCATAACAATGTAAACCAATAACAAATGACATGCTAAAGTATGGTTCCAGTTTCTAAAATGAAAAATCAAAAGTAAAGACACTGATGTCTCCCAATTGGGTCTATAACCATGTCTCGTTCCCTCATCCCTACTCCATTCCAAGTCAGCTATCTAACCCAGGGCAATTTCCCTTAACCTATCTAGAAAACACAAAGTCTCTTCAGTTACTGATTAAGTGTCCTGAGTAGGGTGTGACTACAACTCGTTAGAGAACTACCAACAACATCTAAAACAATATCCATTCAAAATATATTATATGCAGTGGTATAAAGAAAAATAATACCAATGAATATGTAAATAGTAATCACCTTATCAATGAATATTTATTTAACCACATAAAATCTTGGTTCCCGTAGACACCCATGTTACAATGCCAACTTCAGCTCATATCAGAGCCCTAAGTATTACCAAGTGTTATTATATCTCAAAATTACATTATTTCCATTATTTAATTCAAACGTGAATTCCCATGTTTCCATTCATTCATTACAAAATAGAATAACCATGTTCTGATTATTCAATTCGCAACTAAATAACCATGTTACCATTTATACCACATACATTAGAATAACCATGTTTTCATTATATAATTCACAACTAAATTACCATGTTACCATTCATACCACACACATTGTAATGAATTTGTTTCCATTATATAATTAACATATAAATAACCATGTTACAAATCATAACACCCACCTTATAATGACCATGTTTCTATTATATAATTCATAACTAAATGACCACGTTACAATTAATCACATGATTTATTCAACAATTAATTATCCACATCAATTCCCTTAATAATTCAACAATTAGTTTATCACATAAATTCCCTTAATTAATTACCACCAATTAATTAAGTATGCAAGTACTATTAATTAGTTCATTAATTAATTAATCAATATCCACAAAGTGGAAATCCTATAATTAATTCCACATTCAATTATCTCATTCTAATCTCATAACCCCATAATTAATTCATAAATTAATTATCCCCAAATCAATAACTTAATATCCCATAATTAATTCACCCATAAATTATACCTAAATCCAAAATTTCACAATCCCTTTATTAATTAATTTGAAAAATTAATAAATTCAACTAGGAAATTAAATTTCAAAACAACTCTAGAAATTATTCAATTTTCAAACACTTGATAAAAATCATGACTATGGGATTTGAATGCTAGACCCCCTACATATATTTTTTAGTGAATGATCACCAAATAGAATTCCCCAAAATTCAACATAGTAACAACATAGAATGAGATCCAGATCTATAACCTAAATCAAGATTTTATGAGTTATGATCTCTTAAATTATAGACCTAGATCCATAGTCCTATATGTATATTCATAAAATCTAGATCTAGATCATGGAAAATAGAGGATAACATACCACAAAAAAATGGGAGAAGAAAGGAGGATGAACAGGAAATAAATGGGATAGGATCCACTTACTCGGAGGGATGTATATCTTTGATCTGGGCTTCAAATTGCGAATAATGGTGGTCAAGAAGGCTTGGAATTCATTAGGGAGCTCAAAATGTGAAAGAGGACCTAGGGTTTAATGAGGGTCGATTTAGTATTAAAATGGGGGATTATTAATTTTTAAAATTAATTTTCATGAGACATTAATTACCAATCAGGGTTTGTTGGGCATTAGCACAAGATTTCCCCTAACTATGCACCTAAACTATGCACCTAATTTATAGGGGTTTCATGGTTACTTGTAAGAGGGTGCCTGTTTTGACAAATAGTGTGAAAACCATGAAAATCCCCATTGTCCAGGGTTGCATGATTTCTTGGAACGGTGGACATAGTTTTCTCTAACCATGTGCCAATCCTGAACAATCCTTTTTCCTTTAATTTTTCTCAAGTTTCTCCCAAACAAAACCCAAGGTAAAACAAAAATAAAAATTACTAAACAAAAGGGAAAATAGTGCCTATAAATGAGGATGAAATATATTAAAAAATGGTCGGAATACTAAAATCTCATCACCTTATAACAGCTCATCCTTGAGCTGCACTCCCAAGAATCTCTAAGATTTCGATTAAAAAATATTGGTCCACTAATCCCTCATATATGATTCCCTTTACAGTGTTTCCTGATACAAATTCCTATGTTTCCACAATTCATGAACTATCCTCATGGTATTTCCCTGAAACACATTCTCACTATGATCTAATGCACATATCATATTATCCTCAAAGGATGCATTTACCTCAAGCTCAACATCATCCACCACAATCCCATGTGAAAGGTGGGTGTGATATTGTCGCAGTTGTGTCACATGGAAGACATCAGGAATAGAAATTTATTTCTATGGAATAGCCAATAGGTAATCCACTGGCTGGATTATCTCTACAACCTCAAACATTCTGACGAACCTAGCCACTAAATTTCCCTATCATTGTATCCAGCGGTGACCAAATCTATGAAAAAACTGAAGGAATATATGATCACCCTCTATAAAATCTAAGGTTTTCCGATTTCTATTAACATATAACTTCTTTCTGCTCTAATCCATTTCCATTTACTTCCTAATTAGATGTACTTGCTCCAATAACTCCTACACGAGACTTGGTCCCAAAAAAATTGGGTCACCCACCACCAACTAGCACAAAGGTGATCTGCATGGCCTACTATAAAGTGCCTCATATGGTTACATCTATATTATTTCCTAAAATATTTTTTATAGGAAAACTACACTAAAGAAAATTTATTCTCCCAAGGCCCACTAAATTCAAGAACACACGCTCATATGATATCCTCATGTACCTGTATCATATGATCAGACTTCCCATATCTATAGGGGTAGAAATTTGTACTTTATAAAACCCACTTACCAAGCCCCTTTTGTAACCCTTCCAAAAATAGAAATTTAAATAAAAAATCACATCCTGAAACTATATTTTGTGCCACTCCATGCAGATGGAATATCTCTCAAACATTCAGATCTACCAACTGATCCACTGAGAATTCTTCCCATATATGCAAGAAATGTGCTACCTTGGTCATTCAATCCCCTATCACCTAGATATCATAATTCTTTTGAGACATCCTTAGGAGACCCCCCCCCCCCCACACAAAATCCATAGTAACATCATCCCACTTCCATTATGTAATGCGTAAAGGTTGTCAAAAACCTCTAAGTCATTGATGCACGACCTTCAACTTCTGAAAGGTGTAGTATCATGTCATAAACCATATCACCTCCCTTATCATGCCTGAAAACAAAAACTATCACTATAGTAAAGGTAAAGTTTTGTCACTTGTAGTTTTACCACCCACTCTAGGGCATGAAATTCCCATATATTCTCCCCCTACATGCTTGTAGGCACAAAAACCCAATCCCTGACATAAATGATCTTGTCATAATCTATAATCCTATCTGAAGGTGCCTCCCAACCATCATGGATTCCCATAAATTTCAAATACTCTAAATCCTCATATTAGTTTATCTTAATCCATATAATAAGTTTAGAATCCACTGAAATTGATACGAGAGATCATCAACTCCTGACTCTACTAATCCACGACATGCATCTCAGCTAGAAAATCCATCATCTTCCACTCGAGACTAGACTTTTGAACTACTTGAGTCTGATTTTTCCTGCTCAAACCATTAGAAAAATTGTTCCCTATTTAGAGCATATATTCTAGATCAAAATAAAAATATTATATATACTCAACCCATCTCCTCTACTAGAGATTCAAATATAATTATGAAAATATGTACCTTAAACTCTTGTGATCAATATACACATTAAACTTTTAAACCTAAATATAGTGCTTCCAACTCTTTAAGTATAAACCACTGCATCCAACTTGAGGTCATGGATAAGGTAGTCTCACTCATGAGGCCTCAACTACCGATATCCATTCCCCGCAACTCGATCTCCTTTCATCAACATAGCTCCATGTCCAATCCCAGACACGTCACAACACATCATGTACCGATCACCTAAATCAGGAAGGATCATGATTTGTGATGATGTAAAATGATTCTTTAGTTTCGATAAGGCATCCTCAAAAGACTCCAACCATTCACTATTTTTCCCCTTTTCAGTCAACCACTAAAATGATGCTTCCAAATAGGAAAATTCCTAGATAAACCTCTTGTAATATCTAGCTAATCCCAAAAATCTATGGATATTGAACACATTCTTGGATTTCTCCCAAGAAACCACTTACGCACATTCTTAGAATCTACTAACACACCTTCCTATAAGATGATGTGACACAAGTAGTGTACCTAATAGATCAAAAACTGGAACTTAGATAGCTTGTTGTACAGTTGATGCTCTCTCCGTGTACACATGATGATATCAAGATAGTGGGCATGATTTTCATGAGTCTTGGAGTACACCAAGATGTATACAAAAAAACCCTACCACTAACTAATCTAGGTATAGATGGGTGATTCTCTTCCTCAAGTCGATAAACATTTTCAGTACATTAATTATCCCAAATGGAATCATTAAGAACTCATATAGGCTATACTTTCTTCTGACAACAGTCCTTGGTATAGAAAAATTATGAATTCAGAGTGGATGATACCCTGATCTCAAGTCTATCTATGAAAATACATAAGATCCCCTAAATTGGTCAAATAGATCATCAATATGTGGAGGAGGATATTGTTTCTTTACATTCATCTGGTTCAACTTTTAGTAGTCAGCAAATAAACGCACACTACCATCATACTTCTTTGCAAGCAAAACAGGTGAACCCCAAGGTGACATACTCAAATAGATAAATCCCTTAGCCTCCAACCCTTCCAACTGTGTCTTGATATCTTGATGCTTTTTTGGTAATATTCTTTACGGTGGCATAGAAACCGGATCTGACACCGACATGAGCTCAATGGTGAATTCTACATCTCTCTTAGGTGGTAGCCCTAATAAGTATTCAGGAAAGATATCTTGAAATCTATACACAATAATTGGAAGGAAATATTTCTCCACACCTCCATCATCTAGTAATATAATAGAAAGCTGGTCTATGATTTATCCCAGTTGCAGAGTAATTGGCCCTACTCGGCCCCCCTGAATATCCCACTCTCCCTAGTGAATATAGTTTTCACCCATAGGTGATGTAAAGGTCGCTATTTTATGATAACATTCAATATGGTCTCCTTATGATATGAACTAGTCCATACCCATTATTAGATCAATGATCGAAATGTCAAGGATATAGAGATCCCACATAAAACAATACTCACTAACTTTGAGAGAACACCCTTTGCATAAACAAATGTATCTAGACCATACTCCCAATAGTGTATCTATAGTCAAAAACCTTCTCACATACTCCACCTGTAGGCTCAAACCATTCACATGTTTTGAAAAAATAATTAAATTATGGACACTAGTATCAAATAATGTACTAGATAAATTAGAGGCTATGAGAATAGTACCTCTCACTGTTGACGGTCCAGCCTCACTATCCACAAGTGTAGGTTTTACCACATGAAAATGTCCTTCCCATATTCCCTATGATGGAGTCTGACTCCCTTGAGTTTCACAAAACTAATTATATGAGAGATCTTTTCCAAAATCACCACATATTCTACCCCTACCACTTAGTCCAGTACAACTCTAGCTTCAGGAATAATATGGTGTATAACATCCCCTTTATACACCCTGATCTTGCCTAGTGACTCCCTCACTACCCTTCTATCATTGATTCCAATAAAAATTCTATGGATGTATCATCTTTCCATAAGACCAACACGCTACTGGTGGTCAGGGTAAGATCCACTAGAAGTGTCTTGACTTACCACAGTAGTGAATGATCACTTGACTAAGGTCCTATGAAACTGATACCTCTATCTAGGTAATTCATTTACTACTATAGTGATGCTTCCTACTCTTTGAAGATGTACCTCCTTATTGTCCAGCTGGAACCAGCTATCTTACACTAGAAGCCTCCTTGTGGTTCCCTTCAGCTATGTGAGCCTGATCAACCACCTCAAAAAACCTCTTTAACCAAAAAAGGTTAACCAAGGACATGATCTCACATTTATTCCCATCCAGAAAATACCTTATCTTAGTTATGTCATCCCCTTTCAATGATGGATAAAAGCAACTAAAATATGTAAAATTTCGTATATATTCCATCACAAACATACTCCCCTAATTCAACTTCATGAACTTGACTACTCTCTATTAACTCAGATTCTCTAGGTAGAAGTTATCCAAGAAACTCTCTAAAAATTCATTCTATTACATACAATCAGCTTGTCTATTCCGTGTCTGAACATCCCACTAGTGTTTCACTTATACTCATAACATTTAAGTATCCAAGTAAACCCCCCTCTTTACATGAGTCTCCAAGGGGACATGTATATTCTCTATGGACTCAACCCAGAACTCATCTACCTTAGGTCCACCATCTCTAGTAAAATGCAGAGGGTTCTATAACTGGAACTCCCTCATTAGATCGGACATACTATTCGCAACCCACAATTTTTCTCTTCCAATTAATTATATTAATCAATTAAAGTTATTTGATAACATCTCCCCTATTTCCTCACTTGATATGATTAGTGACTTAGGTTCTATAACTAGAGGATCATTCCTAGCCATGTCCTCCATTCGTCCTCTCAAAATGCGTCTTCGTGGAGGCATAATCTCTACAATTCCAAACACACACCTTAAGATATAGTTCCCAAAAATAACTTGTTTAAGTAAGAGGGAAACACAACAAGAAACAAAAAGTCTTTTCCTAAACCCTCCCCATGAGGTAAAAACTGAGGCACTATCACTAACCCTAACCTTCCTACACCTAGTTCATGGTTAACAAGGGTAAACACATTGTCATTATTCAAGTTTCTCATTTAGGCACCCAATTATTTTCATCATGAATCATTTTAAAATCTTTCTCATATTCTTGATAAGAACAATTTTCAATTCAATTTCACATGAAACAATAAATAGTTTGGGTTCAAAAAATTACCCATAACTAATTTTCCCATGCATGCATAAATATGATGCATGTCACAAAATTACTATGAGTGCCTCGAATGATGTATGAAAATCAAATCTCAATCCATACTAGGACACATTTCAAATCTCATAAAATATCAACATCAATAATAAAAACACACAAGAAGTGCATCACCCAAGGTAAAACAATATTCAATTATAAGAGAAATGAACAATAAAAACAATCCCACCCTAGGTAATTATGTTTTCCTTATACATCGATCAGATACTTCAATGCATGAGCTCATAACCAAGGGTTAAATCTTCATAGTCTCATGTATACCATTCCTAAATAATAAGAAAAAATAAAAACCAAAACAAAACTGGCTCTGATACAACTTTATAACATCTCGTGTTGGGTTTCATGCACCAGTGCCCTGATTTAGTCAGTCAGAAGACCTCAGGTGTGCCTCCCCATATACCATAGGCTTCCTAATAGCAGTGAGGGTCTAAAAAGCCTATCATGGGGAGACTATAAACTCTATTATCAGAGTAACACACCAACATAAATAAATAAAAATATAAGAATAACGTATAACCATGAAGAATTCCAACATCACATGATTACAAAACTGGAAATACCATAACAAAATAAAGTAGTGAACAATGCCATGAAAAAGTACATTCCTAGTGTATAAAATGAAAACTAAAAAGTAATGACACGAATTACTCCCAATTGGGACCCGAAAAATATCTAGTCCCCTCTTCCCTCCTCAATGTCAACTCAGATATCTACCTTAGGACCTTTTCCCTTTACCTGTCTAGAAAACGCAAAGTCTATTCATGTGCTGATCTGGTAGTATGAGTAGGTTGTGATTACAACTCTGTAGGCCACCACCAAAGACATCTAAAACAATATCTAGTCAAAAAATGTGTATGAATTTTTATAAAGAAAAACAATCCCAATGCATATGTAAACAGTTATCTCATTACCATTTAATATTTATTTTACCACATAACCTCTAGGTTCCTATAGACACTCATGTTTCAATCCATACTTCATCTCAAGATGGATCCCAAAGTATTACTAAGTGATATTATATATCGAAATTCCTTTTTTACCATTATTTAATACATACATGAATGCCCATGTTACAATTCATAAATTACACAATAGAATGACCATCTTCCCATTATTTAATACAGAAATAAATGACCATGTTACCATTCATACTACATACATTATAATTACCATGCTTATATTATATAATTCAGAACTAAATAACCATGTTACCATTCATACCACAAAAATTAGAGTGATCATGTTTACATTCTATAATTCACAACTAAATGACCATGTTACCATTAATCACATAATTAGTTCAATAATTAATTATCTACATCAATTCTATTACTAATTAAACAATTATTTTATCATATAAATCTACTTAATTAATTACCCCTAATTAATTATGTTCATAAATCTTATTAATTAATTCAAAAATTAACTAATCAATATCCACAAACTTGAAATCCATTAATTAATTCCATAATTAATTATCTCATCCCAATCTCATAATCCCATAATTAATTCATTAATTAATTATCTAAAAATCAAAAACTCAATATCTCATAATTAATTCACCCATTAATTATCCCCAAATACCAATTTTCACAAAAACTTTATTAATTAATTTACCAAATTAATTATTTCAACTAGGAAATTAAATTGAGAAACAAATATACCAATTCTACATTTTGAATACACTTAATCAAAATCAAGACTATAGTATTTGAATATTACACCACCTATCTCGATTGTTTGATGAATGATCGCCCAATGGATTTCCCTAAAATCCACCAGAGTTTTGGTGTAGAATGAGATCCATATATGTAACCTAAATCAAGATCTAATAAATCAATATATCTTATATTATATATCCAGATCCACAATCCTATATCTATATTCATCATATATAGATATAAATCTATCAAAATAAAAGATAAATTCCCTCCAAAATAATGAGAGAAGAAATGTGGAGGAATGAGAAAGCAACGTGATGAGATCCACTTTTAGGGAGGGATTCAAATCATCGATCCGAGCTTTGAATCATGTAGAATGGAGGTCAGGAAGGCGTGGAGTTCATTCAGGGAGCTCAAAAATCTTAAAATATGACCTAGGGTAAAATGGTGTTTGATTTGGGATTAATATGGGGTTCTGGAATTTTTTAAATTAATTTTATAGACTTTAATTCATGAGCAAGGTTTGTTGGGTAGGGTCACATGGTTCCCCCTAACCGTAAACCTAAACTATGTGCCTCTTTTACAGAGGTTTAATGGTTTGAAAAATTGTGAAACAAACATGAAAGACCCCACTATCTAGGGTTGCAGATTTTGTTGTGATGGGGTGCATGATTATCTCAAACTATGTGCCAATCGTGCACAACCATTTTTTTCTTCAAATTTCCACAATTTTCACCCAAAACACAGCCAAAGGTAAATCCCAAATAAAGTGTACTCAACAAAAGGAAAAAAGAGTATCTATAAATGTTTGTGAGGTATATCTTGAAATGGTTGGGATTCTACATATATCAAATCTCTATCTCGTACCTCAAAAAATATATAGAGGAGCAGGTTTGAGGGTTCTTCTTCCTCATAGATAGATCAAAACATCTACAGTAATGTCTATTCCCTTGATGATATCATACCTGTTGAACTCATGGATAACAATAGATGCATGTTTATTCCTTTGGGAAAATTTTTCTAATCCGTTTTTCAACATTCATTTAAAGGATTCAAGATGAATAGAAGTGAATGTTTAAGGAGAACTTAATAAGGGAGTTGGATGAGGAATAAATGAAACAGCTAGAAGGTCTAAGTACAAATTCTTTATAATATCATAAAAACATCCTTATATATTGACCAATAACATTTTCATGGATTTTACTTTACTTGTCCATATTGGATATTTTCTCAACTAAATTTTGATTGACCTACTGAACAATATTGGATTGCAGTTGAGGAAAGGGATCACTAGAATTAGTAATAACATGCTCTGGTGTAGCTAGAGTAGGTACTGTTAGAGAAGGTACATCAACTAGATCCATAAAAGGGATAATACATAGAGTCTTGTAAATTACAATATCTTTCTGTATAGTAGCAACTGAAGTAACTGTAGATTCTTCAGACTCCGAGGAACTAGAATCCTCTTCAGATTAAATCCTTTAACTCCTTAGTAGATCATTATCAATAGGTATGTTATTCTATTATGATTTATAGTCATTGTTATAGTTTACCAAGATATAATCCACAAAATATTTTGATCTACCTCTAATATCTCTTTTAAATTTCCACTGATAGATTCTTCAAGATACCCCACATGATCATTTAATGATACATTTGTAGTAACACCTTGCTTCCTAACAACTTCTTGGGTGTCCTAGAACTTTCCCAAAAGATCATTCATGATAGATTGAATTATATAAGGTTTAACCATATCACAATGAAGATATTTAGAATAATAAAACTCATAATTCAGCTTATAAATCATTTGATCAACCTCATTTTGAAATATTGGAACCCCTAAAGGTGTAGAATAAGAGGTAGTGGTTGGTTGAAACCTCTTAAGGAAGTCAAATTGACTTACCAATACAATATTTTGGGTATTCAAGTTTTCCTTCATTTAAGCCTTCATACAATGAATCTCAACAACTGCATCATGATACGTATTAGATTGCAACATAGGAATATTTCGAATCATGTCTATGTGATGCAACTATTAATCCTAGCTCATTGAACTCTAACTTGGTATATCAAAAAAAATATTCCACTCACATGGACTTTGAATAGCTAAATATCTCCCACTCACATGAACTTTCAAATCTTAAATATATTTTGAACTAATGTTAAAAATAACTTGTTGCACAAAAGTAACTTTCAGAATATTTTTGATCAAATCAATCTTGGTTTTTATCATCCCAATTAAGTTGTAAAAATCATCTTCTGAAATAGAATTATCCTTGATCTTTTTTATCTCATCCTTAAAGGATTTCAATTTCTTATTCAAATAATTATAATATCCTCTGATAATATCAAACCCAGTAATTATATATGATGTAATGGTTTTAATTTTAGAACTATCATAAGTTTTACATACATAAGGTGTATCCTTATAAACAAGAGTTGGTGATGACATAGGGGGTGTATTAAAATTATTAGCAGTCTCCATAACCAAATCTAAGGTTTAATTTACACCGAAAGGTGGTCCAGGAAGATCTGGATCAACCATATGCTTCTCAACCAAAGATTAGTTCTGCCTTTGACATATGATACATTTATAATATTTTATACTAACCTTTTCATATGAACTACTTTATTTTTATAAGAAATAGGTTTAACATATTGAACAACTTAAACAACTTCAACAAAATCAAAAACATCTACTTACTTATTTTGAACCATCTCTACCACATTATGACTAACTTCAGGTAGCTGAGGATTTTATATTGCAACCACTTATTCTTTCACTTCCCTAGCAGGAACCGTCTTAGTAGGTGATTCATCCCAGGTGGTGAGTTTTGGGACATATCCTCTAGAGCCACACTTTCTTGACCAATTGGTCTCAAATAATTTTAAGAGGTGTCCTAGTAGTATCCTATAGTCGTTAAAAGAACAATAGAATGAGTATTACATATGTGGTAATTCATTGCCTCTCACCCATTGAGATCTGCCCTATTCCTTTTTAAAACTAGGTAGATAAGCTTTCTTTAGGGGTAATAATTTTACAAGAATTTCCCTTTATAGTAGTGAAAAACAAATTACATCATATACCATAGAATATTTAGAATCATATTATTAATAAAAATAATATATATATATATAGAAATAACATGTTTTACATTTCATTGTCTCTCTAGGAAATCCTAGTCTGAATAAAATTACACAAAACCCTCCATTCATGCTCTAAGTCCTTCACATGTTTCTTTTTAAAAGAAGACGTTCCCAATAGGAACTTGAACACTTCGGTTGGTTCCACTGAAATTGTATCTACTAGAGTTTGGATAACATTGGACTCCCCTCATGGGGATAATGATGGTTTCATCCCACTCCACTGATGAAACATTCACATATTTCCCATTTAAATTGGATGATTGAACATCTTCAGTTTCACCAAACTGGAACTCAGTATTTCTCATGAAATAATTCACTTCTTCCTAAAAAAACAAGAACTTATTTCATTAAAAACAAACACTTACCCTTGAAAATGAAGGACCATATTTAGTATCATCTCTATAGTATTCATCTAACCCATGTGGATAACTTTTCTAGTAAGAACCTTTCATGGAACGCCACCAAAATACAATTTCTTAGAAGGACCAGAGTTTCCATAATCTCCACAGTTTAATTTTCCCATGGAAGAAGATTGGAATAAGTTATATAGGAGATGAAGAGATATGGGGAGGGGAAATAGTTATGATTCAGCTTCTGAGAGAAGAAATGTAGGTGCATAGAGAATGAGTTGAGGGATGAATTGAATTTATGTTATGCACTAGATTTTCAATAGGTTCTATGAAACCAATTTGGGATTTGGGTGAATTCTAGATTAAAATAAATATAATTTAAATTAAAGTAATGAAATTTAATTTCTAGAAACAAAATAGGATTAATTTAAATAATAAAGAATAATATACTAATTTAATTTACATAAAACATTACAAAAAGTTCTTAATTAAATAATATAAAAACCAAAATTTAAAGAAATAAGATAAATTAATATTATTTAAATATGAATAATCCCAATTCTATATTAATAAAATTAGAATAAACACACTCAAAGGGCTTAGTAAAAATATTGGCTAACAGTTTCTCAGTAGAGATAAATTTAAGAGTAATATCACCCTTTTGAGCATAATCTCTCAAGAAATGATTCCTTAGGTCTATATTATTTATTCTTGAATGATTTATGAGAGTATATGAAATTTTAATAGCACTAGTGTTATTAAAATTTATTGAAACATGATTGTAATTGAATCCAAAATCCATCAACGTGAGTTTCATCCATTAGAAAAAAAATAAAGAATTTTTATTTTAGCTTCACTTTGATGTATTATGATCCTAGTCTTCCAAAGACACTTGGCCTCACAATATTTGAGTTGCAATTAATAGATGTTAATTTTAAAATCATTTAATGATATGTATAAAATTCTTAGGTTTCTATACTCTATGTATACAAATTCTTCAGGTAACTTATTTTACATACTTAGGAAAATTATCATAAAATAGCCAGAACCTAATGATTTTGAGAGAATGAACTAAAATTAAGAAAAAAATAGAATAATACACTTAAAACAAAAACATAATTAATATATTAAGGGTAATAAAGATCCTAAAATCCTAAAGTACATGAGACATGTTACAAAAATATTATTATTCCTACAATTTTTACTTTCCAATGAGTTTTGATCAAGTGGGAAAGCAACAAGAATCCATTTTCAACATTAAGTGTCACTCTAATTGCATGGAACTCCAAACTGAATGAGGCTATATATGAGTTATATATGACCTCTTTAATGAGAGGATAATATGTTCATTGAAAAAAAATATCCCCACTTATATCTGAACAATATTTCCTTATTTGGGGTCACATAACCCAAAAGAGTTTTCACCATTTTCTTAGATACTTTTACTAATAAATCACTAAGAATAGATCCTAACCATATTTGAATAACCATTCATATGCATTCTAAAATAGAGAAAAACACTTACAAGATATAGGGAGTATTGTTCTAGAGGGATATTAAAACTCTAAGATATAAAATATAAGCCTTCATTTAGGCCATGGATAACTAAAAATTACATCATATCCTCCTTATATTCATATATGTCTTTTCCATAATATTCACCACCTATTAATTGATGGAATGAAACTAGGGATATAGATCCCCAATCTGATTCATAGAATATAAAATCATTGGGAAAAAAGTGTTGAATAGTCCAAGTCCTAATTCATTTTTATTTTTTGATGCATTTTCTTAGTTCTTTTGGGAATTCAAGATGTGCCTTCACCTATTTGCAACAATATAAAAAAGAGAGAACATTTTTCATTCAAATAGAAGAGTAAACCTCATTCTACTTGAAATGTGACGTGAATTATAAGGATTTGTGAAAAAAATCTATGATCATACTAATTTTATTCAATAAATTTTTAAAATATACTATTCAATTCAAATAGAATCTCTAATCTACCAAGGGACAAACATCAAGAACATGTAAAATTAAATCCTATTCAGGATCAAACTGAAAACATTAACCTAGGGAATAATATCCACATTTATTCTTATTGAATTTATTATTTTGAATCACTAAATTAATCTTGTTAGATAACCTAGAATTATTAATTCATTTTAGAATAAAAAGAAAAGTGTTTACTATAAAAAGATCTATGTAAGGTGAATATTTCAAATGATCAATAACTAGCTGATTGTTTTGATCAAATAAAACTTCCATTCCATGAAAATTGAGAACATATTTTTAAATATAAATCTATAGTACATAGTACTTAAAATCAATGAAACATACATCAATATTTTGTTTGGAGGAAATCCATACCTAATCAAACAACATCAAATATTTAGGGTATTTTTCACTTTTGGAAGTTCTCACCCATCATTATTTTTTATAGTATTGATGAAATAATTAATGGAATCCATCTTGGATCATATAATTTTAATAAAATTATGTATTAAAAATAAATTTCCTTTATTAATAAATTGTAATATTTTATTTTCATAAGACTTCTACCAATATACCTGTATGATTCTCCAAATTCAAAACTCACTCCAAATTTACATAGCAACTTCTTGTATCAAACAATTAAATTATCATAGAATCCCTAATAAATTTAATGTGTTTAATTAAAAAAAGAATAATAATGTATAAATTCCCCACATTTTGATGAACATAAAAATGTTTGAGATGGAGGCTTGTATAAAGGGATTTTGTTGAATGAAAACATGAACTGGTTCCAATTCTTTGAACATGATAGAAACCTCTCTAGAAATTTTCTATGTCTTTTATTGTAAATAAATCACAAAATAACAAATGAATTTTTATTCATAAGTTGACCTAAAAACATGGTAATTAAAACATCCAAGAGAGGGATTTTTTGAATATCAGATTCCCCAATATTATTTTTAAAGAAATCTATCATATATCCTCTAAAAGTGTTTATGCCTTCAAAATTACCAGGATACATGTAATCTAGTCCAAGTTCTACATATCACTGCTTCTCCCATGGATTAAAATATAACAATTCTACTAATTTTATTCTATTACTAGGTATAATAATTTGAATTATTTTAATATTTTCATTTTCATAAACATCGAGGTTATAAATTTTTCTATACAAACCGCTAACCTCAATTTCAGTAAAAAATGCCTTATTATAAGAATGATACAAAAAGTGAGTACATAAAATATAATTTTTTTGGATCATTGTATTAGGTTACTAACAATAACATCAGAATATTGGAAGAAATTATGATAAGAAATTATCACCACGGATGTGATCCAATTCGAGAGCAGCAACTTTTGAAAACAACAAGAAATAGCCTTCAATGTTGTCGACGGTATAGAAAAATATTTCAATACTTAATTTAATTATTTGTTACAAGTAATCATTTATGAGATAAAATATGGGTATTGATCTATAAATAAACTGATTTCACACCCTTCCAACCGAACTTCATTTGTTCTATGAAATAAAGATTTCAAGTTGATGTCAACATAATTTATCTATGCTATGTTTACCATGATAGTATTTTTAACTTTTGAACTCAAATTAACTATAATAAAAATTATAATATCCAAATAAACATTTTCATATGGAGCATGAATATGTTTTTAAATTTTAATGCACTTAGAATACCACTTTCTAACAATAACTTGAATGTATAAATAATTAAACACACTAAAAAATTTATTTATTTTAAATGAATATTCTAATATTTCAGTTTCATGAGAAAATATATCATACATATATATCCCTTTTTTTGGGCGTCACTTAGGATATTCAAACAATTAGGCATCAACGTTTGTAATTTATAAGGATCATGGAAAAACATGTGATCTAATTATTCTTTTCATATAATGAGATCCCCTGTTTCAGTAATGATTTAATCTTATCTATGAAAATATTCAACTATAGATAAGAAGATTTATTTATTGGTATAAAGATAAACATATTAGGGATTTTGAATGTGGGGACATTTTCTATCTCTATAGACAATGATTTGAATTTATTGATAAAAGTAATGGGAATACACCCAAGAATCCATTTTTTTACACATGTTATCAATGATAATTTATTCCCATTATGATTTTAGAAGGAAATATGCTTGGATGATGAAGGGAAATTTTATAATCATCTATGTGGGAAGATATTAATAGGGATTTAGTTGTGTGTATCCTCTTTATAGGCACTCGTTGATGGTGAAAGAATGTGTGATTGACAACTCCTCCACCCAAATTATATTTTCAAATTTATTTTAAGGATTCGCAATAAAGTTTGAATTTATATGTACTATTTGTATTTGTATTCAAAATTAACAACCTTCTCACCTATTGATACACGTATAGAAAAATATTTAGTAGAAATATTTATTCTCATAACAATGTTTTTTTCACTTAAATAGTAATAGCAGTCACACTATTATCTTCTATTAGATCTTGGATTTCCTCCAAGATTAATAGTCACTTAATATATGAGAGAATGACAATAAACATAGAATGAATAAATGGAATTTTTTTTCTTCACTTTATTTACAATCTTATGTTTCAAAGGGAAGAGTAATATTGTTATTTGGAGGAAAGATGTAGAGTGATAACCAATCTGTAATTTCAAGATAATGAGAGCTTCTTCATCCCATTCAAGAACAAGAAATTATAGAAAAAACATAATACAAAAACTCATTCTGTTAACTATTATTAATAAAAATTTACTACTTACAAACAAGTATTTATTTCTTTATATACCACTTCTATTGTGTATAAGTACAATTTAAAATAAAAATTTATAACAATAGTTTTTTCATTTATTTTTCTTTTGGATGTAATACTACATGTTTGACCTACACATTAGTGGAATTTAAATAGTATTGACAAGTGTGAAACAAAATATTAGAGAAATATTTTCATCAAATAGATTCAAATAGATTTTATACTTTAAGATAATGATTCATATGTCATTTATTATTTACAAGAATAAACGGTACCCCAACCTGATGCACAGTGTTCTCTGTATGACTTTAAGTGTACGTTTTAAGTTTAAGATTTCCATTTTAGTTCAAAAAAACATGTTACATACTCATAAAGGATCAAAAACATTCATATTTTTTTGATAATTTAGGATAATAATTCATAAGTCATTTTTTACTTGTAGGAAGAAACCGCACTACTATCTGATACACGCTGTCTCCAGTACGAGTCAAAGTTTATGTTTTTAGTTTAAAATTTACACTCTCATTAAAAACATTCATCACATACTCAAAACTAATCAAATACAGTCATATTATTTTGATACTTCTAGAAAAGGATCCATAATTTAGTTGGGTGGTGTAATAATCCATTTCCCCTCATTATGATATAAAATGTGATAGGTATGACTCAAAATGTGTGATTTTTTTTAAATTATATTTTATTAATTTATTATTTCATATTTTTATTTATTTTATTTCATTATAGTATTACTAAAATAATAATTTTATTTGTATAAATGTTCACTCTTTTTCTCGAGCTGTTTTGGGTTTTTTAGAAACTAATAGTATGATCATGCTCTTTTAAGAAGGGGTTGGGGGCCAAAGACAAAAGATTTTCTTTTGAATTTTTGTGTTAAATTTTAATCACTAATTCAATTATACAAAACAATGATCAAAATTTATATAATATATTGTTTATCTTATATTTTTTATATAAATTCTATTTGATCTAAATTTTATATTTGTTCTTGTAGTTTTATTTAATCTTAGTAAAACTCTACATCAGTATGTCTTTTATCAGTTCTATTTATAGTAATGATAATAGTTCAGTTTGTCAATGTTAAAAACTTGTTGATAATGTAACATCCCAGGTAAATAAATGATATGATATTTTCATATTTATTAATATTTTTGAATTAAATATGAATTTTACTTTAAAGGGGATGCTATGTTTAATGGCGTACCAGACACGCAACAATGATTTTCTCTGAAATCTCATGTTGCACACAAGGCTGAGTCATACTAAAAAATAAAAATATAATATTATTTTAAATAGTAGTTAACGCCTAGCCATTGTATTGGTGGTAATGAAGAGAACTAACTAAAATTTAATTATACATGTTTTTAAAATGTTTTTACATTTATCTGATAAAATTTAGAGGCTTCAAATGAGAAGGAATCCAATTTTAATCATAAATACTCTAATATTTTTAAAAGGTAGTTTTACAGCCTTTTGATAGATAAACCCCTTTAAATCTAGTTTTTGTCACTTTTATATATTCTAGTTGAAAAATTGAACTTCTTATTTAGAAGCGGGACATAAAAATTTACTTTGTGTAAATGTTTCGTATTTTTTGATAAAGTTCAATTTTTTAATAAATAGTGAAAAATACTAAATTTTACGTCCAAAATGTATTTTAATCTAATTTATTTATATAGTTAGACTATATTTTTAATTGGTTTTAAAGTGAAATTATATTATATTTTTACCATTCAATCCAATTTTGGTCAATGTAAGTAATTTCACTTTTAAATTAAACATAAATACATGTCAATATTTTGATAGTTATTATTTCTTAAAAATAGGCTTTTTGGTTTTGAAAAAGGGAATTAATATTAAATTAATTTCTGCAATTTCGGTGTTTTGAATTTGGAAAAATATATTTCATATTTGGAATCAGGAGGTTCAAATTGTGTAAATAGGTAAATTTTATTTTTAGACATTATGAATAGTAACATCAGTAAATTTTTTATTTACCATGGTTAAAGTGTAAATCTGATAAATAAGGGTAAACAAATAATATTATCATAATATCCCAGTCTCGAGAGCCAAAACAAAGGTGCCCCGTACCCGATTGGTCACATGGCCTCAAGAGCATTTCCACAAATTCAAGAGGCTGCCAACTAGCAGCGAGAGCCTTGGGAGTGATAGTGGGGATTTTATGCCCTAATTGGCAGAGTAACGCATCAGATATAAACTGATAATAATAGAGAATGTATTAATAACATGTAATACGTAAACAATGTAAGTAATAAACAACTGGAGCACACATATATAAATGATGCATGATACATATGTCTAGGAAAGCATCCAAAACAATTCACAATGCTGGAATACAGTACTAAACCCAAAAACAAAGTGAAAAAATAAAATCCAGCATCATCGCAAGCCTCAGTTTGGTTCCATGCTCTCCAGATCCACAACAATCAAGTACCTGAAGTAAAATGCCGCTTTCACTTATCTAGAACTACAACAATATAATCTTTTTGGGCCCAAAATCATGACCCAAACAGGGTGTGAGATGAATCCTAGTAGGCAACCACCCAAAAACCAGGGCCTAACAATCCATGAATATATATGGCAGGCAATATGAAAAATAAATCAATAAACTAGGAAGTAATGAAAGTAAATAATCCTACAGTTTAAATTGCATCCATTTTCATTTATTTTTTAAGTAACCAAAAATCATAAGTAACCCTCTGGGAAGTACTCATAGCCTAACCCCTACGGTTCAAAAAGTCAAATACAAGAAACCCTTTGGGAAGTACACACAGTCTAACCCCTATAGTTCAGCTTTAACAAAGACTCTCTGAGGAAGAACTCACCGCCAATTCCCCCTGTGGTCTCGTATCAGTAACTAGATACACTCTGGGGAATCACTCAATGTCTAAATTCCCCATGTGGTCTAATAATGAAGAACTACAAACACTATGAAGGAGCACAAAGTCCATTCCCCCTATGGTCTCGCAACATAAAAGTAAACAAACACTCTGGAGAAGCCCTCAGCGTTCATTCTCCCTATGGTTCACTACTCCAGGTTCCCACATCCCAGTGTAATAAATCATGCAGAAATGGTATACGACAGCCGATGTAAACCTCAATAACTACTTGGCTAAACTGTCTATAGTATCTCATGGCATTTCAAATAAATTCAATCCATCCTAACAATACTAGTCATGGAAAACAAAGAAGCTTAACAGGAAAGGCTAGAAAAAACGGTCAAAATCAAGAAAACATGGACAACACATCCATAGAAAGGAAATCAACCCTATTTACAATCATAAATTCTCTTATCAATCCCATAAGGCATATCAAGAAATAACATTTCTAATAACCATAAAAATGCAATACCCCGAACAAGGGTATTGGGAAATATTGTACATATAACTCAAAGAATGACTATGGAAAGGCACAACCCACCTACCTCAGCATTATACGATTGATATACGTGAACCTTTAGCCTTGAATCACCCTATAATTCCATAGATCCACAAAAACACAAAAACCATTCAACCAAAGATAACTCATGAAAGAAGAGGAATCATGAAACAAGGATCTAGAAGAAGGAAGAGATTACTGTGGAGATTCCAACGCAATCTACAGTGGTTGATTCGAAGAACAAATGGCGAGTTGGGGGCTCAGAGAAGAATCACCTACCAAAGACACTTCTGGATGAGACAAACAAATAAGAAGGGTGTTCTGCCGATTAGACGTGACCCCAATCTGTTTAATGAAATAAAAATAAAGTACACGACGTGTTCTTTAAGGGTACATGGTGTGTACTATATTTAACTAGCCTCCTCTTTAGGTAGTTTCCAAGTCACCCCACACAGCCATGTACTCAGCCATTACACGGTCAGTACATGGTCACCTGCAGTAATCAGGTACACGGCATGTACTTATAAGTATACGGATTGTACTCCTGAAATTTCTAGAAACTCCTCTTTTCCTCAAAAAACAACCAGAAAAGGAATACATACCTAAAATGAAGATCGTGGTTCTTACAATCTTCCCCCCATAAAGAAATTTTTCCCCAAATTTACCTAGCAAGGCGGTGTATAAGAAGAATCCTCAGATAGCTCCGGCCACTGTGAGCATACATCGATCTCCCTCTCCCAAGTCTCGTCAAGTACTTTTCTATGCTGCCATAGCACTCATACTAGAGGAACAGACCGACTATAGAGAACCTTCACGCTTTGATCAAAAATAGGGATAGGATGCTCCTCGAATGATGCATCCACCTCCCACTCAACCTCCTCGGGTTGAAATAAATGAGACGAGTATGAGAAGTAATGACATAGCTGAGAAATGTGGAAAGAATCATGCATATCCTGGTACCTATTAGGTAACTGCAATCGATAGGAAACTGTCCCAACTCTCTCCAAAACCTCAAACGGACCAACATATCTCAGAAAAAGCTTTCTCTATCTTCTAACCCTCCTGTGTCCCAACCTCGGTGTGAAAGGTAGGAAAACCTAATATCCAACCTTGAACACTGGAGGTCATCTACGTCAATCAGCATAAGACTGATTTCATGATTACGCAGTAGCCATCCTCTTTAGAATCAACTCTATCTGTTCTATGGTTTTCTGAACAAGACAAGGTCCCGACATAGCTGGCTCTCCTACCTCCAGCCAACATAAGGGTGATCGCCATGGCCTACCGTACAAAGACTCATATAGAACCATCTTAATAGTTTCTTGAAAACTATTATTATAGGAAAACCCCACAAGAGGTATGTGTTTCTCCCAAAAACCTCCAAAATCTAGGATGCATGCCCAAAGCATGTCCTCCAGCACCTATATTGTACGCCCGGACAAGACATCTTTCTGGGGATGGTAAGTTGTACTCAGAAGTACCTATATACCCAAAGCCCTATATAGTCCCTACTATATATGAGAAGTAAAGCATGAATCCCTCTCTGAAGTAATGTAATACGGAAATCCATGTAAACTCACAATCTCTTGGATGTAAAACCTTCCCATCACATCAACACTAAAGGACTCAATGATTGACAAGAAGTGAGAAACCTTCATGAGTCTATCAATGACAACCCATACTGCATCATTACCTTGAGGCAACCTCGATAAACCTTTCAAGAAGTCCATCATGACATCATTCCACTTCTGCTTGGGAATAGTTAACTACTGTAAAAGCCCTATTGGACGCTGATGTTCTTTAGTCACCTACTATTTGAGAAATTATATAGAAAGAAGTATTAAACACAAAAAAAAATGGGATGATGTATGAGAAATGATGTTGATGGGACCATAGTTGGTAGAAGAGATGATAGAGAAAGTTCAATTGATTCAGTAATACATGAGGACAGCTCAGAGTGGGAAGAAACGTTATGTGGATAACCAAAGTAATGATCTTTCTTTCGAGATAGGTGATCATGTATTTTAATAATTTTCACCATAGAAAATTTTGATGCATTTTGGTATGAAGAGGAAGCTGAGTCATCAGTTCATTGGACCATATGAAATATTCAAAAAAGTTGGATCAGTTACCTACCGAGTGTCTTTACCTCCGATTTTATCTTAGGTATACAATGTATCCCATGGTTTAATGTCAAGGAAATACATGTTGAATTAATCTCATGTTTTAATTCCTGAATTAGTTTAGTTGGAAGACAATATTTCTTATGAGGAACATTCAGTTCGTTTTTTTGAGAATAGAGAGAAAGTGTTGTGGAATAAGGTGATTCACCATGTTAAGGTTTTATGGAAAAGCCATATAGTTGATGAAGAAACATGAGAATCTAAAAATTTTATAAGGGAATGATATCCCCACTTGTTTAATAAGTGAATAAAATTACAGGGATGAAATTTATAAATGTGGGAAGGATTTAACAATCTAGGTAATGATATAATAAATCAGTTTTATATTTATAGATATGAATGAGATAGACATATTTGTTATAAAATACCAATTAATTTTTAATCAAAAAATAAAATTATTTTTATTAAAAATGTTTCTTATAAAGTTTAATTTAATATATTAATTTATAAATATTATAATTTTAATTATATAAAATTAATAAAAAAACTAAATCATCATATCAAAATATACTTAGGGTGAAATTTTGGGATCTTTCAGAAAATGTGGATTTTTTAGTGAATAGTGAACTATAATGATTTTTATAATAAGTATTTTATTTTTAATAAATTAATAAATTTAAGAGTCCCAATATCATTTGAATATTTATTAAATTAAAGTAAGTACTATTTATTCTACTAATTTACATTTTAATCGACTTTATATGGGTTTTTAATACAAGTTTGTTTTTGGGATTAATGAAGGGTATTTCTAAAAACTTTTTTAAAATGAATAAATTTTCAACTATTTATTTAAATAAAATAATACCTAATTGTAAATGTTTTAAATTAAATTTATATGATATATATCATTAAATAATAATTAATTTTCAAATAATAATAATTATTATTATCCATAAGGTTAATATATACATATCTTTTTATAAAAAAAATCTTCTTCAAAAAACCACTCTCTCTCCATGGTAATGGGATTAATATTAAATTAAAATATCAACTTTTGTTAATTTAATTTGAAAAAATGGATTACATATTTTTAATTAGAATAATTTATAAGGTATGATAAGGTCCAATTAATTCTTTACCACTGTTATCAGTGAAAAAATTAAAATTAATCAAATTGATTAATGTAAAAATGAGTTTACTAAGTGACTTATCTTTAAACATAAGGGAAAAAATAACATGGAAACTTTTCAAGAACCCATTTTATGGCCATATTTATACTATATACCTTACATTATTCAGTTTGTCTCATTATTTTATCCACTTTACATGGAAGAAACATTTTTTTAATTCACTCATTCAAAAAATTACAAGAGTACCACTCACCTCCCAAATAAATGGCCACCCCCTATCCTCCTCTCTTTAGAGCGTTCAATACTTTTTTATCAGAAAATAACTTCCCAAATCACCTATAAAATTCCTTCATCTCATCCTGCAGGGCTTTATTTGGGCATAAATCCAACCATGTAAGGCATTTGGGGAAAACCAAAAAGAGATACCCGAAGAAGAGGTAAAGTTCATCAACAAGTGTTTTTGTTATATTTCCTACTCCAAACCCTTCAATTCTTCTAATATCATTACTATATAATAACCTCAGTATCCTAAATATAATAATATGTTGTTATGTTAAGTATATAACCTTCACTCACACACACTTCCATCAAATGGGTTATGAAATCATCGTTTGGGTGTATAATGGTATACTGCCCCACGAAATGATGTCGTTCGTTTTCTCATTACCACCTCTCATGGTTGGAAATAATAATGGAAATATTAATTTTATATGATATTTATGATATTTATAATACATCATACCTATTTATTTAATATATCATTTACAACCTTTTTACATTCTATACAATAGGGGATATGATAATGTCACCTATGTGTATGACAAAATAACGCCTCACGAAGCAATGCGAAGAATTTTCCCATAACATGTTACATGGAAGGTAAAAAGGAAAACTATAATAACTAAATATGATATACATGACCTAATTATTATATTAATTACATAATTATATTTATTTAGATATAATATATAATTCTCTTTACCATTTCACACAATGGAAAAGTGATAATGTTGTTCATGGATGTGTGGACTATCACCTCCTCAAAGCGATGTGATTATTATTTTTTAATAACTATGTAAAAATAATGATATATATAAGTATATATAATTAAGTAATATCATATTTATTATATAATTATCATTCGTTAAATTTAAATGTTACTTATATTTTTTTATAATAATCAGTGAAAAAATGGAAACATTACTAATGCATACATACGCCCTACCGTCTCCACGGGAATAACATTAGTTCATTTATCAGAACTACATTTGATAGTTTATTTTAAAAATAAATTTGATCTTAAAATATTATAATTATTTCATGATTATTATTCTATATATGTTTAAATGATGACCCCTTTGACCAAAGTCGACCTACCAAAGCTGTTTTTGACACATAAGTAAAATATGCTCAAAAAAATAGATGTAAAATTAAATTATTAAGTTATATTGTAAAACATGGTAACAAGTGAAATAAAATTAATAACAAACTTGAATGATTTTCTCAAAAAAAATAAATAATTAACATAAGTTTATTAAATAAGAATATGAAGACACATATGTAAATTCAGATATAATGTAAGGGACTTCATCTTAATTTCCTTTCATTGTGTAAATTCTTCATGTTTTTCAAAATTAATATTTTATAAGGTGTATATACATACCCATTGATATTATATGAAAATAATTTATCTACTATCATGATATTTAATGTTTTCTTAGTGTCATTCATTAATTGGTTTTACGATTCATGTGTTTTCCAATTGATTAAGGGCTTTTATTTAAAATCATCTTTTAAGGATTTTTGTAATGGTATGTGCCTTCCTAGTCTGTTAAATTGAAAGATTTGCCATTGGAAATTCATACAGGATGTTTGGAGGGAGTTTGGAGAAGTTTGGTTGTTAAAGCATAGAAGAACGGAGGTTACACACTCTGTAACCTGATTTTACAGTGTGAAGTTTGGTTTCAAATCTTGTCCTGGAATGCATCATAATGTGCATACTTTTACACTATGTGAATGATAGATTCATGGTGTGTCATATATCAGGGTTTGAAAAATAAAATAAACCAAGAGGCTATTGGTTTTTTGGGGAAAGTGGGCGTCAATGGATTTCATGGCGTGAAATGGGATTACACGTCATGTAATACCCCAATGTTGTAATGTTATAAAACATTATTGCCACTCAGGTTTTTATAAATCATCTTTTTGTAGAAATATCTATTATTCAAGATAAACCCTATGAACCCCAAGGATTTATTTAAACCCTCTTCCTCCTTATATGGTTTATTGATCTCATTGATCTCTCGTTGGTTTTCTTGTGGTGATCCAAGGTACATTATCCCTTCGTTTTCTAGCACTTTCTCTCGGTTGGGTATCTTTATCTTATATATCTCCTCACTATTCCATGACATGTGCTTATACATGATTCCTAATGGGGTCTATCTTGGTCTTTGTTGGTGTGACGGTGTCATTGAATCCTCGAATGGATGCAGATCTTGAGTAATATGTGACCAGAGGACGGTTATGTGATCTGTTCTCGTGCGAAGAATGTTGACACCCCTTAAAGGTAGGGATTCCCTTATCTCTATTTATTAGTGCATCATGAGGGAGGGGTTTTACTTTTTTTAGCCTAGGATTATGGTTTTGTTGTCTTAATAAAATATAAAGAGCATGATAATAGAATTTAAAGGGTAGAGGGGTTTATTGCAAGCTTTTCAAAGTTGTTCTTATTGTTTTCAATATTGTGATTATATAGGATGAATGCCCGACAGAAAATATTGGTCATTGGTGGATTTTTTTTATTTTTTATATCTGTTGTGTGTGGTGGTTTTTTGTGGAAATTTTGTTATCACCCTAAATGGAAACTGGTAAATCATGTACAGAAGTCAAATAAATAGATTCCCCTGTATTTCCCAATTTCAATGAAAAACACTAAATTAACAAGTGGAATTAAATAATGGATGTCACATTAAATATGAAATTTTTTATTCTTTTTTAGGTGGGATTATTTATGGTGTGTGATAGTGTGGTTTTGTGTCAGTATATATGGGATGTGAAGTGGCTATGTTGTGATGTGTGCATACACTCTAGTTTGTGTTTTGGTATGTTTATGAAGCATAGGTGTGCTTTGTGGGTTTGTTTAGGTGTTGTGGTGGTTGAAAATGTAGATGATACATCAACCTAACCATGTAATGGAATCTCATGTTTATAGTTTTATTGTTTGTGTAATGGATGAGAAATGTTGTGTACTGGGGTTGTAATCGGGTTGTGCTTAGGTTGTGTTGTTGGATGTAGTTGAGATCTGGGGAATTGTTTTGGTTGGTATGCATCATTCTCCAAAAGTTTCCATATGTTTGGCCTTGGTTGTGTTTCTTGTTATGTGTTGTACTTGGTAGTTTCCCATATTTAATAGAATAGATGAATAATTAATTTGGTAATAATGTTTTTGGGCTAGATTGGTTTGGTTTGGATAATAGAATGAATAAACGAATTGAGAATAAATAATGGTAATGGTTTAACAAAATTGGTTAGGAATTGGAATGAAGTTGTATCTTATTATGTGGGGATTGAATTTTGAAGTAGCCGCAAGTTTGATATTTTTGAGAGTTGGTTAGTTTTTTGAGAAACCATATGATGGGTATGAGTGTTTGGTATTGTATAAGTATATACTTGTATTTTCCTTGTGATTTTTATACTCCCCCACCGTAGTTGAGCACTATTTTCCAAACACCCCCATCATCATGGTGGAGGGTGTCATTCCCAAACATATTAGTGGGAGGATGGATGGCTAGCCACCCTCTCTTTCATGCTACTTCTTCTAGGTGGTGGTAGACCGAGATTCTTCAGGGAGGTTGTGGTTTGTGGGGACAAGGTGCATGAAGGCGAGTTTTTTACCTAGTGTCTTCATGATGAGATGTGTTGTTTTTTCCAAAGTGTCATTGGGATGGGATAAGTTATGTTTTCCCAGGTTTCTTCATCATGAGGTGTGTTTTGTTTTCCCAACTGTCTTTGGGATGAGTGTTTTTGTGATTTCCCTTGTGTTTTTAGGATGTGACGTAGTATGTGGACCTAGTGTTTATGTGTGGGATGTGATGTATTATGAGGCCCAAGTGTTTGTGGGTGAGACATGATGTGGCTCATGGCCCCATTTATAGGATGAGGTGTGTGAGGGTGGGTTGTGATGTGGTGTGTCCAGAAGAGGTGGGAGTGCCATGATATTTTCTGTAAAGGTGTGAGAGTGGATAAGTAGTGGGATAGTGGTGCAGGGTAACCTATTATCAACATAAATTATATTAATTTACATGACTTGTGTTATCTAGTGAGAATCCCATGGTGAGGTTGGGGTGGTTAGTATACCTACTTAGGTGTTGTTTGGTTCTTCTGTTTTCTCACAGGGGCATTATTATGCTTCTATCACATGTTCCTGAGATACCTTGGTTTTCTTACTGAATATAGTTTTATGATCACAATGCATATATAAAACTACTTTCAAGTTTTTATGAGGATTATGTGTAATGTGTTGGACCTTACTACCTTGTATATTGTGTAACACCTGAAGCTTCCACGGTACGCTTCTTCTTGATAATTAAATAGATGCGCTACACACAACATCGAGTTCGAGCGCACCATGACCTATCAAAATAGTTATTTAAAAAATTATTTTGAATCATATTAACCCCATTTTAAATTTTATATACATAACATATAAATTTAACATTCATACTATGTGTTTCTTAGACATAATATAAGAACAAATTCAATTTTTCAGATAAAAGAAGTATTTTACTAGAAAATTCAGTTTTTTTTGCCTTCTAATGGAGAACCCTTTTTAAATCCAATATTTGACACATTTATATATTCAATTCGACAAAATTAAATTATTCTTTATAAGTGGGACATAAAAATTTAATTTGGATAAATTTTTGGTATCTTTATGATAAAATCTATATTTTAATGAATAGTGGGAAATGCTGCATTTTAATTCAAAATTGCCTTTTCATATAATTTATCTATACAGTGAAATTGTACTTTGAATTGGTTTTCAAGTTTAATTGGATTTTTTTTATCATTTAATCCAATTTTGGTCGCTGTAAGTAATTTTACATTGAAATTGGACATAAACACATGTCAATCTTTTGATGTTTTTTACTTCTTAAAAAACTGCATTCTGGTTTTGACAATAGGAATTAATTTTAAATTAATTTCTGCCAATTATATTTTTTTAATTATAAAAAATTAATTCCATATTTGGAACCATAATGTAAAAATTGTGTAAATAGGTACCTTTTATTTTGGGACATAATGAATATTAACTTTAGTAATTATTTTTATTTACCATGGTTAAAGGGTAAATCAGGTAAATAAGGGTAAACAAATAATATTATAATAAAATAGAACTACCCAAACACTTGTAATAATCCTATTGTATAATTTATGGCCGACCATGATAATACTTACATCAATTTTAGGACCCCATGGAGCCACTTGGGTGTGATAATGACCTTTTATAATGTTTAATTTAACGAAAAGGGAAATATAACAAAACATATTTGTACTAACTAAATAAATTTTAATATGGTTTATATAAATGATATATTTGAATATAAATAGTCATTATAAGGATAAAAATATTTCATATAGTATAGTATTTCATTTATAATTTTTAGACATTAAATAAATAAATTTATTTATGACACAATGATGATGTAGTGATTACCTTATTAATGAATAATTGAAATAAATGATATTATAAATATTAAAATAAATGTAATTTGATATTTTTAGTTATGTAAAAGAATTTTATTTATAGAATTGACATTTTAGGGATGATTTAATTCTTTATTTTCTATGTAATAAATTTCTTACGATTTAAAAAAAAAATCAATTACTAAATAGTGTCAAAATTGACATAAATGAATTTTTATAAGAAACGCTATTTTATTAAATGATATAACAGTAATAAAAAACTAATATGTGGACAATTGAAATATAGAGTGCTTAAAATTTAATTATTAATATCCTTTAGGTTCTCTTGAAATTTTATCCTAACTATATTCACCATATAGAATAAAAATATAAGAAGACATGAGAAGAGTTAATAATTTGACTAAGGGTTAAAGCTAAACGATAAGGTTAAATTCATGACAATAAATTGTCTAAAACCTAATGTTTGAGAGGATATAGAACCATTTTCAACTTATCCTCAAAATAAATCACTATTTATCCATTATAAATTGAAAATAAATTGAAAATAAATTAATATTTTAAAACTTTCCAAAAGTGCCCCTCATCTCTCCTATAAAAGGGCACTTCTATTCTATTTCATTCAGACCTCCAAAACCCTTTTTCTCAGACACCCATACCCAAATCTCCATCAAAATTCCCTAAATTAATCCTATAGGCCACAATTTTTTATGAAGACCAACTTAAATAGTCCATTTTTGCAAATAAAAAAAAGACACCCGAAGAAGATGCAATCATTTTATCCTTTCTTTCGAAGTTCTTTTCTTCTTCTACATACTCTTCCTATGTTGTTACTATACTAAAATAATAACTAAAAAATATAATATATTCTGAGATTTTTTAATGATTGTTGTACAACTATATTTTTACTTTTACGCAGCCTATGAACAATAATATCACCATGCATGCGTACGTACGACTTACCATCTCCATGCCATGGTGTAAACTATTTTTCCTCAATACTTTATTTCAATAAGTATACTAATGAATATAAATGACTAAAATAATAAATATAACATGATATTATTTCTATAAAATTCACATTACATCAAATTACATACCATTTAACCATTAAATAAATGATATCGTCGCTTGTGTGTACGCACGACTTACCGTCTCCACGACGCGAAGGGACTCATCTTCGATGATCACCATCCAAGAATGATTATAAAAAGATATATATTATGAATAATTATTAAATATATTACATAATAATGATACTATAATATATATATTTATTTAATTTTTTTATGTACATATATGTCATTCGCTTACTTCCATTTAATATGATAACAAAACCGAAACAACGTTCATGCGTACGTACGACCTACCATCTCCCTAAATGATGTATTCCATTTCATATATTTATCTATTATTTAAATTTATATTATGAATATATATTATATATAAATCATATTTTACATTCTTCAAGTAACTACATCATTATCTAAGTAATATGATCCTAAATAACAAGTCAAAACATGTACGGTAAACAAAGCGATTATACCCGAAATGTTGCATTAACATTGAATTGATAAAAAAGAGGTAATATAAATTCATAAAAGAATGTTATATGATATCATAAATATTATTATGATTCCTATATAATTTAATAAATGGTTTAAAACAATATATATGAGTTTTGAATATATACAGAGAGTATTATACCTAAGGTAAGGGTTAATTTCGAAATCTCATTATTATCCGAGATTGTTTATGCATATGTGTTTACATAGACATATTTTTACTTCATTGCAATTATTCTTAAAAATGTTATCAAAAGGGTTTTTTAAGGTTTTGTTTAAGGGAATTTATAACTAAAACATCATTATAAATGTTTTAAATATTTATACTTCTAAACCTTTCTCATTAATGTCCATGTTTTAAAAATGGTTTTAACAATTTATTTACATGGACATAAATGTTCTAAAATGTTAATTCCTTTCAAAAGAATTAAAGTGGTATTGTATAATTTGATTCAAAAATTTATTTTAAATGTATTCTTTTATCAATTGTGAGACTTTTAATGTTTTCAAAGTAAAAAAGGGATATTTCTCTAAAAAAAATTTAATGATTTTATTATATTATTTTCATCTATGTCAACATCCTTTGTTAGATTTTATGATTAATTGAGATTGATTTATTTTGATAAAATCTTTCATATTGTATTGAAGGGTTTATGATATGTTTGACTATGGATGCGCTATTTTAATACCATTCATGTTTTATGGTTAAAGTATTAACATTTCATATGAACGTTTTAAATACGAATGTTTATGTTATGTTTCAACCTTTTCATATGAGGAATGAATTGGACTTAGTAAGTGATGGGTGGGGCCTGTTATATCCCCTCAACACATCGGTAAGTCTCATAAGACAAACTAGTGTCTTGGAACAAGACCTTTAAAGAATATTTGTGTATGGTCATGGCTTGAGGCCTTGACATAGTGGTTAAGATATCCGACATTATGCATTCCCCCGTTATGAGATTAGTTATTGATTTTACATGTGATTATTCGACTAGTAGAATATCCCAGTGAATTTTTAATGGGAATCATTTGATTTATTCTTTCCATATTATACTGAATATAATTTTTGAACAGTCTTGTTGTTTTAGTTTTGAACCTTCCCTTAAAAGTTTGTGCTTAATTGTGATAGCTTCTACTATATTTTTTATCCTATCTAAGCATTTGAGATCACCCTTTATTATGTTTTATTTTCCCAAGAGGACAAGAAGTGTTTTATGATTGATATTCAAGGTTAATATTGATTAATAATGGAATTATCATAGGATTATATATGTTTTTTATTTTGTTTTTAATTGTTATGTATGGTTGATGAATGTAATCTATTTTCCAACACTACTAAACTAATCGGTCCTTCCGAACATGATTCCTGGTATCATACAAATGTAATAAAATAATTCATAGGCTCCTGGATTCTGTGGTCAGGGAATTATAGTTTGTAACGAATGGGGGTTTAGTAACAACCCTGTAAATATATTTATAAAACATTGATTATGGATCCTCACCCTAATATATTCATTGAGGATAAGTATAGAAGAACCCCATAAAATTTTGTAACGATCATGGATAACCTATGATTAAACCTAATACATTATAGATTGAAATTAACTTCCCTTGATTATGTGGTTTTCATCTATGACATGTTTTAATACCCTATGATTTCTGGTCATAGTTAACAGAGGAAACCAGAAAAATCATATTAACATTGATTTTGATGGATAATTTGGTGATTTTGAATAGAAAAATTGGATAATGACTCGAGAGAAGGATATTGTGATTATGCAGAATTAGTTATCAGATATATGGTTAAAAATGTGATCATTGATGACTTTCCTAACACATTTCATAAGATGAAGATGAATGTTTATAAATGTTCACATTTTAAGAAGCATAGAACAAAGAAGATTTGACTTCCTACATGTTAAGAGAAAGGGAAGAAGAATATTGAGGAATGCCTCAAATAGAGGGGAAGATGTTATCTCTACGGAAAAATGGGACATAGAGTGATCAATTTTTATGGAGTTCAATGTCTCATCTGTGGAAATTATTGGCATTTCACAACTCAATTTACAAACAACGGAATTTACTTCTAAACCAAGGAAATACCTATTCTATTCCAACCATTAAATTGGAAGGATTATATTATTTATGGATTTGGATCGAAGAATTATGAATATTGAATTATATAAAGGGTATTCAGTTTATGTTTTTCTCTATGTATTTTCAAGAATATGATGAATAGTTATAATGGAAGAGAGAATTGATTTAAGGGTAAGATTATATTGGGAGAACATATGATTCATGTAAATATAACCCTTAATATGTTCCTTATGTTAAGATAAAAATGTTTGGATAAAGATATGTTGGATTTGAATAAGTAAATTGGATGATACAAGATTCTTGAGAACTAATTATGGATTTTTTGACAATATGGTTATGCTATCATGAATTATGAATACAACCTTTTGGGACTTAAGGAATAATCAACTATGTTTTGGAACAAGGAAACATGCATTTTTTCTATAAGGATATCTGATAATTCAGGTTGTTACATTGACTTAATAGAATACATTTTGAATGTGTTCACATGTTTGTTATGAGATATGGGAGATAAATGCAAAGACGATTTGGTTCACCTTTTTCTAATGTTTAATATTTTTAGTTTTTTGAAGGATTGCAAGGTTATCCATTTATGGATAGTATAAGTTGTACTCTACTTGAAGTTTTTTAGATTAATGTATTATCTATCTATAGGTGTACTCTTGTATATGTGATAACCTATGCTATATTTTTTTTGTTCACACATACAGAATGACCTATCATTTTATTTATGGATATCATGATCTTACAACACTTCAGGAATAAAAAATTCAACTTTATTTCTTTGAATAAGAGATGAAGTGGAAACTGCTCAAGGCATTACCAATGGTGAGATTGTACTAAAATAAAGTAACTATTTCTTCTCATGTTCTTCAACTTTAAAGAAAGGATCTTGAAAACCAAAAATATATTTCCTAGTATATTCTTTTTTGATGAATCAAATGGCCCATTGAATCATCACCAATTTATACCTTAATGGAAATTAACCATTTCCTAATCATATTATATATCACTCTCCATCAGAACATGATTGTTTGTTTTTTCTTTAATATCCATATTTTCTTACATGTAATCCCAGTATATGTTATCTCCAGTGACCTTCATACTTCCCTTTCATTATTTTAAAATGGAGGTATCATTAATCAATTTTTGATGTGGGATTTCAATAAATATATTTGGAAATGTCCAACCCATAGTTTTTGATTCCAAGTTTAAATTACAAGGATGCAATTTATTTAATGAGGGGATAATGTAACACCCCAATCTTCCATGGTACGCTTCTTCTTAATAATTCAATTTATTGTGCTACACACAACACCGAGTTCAAGAGCACCGTGGCCTATTAAACTAGCCGTTAAAAAATGTTATGATTAGTATTAAACACGTAATTAATTTTATATATATCCCATATAATATTAACATTCATATTATTTTTTTCTTAGACATAATATATAGACAAATTTAATTTTTCAGATAAAATAAGTATTTTTCAAAAAAAATGCAGTTTTTTCAACATTTTAATGGAGAACCATTTTTAAATCCAATATTTTACAATTTTATAAATTAAATTTGAAAAAATTAAATTATTATTTATAATTGGGAGATAAAAAATTAGTTTGGATAAATTTTTGGTATCTTTCTGGTAAAATCTATATTGTAATGAATAGTGGGAAATACTGCATTTTAATTCAAAACTGTCTTTTCAACTAATTTATCTATATTGTTATATTTTTCATTTAATTGATTTTAAAGTGTTATTATATTATTTTTTTATCATTTAATAAAATTTGTTTCATTGGAAGTAATTTCACATTGAAATTGTATATAAACACATGTTAATCCATTGACAGTCATTACTTCTTAAAAACCCGCTATCTGGTTTTGACAACATGAATTAATATTAAATTAATTTCTATCAATTATATGTTTG
Source organism: Viscum album (assembly GCA_963277665.1). Classification (NCBI taxonomy): domain Eukaryota; kingdom Viridiplantae; phylum Streptophyta; class Magnoliopsida; order Santalales; family Viscaceae; genus Viscum; species Viscum album. Next base: position 86,675,752 of record OY728140.1, on the reverse strand, counting down.
GAATTTGGGAAAATGGATTCCATATTTTTAATCATAAGATCCAAATTTTGTAAATAGGTACCTTTAATTTTAGGAAATTATGAATAGTAACTTCAGTAATTTTTTTTAATTACCTTTGTTAAAGGGTAAATCATGTCAATAAGGGTAAAAACCCATATTATAATAATATAAAACTACCCTAACACATGTATTAATACTATTAGATGATATATGGCCGACCATGAGAATCCTTAGGATGATTTTAGGACCCCATGGAGCCACTTGGGTGTAATAATGACCATTTATAATGTTTACTTTAAAGAAAAGGGAAATATAACAAAAACATGTATCTACTAACTAAATGAATTTTAATTTTGTTTATAAAAATGATTTATTCAAATATAAATATTTCATATAAATATAAATAAATTTAATAAATCATGGAATTTTTTTAATAATTTTTATATATTAAATAAATAAATGTATATATGACGTAATGATGATTCAGTGATTACCTTATTAATGAATGATTGAAATAAATGATATTATAAATATTAAAATAAATGAAATTTAAGATTTTTGATGAAATAAAAAAACTTTGAGACAGAATTTACATGTTAGGGATTCTTTAATGTTTTTATTTCGAAGTAATCATGTTTTTATGACTTTAAAAAAAAATCAATTACTAAATAGTGTCAAAATTGACAGAAATGAAATTTTAAAACAAATACTATTTTATTAAATGATATAATAGTAATAAAAATATAATATTCATAAACATAAATTATATAGTGTTAAAAATTTCATTAACTATCCACTTGAGATTCTATTTAAATTTTATAGTAACTATATTAACCATATAGTATAAAAATACAAGAAGACATGGTAAGAGTTAACAATTTAACTAAGGGTTAAATCCAAAAGATATGGTTACATTCATGACATAAACATGTATAAAAACCTATTTATTGAAAAGATTTTGATCCATAATCAAATTATACTAAAAATAAATCACTTTTCAGAAATTATAAAGATATACCAATTTATAATAAATTAATATTTCAAGACATTCCTAAAGAGCCCCTCACCTCTCCTATAAAATAGAACTTCTCTTTATCTTTTATTCACACCTCCAAAGCCATTTTTATAGGAAAAAATGGCCCAAATATCCTCCATAAATCCATTAATTAATCCTATAGACCACCCTTTGGTCAAAAAACCAAATTAAGGGGTCCTTTTGTGTAAATCAAAAGGAGACACCTGAAGAAGAGGTAATCGTTTTATCCCTTTTTTCAAAGTTCTTTTCTTCTTCTACTTCCTATTCCTAATTTGTTGCCATAATAAAATAATAAATCCATAATATAATATATTTTTAGATGTCGTTATGATTATTGTACAATAATATTACTCCTTTTACCTATCTTATGAGAAACAATATCACCATGTGTGCATACAGCATACCACCTCCACACTGTGGTTTAAACTATTTTCATCTATACATTATTTAGAAAGGTTTAATGATGAATATAAATGATATAAATATTAATTATAAAATGATATTATTTATGTAAAATTTATATTCCAAAAAATTCCATACCATTTAACTATTAAAGAAACAATTCGTTTGCTTGTGTATATGTACGGATTACCGCCTCCACGAGGCGATGAGACTCATCTTTCTGGTTCACCATCCAAGAATGATTATAAATATATATATATTATGAATAATTTTGAAATATATGACATAATAAGAATAATTGAATAATATATATGTATATATATATGTGTTTGTGTGTACATATATTGCATTCACTTACTTCCGTTCAATATGATAAGAAAACGGAAACAACGTTCATGCGTACGTATGTCCTATCGTCTACATGAACTGTGTATTCCATTCCATATATCTATCTATTATAAATCTCTATATTATGAATATATAAGATATATAAATCATATTATACTTTCTTAATGTAGTTAAATCATAATCTATGTAATATGATCATGAATAACAAGTTAAAAAACATACGATAAACAAAGTGATTATTACAAAAAATGTAGTCTAACTTGGAATTGTTAATAAAAGGGTAATATAAAGTCATAAAAAAATCATATATGATATCATAAATATTATTATGATTCGTATATAAGTAAATAATATGTTTAAAAACATTATATAAGAGTTTCATACACGTTTGGAGAGTATCAATCCTACAGTAAGGATTAATTTCGAAAACTCATTATTACCCGAAATTGTTTATGCATAACTGTTTACCGGCACATATTTATCATTAATGTCAATGATTCTTAAAAAAAATTCAAAATGAATATTTTTATTGTTTTAAATATTGTACTCTTAAAATAAAACGTCTTTATAAATGTTTTAAATATTTATACTTCTAAACCTTTTTCATTAATGTCAATGTTTTCAAAATGGTTTTAACTATTTATTTATATGGGCATAACAATTTGAAAATGATAATTTCTTTAAAACATTTCAAAATGGTATGGGACACTTTGATTCAAAAATAACTTTTAAATGTCTTTTATCAAAAAATAGTGAAACTTTTAATGTTTTCAAAGTAAAAAAGGGATATTTCTTTAAAATAGTTTTAATGATTTTATTAGATTATTTTCATCTATTTCAATATCGTTTGTTGTATTTTATGCTTCGTTGAGATTGATTTATTATCATGGAATCATCTATATTGTATTGAAGAGTTTATTATATTTTTGACTGTGGATATGCTATTTTAATACCATTCATGGTTTATGGTTAAAGTATAAAAATTTTGTTTACTAGTTTTAAATAAGAATGTTTATGTTATGTTTTAACCTTTTAATATGAGGAATGAATTGGATTTAGTAAGTGATTGTCGAGGCCCACTATAGACCCTAGATGAATCAATATGTCCAATTAGACCAACTAGTGTCTTGGCACAACCATGAAAGAATATTTTTTTATGGTCTTGGCACGAGTCTGTGACGTAGTTGTTAAGATGTACAACATTATTCATTCCCTAGTTATGAGATTAGTTATTGATTTTACATGAGATTATTTGACTAGTATAATATCTTTTTGAATGTTTAAATGGAATTATTTTATTTATTAATTCCATATTATGGTGAAGATGATGTTTTAAAAGGCCTGTGTTTTATTTTTTACCTTTCCTTAAAAGTTTATGCACAATTGTGATAGCTTTAGCTATATTGTTTAACCTTATTGTGTATATGATCTCGCCCCTTTCTTATGTTTTATTTTCCCAGGATTCCAAGAAGTGTTTTATGATTGATATACAGGGTTAAGCTAGGGGAATTATAGCGTTCTAAATGGATTTTCTATGTTTTTTTATGTTTGTAATCGTAATATAAGGTTTATGAATGTAATCTATTTTACAAGACTTATAAACTGATAGGTCCTTTGGGACAGGATTCATTTTATCATACCAATGTAATAAAATAATGCCTGAGCTCTAGGATTCTAGGTTTGGGGAATTACAGTTTGAATCAAAGGTAGGTTTAGTAACAACCTTGTAAATGGATTTAGAAAACTTAGATTTGGGATCATAAACCTAAGATAGACTTTGAGTATAAGTATGGAAGAACCCCAATTTCTATAGTGAGATGTGTATATCACCCTATTCTTTTTGGTCTTAGTTAATGGCGGAAACCAAAAGGAATCAGATTAAGATTGAGTTTGATGGAGAATCTGGTGATTTTGAATAGAAAAATTGGATAATGACTAGAGAGAAGGATATTGTGATTATTCTATATCGGTTTCCAGATATATTATTAACAATGTTATATTTGATGAATTTCCCAACACATTACTTAAGAGGAAGATGAACGTTTATAAATGTTCAAATTTTAAGAAGAATATATGAAAGAAGATTTAGATTCCTGCATGTCAAGAGGAAGGGAATAATAATCTTGGGGAATACCTCAAATAGAGGGGAAAACGTTATCTCTACAAGAAAAGGGTCATAAAGTGAAAAATTGTTATGGAGTTCAATGTCTCATCTATGGAAATCATGGAAATCATGGGACGTGGCTTCAAAAAAGCAATTGGATCTGATTTTACTATAAAGGACTTGCATATCAAACCTTCCTATGCTGAGAAGGTTAAATCTGAAGGGTGTTCTTATAATTATCAAAACTGGTTTGCAGTGCTGGGTGAAGTTGAGGGCCATGATCTTGGGGATGATAATGAGATGGAGGGTGTACTTGGTGGTGATCCTTTAATGGGAGAGGAGGATAGCCAAGTGGGTTTGGAGTCAGCGTCGGAATCCCCTCCTGAACCAAAGGAAGTGGGCATTGAATATGACTTTTTCAGAGCCTCTTGAAGGAAGGGAAATAACTCAATTACAGTTTCAGAAGGCTTTATCCATCATTCCAGGAGTCCGCGACAACGAAAAGACTACTCTTACTTACCAAGCCCACCTATAACTTGGTCTTCTAGTAAAGTAAATCTCCATTTGAAGGTGTGCAAAGGTGCTGACATGAAGGTGGGGGTTGCATCCTCTAAGGAATCTGGATCTCAGGTTGGGTGAGATTAGGAGTTGGCTACCGGTGGGGGTGTTGACCTCCCACTCACGGCTGAGGCCACATCTCATCAAAGGGATGATGAAGCGCTAACTAAGGTCCATCTAGGGGAGGGGCTTCATAAGTTTGAGGAGGTGCGACGGGCGGAGGCTGCACTTCCTCCAAGGCAGCAGCGTGAGGCGAGCTCCCATGCTGACCCTCAGAGTCAGATTGAATTGGTGTTGCATTACATGGACCTTCATTTTCACTCAGATGAAGAAATGGTGGAGAAAGTTCTGGATATTAAAGCACCGAAGGAAGTGATCAAAAAAATGACGGGAAGATTTCAACGTGTGGAAACTACAAAGGGTCAAGGTAAATGGATTGACAGGCAGAACCGTATTTTGAAGAGAGGATTCAACATGGGGAAAATCAACATGGAGGAATGCATTCAATCTTGGGACATCCTGGATAAACATTATGAAGACATCCTGAAGGAAGATCCAGAATCCCAGGTAAATACCATCCCCTAGATACTGTTCATGGAAATTGATTCCAATCGGATCAAGCTTTTCTTCAAAAAAAATGTAGTAAATTTTTGTGGATAAACTGTTTTGCTGTTAGGGTTCTCACTTTCCCCCTTAAATTTTTTTTGAAAATAAAAATGTCATTTTGGAGGTTAACCATTAAATTGGAAGGATTATTTTATTTATGTATATGGATCGAAGAATTATTAATAGTGAATTATATAAGGAGTATTCAGTTTGTGTTCATTAAGGATTTTCAAGAATATTTTGAATAGTTATAATGAAAAAAATTATTTAAGGGTAATATTATATTTGTAGAAGATATGATTAAGGTAAATATAAACCTTAATATGTTCCTTATGTTAAGATAATGATGTTTGGATAATGATATATTGGATTTGAAAAACTAAATTTGATGATACTAGTTACTTGAGAACTAATTATGGATTTTTCAACAAGTGGATTATGCTATAATGGATTAATTATAAAACTTTTTGGGACTTAAGGAATAATTTGATATGTTTTGGAACAAGGAAACATGCATGTTTTCTATAAGGATATATGATATTTTAGGTTGTTACCTTGACACAATAGAATACATGATGAAGGTGTTTAGATGTTTGGAATGTGACAACCAAGAACTTACCTATGAGATATGGGAAATAAATGAAAAGCTGATGTGGTTAACCACTTTCTAAAGTTTTATATTTTTTGTTTTTAGATGGATTGTAAGTTTATCCATTTATTGATAGTATAAGTTATAATCTGATTGATGTTTGTTAGATTAATGTATTATCTCACTATATATGGACATATGAATATGTGAAAACATATGCTATTTTTTTATTTTTGTGACAGATGGAATAACCTATCATTCTATTTATGAATCACATTATCTTCCAACACATCAGTAATTACAAATTAAACTTCATTTCACTGAATTAGAGATGAAGTGGAAATTGTTCAAGGCATGACCAATAGTGAGATTGTACTAAAATAAAGTAAGTATTTATTATCATGTTCTTTAAATTTTTGGAAAGGATATTTAAAACCAAAAATATTTTCCTAGTACATTCTTTTGTGATGAATCAAATAGCCCATTGGATCAACATAGATTTATACATTATGGTTGTTAAACATTTCCTAATCATGATCTCTATCACTCTCCATCAAAATATGATCATAAGTTTTTTCTTCTATATCAATATTTTCCTACACCGAATCCTAGTATATTTTATCTCCAGTGACCTGCATACTTCCCATTATTTTAAAATGGAGGTCTCATTAATCAATTTTCAATGTGGGATTTCAATAAATTTATTTTCAAAAGTCCATCCCATAGTTTTCAATTTAGAGTTTAAATTGTAAGGAAATAATTTATTGAAGGAGGGTAGACTTTAACACCACAAGATTTCACGGTATGCTTCTTTTTAATAGTTCAATATCTTGCAATACACACAACACTGAGTTCCTGCACACCATGACCTATCCAAATAGCTATTTAAAAAGCTGTTATGAATATTATTAACCGAATTTTGAATTTTATATATATCCCATATAATTTTAAAATTCATCTTATTGTATATTAGTCATAATATAAGGAAAATTCAATTTTTCATTTAAAATAAACATTTTTCAAAAAAATACAATTTTCCACCTTTTAATGGAGAACCCTTTTTAGATCCAATATTTGAAACATTTATATATTAAATTTGAAAAAAATAAAATCATATTTACATGTGGGACATAAAAATTTTAGTTTGGATAAATATTTGGTATCTTTATGATAAAATCCATATTTTAATGAATAGTGGGGAATACTGCATTTTAATTCAAAACTACCTTTCCATCTAATTTATCTATATAGTTATATTGTCATTTTAATTGATTTTAAAGTGTTATTGGATTATTATTTAATCATTTAATCCAATTTTATTCATTTGATGAAATTTCACATCTAAATTTGACATAAACACATGTTAATATTTTAATAATTTTTTCTTCATAAAACCCACTTTCTGGTTTTGATAATGGGAATTAATTTTAAATTATTTTTTTCCAATTATGTGTTTTGAATTTGGAAAAATTGATTCCATAATTGTTATCATAAGGTCCAAATTGTGTATATAGGTACCTTTTATTTTTCTACATTATGAATAATAACGTAAGTAATTATTTTCATTTACCATGGTTAAAGGGTAAATTTGGTAAATATGGGTAAAAAAATTATAATAATATAAAACTACCCTAACACATTTTATGATCCTAAATAATGATATATGGACGACCATAAGTATATTTATGTAGATTTTGGGACCCCATGGAGCCACTTGGGTGTGATAATGACATTTTATAATGTTTAATTTATAGAAAAGGAAATATAACATAAACATGTATCTCCTTAATAAAAGAACTTTAATTTTGTTTATGTAAATGATTTTTTAGACTATAAATAGTCATTATAAATCTAAAAAGATTCCTACATCATAGGGTTTTATTTATAATTTTATACATTAAATAAAAAAAAATTATTTATGACACAATGATGATGTGGTGATTACCTTATTAATGAATGAGTGAAATAAATGATATTATAAATATTAAAATTAATGTAATTTTTTATTTTTGATGACATAAAAGATTTATTTTTGATAAAATTGACATCTTAGGGATAATTTAATTTTTTTTAAGTAATACAATTTTTATTACTTTAACAAAAATCAATTACTAAATAGTGTTAAAATTGATATAAAGGAATTTTTAAGAGAAACACTATTTTATTAAATGATATAATAGTCATAAAAATATAAGATTACGCCAAATAACATATATAATGTTAAAATTTTTATTAATGATAGTATTTTTGTTCTTTTGGAATTTCATAGTAACTATATTAACCATATAGTATAAAAATAAAAGAAGACATAGTAAGAGTTAACAATTTTACTCATGGTTAAAGACAAACAATAAGGTTAAATTCCTACCCTAAACTTGTATAAAACCTATTTTTGAGAGTATTTAGACCCATACACATCATATAGTCTAAATAAATAACTTTGGAGACATTATAAATCGAAATAAAATTATAATAAATTAATACTTCAAGACATTCCTAAAGTGCCACTCACCTCTCCTATAAAAGGGAACTTCTACTTCTCTTTTATTCACACATCCAATGCCCTTTGGCTCTGCCAAAACTAGGCCAAATCTCCTCTAACATTCCCTCAATTAATTCTAGAGTCCACCCTTTTAGAGTAAAACCAACTTATGGAGTCCTTTTGTGAAAATCAAATGGAGACACCCAAAGAAGAGCTAATCATTTTATCCCATATTTCAATGTTATTTTCTTCTTCTACTTCCTATTACTAAGTTGATACCATATTAAAAAAATAAATCCATAATATAATATATTATTAGATTTTTTTTATGATTATGGGACAACCATATTCTTCTTTTTACCCATCCTATAAAAAATATCATGATGTGCATGTACGTACGACTTACCGTCTCCACGCCGTGGTGTAAACTATTTTTCATATATACTTTGTTTCTAAGGGTACAATTATGGAGAGAAATGAATTAAATAATAATGATAACATAATATTATTTTTTTTCAACTTATATTCCATCCAATTCCATACCATCTAATCATTAAGTAAATGATATCATCGCTCGTGTGTACGTACGGCCTAACATCTCCATGATGCGATAAGACTCACCTTCCACGTTCACCATCCAAGAATGATTTTAAAAAAATATATATTTTGAATAATTTTTAAATATACGAAATAATAATGATACTTTAATACTTCATATATATATATATATGTAAATATATTTCATTCACTTACTTCCATTAAAAACAATAAGAAAATAGAAACAACGTTCATGCGTACGCACGGTCTGTCGTGTCCATGAACTGTGTATTAAATTTAATATATATATATATATATATATATATATATATTATATTTATATAATGAATATATATGATATATAGACCATATTATACATTCTATAATTAATCAAATCATTATCTATGTAATATTATCAAGAATAAAAAGTCAAAACACGTACGATAAACAAAGCGATTATTACCCGAAATGTTGTATTAACATGGAATTATTAATAAATGGGTAGTATAAAGTCATAAAAGAATAATATATGATATTATAAATATTATCAGGATTCTTATATAATTTAATAATATTTTTATAAACATTATACACGAGTTCCAGACACGTACAGAGGGTATCAGACCTAAGGTAAGGGTTAATTTCAAAATCTCATTATTATCCGATATTGTTGATGCATAAGTGTTTACTGGAACATATTTATCATTCATGTCCATGTTTCATAAAAATGTTTTCAAAAGGAATATTTTTAAGGTTTTATGTAAGGTACACTTTAACTAAAACATCATTATAAATGATTTAAATATTTATACTTCTAAACCATTCTCATTAATGTCCATGTTTCCAAAATGGTTTTAATGATTTATTTATATGGACATGAATGTTTAAAAATATTAATTATTTTAAAAAGTCTCAATTTTTTATGGGTCACTTTGATTTAAAAATGTCTTTTAATTGATTTCTTTTATAAATAGTGCTACTTTTAATGTTTTCAAATTAAAAAAAAATCATATTTCTCTAAAAGTGTTTTAATGATTTTATTAGATTATTTTCATCTATATCAATATCCTTTTTTGGATTATATTCTTAATAGAGATTTATTTATTATGATAGAATCTTCCATATTGTATTGAAGGGTTTATGAATTCATGGTTTATAGTTAAAGTATTAACATTTTGTATACTGTTTTTGAATACATATGTTTATATTATGTTTCAACATTTTCATATGAGGAATTCATTGGACTTTGTAAGTGATATGTGAGGCCTTCTATAGCCCCTAAATGCATCAGTAGGTCTCATGAAAAAAAATAGTGTCTTGGCACAAGGCCTTGACAAAAACTTTGTGTGTGGTCTTGGAATGAGGCCTTGACATAGTGTTTAATACGTTCATTATCATGTAGTCCCTTGTAATGATATTAGTTATTGATTTTATATATGATTATTCTAATAGTAGAATATCCATGTGAATGTTTAAAAGGAATTATTTTATTTATTCTTTCTATATTATGCTAAAGATAATGTTTTAAATGGCTTATGTTTTTGTTTTGTACGTTTCCTTAAAATTTTGTGCTTAATTTTGATATATTCCTCTATATTGTTTATCCTTACTGAGTATCTGAGCTCACCCCTTTCTTATGTTTTATTTTCCCAGGATACCAAAAATAATTTTATGACTGATATGAAGGGTTAATATAGGGGAATAATGGTGTTGTCAAAGGATTATCTATGTTGTTGTTTCTATTTTGAATTTTAATGTATGGGTGATGAATGTGATCTATTTTCAATGGCTACTAACTGATCAGTCCTTTGGGACATGATTCCTTATATCACACCAATGTATTACAAGAATTCACTGGCTCCTAGAATCTGGGTTTGGGGTGTTACACATTTGGATAATTGTTTTGTCACTTCTTAGCTTTATTTTTTATATTTACTTTTATGTTTTAATTTTATTTGTAACAGTTTTGTTTTAAACATTCATATGTGATGGATTTGGCTTTCTTATATATATATATTGGAGTTATTTTGGGATGAACCAACTTATCTCCCAATTGTATTTCTCTAAAAAAGGAAATACCTCCCATTTTGTATGATTTTTATAACCTTGGTCTTGGTCACCACCCCAGGTCCTACTAGATCTAGGACTTTGTGGTCATTATCCCCCTTCCTTCATTTCTAGCTCTGGAGGGTAATATTTAGAGGGAGGGGTCATGGAAAAATGGCATCAGAGATGATGAATGAGAGATTTAATGGAGTTTGGAGTTAGTCACAATGATGATTTCATGTTTTTTTGGGAAATAATGTCATATAATCTTGGTGTGTGACATAGTCTAGGGAAGAAAATCTAGAAAATAAGATTGCAGGGCCCACTGTGATCCAATGCATGGAGTCTGAGCATACCGAATGACCATGTGAGGCTACACCATTTGAAGGGTAGACACCTATTAAAGGTACATGCATCATAATTAATTGATTTCTTATATGAGTTGAGTTTTTTTGGGAAGGTTAAAATGGATAGGATGAAAGCAATTAATAAAATTCCATACTACTTGGGCTTAGGAATTCCTTGTTTACCTTTCAGCTATTGAACGTGGTTGTTTTCTGTGTGTGGCTCAGGCGGTTGAGGATAAGTAGGCTAATAAAGTTGATCGACATAGGTTTGATCTAGTGGAGGATTATGGCTAGGGGAAGATAATGTTACGTGTTTTCCAACTATAGGTCTTGGGAAAGTATTAGGGTAGTGTTTCATACATGGAGATAGAGAGATACCTCAAGAATATTGAGATCACCTTCAGTTTGATCAGGGTTTCTGATAGAGTAATTGGTTCCTTTGGATGTTAGTCATATGAAAGCAGTTGTGTGTCAGTGCTGGATGCTTTATCTATAAGAGAGGAAGGAGAAATATGTGTTGTGGTTAAACTTTTTTAAGGAGTTTCGAGAAGAGTTCATTTCATCAACTATGAAGGCTGAAAAGAGGCACCAACTACTCTTCCTAAAGAAGAAGATTATTTTAGTGATATAATTTTGGTTCAAGTTACAGGATCTTCTTTTATTTTCCATAGATCTCTTTTTGGATGAGGAGCCTCTTGCAAGATAGCTTTATGAGGCCCTCCACCCTTCTATCCAGTATGTTGTTACAACGTTTTCATTGCCAACATTTCTAGAGGATCAAAATAAAGATGAGGTCATCGTGAAGTTGAACTTGTGAGGAGGAATACTCTGAGGAGGGATCCAATAAATTTCTTTGTGGGGAAAGGTTGTTATCTGTAAGAACTTGGTGCAAGGAACATTGAGGTTTTGACTGGGAGGCAGTGAATCTCAGCTATTTCCCTTTCGGTCATCTTGTGCTAGTGGTTCCCATTACCTTTATTTTCTCTTCGGAATAACGTGTATCATATGTGGGGTCTACAAAAATATTCATAGTTAGTTCCTAGTGTCTTCTCGAGCTCAGTTTGATTGAGGAGGACTAGTTCAGAACCAACCTCAAAATTAGTTTCCAGTTAGGTAGTTTCCCCATCCAGGTCAACAAGCCTTTTCTCCATCCAGGGGGTGTAGAGTAGGTAGGTGTTGACCTTAGGTTGTTCCTCATGGACCTCGATCCGGGCATGTTCATAGAGGCAGTCATAAGAAGAGGGTAAGGGGATATGGGCATGGTCAGCTTCATGTGGCAAAGGTAAGAGTTCCGACAGGACCATAGATAGTTAGAGGTATGATCAACTGATTTAGTACCTTTGTTTGTGTTTTGTTTGATTCAAGAGCTTCACACTCCATTTTTTCACATGCTCTTGATAATTATCTTGGACTAGATGTATAGAAGTTTTCCATGGACCTAGTGTTCAGTATGCTAGTTCGAGGTTAGACCAAATTTTTGGATGGGTTCCAATGATGTAGACTGATGATAGGACCACATCTGTCCCATGGGGATCTCTTTTTTCAACATATGAGACCATATGATGTCATTCTTATAATTTATTGGCTATATTATTTGCATGAAATTATAGAATTATTATGAATTAGAGTTGTGTTTTCAAATGTGGATTGTCAGTGTGTGAATTTGGTTGGTGAGTGAGGTTTTCTGGTGGGTTGTTGGCGTGTGGAGCCTCTTATTTTTTTTGCTAAGCTATTAGTGGAATAAGTAGAAACTAAGATGGGGGTATTTCCCAGGGTTTTTAGGAATTTCATGGTTGTTTTCCCTGAGGATTTTGTAACCCCCCCCCCCCCCCCCCCCGCAATGTGATGTTGAATTCGGGATAGGCTTACATCCCGATGCTTCTTCAATTTTGATAGATCATTATCGGATGAAACGTTATGTGTTGCAAGGGTTGAGTATTCATATTGATGATCTGATGAAGATGGTCTTTATCCATCCTAGAGTTTCTTTGTGTCAGTCTCTAGTGATGTTTTAAAAGATGGTGGATGGTAGTGTGAGGTTCTGTATAAAATACCAAAGGTTGAATTAGGTGACGATCAAGAACATTTATCCACTTTTGAGGGTAGAAAATATTCTTGACCAGATGAGATGGGTGATATGGTTTTCGAAGAATGATTTTCTGTCTGGATATCACCAATTAAGGGTTTAAGGGGAGATATTACAATAAAATCTTTTAGATGCATGTATGTGAACTTTGATTTCATATTTGTTCCTTTCGGTGTTAACAATTAACCATCCGAATTCATGGGACTCATTAACTCCATATTCCACGTGTTCCTGGATTGGTTCATCATTGTATTCACCGATGATATCTTCATTTACTTGAAGTTAGAGGAGGATCATGTCGAACATCTTAGAACCATCCTGCAGGTTCTTCAACACCACCAGTTCCTCAGAATGTTTTCCAAGTGTAAGTGTTTGACTTGGGAGGTACATTTCCTCAAACATGTGGTATCTCAGAAAGGTGTAGCGATGAAGCCATTTAAGGTTGAATTAGTTGTTTCTTGGTAAGCCCCCAAGATCATGGAAAAATTTCATAGTTTTCTTGGTCTCATAAGCTATTATTGGAGGTTTGTACCTGATTTATCTCTTGTTTCATCTATGTTGAAAGCTTTGACTAGGAGGGATCAAGATTTTATGTAGTCTATTCTTTGAGTGTAATTTTAAAGAAGAAGGTTGTTCAGGAATCTATAGATTCTTATAAAGTGATGTAGGGGTTGGAATCCTTGCACTTAGATGGAATAAGTGATAGTGGTATAGGTTGTTTGTTCTCGATCACAGTGTAGTATTCTCTGATGTATCTAGTGGAGGATTCTCAGTGGGGAGACTCGGAGGCAGAGGTGTTGCGCGATCGTGTTGGACATGGTGATGCTCTGGAGGGATGGTCAGATGATGGTCAGAATCAGATGTTGTTCCATGTGATGTTGTTTGTTCGGATAAAAATGAATGAGGGAGTTCTTTTTAGAGTTTCATAAATCAACTTTAGTGGTACAATCAAGAATTTTTAAAATGTGCCATTTCTTTAATATGTAGTTTTCGTGTGATGGGATGAAATGAGAAGTAGCGTAGTTTGTGGAAATATGCTTCGTTTTTCAGAAGGTAAAGAATGAGCACCATGTTCCTGGAGGTTTGTAGCATCCCTTGGATTTCCCTGAGTGGAGGTGGGATGAAATATTGACGGATTTTGTCACAGGGTTACCTAGGGCTTAGGGAGGCTATGATACTATATGGGTAGTAGTGGATTGACTGCTGAAATTTTCTCACTCCTTAGCAACCAAGGAGATGGGAGTAGTGGATACCTTATCCAAGAGTTATGTGGGTGAGGTGGTATAGTTTCATGGAGTTCCTAGATTCATTATCTCAGATCAGGACACATGTTTTCCCTCACGAATCTGGAGGGGATTGCAACATGCTTTGGTAACCCAGTTATGCCTCAACACTACTTTTCACCCTTAGATATATGGGAAGAGAGAGTGGACTGTGCGATTTTTATAGGATATATTGTGGGAATGTGTCTTAGTATTCGTAGGATCTTGGGTAAAACACCTACCCTTGATAGAGTTTTCTAATAATAATAATAGTTATCACTCTTCTATTTTCATGGATCTGTTTGAGGTATTGTATTGGAGAACATGTCATTATCTATTGTGCTAGATGAAGGTTGGGGAGACAAATGTTCTGAGTCCAGATGTGGTGCAGAGCATGAAAGAGAAGTTTCATCTTGTTTATGAGAGGATGAAAGTGGAACAAGACTGGTAGAAGTCATATAACGATTGCAGGTGGAGGCCCTTGGAGTTTGAGGTTGGGGACCATGTGTTCTTGAAGGTTTCCCCTTGATGTGGGAAACTACGGTTTGGAAGAGGGAGCATGCTTTCTCCCAGGTTTTTTAGACCCTTCGAGGTGAGGATTGAGTTGGTGAAGTGGTATACTAGTTGGCGTTTCCACCACAATTTTAGAGGATCCAAGATGTCTTCCATGTCTCTCAATTTCATCGGTATCTTCATGATGAATCCCTTTTCCTTTCATGGGGAGTGTTAGATATCTGGGACAACATGACATTTGTGGAATAGCTGACAGAGATCCAAGATCATTGGGATAAGGTGTTGTGTTGATGGACCATTCCTTCGGTTCATGTGTTGCGGAGGCATAATGTCCTAGAGGAGAGTACTTTGGAATTAGAAACACATATGTGTGCCTAGTACCTAGAGTTTTTTTGAGTTTTTCCTTGTTCTGTTTTTCCTTGTGATGAACTGTTGGAACCGTGTTTTATGAAATGAGTTGTTTTCCCTTAGTTGGGATGTGCATGTTACAATGTACAATGGATTTTGGACATGTCAATAAGGAAGTACTAGATTCCTAATAATGACACATTATCTTTGATTCAATTAAACTCATGCGGGTGAGTCAGTGTCACCTAGAGTATTTAGTATTTCGACATGGAGGATGGGATTCTCTGATTCATGTGTTTGGGATGAAGTGGTTATGGTGCTCATGTGGTGTGTCTTGTGGTTCTATAGGTCAATGTGATAAGTCTGAGATACAAGTGTTGGAGGAGGTGTTCTTGAATGTGGGGGTTTTTACACCAGCTTTCGAATATCACAGGTTGGTTTATTGTTGAACATTGATATCTTTGGTTGTTAGCAACATTTCAAGTGTAGGGAGATACTTGAAAGGTACCTCATGGGGTGGTTTTTCGGACTCCATTTTCTCTTAGGATTGGTTTTAGATTCTATGGGATTTGAATCTTTGGAGAGGTATCTAATGTAATGGTTCATGGATTCATGATCCATTAATTTGCAATTTTGGTCGTTGAAAGTGCTTGGAGGAGTCTCATAAGGAGTTTGGAGAAGTTAGGTTGTTAAAAGTTGGAATTAGGGAGGTTACACATCATATAACTTGATTTCATTGCATGATGTTTGGTTTCACAACTTATTCTAGAAAGCTTCACGACGTGCAGACTTTTACATGGTGTGAAAGGGGGATTCATAGTGTGTAATATCTCAGGGTTTGAAAAATAAAATAGATCGAGATGCAATGGATTTTCAGAATAAGTGTAACTCAATGGATTTCACAATGTGAATGGGTATTACACATCATGTAATACCCTAATGCTTTAATGTTTTAAAACATCCCAACTGCTCGGTTTTTCAGAAATCCTATGGCTGTAGTAATATCTCACATTCTAAAGAAACCCTAGGTTCCTAGAGGAGTTCTTTGAACCCTATTCCTCCCTATTTGATCCATTGATCTTGGTTATCATTCATTGCCGATATGTGGTGATCCAAGGTATTTTCTCCCATTTTTTCGAGTTTTTTCCCTCAATTGGGTCATGTTCTCTTCCATATCTCCTTATCATGCCATGGTGTGTGCTTATCCATGATTAACAATGGGGTCTCTGTAACACCCCGAGATTTTATAAGATATATTCTTTTTAATTTCTTTCATATATTCTATTGTATACTACACCAATATTATCTTGCGCTATACGCAACACCGTATTAGCTTGCAGTATATGCAACACTAGTCTTGGATCTTGTTACACACAATTTCAAGTTTGTTTGATATTAGTTATTCTACACAACATTGAGTGTATATATATATATATATTCAATTTATAAATGAAATATGGTTGGATTTTTTTTATACGCTACAACAAAGGAGTCTTGCACTACACGCAACCCTGACTTGGCTTGCATTACATGCAATCGCGACCTTTGTCAATAGCGTGTGTTGTACGCAATACCGGGTTTCACTAAACAACGATACATGATAATAATATTATTATAAACTAGCTGTTATGAATATTATTAACTACATTTTTAATTTTATAACATTATTATTCGTCTTACACATTTTCTAGAACATGGTATGAGAAAATAAATAAATTTTTTGGGTAAAATAAGTATTTTTCAAAAAATACAGATTTGTTGCCTTTTGATGGCGCACCCAATTTAAAAATAATTTTTGACAAGTTTATAAGTTCAATTTTACAAAATAAAATTCTTATTTTGAATCAGGATATAAAAATTTACATTGGATAAAGTTTGTATATTTTTCTGACAATGTTCTTATTTTGATGAATAGTAAAAACACGCTAAATTTTACTTAAAAACAACTTTTTTCATCGAGATAATTTATATGGTTAAATTATAATAGTATATTGTTTTAAAGTATAAATAGAATATATTTTACTATATAATATAATTTATGTCATTATCATTGATTTTACATTGAATTTGTAGGTTAAATCAATTCAATCTTTTGCAATGTTTTAAACAAAAACCCATTTTTTTCAACAACAGAATTAATTTTAAATTAATTACTGCAACTTCTATGTTTTGAATTTTGAAAAATGGATTTCATATTTTAATTCAATGGGTCCCAATTATGTTAATAGGTTACTTTTATTTTTTTTGATATTATGAATAGTAACTACGGTAATTTTATTTACAGTAGTTAAAGGTAAATCGGGTAATTAAGGGTAAAAATAAGATTATAAAATTACCATAACACCTGAAAAAATTCTATTTTATGACTAAGAGTCGACCCATATCACCTAAGGGTCGGAATATATTCATTTTATGGACTTTTGACCATGAAAATAAATTAATTATTATTAAAACCAAAGAAAGTGAGAACATGTCACTCTCTTAAATCTTATAAGTATAATAATTTTAATTTGGTGATAAAATTCATGAAACTTAGAACTTTAATAGTATCCATAAATATAATATAATTATCTACATCATGTTAATTTATTTATAATTTTTATGGATTAAATAATTATCATTAAAGGTGACACAATAGTGATGTTGAAATTATTTTATTGATTGAAATATCAAATAAATGGTTTTAAAAATATTAAAATAAATATTGTATGAACTATTAAATGTGCTCCACTAATTTTATAGATAAATATTACATGTTATAAATCTATTAATTCTTTTAGTTCGAACATATCTTCTATATGTATTTTTTTTAAATTCAAATAAATGAATAGTGTCAGAATTGACACTATTGTTATTTTATAAAAATAACTTAATATAAAATTGTTTAAAAATCACAAATATATTTAAAAATTATAAATTAAAATTTATATGGTCTAAAATTTCATAAATTATCCAATTATGGACAATTCACAACACATAAGTAATTATTTATAACAATTTAAAATTTAGAATTTTATTACCACAAATAAAATTAAATAGATTAAATAAGGATAAATAAAGTTGATAATGTTAAAACTAAATTCCCAACATGTATAAATTTTATTTTTTTATTCGGTTACAAACCTATCTCATCTAATATTCTGATTTTAGTCATTTTGGAAGTTTTTATGTGGGGTTTTAGTTTATTATAAATTAATATTTTTGAGGTTTCCAAAGGTGCCCCTCTCATCCCTTATAAAAGGGAACCTCCTCCCTCTCCTCTTCACAACACTTTGAGCCTTCAAGCTTGGCCAACCCCTGACCATTTCTCTTCTCCACTTCCCTAGAATCATTCTGGAGGTTTTTTTCTTCTCAAAAGTTCAACTTTAGTCCCTTAAGAGGAAGCTTAAAGGAGGTGCGTCGAAGAAGAGGTAATCTCTTCTACCGATTCTTTCAAGTTTCGTTCTTCTTCATATTCCTCTTCTTTAGTTGTTTCATTGTAAAGTAATACAATCAGTATCAATAATATAATTATATGATATTATAAATATTAAACAACCCCATTTCTCCTTCTATCCATCCTACGGAAAACGAAATCACCGCGCGTGCGTACGTACGTAATACCGTCTCCACACCGTGGTGTAATTAGTTTTTCCACCACCACATTACTTGGATGGGTATAATGGTGTAAAGAATAACTATATATGGTTATTATAACATCATACTGATTATGATATATTATATCATTCACTACAATTCTATTTATTAATTATGGGAACGATATCGTCGCTCGTGCGTAGGTACGGACTACCGTCTCCAAGAATGCGATGAGATTAATTTTCCATGATTAACCATTAAAGTATGATTATAAAGGATATATAAAATAAATTATAATGAAATATATTACATAATAATGTTGCTTTATTTATTTACATGTATGTTTCATTTAATTAATTCCATTCATTTCAATATGGAAACGAAAACAGTGTTCATTCGTACGTACGACCTACCGTCTCCATGAACGGTGTATTTCATTCCATTTATCGATCTATCATAAATATTTATATACAGAATATATATTATATATAAATCATGTTTTTAAATCTGGAATTAATTAAATTAGGATATGATTAATAATATCAAGAACAAAAAAATGAAACACGTACGATAAATGAAACGATTTTACCCAAAACACTGCTTGAAGATGGAATTTACAAAATAGCGGGTAATATAAAGTCATAAGTGAACCATATATGATATCATAACAATGAATATGATTCTGTAATAAGTCAATGACATTATTTAAATCATTATATATGAGGTTCGGATACATATGAAGCATATCGGACATAAGGTAAGGGATAATTTTCCAATCTCATTTTTATCCGAGATTGCTTATATGTAAGTATTTACTGGGGTTATATTTTTCATCCATGTCCATAAAAATGTTTCCATAAAGTGTTTAATATTCATCCATGTATGTTTAAAGTCATTTTTACCCCTCTTTGACTTTTACATTGTGTTATGGAAGGAATCTTTCTTTTGTTTACCATACGATGAACTTTTTGACTTCTCCGGCCAAAGTACGAGGACAATGTTTTTTTAACTTAAACGGAATGAATGGATTTTTATAGTTTCATAACGCCTAATTTTCAAGAATATTAATCTACAATATTTAATTATTATTTTCAAAAAAATACTTTTCTTTTAAAATTTCATTGCATTTTTTGAAAAGAAATTGATTTTGAAGAAGAAAGGATATTTTCCTCAAGAATTAATATCAAGTGTATTATCAAAACCATTTCCATCTAAGATGACATTATTTCATATGTGTATGTTTAAAGTATAATATCTCTATGATTTACATGGTTTCACTTTTCTTATGTTGAAATTATATCCATTTGTTTTATATGGATTATGTTATGATGGGATGATGCTTATGAAACCCATTTTTATTCTTTGGGTTATGATTAATGATTTATGTTTATGTTGTGGCACAAGTAAGAATGATTTAATTATGAGATGGGTGGGTCCTATATCTCCCTCCAATGCATTGGGTAAAGATTTATATCTCATAATATAGACATGGCTGGAATAGTAAGTTAATCTGGTTCAGTGATACATGACTGGAACAAGGAGTGAACTCGATTCAGAAAGGGACTTTGTCCACTAAGATGGTCTTGCCAGCAATGCCTTGGATACTATGGAAATCATATCAAGTGATTAATGGTTTTTCACAATTACATGTTTTATTCCCATTCTATTTTATCATGATTGATGTTCCATTAGGATCTATGCCTTATGTACTGCCATGTTTTATTCCATTGCTCAAGATTTTGATGTTTAAAGATTATGTTCATGTTTTTAAGTTCAAATGTATTTGGTTTGTTTTATTTTCTCTACGCTTACCCTTACTGAGCATTTGAGCTCACCCTTTATATGTTTTATTTTACCCAAGATATAAAGAAAGGTTTTAGGTAAGAAAACAAAAGGGGAATATCTTTATGGAAGATGTTGAAGATCTTTCACCATGATTAGAAGATTATGTTCCAAGTTTCCAAAGACACTAAACTCTTACGATCATTGAGTGTTGATTTTTTTTATCTATTAATTATTCTGATAAAGTAATGTAATATCCATGTACGTCAAGTTTGGGGTCTCTATAGTTGGTATCAGAGGAAAGTTTTAGTCAACCTTTGGAAACTAGGATATGAAAACTTTAGTGAGATCCCTATAGATATTTCTAAGGTATGTATAACGATGTCCCTAAGGTTAAGTATAAGTATAAGTTATAATTATATAATTATGGTAAAGATATTATAATTAAACCTAAGATGTTAGATATTGAAGGTACTCCCCCTTTATTATGTTGTTTTTCTGGCACGATTTTGGCCTCTCACACTATTCTTTGTGGGTTTTAGACGATGGTGGGAACCCGAAGGAACCATGTTGGTCAATGTAATGGACAATGAAATGATTGTCCTCCATAACAACCAAATGTGATGGGAGATGGAGTGAAAAATCATATTTCTATACTTAAACAAGCTATGAATCATTCTGGATTTCCAAATGATCATAGAAGGTAACAATATTCAATTGAGTCATTCATGAGGCAACATCCACCTTCTTTCAATGGGTATTCTGATCCCCTTGTTGCTGAACAATGGATCAGAACCATTGAAAATATATTTTCCATAATTCACTATTCAAAACATGAAAAAGTCATTTTAGCTATTTACCGTTTAGAAGGTGAAGCAGAACATTGGTGGACTCTAATTAAGAATACGTGGCCCAAAGATGAAATTGAATCCATGGAATGGGACGAGTTCAAGAACATGTTTTTTAGTAAGTACATCCCTTGTATTCTTTGAACAAAGATGGAAAAGGAGTTCCTTGAGCTTAACCAGAAGGATGATTAATCTATTGGTATATACGAAGTGAATTTTACAAGACCCTTAAGGTATGCATCTGGATTTATCATCCAACCTGAAAGGAAAGTTGTTCGATTATTCAGTGGCTTAAAACCAAGTCTTCGAAGGTAATTAACTATAAGAGACTTCAGTAGCTATGAATAAATTATGTGTTGTGCTATCAAGGTAGAACTGGAAGTTGGTGTAACATATCCATCTCATGGTTTTGACAAGAAACTAAAGATGGAGTTCAAGGAAAAATCTCAGAACAATGGTGAAAAGAAGGTGAATGTTTCTTTTTGCTCAATGTGTGGAAAGAAGCATGGTGGAGATTGTCTAAAAGGTACTAAAAAATGTTTCAAGTGTGGAAAAGAAGGTCATCATGTAGCTGAGTGCCGAAGTAATGGAGAAAAGGTTTATAATTATGTGAATAGAGAAAAGACTACAGAGAACGCTCCACCAACACTTCAATGCTTCAAGTGCAAGTAAATGGGGAATTATGCTAATCAATTCCCTAATCTAAGGGTTAATGATGATCGATGTGATCAACCTCGTAAGGCAAAGGAAAAAAGGGAAGTCACATGTGATCACTATTGGCGATGTTGAGTATGACAACAATGTAGTTGAATGATTATGTGTTTTTGTAACGGGATTCCAAAATAATGTTGTGGAATCTAATTTATTGTACTGTGGAATATTGGAATATCTATGTATTGGTCTATTATGGTTTTTAATAATTATATGGTACCGGTAACCATGAAAAGTAATTCAAATATTTTGGAAAGAATATGATATGTGCATAATGAAGGGATAAGGAGAAAATGATATTAATGAGCTTATGACTGATATAAGGACAAAGTGATATCATGGTTTGAGTATATCGAAATTTTGGGATTTTGGTATGTGCAAAGAGTTACCTTTTGACGGAATTCATGTTTTCACTATGGTTATATGGTAATTCATGTTGCAAGAGAATACAAGATTAAGGTATTCACATGTTTGGAATTTGATCAACAAGATATATCTTATGATATATGGGTGATAAATGATGGTATTCACATGTTTGGTTGATGACATTTCTAGTAATCGTTTTCTTTATACTATGAGATAGGACATATGTATTTTGGATAAGTCTAAATACTGGAATGGATAATTTCGGACATCAGATAGTATTGTTAAAGGCTAGAACTTAGTTTCGAAATTATTTTTGTAATTTTATATTAGTGATGTTTTAGAAAAAAAAGATAACCTGTAGGACAGGAAACAACCCATCGCGTCGGACAAGGTTGCGGGAATTGAACCCACAACTGAAGTGCGACATGCCTTTATTGCCTACCACTGGCCTTCAGGAATTCCCTGGTTAGTAGAAACTATTTTTAATAAGTGGTATGATAGATGAAGTATAAGTCCATTTTTGGAATCATATACAATTAACCTCACCATAGATGGACTTATGTATATTTGTTAACGTTTGCTAACCTTTTGTTTGAGACATATGGAATGACCCATCATTCTATCACATGATCTACTAACACTTCACTAATGACAAATTCAACTTCATTTCTTTAAGAGATGAAGTGGAAATTGTTCAAGGCATGAACAACGGTGAGATTATACCGAAATAAAGTAAGTATTTATTCTAATTCAAATTCTTCAACTTTAGGGAAATGATCTTGAAAACCAAAAATGTTGTCCAAGTATCCGATGAATCATATGGTACCTTAGATCATCACAAATTTATGGCTTTTTGATTTTTAGCTTTTTCATAGCCATGTTCTCTACCACTCTCCATCAGAACTTGATGGTTAGATTTCTATTTCATATCTATATTTTCACCAATGTTCTCCTATGTGGAAACCCATGGATTAGTTAATTTGGGTATCCGTTATGTTTCATACATTAGTTTTTAAAGATAAGTTTTGGTATTCCTTTTTACGATGTGGGTATCTATGAAATAAACTCTCATGTAATAAACTATTTATAACCATGACGTATTTCGAGGGTGAAATTCATTTTAAGGGGGGTAGAATGTAACACCCCGAGATTTTATAAGATATATTATTTTTAATTTCTTTCATATCTTCTATTGTACGCTACCCCAAGATTATCATGCACTATACGCAACACCGTATTAGCTTGCAGTATACACAACACTAATCTTGGATCGTGTTACACCCAATTTCAAGTTTGTTTGATAGTAGTTATTCTACTCAACATTGAGTGTGTGTATATATATATATATATTTAATGTATAAATGAAATATGGTGGGATGTTTTTATATGCAACAATAAATAGGTCTTGCACTACACGCAACCCTGACTTGGCTTTCCTTACATGCAATCGCGACCTTCCTCGATAGCGTGTGTTGTACGCAATACTGGGTTCCACTAAACAACGATATATGGTTATAATATTATTATAAACTAGCCATTATGAATATTATTAACTATATTTTTAATTTTATAACATTATTATTCATCTTACATATTTTCTATAACATGGTCTGAGAATAAAATAAATTTTTCGGGTAAAATAAGTATTTTTCAAAAAATGAAGTTTTGTCGCCTTTTGATGGCGCACCCATTTTAAATATAATTTTTGACAAGTTTATAAGTTAAATTTTACAAAATAAACTTCTTATTTTGAATCATGATATAAAAATTTACATTGGATAATGTTTTGATATTTTTCTGACAACATTATTATTTTGATGAATAGTAAAAACACGCTAAATTTTACTTAAAAACAACTTTTTTCATCAAGATAATTTATATTGTTAAATTATAATAGTAAATTGTTTTAAAGTATATATAGAATATATTTTTACCATTTAATATAATTTATATCATTATCATTGATTTTATATTGAATTCGTAGGTTAAATCAATTCAATCTTTTGCAATGTTTTAAACAAAAACCCGTTTTTTTCGACAACAGAATTAATTTTAAATTAATTAATACAACTTCTATGTTTTTAATTTTGAAAAATGGATTCCATATTTTAATTAAGTGGGTACAAATTATGTTAATAGGTAACTTTATTATTTTTGATACTATGAATAGTAACTACGGTAATTTTTATTTACAGTAGTTAAAGGTTAATCGGGTAATTAAGGGTAAAAATAAGATTATAAAATTACCCTAACACCTGAAAAAAATTTATTGGATGACTAAAAGTCGACCCATATCACTTAACGGTCGGAATAGAATCATTTTAGGGACTTTTGACCATGAATATAATTTAATTATTATTAAAACCAAAGAAAGTGACAACATGCCACTCTCTTAAATCTTATAAGTATAATAATTTTAATTTGGTTATAAACATCATTAAACTTAGAACATTAATACTATCCAAAAATATAATAAAATTATCTACATCATGTGAATTTATTTATAATTTTTAGGGATTAAATAATTGTCATTAATGGCGACACAATAGTGATGTTGAAATTATTTTATTGATTGAAATATCAAATAAATGGTTTTAAAAATAATAAAATAATTATTGTATGAACTATTTAATGTGATAAACTACTTTTATAGTTACATATTACATGTTATGAATCTATTAAAGCTTTTATTTCAAACATCTCTTCTGTGTGGATTTTATTTAAATTCAAATAAATGAATAGTGTCAAAATTGACACTATTGTTATTTTATAAAAATAACTTAATATAAAATTGTTTAAAATCCCAAAAACATTTAAAAATTATAAATTAAAATTTATATAGTCTAAAATGTCATATATTATACATCTATGGACAATTCACGATGCATAAGTAATTATTTATAACAATTTAAAATTTTGAATCTTATTACCACAAATAAAATTAAATAGATTAAATAAGGATAAATCATATTGATAATGTTAACAATAAATTCCCAACATGTCTAAATTTTATTGGATGATGATATTAAAAACCTATCTCATCTGGGATTTGGATTTTAGTCATTTTGGAAGTTTTTATGTGGGGTATGAATTTCTTATAAATAAATATTTTTGAGTTTTCCAAAGGTGACCCTCTCCTTCCTTATAAAAGGGTACCTCCTCCCTATCCTCTTCACAACACGTTGAGCCTTCATGATCAGCAAAACCCTGACCATTCATCTTCTCCACTTCCCTATAAACATTTTTTATGTTTTTTTCTTCTCAAAATACCAACTCTAGTCCCTTAAGAGGAAGCTTAAAGGAGGTGCGTCGAAGAAGAGGTAATCTCTTCTACCGATTCTTTCAAGTTTATTTCTTCTTCATCTTCCACTTCTTTAGTTGTTTCATTGTAAAGTAATACAATAATTATTGATAATATACTGATATGATATTATAAATATTAAACAATCCCATTTCATCTTCTATCCATCCTACAGAAAACGAAATCGCCGCGCGTGCGTACGTACGGAATACCGTCTCCACGTTGTGGTGTAATTAGTTTTTCCACCACCACATTACATGGATGGGTATAATGGTGTAAATAATAACTATATATGGTTATTATAACATCATACTGATTATGATATATTATATCATTCATTCCAATTCTATTCAATAATTTTGGGAATGATATCATCGCTCGTGCGTACGTACGGACTACCGTCTCCACGAACGTGATGGGATTCATTTTCCATGATTAAAAATTAAAGTATGATTATAAAGTACATATATAATAAATAATAATGAAATATATTACATAATAATGATACTGTATTTATTTACATTTATGTTTCATTTACTTAATTCCATTCAATTCAATAAGGAAATGAAAACAGCGTTCATGCGTACGTATGACCTACCGTCTCCATGAACGGTGTATTTCATTAGATTTATCGATCTATCATATATATTTATATACTGAATATATATTATATATAAATCATGTTTTAAATTCTGAAATTAATTAAATCAGGATATGAGTAATAATATCAAGAACAACAAATTGAAACACGTACGATAACTGAAACGATTTTACCCAAAACACTGCTTTAAGATGGAATTTACAAAAGAACAGGTAATATAAAGTTATAAGTGAACCATATATGAAATCATAACAATGAATATGATTATTTAATAATTCAATGACATTATTTAAATCATTATACAGGAGGTTCAGATACATACGAAGTATATCGGACATAAGGTAAGAGATAATTTTCCAATCTCATTTTTATCCGAGATTGCTTATATGTAAGTATTTACTGGGGTTATATTTTTCATCCATGTCCATAAAAATGTTTTCATAAAGTGTTTAATATTCATCCATGTATGTTTAAAGTCATCTTTACCCCTCTTTTACTTCTACATTGTGTTATGGAAGGAATCTTTCTTTTGTTTACCATACGATGAACTTTTTGACTTTTCTGGCCAAAGTACGAGGAGAATGTTTTTTTAACTTATACGGCATGAACGGATTAATACAGTTTCATAACACCTAATTTTAATGAAGCTTAATCTACAAGATTTCATGATTATTTTCAATAGAATACTTTTCTTTTAAAATTTCATTGCATTTTGTGAAAAGAAAATGATTTTGAAGAAGAAAAGATATTTTCCTCAAGAATTCATTTCAAGTGTTTTATCAAAACAATTTTCCATCAAAGATGACATTATTTTATATGTGTATGTTTCAAGTATAATATCTCTATGATTTACATGGTTTCACTTTTCTGATGATGAAATGATATCCATTTGTTTTATATGGATTATGTTATGATGGGATGATGTTTATGAAACCCATTTTTATTCTTTGGGTTATGATGAATGATTTATGTTTATGTTGTGGCACAAGTAAGAATGATTTAATTATGAGATGGCTGGGAATAATATCTCCCTCTAATGCATTGGGTAAAGATTTATATCTCATGAAATGGACATGGCTGGAACAGTAAGTTAATCTGGTTTAGTGATATAGGACTAGAACGAGGAATGAACTCAATTTAGAAAGGGACTTTGTCCACTAAGATGGCTTGGCAGAAATTCCTTGGCTACTATGGACATCATATCAAGTGATTAATGTTTTTCCACAATTACATGTTTTATTCCCATGCTATTTTATCATGATGGATGTTCCATTATGATCTATTCCTTACGTACTGCCATGTTTTATTCCATTGCTCATGATTTTGATGTTTAAATATTATGTTCATGTTTTTAAGTTCAAATGTATATGGTTTGTTTTATTTTATCTATGCTTACCCTTACTGAGCATTTGAGCTCACCCTTTATATGTTTTCTTTTCCCCATGATATAAAGAAATGTTTTAGGTAATAAAACAAAAGGGGAAGATCTTTATGGGAGATGTTGAAGATCTTTCACCATGATTAGAAGATTATGTTCCGAGTTTCCAAAGACACTAAACAATTACGATATTTGAGTGTTGATTTTTGTTATGTATTAAGTATTCCTAAAAATTAATGTAATGTCCATGTACGTCAATTTTGGGGTCTCTACAGTCTCTCTTGGTTGTTATTGGTGTGGCGGTGACGTGAATTTTTCATATGGATGTAGATCTTGTGGGATAGGTGATCGTAGGACCATTACATGATCCATTCTTGTGCGAATAATGTTGACACCCCATCGAGGTAAGGATTCCCTTGTCTCTCTTTATTTGTGCATCATGGGGGAGGGGTTTTGATTAATTACCCTTGGATTATGGTTGTGTTGAATTAATCAATGATAAAGAACTAGATAATTGAATTGAAAGGGTATAAATTTTTATTTCATGCTTTTCACGCCATTTCTTATTGTTTGTGATATTGTGATTTTACTGGCTAAATACCCTGCTAAAAATGGTGGTTGTTGGTGGATTTGTTTGTGCTAGTTATATCTATTGTTTATGATACTTTGGTTGTGTTTATTGTGGTATTATCCTAAATGGAAACTAGTAAATCATGTACACATGGATAATAAATGGATTCCCCATGATTTCCCACTTTCTATGAAAATCCAGGAATTAACAAGTGGAATTACATAAGGGATTCCTCCTTAAATAGAGAATTTTTTATGCTAGTTTTGTGGGGTGATGTTTTTTGTGGGATGGTGTGGTTGTGTGTGCGAGATAGATGGGATATGAAGTGAATATGTTGTGATTTTTGTATACACTCGTGTTCATATTTTTGTACGTTTTTGAAGAACAAGTGTGTGTTGTGAGTTAATTTGGGTGGTGTGGTGGATGAACTTATAGAAAATACATCAACCTGACTATATAATGGAATCTCATGTTGAGAGTTTGATTAGTTGTGGAATGTATGAGTAGTGTTTTGTAGAGTGGTTTTAAATGGGTTGTGCAATGGTTATGTTGATGGATGTGGTTGAGAGTTTTGGACTTGTTTTGGTTGGTATGGGTAATTCACTCAGAATTTCTCCATTTTTGTCCTTGGTTATGTTTATTGTTATGTGTTCTTCTTGGTAGTTTCCCAAATAGTAATGGAATATATGAATAAATAATTTATTGTTATTGTTTCGGACTATCCTGGGTTGGTTTGGTTAACATAATGAATAAATTAATTATGAGTGTAGAATGGTAATGGTTTAACAAAATTGTTGGGGAATTGGAAATAATTTGTTAGTTGTTGTGTGTTGATTGCATTTATAGGTAGAAGTAAGGTTGGAAGTGTTGAGAGTGAGTTGTTTGTTTGAGAACCCATAGGATGGAAAAGAGTGTTTGGTATCATATATGTATATACTTTTATTTTCCTTTTGATTTCAATACGCATACCACCCTAGTTGAGCACTATGTGCTGAACACTCCCATCATCACGAGGAAGGGTTTCATTAACAGACATCCTAGTGGGAGGATAGATGGATGTCCACCTGCTATTCCCTACCCCTTCTTCCAGGCGGTGATAACATGATATTCCTTATGTAGTTTGTTGTTTATGAGGCCCAGGTGTGTGTAGGCATGTTGTGTTTTACCAGGTGTCTTCGAGATGATATGTGTTGTGTTTTCCCAGGAGTCTTTGGGATGAGATGAGTTGTGTTTTCCTATGTGTCTTCGGGATGAGATGTGTTTTTCCCAGGTGTCTTCGAGATGAGATGTCTTGTGCTTTCCCATGTGTCTTCAAGATGTGACGTTGTATTTGGGACGGGTGTCTATGGGCGGTATGTGATGTGGTATGGGGCCTAGGTGTGTACAGACAAGATGTGATGTGTCTTGTGGCCCAAGTGATGGGATGATGTGTGAGTGTGAGGCCCAGGTGTGTGCAGGATGGTTGTGACGTGGTGTGTTTCGAAGAGGTGGGAGCACCATGACGTTTTTCATTAGCATGTGATAGTGTCTAATCAATAGGACCTTGGTGTAGGGAATCCTATTATAAATGTTCATTATATTAAATTACATTACTTTATTTATTTAGTGAGCTATCCTTGGTGAGGTTGGGGTGGTTAGTATACCTACTTAGGTGTTGTTTGGTTCTTCTGTTTTCTCACAAGGGAATTTCTATGCTTCGTTCACATATGCACAAGAGACCATGGTATTCCTACTAAGTATACATGTATACTCACCCTATATATTTAACACTACTTTCATGTTTCCATGAGGATTGTGTGGAATGTGTTGTACCTTACTAGATCATACTTTGAGAAAGTTTTAGGTCACTTCTTAGCTTTATTTTGGTATTTACTTTTCATTTTTCATTGTATTTGTCACTGTTTTGTTATAAACATGTATGTGGCATGGATCTGGATTTCATATATATATATATATATATATATATATATATATTGGAGTTATTTTGGTAATAAACATCTTAGATCCCGATATTGTTTCTTTAAAAAGATTAATACCTCCCACATTGTGAGATTTTTATACCCTTGGTGATAGACACCACCCAAGGTCTTACTGTAGGTGGGAATCAGAAGTCATTATCTCTTTTCCTCCATTTCTATCTCTAGAGGGACATATTTGGAGGGAAACTCCCTTTCTCTTCTATGTACATATTTTTAAAATGATATCTGAAATGTTTTCATATGGGAATAAAATTTTATAATGTTCTTTATGTGTTTATTTTACATTACTGAAAAGGTTTTCAAAAGGAATATTTTTACTTTTTCTTAAATGGAATGGTGAAAATGAATTATCCTACCTCCATGACTATTATTTCATTTTTAGCTTCCTTCGTAAGATTACTTATTTTCATAAATTTCAAATCCTCTTTCCCTTTTCTTGGGTATTTTTGAATTGAAAATTATTTTTCAAAAGAAAGGTGTATATTTTATTTAGATGAAATTTTTCAATAAAATGGTATTTTGATATCTGAAAGTGATTTACAAATTATTTTAAAATATTTTTTCTAATAATGAAATGTTTTATTCATGTTTTTGTTTTTGTACATTATATATGATGGTTGTTCCTAGATAACACTGAGTGATCCCATTATAGATTAATTGATGAGTTCACCGAGATAGCACTATAATGAATTGGGTAATGATTATATTCTCCTAATAATTATATTGTAGTTTGGTCATATGGTTACAAACATTTGTAAGGGTTCTGTAAGAGTTTTGTAAGAGTTGAATGAGATGATGTCCAAAGGTACCGAAATTAATTTTCTATTATTTCCAACATTTTTCATGGAAATCAGCTATTTTAAAAAGTTAAAATAAATGATATTTTTAAGGAATGTTATTTACCTTTATGGGTAAAATGTTAGGCTTTCAAGAAAGGGTTTTTCCTGGATTTTAATGTTTTTCACTAGACTAATGATTTCTTTATTTTTGTATCCCTTACTATGATTTTTGTGCTCATACTATGCATTAAAATGTTTTTCTGTAGGATTTATGGATGGGTAAGGGATAAGAATAGGTCATGTTGAATGTTTTGAAGAGTTTTTTGGGAAATAAATAATTTTTTGTTTTAAAAGTTTTATATGGTAGAAAAAATGGATACTGATCGAAAGTGAACACTTTGTGTAATATGGTTTGTTATGTTTGAGTTATGAACAAATTATCTAAAACTCTCAACCTAAAAATATCCTCATAGTAATCGAATGTAAAATTATTGACTAAAATTCAATATTATGTAATGTTGATGGTTTTTTTCTAATAAATAGTGCCTTTATAGTTTAATTTGATTAGATTATGAATGTATCAATTAGAAGTATTTTTTATATATATAAAGTGTATGGAAAATAATGACGAACATTTGTGGATTGTGATGATATCCCTAAGGAAGGAGAAAATAATTTCAAAATTTATAAATTGTGAATGCTAGTTTTAGAATGTTTCATTATTGGGTTGTATAATCTCGAGAAAGGGTATATTGTTAGATCCTTCAAAGGTCAATCTTATTAATAAATTTCCAATACAAACCATGGTAAATAAAATCATTATTTTTGTTGGGTTTTTTGGATACTAATGTTGCATTATGAGGTATTTATAGCTTCTATCTAATCCAAATCCCTAGTTGACTCAGAAGGGATCTATGTTCCTTTGGATAGATGAATGTGAAGAAAATATCAAGGAGTTAAAAATAAGGTCGGTCAGCACAAAAGTGCTTACACTACCCTATAGTAAAGAAGGGTTTGTGATATATAGCAATGAAATGAATAAGGTACCGGATTTCATCATCATGAAGAATAATATATTGATAAATTATGTCACCTTCTATTGAAAATTCATTAGAAAAAGTACCCAACTCATTATTTTCAATTTTCAGCTATAATTTTTTCAATACTAATATGGTGAAATTATCTTTATAGTGAATAGTGTGATATATATACTAATCATAAAATATTTAAGTATACATTCAAATATAAATATTTGATTATTCACCAAAGGATATGGTTTGAATTGATTAAAAATTAGGACTGCTCAATACACTACCAACTTATGATGGTGAATAAGGAGGTTGATTCTCTAAGTCAGAAGGAACCTGGTAGTTTTTCTATAATTAGGATTGAGAGATATATAATATTTATGTATTTGAATAATATGAATATTGAAATCATAAGGAAATGGGATATGTTATATCATTCTTAAATGATTGTTCAACCATCCATACATGTGAGGATTAAGAAGGCATATAAGGAAGATGTGGAACTATAGTGGAAGGTGAGGAATTTCCCTAACTTTAACCATGATTATGATAGAGTGATAAGGTTTTGGAACTGAGTATGTTTCTAGTTAATATTTTAATAAATGAAGGATCTTTTATTTGAATTTTATATTTCATCTTTCACTATAAATCTAGGAATTATGAAGATGTATAAATATTTTGAAGATTATTTTTGGTGTGATAACATGAAAATGGATATTTCATAGTATATATCTTGGTTCTTGGTACGAAATCTAGTAATTTAAAAGATACAGAAATTTAAGGGGATGTTAAAACCATTACCCATACTACAATGGGAATGGGAAAACACATGGATTTCATCATTAGACTCCCTAAAACATATAATATAAATAATGTAATTTGGGTATAGTTAACTGCCAAATGAAATCAGAACATTTTGTTTCAATTATATAATATTTCTCTAGATATTGAATTTCTTGGATATAAATTAAGGATATGGTAAGGTTTCGTGGAGTACTATATTATATTTTATCATATTTGGATCGATGGTTTACCATGATGTTTTAGAGAAGTATTCAACATGCTTTGAATACAGTGTTGAACTTTATACTTACATATCATCCTCAGACATATTGTCATTCTGATTAAAAAATTTAAAAGCTGGAGGATATTATAAGATTCAATTTTAGGTATTTTAATTTTTTTAGGATCAACACATTTCTCTAGTCACGTTTTCTTACAATAATAGCTTTCACTCAATCATTTTAATTGATCTTTATGAATCTCTCTATGGTAAGAAGTTAATAACTCAAATGTTTTGTGATAAAGTTGGGGAATGAATTATATTTAAGCAAAAGATAACTTATTAAATGATATAAAAGGTTTTATCCATTCAACAACACAACAAGGTAGATCATAGACAATATAAAAGTTAGGATGACAATCATCGGTGACATATGGAGTTCGATGTTGGTGGGATGAATTACAATAAATTAGTCCATGGAAGAAGGTTACGAGATTAATAAATAATGGTGAGCCGAACCCAAGATATATCAAACCCATTGAGATTGTTAATCATATCAGGATATTTATTTATCACTTGTCACTTCAATCGAATTTCTTTCAAATTCACGATGTGTTCCTTGTATCTCTCCTGAGGAAGTACATACCTAATACTTCACATGTACTAAACATAGAGGTCGTACCAATGTATAGTTATATATATTATAAGGAATAAATATTATTTATTCTAGATTATATACATTATTTTTTGTAAAATAATATCACTCACATGGTCAATTCTTTTTCATGAAAACATAAAATTGAGAAAGATACATGATAATAACAAATCTTGATGAGGAAAAAGCTTCCTCAGTTGTTTATATCAGAGTGATGAAATTTCAAGGGAAACTTTATTATAATTGGGGTATAATGTAAAAAACATAGGTTTTATGATATATTTATCTTTAAATAAATTTAATTTTGGTTCATATCTTTCTTTACCGGAAACATCGAGTTTAAACAAACCACAATATACTATTATAATATTTTAATTTAATGTGATATATATCATATAGTAGTTTGATTGGTGGATATGAATAATAATAACTAAATTATGAAGGATTATTTTTTATATGTGTATAAAATTTATTAATTTGTTATAAATTTTTTTAAATGTAAATAAAAATATTTGAAGGTAAATGGAGATGTTTTTCTGAAAAAGTATTTTCGTTCACACATTATGTTTTTGTCTTATTAAATTAGATAAATATCTATTGATAATGAATGATTTAAATTAAAATAATATATTATATATTCAATAAAGTATATTAATATGCATCTAATAGTTTTTAAATTTCATGAAATAAGAATAAATCATGTTTTATTATTAAAAATGCATTTGTCTAAAAACGGTTTTTATTGTGTTTTGTACACATATATTAAAATTAATTTCTACCACTTATATAAATTTAATGTTTTTAAATGGATTATTTATTTTTGAATATAATAAATAAA
This sequence comes from Viscum album, assembly GCA_963277665.1. NCBI lineage: Eukaryota > Viridiplantae > Streptophyta > Magnoliopsida > Santalales > Viscaceae > Viscum > Viscum album. The sequence continues at coordinate 86,641,072 of OY728140.1, read as the reverse complement.
ATAATTTAATACTTGCATCCTAATTGTTTTTCATAATGAATAGAAAAAATTGTAATAACTTATTACCACGATTAAGGTTAAAATAAGTTTATCAGTGGGGGAACCTAATAGGTAAAGTTAAAAATATCACAAAACACTGGATTTAATTTGATTGGTTGATGGTATTTAGAAATAATTTTTATTATAATATAATATATGTAATTTTTTAGCCACATGACCTGAGTAAGACGTTAATATATTTTAATCTTTTAAAAAATTCCTAGTATGTTCTCTCCCTCCCTTATAAATGGACACCATCTGTCCTCTCTTACTCACACATAATAACACATAATTATTTTCCAATAACTTCTTGAATTTTTTCCAAAAATAACTATCCCAAATCTTAGTTATCATGGTTTTATCATAACATCATACTTTTAATTCTATAGGTGTAACTAAAATGTGGTTTCTCAGTGCAGAGGTATAACTTTCAACTGAGTACTTCAAAATTTATTTATTCTTCCACCTTATCTAAATCAATCATATCCATTATAGACATATTATTATTATTTTCATTATATATAATTTTTATTATGATGATATAGAAATAATTTTCCGTCTCCATTCCATCAAATGGGAATTGAAAGTATCGCTCGTGTGTACGTTTGGACTACCGTATCCACATAGCGATATGATTCATTTTCCATCACCATAATTAATTCTTGGTAAATATGATGAAATTGATTTTTATATATGATATTTATTTGATAATTATTATTCAATAATTTTTAGATATTATTTTAATTTTTACCTTTCCTTATATTGGAAAATGATAACGTCACTCATACATACATGTGGACTACCACCTCCACGATGTGATGTGATTCATTTTTTCATTTCTGTTTTTCATGGTTGGTAGTAAATATATATTTAATGAATATATATCATATAATAATGATTATATAAAGTTTAATTATTATATAACTTTATTCTTGTAACACCACAAAATCTTTATTATATAATTTTTTTATATAATTTGATTTCTTTAATGTATTGCATTACACAAAACATCGACTTAACTTGTGCTACATTAAATATTGAGTTTCTATGAAACACCTTATTATTATTATAATTATTTAATATAGATAATTATAACCTATAAATTAGAATGGTTGGTAAGAAAATTATTAACTGAATTATGAAATTATGGTTTATACATGTATATATAATTCTTAGACCAGTTAATTATAAATGAATATAAACCCCTTTTTGAAATAAAATGATATATTTTGGAGAAAACATATTTAAATGTGTGAATTTTTTTGTAAACCAATAAATGATAACATAAACCTTGTTGTGTTATATTAATAATATATATATATAATATTAAATATAATTTTTACATTCATATTATCTATTTTTTGGACATGATATAATAACAAATATAATATTACACATAAAAAAATTATCTTTCTAAAAGGCAGTTATGCTGCCTTTTGATGGATAAATTCTTTAAAATATAGTTTTTTTCACTTTTATAAATTGGATTTGACCAAATAAAATTATTATTTTAAATTGGGATATCAAATTTTACATTGGGTGACTTTTTGGTTTTTTTTTAACTTTCATGTTATAATTAATAAAGAAAAATACTGAATTTTAATTCAAAAATGATTTTTCTTCTAAATTATTTATATAAGTAAATTATTTTTTAAATTGATTTTAAAGTATAATTAGATATATATTTATCATTTAATCCAATTTAGGTCATTGGAATCCATTTCACATTGAATTTGGATATAAAAACATTTCAATATTTTGAATGTTTTAACTTTAAAACCTATTTTTCAAGTTCTATCTACAGGATTAATTTTAAGATAATTTATGAAAATATTGTTTTTATAAGTTTCAAAAATGGATTAAATATTTTTAATAATATGTTCCAAATTTATTAATTAGTTATTTTTTATTTTGGTAAAATATAAATAGAAACTTTACTAATTTTTATTACCACAGTTAAGCGTAAATCGAGTAATTATGAGTACAAAAATATTATAAATATTATAAAACTACCCAACAACTTGACCAAATGATATTGGATGAATTTAATTCCATCCAAAACACATAATTATTGAAAATTTAATTTTTCAATGGACACATTTTCAGGAAATTGACTTAGATATTATTAAAATCAATGATAGTGACAAAATATCACACTCTTACTTTTAATGAGTATAATATTTTTAATATGGGTTTAAATAGAATATATAGTCTACTATATATAATATTATAAAATATAAAAGGTTTATATATCTCATGATATTTTATTTTTAATTTTTAGTGTATAAATAATTATCGTGAATATTTACACAATGATATAGTAATTATTCAATTAATGAAACAATCAATTAAATTATATTTTAAATTTTAAAATAAATATAATTTGACCTAATTAAGGTGGTATAACAATTTTATAAGTGAATATGAAATTTTATGGTTGTATTAAATTAATTATTTATAAGTCAAATTGTTGTATTTATTTTTGTAAATTCAATGTCATGAATAGTATCAAAATTGAAACCTATGATATTTTATTAAGATAACATTTTATTAAATTATTTAAAAATCATAAAAAAAATAAATATGGACAAGGGGATGAAATATGGTCGAAAATATATTAAATTTTCCATTTATTATCCAATTAAAACATTATATTTAAAAATTATGACCTCTTAATATTAAAAAACTTCTTAGCATAATTAAAATTTAAATGGCCTAACTAAGGGTTAATCAAAATGATAACGTATAAAAAGACATAAAACATTTTATAAAATATATTGGTTGATGATATTAAAACCTTATCATATCTTACATTCAAATCAATTTCTTTTTTGAGGTAATTGGTTTGTGATTGAATGTATTATAAATTAATCTTTTGAGAACTTCCAAAAGTGTCCCTCTACTCTCTTATAAAAGGCATCCTCTCCTTCCCGTTCACTTCACACTTAATAAACCATTTTTTTGGGGAAATTATGTCCATCAATCCTCTAAAATATCTTCCTTTCATCCTATAATCTTTACTTTCGTCTTAAATCTAACCAAATAATACCTTTTCTGAAAATCAAAATGAGATACCCAAAGAATAAATAACGTTCATTAACAAACGTTTTAGTTTTATTTCTTACTTCAACCCCCTAAATTATTCTTATTACATGATTATATAATAACCACAGTATAAAAAATATACTGAGATGTTTTTATTCTAATTTTTCTACCTGCACTTACACACACATTCATCTAATGGGTAATGAACTTACCATTTTTGTGTACGGTGAACTGCCACATCAAGAAATGATGTTCATCGTTTTCACTTTACCACATCTAATTGTAAATAATTATGATGAAAAATCTATTTTTAAATTTTATTTGTGATATTTATAATTTATTTATTCTTCTATAAATATTATATAAAATATACCATCATGATTTCCATTTTTTGTAAATACGATAACTTCATTTGTGCACTTGTGGGCTACCGCCTCCTCAAAGCGATGTGATTCATTCACACATAACATATAATGTATTAAGGAAGGTTTTAGTGAAATGTCATGATATATATGAGATATTAATGTTTCTATAATTCTAATATATACATATATATGTCATTTACTTTCTTTCTTTCAATACAAAATAAAATGGAAGTAGCATTCATGCGCACGTACAGTATAACATCTCTATGAACAGTGTATTTAATTTTCTATTTATATCTTTATAGATAACCATAAATAACTATATAATGAATATATATGAAATATATTTCATGATTATAACAGTGGTTATAATTAAATAATGATCAAATTATGAGGACCAAGAATAAAAAGTCCAAACATGTACGAGAAAAAAAGAGGTTATTACTGGAAGCATTACATAAACTTGGAATTTTTAATAAGTGGGTAATATAAATTCATAAGTAAATAATATATGTTATTATATATATGTGGCTAATAATAAATTTATAAGAAACATATATTTATTATATATTAGGTTTTCTCAAGCATGAAGAGGGTCAAGATATAAGGTAAGGTATTTTTGTCTCACTTTTATTTCTATGGGACGCAAGCGTTATACAGTACCCGTTTCTTTTGTGTAGTGTATATAATACCCATTAATAAATTTTATGATACATATTATTCATATTTAAGGTTATTTTTATATCCATTTAATTACATCTATTTCACGGGGTTTACGGTTCAAAAGGTACCAAATCATTATGGTAAGTTTGTCTCAATTTCCATTCTTTGAGACACATGTTATATTTTTGCATCTATATTCTTTATGAGGTTTATATACTGCGCTATGAAATTTTATTTCATGAATATTCTTATTTTCATGATGTAATAAGTTTCATGTAATGTTATTCACTATTATTTCATAATTATTTGTTCCTTCAGAAGAATGTTTTCTAAAAAAATTAAAGGTGTTTTAAATGAACATTTATGCATTTTCATAGAAATATCATTTCAAAGATGTTTAAAAGGATTTTGAAATATTACTTATATGTTTTAAAGGTTATATTTAATGAAAATGGTTTTCTAAATGTTTTATTATTTAAATAAATTTTTTCATAGTGGAAAGAATATTTTCATCAATAAATGGTCTAAAAAGATCTTTTAATTTTTTTCATTTATGATGACATCTGTTGGTATAACTCATGCTTTAAATGGGATATGATCCAAGGTTACCATTTATAGTATTTCTCTAAATGGTTTATGTTTTTATGATATTGTGTTTATTAAACTCGTCTCCTTTTATGGGTCATGATGCGATGAATGAATTATGGTCATGTGGCGCACATATGTATAGTTTTCATTAAGTGATAGGTGGGACCTATATCTCCCTCCAATGCATTGGGTAAATATGGATAACTCAAGAGGTATATATATTATGAATGAACCTGATTTAATGCTCATGATTCTATGTGTGTCCCTGGTTTTCATGTCCATAATTTTATGCATGAACCTGATTTTCTTGTACATATGTTTATGCAAGGGATGGATTTCATCTCTTTAATTTAATGAGTGAACCTATTATTATTTATACATGTTCACAAAGTTACAAGTTTATGTGTGTGCACAAATTTCAGGTCTTATGTCAATGTTATTATCTCATGTATAATTTTATTTGATTCCTCTATGATTCATGTCTTATGAACTATCAATCTTTTTCCCAACGCCTCATGTATAAGATCATTCTTATGCGCGGTTTATCTTAAAATGTTATGCTCAAGTTTTCATACTTTTATTCTCATGTTATGATTACGTATCTTCCAATGTTTACCCTTAATGGGAATCTGAGCTCACCCTTTCTTATATTTAAATTAATTAAGTTATAAATAATGTTTTTAAGTTGAATTACTAAAGGGGAATATATTTATGGGAAAAAATTAATTTATTTTTCTAGATTATAAGTTTTTTTCCCAAATTTATAAAGGAAGTAAACTAATATGTTCAATGGATGTGTTTTTGTTTAATACTCAAAAATTATTTAATATCCACATATAGAAATCCTAGGTTGTTATAGTTGGTATCAAATCAATGGTTTAGTCAACTTTTGGAAAATAGAATGAGAAAAATATAACAATATCTCTTGGGAAATTTTTAGTGATATATCTAGAGATTTTCCAAGGATAAGACAAAGGTGTCATAGATTTAAAAGTAGGTGTGATGATTTAGGTATCCTTTAAAGAATTTGTCATTATTATGTGTCTTTCTTCATGGATAAGGATTTCTCACACAATGATTTTTGGACTTAGTCAATGTCAGTAACTAGAAGTAAAGAGGTTAAAATTGAATTTTTTTCAGATGCAGAAATTATGAGAATTATGCAAATAGATTTCATAAGAATAAATCTCATGAAGAGAATTAGGTATGTGGTATGTGTATTGGTTATACTGCTGAGGATAAATAGATCACAAAGGAAATGTGAAAGGTAGATGGGGTTCTAACTGTATTGTTAACATTAAACATAAGAAGCATGATTAGATTAACATTGAAGAACCTTAATACATTATTCATATATCATATTCTAGGAAATGGGTATCAAGAAATAAGATGATGGAGCATGAGTAATGGTTTAATAATAACATTGGTTTATTGGAAGGTTTATGTAATGGAATTCAAGAATAATGATGTTGAATTACTTTTATGATATTATCGAATAAGGGAACATCTAAGAATTTGTCCACTGTAGTTTTTCCTTATGGATTTGAGAGCATATGTTGAATGGTACTGGTAACCATGAAATATGATTGAGGCAGTAAGGAGAAATTCATGGGAAACAGATGATTAAGGGAAATATAGCCCTTAATATGTTCCAAATGTTGATATAATAAGTTTTGGATAAAGATATAGTAGATATAAATAAGTAAATTGGACGGTACTGATCACCTTAGGGATAATTACAGATTTATTGACAGAGTAGTTTATGCTATCACATGTGGATTTTATGACAATTTTGGACATAAGTAATATATCCAATAATATTTGTAATAATAAATTATGAATGTTTTCAACAAGTATTTATGGAAATTTTCATGTTTCAAGAGAATACATAATGAAGGTATTCACATGCTTGGTATGTGATAAATAAGAGCTACTTTATGATATAGGTTTTTTTTATAAATTTAGTGACAATATTTCTAAAGTTTTGGACTTTCAAAATTCAAAAGGGTTACAAGGTTAACTATTTATGCAACAGTTTATGTTAAACTTTTGATGTGGTTTTGGATATAAAATTATTATCTCTCCATATGTTAATTTATGAAAACTGAGTAATTTTTACTAATATTTTTGTTGTGGTAATGATAGATGTAATAACCTATCATTCTATTTATGGATCTCATGATCTTCTAATGCTTTAGGAATCATAACTTCACCTATATGTTTTTGAATAATATATGAAGTGAAAATTGATCAAGGAACAACCATAGGGTGAGATTATACTTATGAGATGAAAAAACAAGTATAACATCTCAATGGATTTTGAAATATAAGGTTATACTATTATCATCATTTTTATGATAACAATGACCTTTTTCAGACCAGTTTTGTCTTTGGTTTTGTGCTTATTAACATTATCTTGAATATACTGTCTTTCACTCACCATCAGAACATGATAGTTAGATTTATCTTCTATATCCATGTTTTCACATTCCACATATGTTCCCTTTTTAAAAGGATGTTTTAGTATTCATTTTTACAATGTGGGTTTCTATGAAATAAACATTAAATTATTAAAGCTTTGATAACCAAGATAAATTTTTTGGGAGAAATTAATTTTAGGGGAAGTAAATAATAACACCCAAATATTTTTATGAGATATATATTTTTAAAATAATTTTATTTCCTTGATTTCTTGTGTTACACATAACACCGACATAGATTGCGTTACTTGCAACACTGAGTTTCTAAGAAACATATTTTTATTAATGTAATCATTTAAAATATAAAATTAAAAATATCCATTATAATGGAGGATATGAAAATTATTAAATTAATTAAGAAATTATTTTTACACATGTATATAAAATTATTTGACCAATTAGTTATAAATTAATTTAAAACCCTTTTTAAAATAAAAAGAAATGCTTTTCTAAAAAACAATTTAAATGTAGGAAATTATGTTTTATACCAATAAATTAACAAATAACTATTTATGGATTAAATTATTTAAATATTTATATATAATATATTCAATATAATTTTTGATATTCATCTTATGTGTTTTTTGGACATGATATAAGAACAAATCAAATTTCACGCTTAAAAGAAGTATTTTTTTAAAGAGAACATTTTTACCTTTTGACAGCGCACTTTTTTAAAATAATATTTTTGAAACTTTTATAAATTATATTTGAAAAAAATATTTTATTTTAAATAGGGATATCAAAACTTACTTATTCGAAATTTTTATATTTTGAAGAGAAGTTTCATATGTTGATGAATCTTGAAAAATATTGAATCTTAATTCAAAACATCTTTTTTATAACTTATTTTTCTAGTTAAATTATGTTTTGAATTTATTTTAAAGTATAATTAGATAATTTTTTATAATTTAATACAATTTAGGCCATATTAATCAATTTCACATTGAATTTGGTTATAAAAGCATTTCAATATTTTGAAAGTTTTCACTTTAAAAACTTGTTTTCACATTCCTTCAATGGGATTAATTTTAAATTAATTTATTCCAATTATGTGTATATAATTTTAAACATATATATAACATATCTGTATTAATATGGTATGAACATATTAAATTGGACAATTATTGTTTTTGATAATATCAATAGAACCTTTAGTAATCATTATTACCACATTTAAGGGTAAATTATGTAATTATTGGTAAAATTATATAATAAATAATAGGAAATTTCCCTAACACTTTACCAAATGATATTGGATTAATTTAATTCTACCATTGACATATAATTATCTAAATGGAATTTTTTAATGGACACATGGCTTTGAAAATGACTTATATATTATTAAAATCATAAAGAGTGACAAAATGTCAAATTCTCTCCTTTAATAAGTATTATATTTTTAATAAGGGATTAAATAGATTATATGATCAAATATAAATATTATTATGAAATATAAAAGGTTTTTATATATGTTTTATTTTTTTAATTTTTATTTTATAAATAACTATCATGAATAATTACATGATGATGATGCATTAATTATTCAATTAATGAACCAATCAATTAAAAGATATTAGAATTATTAAAATAAATTTTATTTGACATAATTAAAATGATTAGTAAATTTTATAGGATAATATGACATTTTATGTTTGTATTAAATGAATATTTCTAAAGTTATATTGTTTTATTGATTTTATTAAAGTCAATGTTATGAATAGCATCAAAATTGACCTTTATGATAATTTATGAAAATAATATTTATTAAATTTAAAAAAACATAAAAAGATTAAATAAGGAAACAAAAATCAGATATGGTATACAATATCTTACATTTTCCATTTATATTATAATTTAAACTTCATATATTAAAATTATATCTTATTAATATTAAATATTTTGTTACCATAGTTAAAATTAAAATGGATTAACTTAGGGTTAATAAAAATGATAAGTTTTAAAATGAAATCAAAACTTGTCTAAAATATATTTTTTGGTGGTATTACCACCTGCCAACGAGCTCGTACCCGAGTGGTAAGGGCTCCATCTTGGCATCTAAGAGAATCATGTTCAAAACTGGGTGGAGGTAATTCCCAGGTACTGTAGCACACTGTAGCAGTTACTGTTATGTATGGTACTAGTCGGAACTATTCACTCGATTTGGGCCTTCAGGCCACCGGTTTCGGCCTACGGGTCTCAAGGGCCTTCGGGACATCAAAGGCCATCGGGCCACAGGGCCTTCGGGCCATTGAGACCATGGAGTAACCAAACTCAGATAGAGAAAGCCCTAGAAGAGGATTAGAGAAACAAGAATAACAGTCACCAAAATCATAGCAAACTAGATTGTAAGAATGAGAGGGTATGGCAACCGCCATCGGGACCTGGCACCGTGTAACTTTGTACGGGGCAATGCTAGCCAATCAGCAATGCGAGGTGCAGAGCTAGAAGATCAATGATGCAGAAGCTGGGGAGGGGCAGTTCTAGTGGGTTGGGCCTATTGTTCATGTATTGGGAATGGTATGCCTCTAGGCCTTCAGATCATGTATTTCAAGTCATGTCGAGCCTTGTGCCTTGGGCATACGGGTCATGTACGGGTTCCCCTTCAACCCTTAAAAGGGGGATTATCCATAATAAAAAAAGGCCTTTGAGCCATTATGGTGGGGTGGGGTGGTATTACCACCATATAATATATTTTATTATAATAAATGGACTTTTGGATGTATTTGTCTTGGGAGTTAATTTATTATAAATTAATCTTTTGAGAAATTCCAAAAGTTCCTCTCCCTTCTCTTATAAAAGGGCACCTCTCCTTATCTTATATTAACACTTAAGATCCTATTTGGTTCTGCCAAAATATATCCAAATATCCTCAAAACATCCTTCCCTTAATCATAGAATACTTACTTTTGGTATAAATCAAACCAATGAATTCATTTTGTGCAAATCAAAATGAGATACCCAAAGAACATGTAAAGTTCATCAAAAGACATATTAATTTTATTTCTTACTTAAAATGTGTCAATTATTCATATTACATGATTATATAATAACCTCATTATCCTCAATATACTGATATTTTTTTATTCTAATGGTTCTAAATATACTTACACAAACTTATATCTAATGCATAACAAACTTACCATTCTAGGGTATGGAGAACTACCACCTCACAAAATGATGTTGTCTGTTTTTCCTTTACCACTTCTCATGGTTTGAAATTATGATGGACACTATTTTTTATATTATATATATGAAATTTATTATTTCTTAATAATTATTTAATTATTATATCAAACATACATTTATGTTTTTCATTTTTTATTAATATGATAACTTCGTTTGTGGACTTGTAGACTACCGCATCCTTAGAGAGATGACATCTGCTCACACTTTACATGGAATGTATTAAGGATGTAATACGTTAAATTATATGATATATATGACCTAATAATACTAATATAACTGTATTATATATACATATAATCCATTTACATTATTTCTTATAATAAGACATAAAATGGAAGCTGTGTTTATGCGTACATACGGCCTACCATCTCAATGAACATAGTATTTCATTTTCTATTTATATATTTTATATATATCCAAAAATACATTTATAATGAATGTATATGATATTTATATATATTTTTTTATTCTGGAGATAAATAAATAAATATCTAATTATGATGACCAAGTATAGCAAGTCAAAACTAGTAAGAAAAACAAAGTGGTTATTACCTAAAACATAACTTAAACACAGAATTCTTAATAAGTGAGTAATATAAAGTAAAAAGTAAAAAATATGTGGTATTATATATATATGGCTCAATAATATCTGTATAATAATACTATAGTTATTATAGAGGAGGTTTTCACGAGCACAACGAGACTCAAGATATAAGATAATGGATTTTTGTCTCAATTTTATTTCTATGGGACACATGTATTATACACTACTCTTTTATTTTGTGTGTTGTATATACTACCCATGAATGTATTTCTTTATTCATATTATGAATATTTATGGCTATTTTCATATCCATTTAATGATCTCTTTTTCATAGGTTTTATGGTTCAAAACATACCAAACCGATAAGGTAATTGTGTCTCAATTTTCATTCTTTGAGACACATGTTATATTTGGAATTGATATTTTTATGAGGTTTATATACTTCCCTATGAAATGTTGTGTCCAAAATATACTTTTTTTCATTATATTATATGCTTCATGTAATTTTATTCTCTATTTGGTTGGAAATCTATGTTCCATCAAAACAATGATTTCTAAAAATATTTCAAAGGTATTTTAAATGAACTTTTATGAATTTTCAAGAAAATGGGATTTCCAAGATGTTTAAAAAGGTTTTCAAAGATTTAATAAAAGTTTTAAAAGTTATTTTAAATGTAAATGGTTTTCTAAATATTTTTTCATTTAATTTTTTTTAAATTTGATAGGATTTTTTCCTCAAGAAATATTTTAATAATATCTTTCAAATTATTTTCTATCTATGATGAAATCTGTTGGTGTTACTCATGATTTACATGGGTTATGATCCAAGAGTTCCATTTATAGAGTATATATGAATGTTTTATGTTTTTAAGATATTTTTTTTATTTAACGCATCTATTTTTGTGGATCATGATTTGATGAATGATTTATGGTCATGTGGCACACAAATGTATAGTTTTCATTAAGTGATGTGTGGGACCAATATCTCCCCCCAATTCATTAGGTAAATATTGATAAATAATAATGTATATAAGTTATTCATGAGATTTATTTCATGTTCATGATTCTATGCATTGACCTGGTTTCCATGTACATCAAACTAAAAGAGGAATGGAAAACAAACAAATTTTTACTAAAATATCCATCATAAGGAATAATTTTTAATAAAAGGATAATTGGAAATTATAAAAGAATAATTAATAGTGAGACATGTATGAATATGGTTATATATTATATTTATAATAATTATATACTTATTATATAGTAGATTAAACATATATGAATCAAGATGATTCTTCGGGTATATGGTTTATGTCACAATATCATTTTATTGGGATTGACTATAATACATTTATATTGAGGGAAATTATATGGATTATAACCTATTATACCATTATACATTATTCTCCTATAGTTATTCCAGAAAATTTTATGTATTACTACCATTTTCCCCCTTTGGTAACAAAAATGATTGAGAACATGTGTTTAAAGAAAATACTACCTTCTTTCCTCTTTGAACAGTGATGTTTTTCTTCCATGTTTACACTCTTAAATATTTTTTTATGAATGTTTTTACATATAAATGAAATTTTTTATTATTTTTATTTTCACTGCATTTAACATTATTTAAAATATTTAAATAAATGAATAATTTTAAAGAAATATATTTCTAAAGAAGTCATTCTTCACTTTTTAAAAAGGATTGAAAGGAATGCTTTCTTTCAATGTATATACATGAACATATTTTCACGTTGTCATGACTATTCATTATTTTGAAGATTCCATTACATATATCCTTGGTTATTTTCAAATAAAAGGAAATTCTCAATATTTTGGGAATTTTTAGTTCCAATTGTATTAAAATAGGATATTTTCTCATGTTTTCGAAGAATTGTTTGAATGATCTATTAAATATATTTTTCATCTATGTCAATATCCATTAATTATTGTTACTCTTCACTGGGGATATGATTTTATGATACTATGTACTTTCATTATCTTGATGTATTATGATGGTTATGATTCTATGAAACTTGTTTCATCCCCATGGGTTAAATAAGTATTGTTGAATTATTTAAAAAACCCATTTCTTTTCCATGGGTTATGAAAGGATAGATTTATGAAATGATTATAAAACATGTATCCTTTGAATGAGTTATGATATGATAATTTTTTAATGATCTTACAAAACACATATGTATGGTTTTTATTATTTTTTATTTGGAACCAAAATTATATACCCCTCAAATAAATTTGGAAATGACGACGGAGTTGAGAATCTCATAAAAAATGACAGGGTTTGTAAACTCATAAGAGATGAAATATTAATCTAGAATGATGGTTCTCCTAAGAAAATGTTATAAATGACCATGCAGGTATATCCATTATGAGAATTTATCCAAGATGATAGTCATGGGAGTGAACCTTGACTAATAAAATTATTTTTTATACTTATGTGTATGCTACAAACATATATATTATGATTATGATATATTCCCATAGATCATGGTTGATTACTGATAATTATACAAACTTATTGTTGATTTATTTTTTTATGATAAAGCATTATATCATGATTATAATTAATAATCATTAACAGATAAGGAATGGCTATTGTAAGTTAACATCATGTTCTCATAACATTATGATTATACACGACAGGAAAATGGGCATTTCGCAGCGGTTTTTTCACGGCGATTTTAAAAACAGATGCGAAATGTGTGAGATTTTTTTTAAGGATTTGCGGCAGTTTTTTAAAAAACCACCACGAAATAGCGGCGGTTTAGGTAAAACCGCCGCGAAATGAAAATAAAAAAAATAAAAAAACATGAGAAACCCTGAAGTCACTAAAACGACTGTAACTTTTGATCCGGGCATCTGTTGGAGCGCCACGACCAATCAAATTGAATATTATGAAGAGATCTAGATGCACGTGTAATCAAAACCATGAGAGGGTTGAAGGTACGGAAGATATGGGAGTTACAAGAAATTGAAAAATGTTCTCCAACTTCAAACGGCCATAACTTTCACTCCAGGTGTCCGTTCGGGCTCTATCACATATCAAATCGAAGCCAGCGAAGAGATATGCATACTAGTTTAATATCAATAAGCTCTTTTCATGTTTTTTGACCCAAAAAACCTCTCCTAAGGCCTCTGAAACCTCGTTTTCGTCACCGATGTCCCATCAAACTTATCTTCAAACGGACCAAACTTTTGATCTGTGTGTCAGTTCGGACTCCTCCACCTGCCAGATCGTAGTTTGTTCCATGAGCTTCAGTTTGACTGGTCGTGGCGCCCACATGGACACATGGATCATAAGTTATGGCCTTTTCAGTGGGTATTGGGGTTGTTATGTTTTTCGATGCCTCGTTTCTAGCACCCGTTCCCCGTCGGTTTTTTTAAATGGTCGTAACTTCCGATCTGCCGGTCCATTCAGTCTCTTTCACCTATCAGCTCGAAGATCGTTTTAGGATCTTTGATTTGACTTGTCGTGAATCTGGAACGGACTCTCGGATCATAAGTTATCTCCATTAATGTGAGTCCAATGTTTTTGTCACTTTATGACCGTTTTGACGGGTTTTAACAGTTGCTCCATTTATTACTGTTCATTTTGGTTTTCGTGACTTGTTATCTTTATCAATGGTTTTTTGTGGGTTATTATGATGATTATGTTGAATTCATAAGGGGTCTACCATAGTTTTCATGAGTTTTCATGCGTTCTCATGCTTCCTTCTTCATGCTTCTCCATCTGTTTTCATGTGTTTTCATAATTTTTCATTCCTCACCAAGCCTTTTCGTACTTTTTCATGTGTTTCATTTATTATTTATTATTTATAATATACTTTAATTTATTTATTATCTATTATTTGTTAATGGTTATTTATTATTTATTATTTATATTTATTTATTATTTGTTATTTATTAATTATTATTTATTATTTAGTATTTAGTATTTATTATTATAATTAATAATATTTGTTACTGGTTATTTATTATATATTATATATTATTATTAATAATAATATTTTATTTATTATTTATTATTTATTATTATTTATTATTTATTTATTATTATTTATTGTTTATTATTTATTTAATTATTCATAATCATTAATTATGTGTTATTTATTATTATTTATTATTTATTATTTATTATTTATTGTTTATTATTATTATTATTATTATTTATTATTATTTATTATATATTACTTATTATTTATTAGTTATTATTTATTATTTATTATTTATTATTTATTATTTATTATTTATTATTTATTATTTATTATTTATTATTTATTATTTATTATTTATTATTTATTATTTATTATTTATTATTTAATTAATTATAAATATTAATTATGTGTTATTTATTCTTATTCTTATTTATTATTTATTATTTATTGTTTATTATTATTTATTATTATTATTTATTATTATTATTTTTTATTATTATTTATTAATATTATTTATTATTATTATCTATTATTTATTATATATGTATTATTATCTATTATTAATTGTTGTTTATTATTTATAATTTATTATTATTTTTTATTTTTTATTTTTTATTATTTATTGTTTGTTATTTATTATTTATTATTATTTATTATTATTGTTTATTGTTTATTATTTATTATTTATTATTTATCATTTATCATTTATTATTTATTATTTATTATTTATTATTTATTATTTGTTATTTGTTATTTTTTTTTATTATTTTCTATTTGTTTTTTTTTATTTATTATTTATTGTTTATTATTTATTATTTATTATTTATTATTTATTATTATTTATTATTTATTATTTATTATTTATTATTTATTATTTATTATTTATTATTATTTATTATTATTTATTATTATTTATTATTATTTATTATTATTTATTATTATTTATTATTATTTATTATTATTTAATATTATTTATTATTATTTATTATTATTTATTATTATTTATTATTAATTATTATTATTTATTATTAATTATTATTATTTATTATTAATGATTGGTTATTAATTATTAATTATTTATTATTTATTATTTATTATTTATTATTTAGTATTTAGTATTTGTTTAATTTTATTTATTATTTATTATTATTTGTTATTTGTTATTTATTATTTGTTATTTGTTATTTATTATTTATTATTTATTATTTACTATAATTTATTATTTATTATTTATTATTATTTATTATTTATTATTTATTATTTATTATTTATTATTTATTATTTATTATTTATTATTTATTATTTATTATTTATTATTTATTATTTATTATTTATTATTTATTATTTATTATTTATTATTTATTTATTATTATTTATTATCTGTTATTAATTGTTGTTTATTATTTTTTATTTTTTATCTATTATTAATTATTGTTTATTATTTATTATTTATTATTTATTTAATTATAATTATTAGTTATGTATTATTTGTTTTTTAAATTAGTATATATAAGTATATTAAATTCTGTTTATTGACCCCACAACGAGCTTGCTGGGGTGGTAAAGTCTTTAGAAAATGTGCAAGAGGTTAGGGGTTCAAATCTCACCAAACGCAGTATTTCTTTATATTACATGGGCATGTGCCTAGGCATGATCATGCATGCATGGCTAATGCAAATAAAGTAATGCGAATTAAATGAAATAAATAAAATAAATACGAAATAAATAAATAAAATATGAAATAAATAAATAAAATACAAAATAAATAAATAAAATATGAAATAAATAAATAAAATACATATGATTAAATAAATAAAATAAGAAATAAATAAATAAAAAAATAAAATAAATAAAATAAATAAAAATAAATAAAGTATTTCTTTATATTGCATGGGCATGTGCATGGCCATTTGCATGGGCATGTGCATGGGCATGAGCATGCATGCATAGATAAAGTAGATAAAGTTAGGCGAATTAAATGAAATAAATAAAATAAATACGAAATAAATAAATAAAATACGAAATAAATAAATAAAAATATGAAATAAATAAATAAAATACGAAATAAATAAATAAAATAATTACGAATAAATAAATAAAATATGAAATAAATAAATAAAATAAATACGAACTAAAGAAAATAAATAAAATAAATAAAATAAATACGAAATAATTAAAATAAATACGAAATAAATAAAATAAATAATTAATTAATTAATTAATTAATTAATTTAAATACATAAATAAATAATTTAAATAAAAAAATAAAAAAACATAAAATTAAAAATAAAATTAAAAAAATTAAAAATAATATAAACAAATTAAAAAAAAAAGACTGCCGCTAAACGTTCTAGGGCGGTTTTGAAAACCGCCGCGAATAGTTTCCCGACGCACAATTTAGTGGCGGTTTTTCAAAACTACCGCCAATCGATATAGCGGCGGTTCAAACCGCCGCGAAATGGAAAAAAATCACCGCTTAATCCGCATTTTGTCGTCATGATATAATGCTCACTTATGATTATTGGATATTATCTCCTAGGTTTACCCATACTGATCATTTGAATTCAACCATATTTTATGATTACATTTACTAGGTTATGAACAATGTTTTTATGTATGGTATGTATAAGTAGTGTACTACGTGAGATGATATTTTTGGGAGATGTTGATGATATTTCCAGTAATAAGATGATTATTATAACCACCCAGACTCAAGTAACAGATACCCAGTGTTTACATTATTAAAATGGAATAGATACAAGGAATATAATCAAACAGTATAAATCAGTATAATAGTCTTGGAGAACAAGATATATACATGATAAACATTTTACATTGGTGTTTCTAAAGTATTTCTATCTAGGGCATGCATCATCGCAATAATGAATATTTCTTGCCCCATTCTCACTTTCCAAAAGAGAACAACTTACTCCAATATGGTTGGTGATGTTGGATCCTTGATAGAAATAGGATGATGATATATTGATTCCAACATCCATGAAATACTCTTTGGATCTTGTTTCCTAGTCTGATCATCCCTCATAAATTTTATTTATGTTCATGAAACTCATTCCTAGTTCCATCTCAAGGTGGAAAATGGTTAACAACACCGCTTCTGTTTCAATAGGCAATCAACCTTTAGTCAGAGTAGATGGTAATATCGAGAATTCTTTGGAATCCTTTGAAGTGGGGTGTATTGGACACCTATAAAGTATTAATATTTTGGATGGTATCTCAAGTGTGAGAAATATTAGTCATGGATACCAAGGTATCCCTTTTTAGTCATGAGGTATTTGATGCCATGTGCATAAGTATTCAAATGAAATTTACCACAGGAATCCCATGTTTATTTCATGGTACAGGGATTCCGGATTGGGGCATGATTTTAACGTCTTGCGGAGATGGATCATAATGTCACATTGAGACATATCGATGGGAGTGTCCCTATGAGAGATGATTTCAAAATAGGAAAATGGATAATAATTTCTTACTAAGATAAATCGAGACATGGGTTTAACGTCTTGTGGATATGGATAAAAATTTCCTATTGAGATGAACTGATGGGGTGTGTCCCTAAGAGGGATGATTTCACACTTGGATAATTGATTAGAACATCCTATTAGATGGATAGAGGTATAGTTAACTATCTTCAAAAGACGGATCATAATTTCCTATTGAGAAAAATTGATGGGGTGTGTCCCTAAGAAGGAAGGTTTCACACCTAGATTTGATGGCTAACAGTATTGAACATTATAGAGGCACCCTATATAACTTTTTTAACACACAAGGATAAAAACCCATGTCGTATGATTCCACAGTTTAAGGTCATGTGACAAGATCAGTTCATGCAGTTTAATATCGTACGGTAAGGATTATCGTGTCGCAAAAAGAAATACACCAGAATTTCTTGAGGTATGTTTTGTTTAGGTTTTTCTTAAGTCTATTTAACTTTGATGAAATTAAGGCTTTCTGAGTGTTTAAGGAGTCTCAGGGGTGTTTTGGGGGTTTGGGACATGAAATAAGGAATAATTTGTCTATCAAGTTCATGTTTCATGGTTGGAAAAATGTTAGTAATAACTCTACACCCAAATCAAGCATGCCTAGAGGAGGGGTACTTGGTATGAACAAACCATGCAAGGGGGAAAGATAAACCATGTGGGCTTATATAAAACCATCTCACATGGTCTATGCATGTTTTTTCTAACCATGTATGATCCCCATGTATCTTGTGGCCTAGTCCCCTCTTTGATAGAGGGTGGCACACATTTGGTGCATGGTTTGGCCAATAGTGTTTCCAAACTGTGTTCCCCTTAGTATGTTTGATTTTTAAAATTTTCCCCCATAGTATTTAAGTGATATAACTCTGAATTTACCTCCATTATTCCTCCTACAACCCTTGGGATAAACCAAAAATCCCCAAGATTCCCAAGGATCAATCTCTTTTGATTCTAAACCTTTTAGAGCACCGCTGGTTGAAAATTGAAGCTAAGGTTGTGTCTAACCCTCCTCTCAATTCTAATTTTTGTATTAGCGATTGTGTGGTTGTTATTATTTTTATGAGACCCTAAAAACCTTATTTTACAGCAGATCATAGGGTGTGGCTTCAAATGGTGTTTGAATTTGCGTCAAAGGCTAGGGTTAAGAAGAGTTCTTCTTTGAAATCGAGGTTGGTGTTCTATAATTTATATCCCATAGTCTTGATGTTTGGTCTATGTGTATGTGGTTGTGTTGTTGGTTCCTTCTTAATGTTCATTTTATACCTTTAGTTATATTCGGTAAAATTTTTGGTTAAATAACAAAATGAACCCCTCGTGATCCCTGTGGGACACATTGGCATTGATTAAACCAGTTATAGGGCCACCCATGGGGTGCGCCATCACTTGAACATGGAAAATTGTAATTATAAGAATGAATTTGGTTAATGATGAAGTATAGGCCATGATAAATATGATGATACATTATATTGAATTATGAAAAGGTAATAATCATAGTTGTGACTAGTTGATTACATGGAATAAAGCATTGTTTCTAAGATCACAAAATGTTTAAATGAATTAATATGAATGTGTTAAATGACTTATGGTTTAAATGAGAATGTGTAAATGGGTAAGGCAAGACAATTATTTATGTATTGAATGAACCAATAATTGGGAATGTTATGTTTATTATTGATTATGGTTTATTGAAATTGTTGTACTCACATATTTTGATAATCCCAAATCATGTTTAATTATATAGTTATAATGTATTAGTCATTTGTAAAATATTCATTAATCTGTCTTCATAATGTTTATCTTGCATAAATATATATCTTTTTCAATCTCATGGATTTTCTAAATCATGTGTTCAGTTTATATTTCTCTAAGTATAAGTTCACTGTTAAAGCCTACTGGTAAGAGCCTTCTGTCCGTCAAAGGTCACTGTTACAAGTCTACCATTAGAGTACTTACCAAAGTTTACAGATGAAGAGTCACTGTTGCTAAAAGGTCACTATTGAAGATATACAGTCACTGTTGGAAGCTACCGGTACAAGGTCACTGTTACAAGTCTACTGTTGATATGCTTATCAAATTTTATAGATAAAGAGTCATAGTTACAAGTCACTGCTGTGACAAGGCTTCTGTTAAAAGTCCACTGTCAGACTCTTTCTCAAGTCTTCTATTAAGAGCTTCACAGTTCAAGTCTACCGCTAGACATGTCAACCGTTAGTAGAAGGCTAATGCTAGAAAACTCCTACTATCAATGTAGTCCACTGTTGTTCAAGTCTATCGTTAGTAGAAGTCTGCTGATAGACAAACTCCACTGTTGATGAAGTCAACTATTGAGATAGTCTACCACTGGAAAGGTCACTGTTGAAGTATTCTGATGTAACAAAGCTACTGTTAGAAGCTTACTGATTGAATTCTACCACTGATCAAGCTTACTAACTAAAGACTACTATTAAAGGTCTACTGTTGAGCCTACCTATGAAGTCCACTGTTGAAGAGCCTATTGTTGAAGTCTACCGTGTGACATGCATTTGCTACCAGTCTAATGATAATATATTCCGACCCAAGAAGCTGATAATCTCTACATCTGGAAGTCAGAACTCGGAATTTGCGACACTCTATTTTAGAGGCAAGTTAGAGATAAGGAACAAAACTTCATTTCCTTCATTTCAAGAATTTCGGAGCTGATCTGCCAACACATAGATCATTCTAAACTTCTTCCTAATATATTTAGCTCTACTGTGTTTAGTATTTTACATTTGTGAGCAGTGTGTATGTCTGTCTTACACACACTACCTCTGGTTCTTGAATTGAGGGATACTAAAATTCCCCATACCAAACTCTCTTTACATTTTTTTCCCATGCATAACTGTGGAAGAATCCTAGTGTGGCTTGGTAGTTTATTTTTCCACGTAGAACTGTGGTAGAGGTTTCCAAACCTGGACAGTTTGTGAAAACTATTATAAAGTCAGATACAGGCATTGTATCATTTTTTAATATAATTGTTTGGTGGCAGGTGATCACTAAGTGGAGAGGATTTGGTCTTGGCTTAAGACTGAACCTCTTGTTTAAATTTTCATGTTCAACTTTCAAGTACTATGTTTTACATGTATCCACTGCTTATATTTTCAAAGAAGAAATCTATTTTTATACTTACTCTGATAGTTAGTTTTGGTTAGTGTGTATATGTGATTATTTTAGTAAAATTATTTCAAAAGTTGATTTAGTACTCACACTGATTCAAATAAGGATTAATCAACCTTTTAAAAACCTGTTGAACAATAAATCACCTATATCTCTACTGACTTAATTAACTGGGCTACTTTAATTTGGGGGATTTTAATCCTAAATTTTTTTAACAAAAAATTTAATTGGAACTCAATTCACCCCCCCCCCCTTGAGTATCCACCCATCCAACATTTAGTATCAGAGGTTTTCAATATTCATACCATCAAACCTTTTTTTCAAGCTTTCCAATTTCTTTTCAACTGTGATTTTAGTTGTATTTTAAAGATCTCAAAATTTCTGTTATATCTAAATTTTCAGCTTTTTACCCTTTTAATTTTCTATGGATAACCGAGTTGAGGGTGCTGTTACTAACAGACCACCTTTCTTTAATGGAAATAATTATGGTTAGTGGAAATTGAAAATGAAAATGTATCTAGAAAGCTTAGGTCGTGAAATCTGTGACACAATTAAAGAACAACATGCATTACCTAATACTACTAGGGATACATGGTATCAAGTAACTAAAACTACTTATAATAATAATTGTAAAGCAATGAATGCCTTATACTGTGCTTTGGGTGATGAAGAATTCAATAGAATATCTACCTATAAGATTGCTTATGAAATTTGGGATACTTTGGCTTTTTCTCATGACAGAACAACCAATGTTAAAGAAATGAGATTAAATACATATACTATTAAATATGATACTTTTAAGATGAAGCCTGATGAACCTATCTCTGAAATGTATCTCAGGTTTAATGAGATAGTAAACACCATGAATCTTCTTGGGAAACCAGTGGACAGTAAAGACCAAATCATGAGGCTGCTTAGATGCCTACCTGACAGATAGAGAGGCACTTCTGTATCAATCCGAGAATCATGTGACATCAGCAAGCTACCAGTAAAGGAGATAATTAGAAAGCTAATGTTGTATGAAGAGGAGCTTAAGGTGAATCAAGAAATAGAAGAATAACTAAAAAATAATTCAGTAGCATTCAAGACTTCTGTCTTAAAAATAAAAGACAAAGAAAAAGTTCAAGTACCTATAGACAGTTCTACAAGTGAAGAATCAAATTCAGATAGTGATGAGGAGATCACACAACTTTCCAGAAGATTGAAAAGGTTCTACCAAAAGAATAAATTCTCTAGGAAGTCAAACATCAAAGGAAAGTATGATCATTAAGGAAAATGGAAGAAATAAAGGAAGTGGAATGAGAATACAAGTGAAATAGTATGCTATGAATGTAAATGAAAAGGTCATGTGAAAGAAGACTGCCCCAAGTTGAAATTAAACAGAAAATATGAGGATAAGGGAAAAGGTTATAAAAAGGCTATGAAAGCAACTTGGAATGATTCAGAAGACAGTTTGAGTGGATCTCATGCTTCAGACTCTGAACAAAACAAACATGCCAGTCTATGCTTTATGACCGAGACATTTGAGGTAACAATTAATTCCCCTGTGCATAATACTTATTATAAAAGTGACTCTCATGATGATAAAGATATGACTAAAGAAGAATTATTTGAATATTTCAGAATGCTTGAGGACACTTTTAATGAACTCAAGGATAAATATAAATTATTGAAAAGATATAATGCTTTAAATTCAAATTTCAAGTCAAATCTGGACATGGAAAAAGAGAAATTTGCTAAGCTACTAAAGGAAAATACACAGTTAAAATTATCTAATGAACAATTAAAAAGGGATCTTGAGAAGTTCACTACTTGTAGGGATACCCTGACATAGTTTCTAGGAAAAAATATTCCTCCAAAATATCTGACTGGTCTAGGATATCAACCAGGACAAAGAAAATTTATCAAAACCCAATTTGTTCCAAAATTTGGACAGCTCACTGCTAGTTCTAGTTCTGGACCATCTTTTGAGAAATTTATTTATAAAAGACAAAACAAAGTATTTATGTCTCAAAATATGTTTTCTGAATTTAGAAAACCTATAATGAAAATATGGGTTCCCAAATTTTTACTTGATAACCTCTCTAGACCCAAGAAGATCTGGGTACCAAAATTACCCCATGTTTGATCTGTTTTGTAGGGAAATTGTTTAAAACTTTCCTGTAACACCTTATGGTACTTGGACAGTGGATGTTCAAGACATATGACAGGAGACTATTCTTACTTCAAGAGTCAAATTAAAGTTTATGGTGGGCATGTCACCTTTGGTGATAATGAAAAAGGAAAAATCTTCAGCTTAGGCCAGATTGGTAACCCTGATACAATATTAATTTCTAAAGTACTTTTTGTTGATGGACTAAAGTACAATTTACATAGCATCTCTCAGTTGTGTGATGATGGTTTTAATGTTAAATTTGAGAATTATTAATGTAATTTTTTCAATTGTAAAAATGATTTACTTTTCAATGCATTTAGAAATGAGAATGTATATGTTGTTGATATAAATTCCTTAGCCAAAAAAAATGTTTCCTGCTTAAATGATTTTCATAAGGAATCATGGTTATGGCACAAAAGGTTAGGACACTGCAATGTGAAATCACTTAAGAAGTTATCTAAGATTATTTTAGTTTGAGACTTACCTAAATTAGAATTCCCACTTGGCAAAGTGTGTAATACCTGTTAAAAGGGCAAACAACACAAAGTTTCTTTCAAACCAAAGAAATAAGTTTCAACTTCTCAACCACTTGAGTTGGTTCACATGGATTTGTTTGGACCACCAAGAGTTTAAAGTTTAAATTGGAAGCACTATGTTTATGTTCTTATAGATGACTTTTCTAGGTATACTTGGGTATACTTTCTATCTCACAAAAGTGAAGCTTGTTCTTATTTTATCAAATATTCCAAGTCTGTAGAAAATCTTAATGGACATAGAATCAAGACCCTGAGAAGTGATCATGGCCGTGAATTTAAAAATCATGAGTTTGAATCTTACTGCTCACACAATGGCTATAGTCACAAATATTCTACCCCTAGGACACCTCAACAATATGGAGTTGTCGAGAGAAGGAATAAGACCCTTCAAGAAATTGCAAGAACTATTCTTAATGAGTATTATTTACCTATTTATTTCTAGGCTGAAGCTATAAATACAGCTTGTTATATTATCAATAGAGTTTTAATTTGACCTGTCATAAAGAAGACCCCTTTTGAGATTTGGAACAATAGGAAGCCTAAGTTTAATTACTTTAGAGTTTTTTATTGCAAAGTCTTTATTCTTAATACTAATGAAAATCTTGAAAAAATTTCTCCCAAAAGTGATGAAGGAATTTTCCTGGGTTATTCTATCTCAAGTAAAGCCTATATAGTGTTCAATAAGAATACCAAATGTGTGGAAGAATCAGTTCATGTCAAATTCGATGGGACTGATCCACATGAGCCTAAAAACTCTCTTTAACATCTTGAGGAAGATTTGTCAATTCTGAACCTTAATGATAAAGATATTGAATCCCCTGTAAAAGTATCCAGGTCTGGGAATTTTCCAGAATCTGCACCTGCTGATTATGAACCAATAGAAAACAATGAGGAATCTAGTTCAACACTTCCTAGATGAATTAGGACTCTTAAGAATCATCCTCTAGATGCTATTGTAGGTGATCTAAATAGAGGAACACAAACAAGACTTTCTCTAAGAAACCAGGTTGAACATCAAGATTTTCTTTCACATCTTGAACCCAAAAATATTAATGATTCTATTAATGATGAATTTTGGGTAATGGTTATGCAAGAAGAATTAAATCGGTTTGAAAGAAACAATGTCTGAGAATTTACGGAAAGACCTAAGGACACTTTAACAATAGGCACAAAATGGGTATTTAGAAATAAAGTTGATGAGTCTGGAAATATTGTTTGAAATAACTCTAGGTTAGTTTCAAAAGGATATAGTCAAGAAGAAGGAATAGACTATAAGGAGACCTTTTCACCTGTAGCTATATTAGAATCCATTAGAATACTACTTGTATATGCAGCTCAACTTAGTTTTAAACTTTATCAAATAGATGTTATAAGTGATTTTCTAAATGGGTATATAGTTGGGGATGTGTTTGTTGAACAAGCCCCTAGTTTTACAAATCCCTATTTTTCAAATCCTGTTTTAAACATTCTAAAGCCTTATATGGTTTAAAACAAATTCCAAGAGCATGTTATGATAGGCTCATCTCTTTTCTTATTTCAAAAGGTTTTACCAAAGGAATAGATGATCCTACTCTTTTTATTAAAAGAATTTCCAAATATGTTTTGATAGTACAAATTTATGTGGATGATATTATTTTTGGATCTTCTAAAAATTTGTTATGTATTGATTTTTCAAAAATGATGCAAAATGATTTTGAAATGAGTTTAATGGGCGAACTCAATTTTTTCCTTGGATTTAAGATCTTTCAAAATAAAAATGGCATTGTTTTGAATCAAAGTAAATATATTAATGATCTTTTAAAACATTTTTCTTTGGATGGTAGTAAAGGCAGTGACACACCTATGAGTACCACTTGTAAGTTGGATGCTGATGAAGCTGGAGAACCAGTGGATCAAACCAACTACAGAGGTATGATAGGGAGTCTACTCTATCTTACAGCTAGTAGACCTGACATTATGTTTAGTGTATGTATGTGTGCTCTCATTCAAGCCAATCCAAAAGAGTTTCATTTATCTGCTGTTAATAGGATTTTTAAATATCTCAAATATACTCCCAACTTATGATTATTTTATCCAAAAGGAGAATCATTTGATTTGTTGAGGTATTCTAATGCCAATTTTTCTAGTTTCAAGTTATATAGAAAAATCACCTCTGTGAAATGTGACATTTTAGGCAAGTCACTAGTATCATGGTGTAGTAAGAAACAAAATTCTATTGCATTATCTACTGCCGAAGCTGAATACATAGTTGCGGGTAGTTGTTGTCCTCAAATTCTGTGGATGAAACACACTTCACTAGACTATGGATATCAATTCAAACATGTCTCTATAAAGTTTTACAATACAAGTTCTATTAATATTTCCATAAATACAGTATCTCATGCTAGGTTAAATCATATTGATGTAAGACATCACTTTTTGAGGGATCATTATCAAAAAGGTGATATCACTCTTGAATTCATTGGCACTGAACATCAATTGGCTGATATATTCACAAATCATTTAAATTCTAAGAGTTTAAATTACATCAAACATTAGTTATGTATGATCAATTTCAGTATAGGAAACCTCACTGTCAAACCTCACTGATAGGCACCTCACTTGTGTACCTCACCGTTGGACCTCACTGGTGTACCTCACCGTTGGACCTCACTGTTACACCACACCGTTGAACCTTACTATTATACCTCACCATTGGACCTCACTGGTGCACCTCACTGTTGAACCTCACTGTTTGGAATCTCACTGTTGGATACCTCACTATTTGATTTTACCGGTTATTTTTTCCGGAATCTGAACCGTTTTATTCCTATTCATAATTTTTGCTTTATTTTTTTATTCCCTAAAAGCTAAAACTAAAGCTACGAACATATCTCAATCCAATTTCTTCCTCAATATCTAACCTTAACTCTTGAAATCCCTAAACACTAACTCTCTGTTTGAACCCTCAAACATATTTCAATATCTATGGCTAGAACCAAGTGACCCCCTTATGACAATGATGATGTGACAAGGCCAAAGAGGACTCGAGTCGAGTCTAGTGGCACCAGTAGTACCCCGACGAGACCTGTCAACCCGCATCTGACAAAGAGAGAAATCGTGGATGAGAAGGAGCTGAGTGAAGAATGGATACTGTCGAGCAAGTCATTAGTGCCGGAATCACTAGAATCCCAAGGATGGACTGAATGATTTTCCAAAAATAATGGGTCATACAACCCGAAACTTGTGAAGGAATTTTATGAATACCTGAAGTTCGAAAAGGAAGATGTTGTGGACAGACTGGTATCTATAGTCAATGTCAATGAAGTTATCTTTTCATCTGCTAATTGGGCTGCTTGTTTGAGAGTCCCTCATGAAGGAGTGTATGAATACTATTCTGGAGTGGCTCCTCCAGATAGTGAGCTTTTTGAGTATGGAAAATATCTGAAAGAACTGACAGGGAATGGAATATCAAGGAAGATCATTTCGGCTGAGATTAATGGAGAATACATGCTATTATATAAGTTCATTCAGCATGTGATTATCCTTAGGAGAGGGGATTTTGCATTGCAGATGTATCAGGACATATTCCTGATGTACTTGTTGAAGCATGGGGAGAAGATCAACCTATGTAGGTTACTGATGGCACAATTGGAGGATATGACTAAGGCATGCTCAAAGTCCAATGCCCTATTCCATGCCAATATAATCTCAGTAATTCTAAAGGTAAAGGGTGTGGCTGGAAATAAATAGAAGATGATAATGGCTAAGAACAATTTTATTATCTCCAAAGTTATTTGCAAATTCATGAAAATTAGCTGGAATCTTTGGAAGAAGGCATGGATGAATGATGAAGGAAAGGTGTACGAAAAGTTTGACCCTACTACTCACCCATCTAGGCCAAAATACAAGAGAGATCTAGGCCTGAATCCTGATGAGCCAAAACAAATTTATCCAGATGATGAGGAGGAAATTGAAGGAGTTGTGGAACCTGAAAGACAAGATACCCCCATTGATGATGGGAGTGATCCCGATTTACCTGCCAGTCTTGTAAGGACTATTGATTTTGGAGCACCTAGCCCTCTAAAATAACTACCAAGAAGAGAGAATATTCTAAGGAACAGTGATACTGAGACCAGTGAAGAAGAAGAAGTATCTCAGAATATTGTCAGAGACACCTCTGAAGAGGATGAGGCTACTAAGTCTGATCATTCTGATCATGAGGCAAAAGTGGCTGGTGATAAACATAAAGGAAAGGAGGCTGTTGTTGCTGAAGCTGATGATGAGAATAGTGAAGAAGTGGAGCTTAGTTTTAGCCCTCTGATAGGTAATACAGACAGGACAATGTCTGACCAAGAAGCAGAAGTGGCATCTACTTCCATTGAAATAGAGGTCATTGATGACTTAGTAGAGGCTGTGACTCACCCCACTAGTGGACCAATGGATCAGACAGAGGTTGAATCTGCTAGAGTTGAAGATGAGGTTCTGGAATTTCCCAGTGTAGAACCAGCAGAGGAGACTACTCAGGAGAAAGCTCCAAGTGAGGGGGAGCATCTTGGCTCTATATCTGTTCTTCATGACATTGGAGAATGGTAAGAAGACCCTGGATAATTGGTACTTGGTCTGGATTATGATGATTCTGATTGTGATATTTCAAGCAAAAGACACCTTTTACCTTTCTATTTTTGAACCTGCTTTTGTGCCTCCAGTGGTTGTCCTTCCTGAGAACCTTTTCACTAAGGATGATCTGGAATCACTGAAAACAGATCTTCACCAGATGTTTGATAACAGGTCCTCTGAAATGGAAAATGCAATGGCCTTAATTCAAGAGATGACTGCCGCTGAGATGTCTAGAGTTCAGTCTTCCATTCAAGACAGTTTTTCCCAAGAAGTATCTCAATGCCATAATCAACACAAGGATATTTCTCAGTATGTATAACTTCTAAGACAGTTAGTGGTGAGTCTGACTTCTCTAATGGCCTCTAAGGGCCAATCAGACAAAGACATTCACTATATCAGAAATGTGGTGTAATAGATGGTTTTAGTGTTTGAAAGTTTTAAGGAATCCATGAAATCTCATGTGTAGGGATAGGATGATGATGTGAAGAAGCTCATCAGTGGATTAACCAAGTCTTTTAAGGAAACTGTTTCTTTCACTATAACTCTTTTGGTTGCCTCTTCCTCTGCTTCAACCTCCACTGCACCACTTATGGACTTGTCAGCATTCAGGTCAGTGGTCAGTGAAGAGTTAGAAAAGATATCTGGTGTCAGTGCACCTGACTCTCAATCTGTGACTCATATTATCACCACTACCAAATATGTTCAAAAGGTAATTAGTGACTTCGTGAGAGAGGATGCCTAGGAACAAAAGAGTATAAAGGAATAGATTTATTTTTTTTATAAAATGATTTAATACAAGCATCATATGGATGCTCATTTCAAGATTTTGTTAGAGAACCTCAATATTCCGCCAGTCACTAGAGCCTTCAAAGAACATGTCACTCGGTTGGGCCAGTTGAATCTATCCTTAGAGAAATTTATGGAGAACAAGGATGATTTCATCTTGGATATTTATAGAGGAGGAAACATTATTATGGACTTCAAAAACCAACTTCTACCCTTTCTTCATGTGGATTATACCCCTGTCATAGTCCCTCCTGTCTTCCCTGCATCCCAACCCAGTGCCTCTTCCATGATGTCTCCTGGTGAGGATATCAGAAGCCTTAATCCACTGATACCTCAGAGAGATACCCACTACAGACACAAAGGTGCTTCTGTTGCTGCCCCTCCAGTCATTCCTGCAGCAATTCCCAAACCTGTTGATCCACCAGCTCATCCTCCATCTTCTTCTTCCAAAGGGAAGGAACACTTGCTTGAGGATGATGTGGATTGAGTTTGTTTATGTATTTTAATAGGGACTGTGTATTATGTTTGGGTCATGTAAGGTACTTCCATTAATACAAGCATTCTCTATTATCTCTATTTGTGTTCTTTTTTCTAATCACAAAGGTGGAGAAATGTTGTGCTAATACAAATATGATCCTATGATTTCATTACTCTCTAATGGACCTATTCTTATTTTCCCTCTGATACCATGTACTCTTATTAATCTCTGATACTTGAGAAACCACAACTGAACTATGGTTCTCTTTGATCTATGTTTAATAAATATATTATATTTTTATCTGTGATACCTATAATTAATACATACTGGCATAATTTTTGATTATCAAAAAGGGGGAGATTGTTGGACTCACCTGGTTTGACAATCACAAACCATGTTTAATTCTATGGTTATAATGTATTAGTCATTTGTGAAATATTCATTAATCTATCTTCATAATGATTATCTTTCATAAATATATATCTTTTTCAATAACATGGCTTTTCTAAATCAAGTGTTCAGTTTTAATTTCTATAAGTATAAGTTCATTGTAAATGCCTACTGGTAAGAGACTTCTGTCCGTCAAAGGTCACTTTTAAAAGTGTACCGTTGGAGTACTTACCAAAGTTTACAGGCAAAGAGTCATTGTTGCTAAAATGTCACTGTTAAAGATCTACAGTCACTGTTGGAAGCTACCGGTACAAGGTCACTGTTACAAGTCTACTGTTTATATGCTTGTCAAAGTTTACAGACAAAGAGTCACTGTTATAGGTCACTACTGTGGAAAGGCTTCCGTTAGAAGTCCACGGTCAGACTCTTTCACAAGTCTTCTGTTAAGAGCTTCATAGTTCAAGTCTACCGCTGGAAAAGTCTACCATTAGTAGAAGGCTACCGCTAGACAACTCCTACTGTCGATGTATTCCACTGTTGTTCAATTCTACCATTAGTAGAAGTGTACTGATAGATAAACTCCATCGTTGATGAAGTCAACTGTTGAGACAGTCTACCACTATAAAGGTTACTGTTGAAGTAGTATAATGTTGTAGAGCTACTTTTAGAATATTACTGATTTAATTCTACCACTGATCAAGCTTACTGACTGAAGCCTACTGTTAATGGTCTACTATTGAGCCTACCAATGAAGTCCACTGTTGAAGAGCCTACTGTTGAAGTCTACTGTGTGACATGCATTTTCTACCAGTCTAATGATAATCTATTCTTTACTTTACCAATTTTCTTAATACTTTCATAACAGTCATGTCTGGACAATTTAATGAAATTGAAATTATTTAATGATATTTGTAGGCATATCAGGAAACAGTACGAGGTACGAGGAAGACAACACATGGATGGATCATTCCTCCTGTCGGCCCCTGCTAAATTAACTAAGGAAAAGCTAAGCTGGAAAAAGGATATATATATATATATATGTATAGATACCTAAATAAAAGGATATAGACATCAAGATATTGAGATGCACATAGAAGGGAGACATATACAGTACCTGATATACCAAGCAAGAAGAATAACACTCAAGCGCTCATTCTTCTGGAGATCCTAGAACTCCACAAAGATCTGTTGGAAGAACATTTTCAAAGTTGTGGTGGTGTGATAAAAAGAGTTTCTGAACCAATAAGCTGATCATCTCTACATATGGATGTCATAAACTGGAATTTGCGACACTCTGTTTTAGAGGTAACTTGGAGAGAAGGACCAAAACTTTATTTCCTTCATTTCACGAAGTCCACAGCTGATCTGCCCACACATAGAGCATTCTAAACTTCTTCATAATATCTTTATCTCTACTGTGTTTAGTATTTTACATTTGTGAGCATTGTGTCTATCTGTCTTACACACACTAACTCTTGTGCTTGAACTGAGGGATATTGAAAGTCCCCATACGAAACTCTCTTTACATTTGTTTCCCACGCATAACTGTGGAATAAGCCTAGTGTGTCTTGGTAGTTTATTTTCCCATGTAGAACTGTGGTAGAGGTTTCCAAACCTAGATAGTTTGTGAAAACTATTATAAATTCAGATACAGGATGTGTATCATTTTTTAATATAATTTCTTGGTGGAAGGTGATCACCAAGTGGAGAGGATTAGTTCTTGGCTTAAGACTGAACCTCTTGTTCAAATTGTTGTGTTCAACTTTCAATTACTTTGTTTTACATTTATTCGGTGCTTATATTTTCAAAGAAGAAATATATTTTTATAGTTACTCTGATAGTTAGTTTTGGTTAGTGTGTATCTGTGATTATTTTAGTAAAATTTTTTCAAAAGTTGAATTAGTACTCACACTGATTCAACTAAGGATTAATCAACCTTTGAGAAACCTGTTGAAAAATAAATCACTTATATCTCTACTTCCTTAATTAACTTGGATATTTTAATTTGGGGGATTTTAATACTAAATGTTTTTAATAGAAATGTTAATTGGAACTCAATTTACCCCCCTCTTGAGTATCCACTCTGACCAACAAAAATCTTTTATGTGATGAATGGTTAATAAAGTATGTGCATATGACATAGTGATATATGGGGTATTGACTGATGTTCAATTCCCATTGTCAGGTTGGACTAAGGCTCTAAACCCACTCCTTAAATGCATGGGTTTGGGAGTTGGATGGAGGCTCTAGGCCCCTAACGGTTTCATTGGTTGAGACTACCTGCAATGAGTATCCAAGGTAGTGTGATGTAATTGATTGTGAAATTGTTTCCATATTGAGATATGGATTTTTTTTATTTCCGTATTCTTAGTGGTTGATCAGCATAAGACTTTGTGTTATATATGATTTTCCTAATCCTTGTATTGAATTGTGTACATGGTTTAAGTGAAGATTTTTAACTACTATCCAGAATTATCATTTTTCTATGTTATTTTTTTAGTACATGCATACATTATCTGTTTAGATTGGAAATTTTGTAGAAATTGTTGGTGGTGGCCTACTGAGATGTACTCACACCTTTCTTGGGACATTGTTGGGTACCTAAGAAAATTTCATGGTTTCGGGTCATGGAAAGGGAAACGAAATCATGCTAGATGGTTGAGTTAGGCATGGGATGTGCATGGATGAAAAAACTAGACATGGAGTCAGGAACTATGTTGGGGATTCTTTAGTTTTTCTTTATTTTTTTATTTTTTTTACACTTAGCACTATATGACACGATATATCATTTTGACTATTTAGTTGTGAGACTATACCTAGTTTTGGGAAATGTTTGTAATGCATGTTAATTGTTATTGTTTATTTATTTATTTATTTCTTATCTTTTCTACTGTGACTTACTCAGATAAATGGGTATGGTATCCCCATTTGATCATTTAGACCCATGCTACTTGTCGATAGCCTATGGAATATATGGAGGTTCACTTAAGGTCATGTGGCGACCCGAATCGGGGCACCGTTGTACCAAACTTAAAGTTGTATGTGTTACAAAGTGGTATCATATAATGATTTCTCTATGGTCTTACTATTTGGGGATAGTATATGTGAGATTATTATGTGTCGGGTATTCGCAATGAGCTTATGCTTGGGAGTAGCTAACCCATGTACGAGGGAAAAAATACGTTCCCAGGGTAGGATTGTTGTTTTTGATATTATTTTTATAGTTGAATTATATTTCACCATTGGGTGATTGACTCAATGTGTGATATGACTATTTTATGATATATTACCTGTGACCGAAATGGTATGAGGTTGTGCATA
The DNA here is from genome assembly GCA_963277665.1 of Viscum album. NCBI lineage: Eukaryota > Viridiplantae > Streptophyta > Magnoliopsida > Santalales > Viscaceae > Viscum > Viscum album. The sequence goes on along the minus strand of OY728140.1, from coordinate 86,607,309 downwards.
CATTCAACATTTTAGAAACCTATGTATATATGTGACATGAATAATGGTAGGCAGACATAGGGAAAATATATGGGATATGAGGGTAAAATTAATTTCATTTTCTTATAAAATATGAAATGAGTGGTGTTTACTAAAGATAAATGAAAATGGTTAAATGATAGTAATGTGAAAGAATTTTTAAATAATCGTTCTAAATGAAAACTTAGTAAGGGGTTTAAATTTTTGTTGTAATAAGTGGTAAGGATTGAAAGGTTCTTAAAAGGGGAAGATTTACATTTAGGTGATGAAATTTTTTAAAAAGTAGATGTTTGATGAAAATAATTATGGTTGTGTGATAAATTTTACCCCATGTTGACCCTGACCCATGGTAGGGGTGGCTAAGGGTAGTGATACAGAGGGGACAATGCCAGTGGAGATAATATATGCATAATGAGTTGTTTATGTCTTGTAGAGATAATTTTTTTGTGCAACTATGGATACTTTGTGTTATATGGTCTGAGATGTGTGTTTGGAATTATAGGAATATTCCACCATGATTTCGTGTTCCAATTCGGAAAGTAGAGTATGTTAATGAGTATTATTGTCCAAAAGTAAAGCAAGAAAACCCGGTGATCCATAATAAAAGGGGAGAGGAGAAGTTTAGTGAGGATTTCGTTGGTTTTATATAGATGATGGAATGAGACCTAGGATGGATCATTTCGAGTATGTTTGAGGAGTTTTAGCTTCAAAAACCTATGAATATTTCTAGAGAGGATGGACATGAGGAAACTATGTTCTGGATAGATTTCATCCAGATAATTCTTGATCATTTAGAGACTCATCCGGAGAAGAGAGTCATGTTTTAGGCTTACATGATACGAGGGAAGGAAAAGAGCTAGTGGGATGTTCAGGTTCAGACCCTATTATATGGAAGTATGATATGGAAATATTTCTATGATATATTTCTAGAACATTTTTATTCAGAGAACTTGAGATAGGAAAATATTGCGGAGTTCATTAGGTTGACCCATGGGTCTATGTCAGTGATGGATTATGATGACAACATCAACAAATTGAAACATGTTGTGTCATATTTAGTAGGGGATGAGGTGGATATAGAGAGATGTTTCTTGTAAGGATTTAGACATGAGATTAAGTCCCAAGTGAATATCTTCCATTTATAGAGGTTCACTGAGGTGTTGGATCAAGAACATATTTCAGAAGGAAATATCAAGGAAGCTTCTTGTGGTTGATATATAGATTCATTCAGGAAACCTAGTGGTGTGTATTTTGATAGTAGGAAGCACTTATTTGAGATTTTACACCATTGTAGTGGTGGAATGATTAGTCAGAAAAGGGAACCAGCCTCTCATGGCAGTGATCACGTTTTCTATTATTAGTGTGGATGGTCATGACACATACGCAATAGGTTCCCTCAACCACCAGTTGTGTGTAAAGAATGTGGAATTATGGTTAATGTGAATAGGTTCCATAGTAACCCCTGACAGATGGGTAATGATGGATGATCAAGGCTGATGCAGAGTACAAGTAAGGGGTTAGTTACCCCGTATCAGGAAGGAAGTTTGAGCTATATTGGCTACACAAGGTGGGGTAATGGATGATGTACTCTGGGATGAGAGAATCCATATCAGTAGGGTGGTGTATCAACAAGAACTCAAGCTAGATTACATGGTATAGGTGTAGGTTATCTTTATGTAGTTCAGCCTGCACTTGGAGGTGGCAAGGCTAGGTCATTGACAGTTCAAAGTAATATTCTTGTAGCTTCCACTCTTGCTTGTGCTTTTTATGATACATGCACCTCACATTATTTTATATCTACTCATTTTTAGTGTTGTTATCCAATGATTGGAATATATGTTTATATTTATATTTACTGATACATTTTTGATATTATTAAAAAAATTATATATGACACTACAGGGGGACTTCCCTCGAGGTTGTTGGTTACCTTTTTCATTGGTACATTTTTATGTTAGAGATGTTAGGTTTTAATCAAATTTAGGGCATGTAATAGTAAGTTTCATACAAGTCCCATATCGAATAATACCTCCATATGGTAATATTTATGTCCCAGGATTGGAGTACATACATTAACTGTGGGGAATGGAATATCTGAGCAAGCTGTGTAGGGCCAGTCTACAAGCAGTTGGCTTAAATCACAGCCCAAGTGGATTTTCCTTATGATTGATGATGGGGAAGTGAAGAATATTTTCTTTTATCCTAAAGGGGATCAATTTTAGGATGTGTTTCTTAAAGTATTATTAGGGATATCACCCTAGATATATGTTGATTTCACGATAGTTTTACTACTGGGAGTAGAACTAGTTTCCATACCTCTATATTGATTGGCACCAGTAGAGCTATAGGAATATAAAAATCCTTTAGAGGAACTAGAGAAAGGGTATTATCTATCTGGTTATGTCCCCTTGGGTATCTCTAGTGTTATTTTTTGAGAAGGATGTTGGATCCTTGAAGTTGTGTGTCAATTATAAGAAGTTGGATTAGAGGAAAATTAAGAACAAATACCCTCTTCCTTGGATTGATGATATTTTTTACTAGATAAGTGGTTATTTCTTTTTCTCTATTATTGATTTGAGATGGGGATATCATCATCTAAGGGTGATACCTTCTGATATACCACAAACTTCCTTTAGGAGACGTTATAGGTTATATGAGTTTTTGTGATATTGTTCACGATGTCCAATACACAAACGATGTTTATGGACCTAATGAATAAAAGCATTCACTCATACCTAGATAATTTGGTAGTTATATTTTATTATAACATCTTGGTTTTTTCTAAGACCCATGATGATTATTTCAAACATCTTAACATCATCATAATTACACTATGAGAGTATAGTATACATGTCAAGATACCCAAGTTTCATTTCTATACTGACAAGGTATATTTTTTGGGTCACATAATCTCTAATTAAGGTGTTTCTATGGACCTAAATAAAGGAAAATCTTTAGATTCTTGGGTGAAACCCAAGAATATGTTTTATATCTGAAGTATTCTAGTTTTGTTGGGATATTACTGAAGGTTGTTCAAAGACTATTAAAATTTTGCAGTAGCACTCTCGGGATTGACCAAAAAGGGAATCAAGGTGTAATGGGCTGGGGCATGTGATAATGCTTTCCAATAGTTAAAGAAGTGGTTCACATATACACTGATTTTGGACATACCCATGTTAGGGAAGGAGTATATCTTGTTTTTTATTGTATCTAGTGTTGGGATTGGGATAGTGTTGGTGCATAATGATTAGGTTGTGGTGTATCAGTCACAGAAGTTGAGTCATAATGAATGAAATTTTCCTACATATGATCTTGATTTGGATTCAGCGGTTTATGACATAAAATTATGGCAGCATTACTTATTGGGATATATTTTTATTGTGTATACCTACCATAAGATCCTTAAGTACATATTATCCCAGAATGATTTGAATCTTCAGTAGTGAAGTTGGGTTGACTAAATGTAGATCTTCATTTTGAGCTGGTTTACACACTAGGAAAGAGGAATAGTTTTGTAGAATATTTTAATTAGAAGGCTCAAAAGTCAGGCGGTTTCAAAATCCAGTTCTGAGTAAAAAATGATGGCATATTTTGAAGAGATTCACCTAAAGGTATATGGTTGGCATGAGATTATGAAAATTTCATACTTGGAAGTTGATTCCACACTTCTAATTTAGATCAAGTAATTATAGTGTGAGTTCTCAAGAGTTTGGATTTGGTGGAATGTCTTGATGGTGAGGAGTCACCTCCCAATTGGAATTTTGGTAACGATTAGATTTTTTATGTTCATGGTCATGTTTTTGTGCCTAATTGTATATGGGAAGAGTTGATTCCTGAGTTATGTTCCTTGATTTTGGCGGTTCATCTTGGCTTAACAACAATGAATCACGACCTTTATAGATAGTATTCATGGCCAGGGATAAAGAGTGATGATGCAGGTTTTGTGGCATGATGATACACCTGTGAGTGGGTGAATGTCGAGTATCAGTGACCAGGTGATTTGTTAAATCCCTTTCCAATTCCAGAATGGAAATCAGATGATGTTACAATGGATTTTGTGGTGGGTCTTCCAAGGATGCCTTAGATGAATGATGTGATCTCAGTAGTTGTGAGACTGTTGACTAAGGTGGCACATTTCATACTGATTTGAGAGACCTTCACCATGGACCAGTTGGGAGAGTTATTTATCTGGAAGATAGTACGGTTTCATGGGGTGTTTTGAATGATAGTTTCATATGGTGATCCTAATTTTACTTCAAACCTAAGGAAGGGGTTACAAAATTTTCTTCATACAAAGGTTTTTTTGTGTAAAACCTTCCAACCACAGACAGATGGACAGTCATAGCATACTTTCCAGGTGATAGAGGATATGTTGAGGGTATGTGTCTAAGAATTTTGTGGATATTGGGAGAATAACTTGGTGCTAAATGATTTTTATTACAATAATAGTTATCCGGTGAAGATTCAAATTTCAATTTATGAGGAAATCTATGGTTTTAGATTGTTATTGTGTTGGATGGAGGCTGGAGAGTCAAATTTTTTGGGGCCAAGTATCATGAAGGATACATTAGATAAGGTTCAATTGTTTTGGAAACATAAGGCCACATCCCATAGTAGGAAAATAACTTATGAGGATCTTCATTTCTGACCTCTGAAGTATATGGTTGGTGATTGTATGTTTTTTCATGTGTTTCCAAGTTTGGGTCACTATTAGATTTAGAAATAGCGTAATTTGGCACCCAGGTACATGGAGTTATTTGAGATCGTGGTGATGATTGGACGAGTGGCATACCAATTGGATCATATATAGATGTACAATGGTATTTATGATGTTTTTTTGTAAGAGCTTTGAAAGTATCACCCTGTCCCATCTCATGTGATTAATGTTGATGATGTTGAGATGGAGGATGGTGCATCCTTGGAGGAGCATCAGGTTCATATTGTGGATCATAGTGAGAAATTGCTACTGGGAAATCATGTACCTTTGGTTTGAGTTTTCTGGTAGCATGGAAATGTTCAAGAATAAACATGGGAGAGGGAGATGAATATACAAGCCCAGTGGCCCAATATATTTACCATGGAAGATTAGTGATGCTCAGTAGAGTGGCTCAAGGATGATAAGTTATAAGGTGGGGAGGTTGTAAGATCCTAGAATTTCCTGATGTTCATTTTGTTTATATTTGGATTAAGTCTATTTAATCTTTATTAATGGAAGGTTTTATGAGGTTTTTAGGAGTCTCAGAGGTGTTCTAAGGGTTTAGGACATGAAATAAAGAAGACTTTGGACATCCAGTGAATATTTCATGGTTGGAACATGGTTAGTAATAACCGTGCAACCCAACCTCATATTCCTAGAAGAGGGGTTTATGGTTTGAAAAAACTATGCAAGGGGGTAATAATAAACATTGTGGGATTGGATATATCCATCTCACATGGTATGTGCATGGTTTTTCAAACCATGTGGGATCCCCAGGTAACCGTGCATCCTTCCCCCCTCTTTGATAGAGGGTGGTTCATGGTTGGTGCATGGTTTGGCCAAATGTGCGTCCAAACCGTGAACCCCTTAAAAAGATTGATTTTACCCATTTTCCCCCTTGGTATTTAAGTTATCTAACTCCTAATTTACTCCTATTATTAATCTTAAAGCCATAGGGATGAACCAAAAATCTCCAATATTGCCCAGGATAAATCTCCTAAGATTCTAAGATGTTTGAAGTGCAGTTTGGAGTGTTGTTGGTTGTGAATTGAAGCTATGGGTGAGTATAACCCTTCTATCCTTTTAATTTTTAGGATTAGGTATTGTGTTGTTGTTATTATTCTTCTGAATCCCTAAAACCCTGTTTTTCAACCGATATTAGGTTGATGATTTGAAGGGAATTCAAATCCAAGTTAAAGTATAGGGTTAATAGAGTGTTCCACTTCAGAATCATGGTAGATGTTCTAGAAGTTATATCCCATAGTATTGATTTTTTATTTTTTTTATATGGTTGTGCTATTCGTTCCCTCTTATTTTTCATTTTATGCCTTTATTCAGATTTGGTAAATCAGTTGGTAAATGAAGAATTAAACCCCTCATGATCTGTGTGGGGTGCATTAAGGTTTATTAGACTAGTTATATGGCCACCCATGGGGTGTTCCATCACCCGAACATGGAAAAATTATAACTATAATCATATAATTGGTTTGTCATGAAGTTGAGTCCAAGATAAATATGATAATGCATTATCTTGAATTATGAAAATGCACTAATGGTAGTTGTTCCTAGTTAATGGAATGACATAAAGGGTTTGTTGTAATATCATGAAATGGTTAAAGGAATTATGGTGAATGTGTTAAATGACTTATAGTTGTAAATGATAATGGGTAAATGGTTAAGGAATTAAGATGATTTATGTATTGAATGAACAATGAATTTATAATGTTATGTGTATTGTTGATTATGGTTTATTGAAATTATTTATGTGATTAATTATTAATAAAGAACATGAACCTATCTTGGTGATGTGTGGGGTATTGACTGATGTTATATTCCCAAGGTGCTGGTTGGAATGAGGCTCTAAACCCACCCCTTGAATTCATGGTATATGGAGTCGTACTGAGTCTATAAGCCCCTAATGTTTTCATTGGTTGAGAATACCTAGACTGAGGCTCCAAGGTAGTGTTATGTAACTGATTGTGAAATTGTTTCCCTAGTGATATAGGGAATTTGTTCTATGTCCTTCATCTTAGTGGTTTAATGATATATTTTTTCATGTTATATATGATATTCCTAATCCTTAGATTGAATTATGTAAATGGTTTAAGTGAAGATAGTTAACTAATAGACCAATTTATCTATTTTTGTCTTGTTATTCTTTTAGTACATGAATACACTTTTTGTTTAGACTGGGTATTTTGTAGACACTATTTGTGGTGGCCCACTGAGTTATACGCAGATGATTCTTAGGAAATCGTTGGGTACCCAAGACGAATTCATGGTTTCAGTTTAAGGTAGTAGAAATGCCTCGTGTTGGATGGTTATGTTGGGCATAAGATGTGCATGGATAAAGGATCCAAACATGGAGTCGGGCCCTATTTTGGGGATTCTTCAGTTTGTATTTATTTTGGGTTTTCATTACACTTAGCACTATATGACATGACATATCGTTTTGACCATCTAGTTGTGGGATTGTACCAAATTTTGGGAAATGTTGGTATTACATGTTTATTGTTATTATTTATTGATTTACTGATTTGGTATCTTATCTATTATGGAATAATCTTATAAAGAGGGTATAGTCTCTCCATGTTATCCATTATACCATCGTTGCTAGTCGATAGCCTCTGACTTGTGGGGATGTGCACTTAAGGTCATGTGTAGACCCGACACGGGGCACCGGTTTAGTAGAATTTGATTTGGGGACATCATATGAAAAAGGGTGTTTATCTAGGGTAGTGTGGTTATTATGCATGGAACATATCCTGGGTGTTTCTAGGAGTAGTGATGATGTGATTGGGGACTACGCATGGGAACTTACCACTGTAACAGGATCAATCTATAAGAGATGGTATGGGGATTAAGCATGGAAGTTGGTTGGGGTTCTTCGAGGAGTGGTGATGATGAGATTGAGGGTTATGCATGGGTGCTACCCACTATATGAGGATCAGTCTATAAGAGATGGTATATGGATTATGAATGGAATCTTCTTGGGGTGATACCAGAAGTAATGATGATGTGAATAGGGATTACACGTGGGAGTTTCTCACTATAAGAGGATCACTTTATAGAATATGGTATGAGGATTACATGTGGAAACTGCCCATGGTGGTGCTGGGAGTAGTGATGGTGTGAATGGGGATTACATATGGAGTCTTTCCACTCCAAGAGGATCACTCTATAGAATATTTTATAGGGATTATTCATAGACGCTATGCAAGGTGCTTCTTAGAGAAACAATGGTGTGAATGGGGCTTATGCATGGGACCTCCTGAAACACTACTAAGAGTAGTGATTATTTGAATAGGGATTATTCAAGGGAGCTCTATGGGTGATGGGGCATCATCTTTTATGTATCACATGAAGTATCTCGTGCTTCTCACATGAGTTTTCATGCACTTATCTAGTAGGTAATCCCATGTTTGTTTCATAAGGTAGGGTTACAATTTAACATCATGTGAATGTATTTGGTGTTTAGGGCTTATGCATTGATATTTCTGTCAAGTCTTCCTCGTTATGGGTCAATAGGGAATCCCATGTTCAAGTAAGAGGGAAATATTATAGTTTAGATTCATTTGAAAGGATGTCGTGTGTAGGGATTATGCATTGAGCTTCCCATGCATTCTTACTCATGTTTGGTCATGATGGGATCTCGACCCACTTGTGGGTTGAAGAATATTATTTGGAATTAAACCTGATGTATCTTCCCATGGGGGATTTGTGGGAATAGAATGGATGCATATAGGGATTCAACTCTATATATTCCTGTTAATCTTCCTCCTATCAGGTCATGAGGGCATATCCACTTCCTGATGGGTCAAGGGATGTGCTTGAGGCTTACACTGGAGATGGAGGACCATGGGGGTTGATTGGAGGTCATCTCATGATTATTACATGAGGAAAGTTATGATTGACACATAATTCATCTCTTTCTTTTCAAATGATACATCTTATTCTAATTACATATGTTATACTACAGTTTAAAGTCAAGTAGTGAGGACAATGGATGTCGTCTCATGATCATATCATGAGGAATCTTACACTTGATACATAATGCAACTCACATGTATCATATGAGGAATCCTATTCACATTACATGGTGTATACTATAGTCTAATTTCATGTAATGAGGACTACTAGGAATATTTTTCTTGATGCATAAGGCATATCATGTTGTTCTCATGAGTTATCATATGCTTTGACATATATGGTATATTGCAGTTTAATGTCATGTAGTGAGAAATAAGGGGGTCTTCTTATGATCATGGAATGAGTCCTCTTACACTTAACACATAAGGAGTATCACATGATTCTTAGGAGTTATCATATATTTTTCATTTAGGGTTTACTACAGTTTAATTTCATTCAGCGAGGACTACTATATTGAAGATTCCAAGAAATGGCTGGTGTGGGACTTATGCAAGAGTGGTCTTTTTTAGTTTGGTTTGTAACATGAGCTAGGTGATGGGGGTTTTAAGAGTTTCCTGAGGAGTATTTCATCTCAAGGTACTTAGGGAATCATAGAGGAGAATCTCACCCTATGAAGAAGGAAAAGGACCAGAGGAGTAGGTTGACTCAAGGAATTTCAAGGAGTGTAGATGAGTATCTCAACCAATGGGATTCCAGTGGTGGATATTGGGGTTGAATGAGGCATAACCGAAAATGTCATCAACCCATCCCAAAATATTTGTGTTGAGATTCCCCATTTTTCATGCTTGGGGATGCGGGGGGAATCCCCCGTGGTATAGACCAATATGTGAAAAGGTTGGGGTTTCACAAATGTTGTGGCTTTACTAAGGTTAGGGGTCTTGTGATAGAGAATGCTTCATGAAATGGGGTTCCCCTACCTTGGGTTAAATTCATGGTTCCCTTGGGATTGGGTTTATGAAGGATAGGTGTCTCATGAAACCTCAAGAGGCACACGGGGATTTCTTATTCTACAAAATCCATGGAACTTCACAAAAGGCATATCCACTTTGGGTTGAGGTCCTTTAAAAGCCACGAGAGGTAGTTTCATGATGGATGGATACCTTTAAAGGTTCATCTACTCTTTCATTCACAGAGCTCAGGATTATCTTGAGTTGAGAGTGTTTCCTGGAAGCTAAAAGGTTGTGTCTACATAAATAGTAGATGTAATAGGGATATTTATAGGCACATTAGATATGAGGGTTTTGGTTTTGCGATGGATGGAGTCCATAACAAAGTTGTATGATATTTGTGAATGAATGAGGCTCCATGAATCCAATTTATGCTACATTCAGGTTACCATCAATCCTCCGTGTGTTCGTGAAGGGAGCTCTATGAATCTAGAATTACATTTCACAGAGGGTACTGTCAAGGCTTCACAAGGATGGGGACATCAATGAATGGGGCATCCACGAATAGATGTCAATGAACTATTCCTCTATAGACTATACCTCCAAGGATTGGACATCTATGGATTGGAACTCCGTGGACCGAACCTCATTGGAATAGACCTTCGCGGACCAGACCTATGCGGATAGGTCCTCCGTGGATAGGACCTCCGTGGATTTGACCTTCGTGGATCAGACCTCCAGGAACATGACCTCCACAGACCATACCTCTGAAAACTGGACCTCTATGAACCAAACCTCTGCACAACAAACCTCTACAGACCAAAGGTTACAATCATTGGGAAATGTTTCAAAAAAAATTTACCATGTTTTTTAATCACCATTGATGACTGTTTTCAGCATCCTGACATCAAGCAACCTTAAATTTTGATCTGTAAGTCCATTTGGGCTCAAAGACTAGTCAAATAGAATCCTGAAAAATGAACTATGCTCTTGGATCAATGTACTCAATGCTTGGTCCCCTCTTAAAAGATTTTTTCAATGCCTGTAGAGACGATGTCTACTTTATTAAAGTGGTATTGTTACAAGGAATATAATCCCAAAGGAGAAATCAGTTTAGTAGTCTTTGCAAAAAATATACACACATGATAACCATTTTACAATAGGAATAAAATATAAATATAATTAAATATAAATTTCATCATCCTTGAACTCAATCAATGAATTATTCTTTCTTTTATTGGGGAAAGAAAAACCAATAAGGGTAAGATTATATGCTCAATAAGGGTTACATACACCAAAATCTATCATGAGTAAATAAGGCATAATCAATATGGAAAGGTAAGTAACTAAAAATATATTACATTTAATCAATAAATTGGAAAAAATGCATCCATGGATAATATAAACATAGTAATATCATGGATAATAATAACAGAATCCTCAATGAAGGAAATGCATAATATTGGATGTTAGGATCTAAAAAATAATGATATCTCTACCATCAAGATCTTTTCCCTACTCGAAAACCATACCATAACAACATTGGTATTTATTAGCACTAGAAAAAATGCTGATAAATGTCATATTTATCCACTCTAAAGAAAGAATTGATAAATTAAACCTTTTATTAGAGCTTTATTTTTAGAGCTGATAAATATTTACTTAATTAGAGCCTTTTAGAACTCATAAAGGTTTGAATAAATAATATGAAATAATTAAATAAATACAACATAAAAATTAGTTTATTAAAAACATATTACAAATTTTATTAATTAAATAATAATTGATAAAAATGAATAAATTTATTATACATTATTAAATATTAAAAAAACTATTAAATAGATAATGAGGATAATTAATGTTAGTAAATTTTATATATTAAATATATAGATATATATATATATTAATGTATTTAAATATGATTTATATATTAAAAAAATTTATGCACTTTACATTAAATAGTCATATATTTATTGAATAATGGTTTATAATTACAAATTAATAAGAATTAAAAATATTGGCTAATTTCATAGTAGTCGATAGATAATTGAATGTTATTTGATTTTTCAATTTAAGATAGATCAAATTTGTGTTATATTGATTTCACATATATATAATTAATTCATTTTTATATACAATGCACAATGTAACACACCAAGGTTTTGAAAATAAATATAGAATGCAATTTTATAATCTAACCATTAAACACAACTTTATCTCTTCTATGTTTTGAATTTCGAAAAATGGACATCTAGAGTTGCGTTTAGTAAGTCATTTGGAGTATGATAGAAAAAAATTGATTTTTGGTGAATTGTAAAATACCCTTATGAATAGTAATATGACCCTTATGAATAGTAAATAAAAATATTATTTTATTTTCTTAAGGCAATATGATAATGGGATCTTAATTAATTTTTCAATGTCACATTAAACTAATTGCACTTCAAGATTGTTATTTTTCGAATTAACTATGACCTTATTTAAAAATTAAATTAATAATATATATATAATTATTTTTGAAAAATGGATTTCACTTTTGAATTCTATACAACGAAAAATGGTTAGGGTAAATTTTTGAAATTTTTCTGAAAATCTAGAATTTTCTATGAATAGTGAAATACGATAAAATACCGTATATACAAATTATCAGTTAAATACACTATTCATGACATCACAAGTGATGAAAGGACACTTGGTTCGAACTCACATGCACTTATTACTATTAGGGCTCACATGAAACAATACTATTTGGTTGTCTTGATAGAAATAATAAAATAATGAATTAAATATTCAAAATATACCCCTCTCCTCCACTATAAAACCCCTCACCACTCCCTCTTCTCTTCACACCTCTAAGACTTGAAGCTCCTCAAAGTTCAGCCCAATTACCCTTCCCCAGTATCTACCCACGTCCAATAAGATTCTGGTCTTCCCAAAATACCAAAACCCATTTCCTTAAGAAGTTTCTCAAGGAGGTTATTTCAAGAGGTAAAGCACCCTTCTTTTTCTTTTGGTTTCATTTCAATTTATCTTCTTTTGTTATCCTATCCTAACCTCTTCTATCCAAATGATCATGATAACTCCAGTATCATCTATATACTGAAATTATATCATTTTAATGGAAGAACCATCATATATATTCTTACACCCACCCTTTTAGTTTTATAAATGAAATCAATGTCCATGAGGTTCCAATTTATATCCTTCGTGGACAATGAAGTTTTGTTCTTCAATTTATTCTTCATTACTGGTCATGAAACCATATTTATGGTTGAAACATACTATAATATATGTTTTGTAACCTAATTAATATTCATGAACCAGAATATGTACATATAATTATGTTATATGACAAAACTAGTTCATAATAATCCAAATTCCGCCGAATAATCAAAGTGGTTGTCATCTAATGATTCAACCTCATTCCATGTAACCAAATGATAGAAATGGACATTAAAAATTATGGATGTTCATAAATAATAATTAATTTTAATTCTGTATATTTTCATCTGTTGCACTTCATTACTTAAAAGCAAGTGAACCGAATATGAAAATAAAGGAAACGAGCACTCCAGAACGACGAAATTCAATTCAATAACTTGTTAATAAATACATAAATGAACTAACCAGAATTATGGTAAACTAAATAAATGTATAATAGGTTCTCAAATAATTTATTAACAAGTATAATTTCATATTCTAGGAGCTTAATTACAAGAGTGGAACACGTTTGGAGTTAAGGTAATGGTTTTCCACCCGAACTTCCATTTTCATTCGGGTTACTTTTATTGTATAATTTCCTCAATGAAATTATTATGTATTGTTATGTACTACTCAGATATTATGTGTGAGTATTCTATATATTCACACCAACCATAATTCTTCCCTATTTTATGGATAGTTACGTTTTTAAAAAGAATCTCCCAAAACTGTTTCAAAAAATACGAGCCCGATACAAGGGAATTTCTCAAAATCATATCTATTTTCAAGGGCAATAAATAATTTGTTTTTAGAAACCATTATTCTTATAAAAACACTAGTTTTATTATGAAAATAATTACTTACTTCACTTATGGTTTTATACAAAGATTTCTCTAAAAGAACTCTTCTTTTCAAAATAAAAGAGTATTCATCTCAAGAATTGCTTAATGATTTTATAAGGGTGTTTTCGTCTAATTAAACACTCTTGTTAATTCCATGGTGTTATTGGGTTTAATCATTTATAAAGTCATCTACCATATTTTATTTAATGGTTTATGACTAACTCTATTGTGGATGATCTATCCTAAAACCATTCACCATATTATTCCGAATGGATAGTGTTTTATGTTTAATGATTGGGGAAAGTTAGTTACATTTCATATGATAGATTCAATATGAATGTATATATTTTTTATGTTGATCCCCACTCATATGAGGAATTAATTAGACTTATTATGTGATGGTTGGGGCTCTCTATAGCCCCTCGATGCATCAGTAGGTCTCATGAGACAAATAGACGTGGAATTGGCCGAGGCCTTTCCCAATGTGACATGGATTTTGGCCAAGGCATTAATCACTAGATGTCATGGCCGAGGCCATGAAAAAATGATTTCAGAATTTACGGCATATTCACTCCCCCCATTATGAAGCTAGTAATTGAAAGTTCATGTAGATATTTGACTAGTAGAATACCCTTGATTATGTTTTATTATGTTAATATTTACTCAGCTCATATTCTTGCCTTAATATGTTCAAGTTTATTATTAAAGGATTGTGTTTTAAATAATTCACCATGTCTAATGTTTATACTATCTTCCTCTGTATTGCTTACTCTTACTGAGCATTTGACCTCACCCTTTATTATGTTTCATTTTTCTCAAGATATGAAGAAGTAAATTATGAATGACATGCAAGCATAATCTTGGAGACATGATGTTGCTAGTGGAATAATTTAGTGTTGTTTTTTTCATTCCATATAGAAATTTAAACTTATATATGTAACATGTTTCCAATAATACTAAACTACTCAGTCCTTTGGTATTCATTTTCCTTGTATGTTTTCCAACGTAATCAAATAAGGCACCGGATCCAAGCAACTCGGGTCGGGTCCTTATAGTTGGTATCATAGGAAGTTTAGTAGAATACATGGAAACTAGATTTAGAAAAAGTAAAATTAGGGAAGAGTCCCTAAGATAGTCTGTGAGGATATATATATACATGAACGTCCTGGTATTTTGGTAAGGAATAGATCATGTGGACCATTAAAGCAATACATCCATGTCTGGATATGAGCAGGTAGAGGCGGCTCTAGCACAGATGTATATAGGGGTAAAACTCAAAAACACCGCTTTCAGCTAGACTCAAATGGGAATTGGTGCATGACAACAGGGCTTGCTGCACTCTTGGTTACGACACTCTCGGGAATATGATTAGGATAATTCACATTTTCTTTACAAGCCATTGTGAAGGAGTTTAATGTAAATATTCCTCAAAGAAACCATTTTTGTGAATATGGGATTAGCCATGCGTAGGATCTCAATTTTTCTGAGTATTTTTAAGATAAGATTATACATTATGATTCATAACCTAATATGGTGTATGTCATTATCTAGATATGGCGCCTATTGGAAGGAATGAAAATCGCACGAATGCACGTGTCCCCTATAGGGATTTTCCTCTGACGCAAGATAATGATGTTGGCTATGGTGTTGTGACTGGTGCTGAGCAACTCATAACTATACTTGGACAACTTACTCAGGTTATAAATAATATCCTTACCCGTATGGAGGATCCGGATCCACCACGTGGAGGAGTCATGCTAGATCTCTTTATGTGACAACAACCTCCATCATTCAACGGGACTACAAACCCGTTTGTAGTAGAGCAGTGGATATGTTCCCTTGAGAAGATATTTCTCGCTTTGGGATGTAATGAAAGAGAGAAGGTTTTCATGGCAGTATATTGTCTATCTCGAGATACGGATCGGTGGTGGTCATTGATCCAAAACAAAAATAAGGAGGAAGAGATATAATATATGGAATGGAGGGATTTTAAGGAAATCTTCTTAGAAAAATATTTCCCTCGTGAGCAGTGAGCAGATATGGAGAGATAATTCTCGAATCTGAGGCAGAAGGGGGATGAAAATGTTTCCAATTATGAATCCAACTTCACAAGGTTAACAATATATGTTGTGGACTATATACGAAATCCAAGGAGCAAAATTGATCGATTCTTTGATGGCCTAAATCCATTCCTCCGGCAGGCACTGGTCTCCCAATGTTTTTTATAATATGAGGATATAGTTTCGTGTGCCATTAAGACAGAAAAAGAATTATCTATGTCTTATGACATTACGGGAAAGCAAGAAAATAGGAGGGCTACTGAAAACACTGAGAATGGAAATAAGGAAATAGGGAATAAGGGAAGATTCGAATTTCCACCATGTGATAATTGTGGAAGGAAACACCCTGGTGCATGCTTAAAAGGAAAAGGAGTACGTTACAAATGTGGTCATAAAGGCCATCATGCTGGTGATTGAAAAGGGAAGAAGGAAGCCAGTGATTTTCAATGCCATAGTTGTCGGGATATTGGACACTATGCTAATGATTTTCCAAAACATCAAGGAAATATTCAACAGAAAAGGTAAAGGGATCAGGGACAAGCTTATGCAATCACAACTACAGAGGTTGAAGTTCCTAATAACGTGGTGGCATGTACTTTAATTGTTTCCTCAATTTTAGCCAATGCTTTATTTGATTCTGGATCATCACATTGTTTCATATCATCACAGTTTTCTAAGAAAATTAGATATTTCCAATTAGATTTAACAAGGGAGTTGTCAGTCAAAACTTTTAAGGAAAGTATCATTGCTACAACGTTTTGTGAATCAGTTCCCATTAGGGAATACAAATGCTCTTTATCTACTGATCTCATCATCATACCCATGATTGAATTTGATATAATCCTCGGTATGGATTGGCTTTCAGACCATGATGAAAATATTTACTGTAAGAAGAAGGAGGTTACAATTTTTGATGACGATGATAAAGAACACCTTATCTTTAGAGAAGAATCGTCACCACCTGATTCTTATCTAGATCCACCCCAGTAGCTCAACTAAATTCAATTATTGGGGAGGAAGAGAATTAAATAACAATGGGTGAGGAAAGGAATGTTCCAATAGAGAATGTACCTATTTTGAGATAATATGTTGATGTGTTTCCAGAATATTTACCTGGACATCCTCTAGAACAAGAAATTTAGTTTTCCATTGATTTAATTCCTATTTCAAGGCCCATACCAAAGACCCCTTATAGAATGGAAACTATAGAATTAGTGGATCTAAAGAAACAGCTAGAGGATTTGAGTGAAAAAGGATTTATCTGACCTAGTGTTTCTCCATGGGGAACCCCTGTCCTCTTTGTCAAGAAGAAAGATGGATCCATGAGGCTTTGAATTGATTACAGGTAGATCAATGCTATAACAATAAATAACAAGTATCCCCTACCTCGCATTGATGATTTATTTGACCAACTTCATGGAGCTCAATACTTTTCAAAGATTGACCTTCGATCTGGATATCATCAGTTGAGTGTGAAGAAGGAAGACATTCTGAAAACAGTGTTTTGAACCAGGTACGGGCATTATGAGTTTACAGTAATGCCTTGTGGATTTAATAATGTACCCTCTATCTTCATGGATCTAATGAACATAGTTTTCAAGTAATATATCAATGATTTTGTAGTGGTATTTATTGATTATATCTCGGTATACTCCAAAAGCTACGAACAACATGAAAATCACTTGCGCATTATCCTAATGACACTTAGAAGACATGAATTATATGGGATGTTTAGCAAGTGTGAATTTTGGCTTCAGGAGATTTCTTTTCTTGGCCATATTTTTTCTAAGGATAGAATCCTAGTTGATCCTAAAAAGACAAAGGCAATCCAAGATTGGCCCACACCAACAAACATAACTGAGGTACGCAGTTTTATTGGCTTAGAAGGTTATTATTGGCGTTTCGTACATAATTTTTCTCAATTGGCTAACTAGCTAATGAAGCTCACACGTAAAGGGGTTAAATTTGTTTGGAGAAAATATTGTGAAGAATGTTTCGAAGAACTGAAGAGAAGATTAGTCAATGCTTCTATATTGACTATACCATCGGGTAATGAAGGGTTTGTTATTTATAGTGATGCTTCAAAGAAAGGACTTGGTTGGTTCCTTATGAAAAATGATAGGGTTATTTATTATTCATCATGACAGCTAAAAATTCATGAGAAAAACTATCCTACTCATGATCTTGAGTTAGCTGCTGTAAACTTTGCTTTAAATATATGGAGACATTATCTCTATGGTGAAAAATGTGATATTTATACTGACCACAAGATATTGAAGTATATTTTATCATAGAAAGAACTCAACATGAGGGAAAGGAGATGGATTGAACTACTCAAGGATTATGATTGCATGATACACTACCACTCGGGGAAGGAAAATAAGGTGGAAGATTCTTTGAGAAGAAATAATCATGGAGTTTTGAACAATATGAGAGTTAAAAGGGATCCTATTTTCATAGATCTAGTAAAGATGGATATGGGAATAACCATAGAAGGTGAGACATCAATTTTTTTCAAATGGTTTCTAAACCATCTTTACTAGAAAGGACAAAAAGTTCCCAGGTTGATGATAAGGAGTTTCAAAATAAGATTAAAGCTGTGAATGATGGGAGAATGAGTGACTTTGATATGAAGATGGAATTTTGAAATTTGGGAAGAGACTTTTTTTTCCCGATATAACTGATCTAAAAAGGGAATTGTTGGATGATTCTCATAGTTCCAATTTCTCTATACATCTTGGTAGCACTAATATGTATAGAGATTTGAAGGTACATTTCTAGTGGGACAACATGAAGAGGGAGATTTCTGATTTTGTGTCAAAATGTATGGTTTTTCAACAAGTGAAAGCTGGAACGAAACAGCCTGGAGGAGTATTGCAACCTATTCCCATACCTGAGTGGAAATGGGATAATATCACGATGGAATTTGTCATGGGACTACCAAAGAGTCCAAGAAGGAACAATGTAATATGGGTCATTGTCGATCATCTTACCAAGTCAGCACATTTTCTTGCTATAAGAGAAGATCTACCACTTGAACGTCTAGCAATACTATATATTAATGAAGTTGTGAGACTTCATGGAGTACCCCTATCGATTGTTTCTGATCGTGATCCATGTTTTACATCAAGATTCTGAAAAATTCTTCAGAAGGCCCTAGATACTGATCTTTATTTGAGCACTGCCTACCACCCAAAAACTGATGGACAATCAGAACGGACTATTCAAACATTGGAAGACATGTTTAGGTCTTTTTCACTTGATTTTCAAGGTATTTGGGATCAGTATTTACCTCTCATAGAATTTTCCTACAACAATAGATTCCATTCATGTATACAGATGGAACCCTCTGATGATTTATATGGGAGGCAATGTTGTACACCAACTTGCTGGGATGATATTAGAGAAAGAAAGCTCTTGGGACCAGAACTTGTTGAAGAAACAATGTAAAAGGTGAAGATTATCCAGAACCATATCAAAATAGCTCAAAGTAGGTAAAATATCTATACTAATAACTGAAAGAAGGATTTGGAATTTCAAGAAGTTGATCACGTTTTCTTAAAGGTATCTCCATGGAAGGGTATTATACGATTCGATAAGAAGGGAAAATTAAGTCCCAGGTACGTCGGACCTTTTGAAATTCTAGATGAATTGGAGTCGTATCCTACCATTTGGCAATGCCGCCAAGTCTCTCCAAGGTCCACAATGTGTTCCATGTATCAATGTTAAGAAAGTACATGCTAGACCCAATACATGTACTCACTTATGAAGGAGTGGAACTTGAGCCCGATTTATCTTACTGTGAAGAGCCTATCAAGATTCTTGATACTAGAGAACAAGTATTGAGAAATCGGACGACTCGTTTGTTGAAGGTTCTATGGATGAATCATAAGATGGAGGAAGCAACATGGGAGCCTGATGAGCTTATGTTAAAGACATACTCGAATATTTTTAGGTAATATTCTGTGAATTTCGAGGATGAAATTTTTGTAAGGAGGGGAGAATGTAATACCCCAAGGTTTTGAAAATAAATATAGAATGCAATTTTATAATCTAACCATTAAACACAACCTTTTCTCTTCTATGTTTTGAATTTTGAAAAAAGGTCATCTAAAGTTGTGTTCAATAAGTCATTTGGAGTCTGATAGAACAAACTTGATTTTTGGTAAATAGTAACATACCCTTATGAATAGTAATATGAGCCTTATTAATAGTACATAATAATAATATTTTATTTTCTTAAGGAAATATGATAATTGGATCTTAATTAATTTTTCAATGTCACATTAAACCAATTGCACTTTAATATTGTTATTTTTCAAACTAACTATAACCTTATTTAAAAATTAAATTAATAATATATATAAAATTATCTTTTGAAAAATGGATTTCAATTTTTAGTTCTACGCATCGAAAAATGGTTAGGGTAAATTTTTTGGATTTTTCTGAAAATCTAGAATTTTTTATGAATAGTGAAATACAATAAAATACAGTATATAAAAATTATCAGTTAAATACACTATTCATGACATCACAAGTGATGCAAGGCCACTTGGTTCAAACTCACATGAACTTCTTACTATTAGCGGTCACATGAAACAATACTATTTGGTTGTCTTGAGAGAAATAATAAAATAATGAATTAAATATTCAAAATATACCCCTCTCCTCCACTATAAAAACCCCTCACCACTCCCTCTTCTCATCACACCTCTAAGCCTTGAATCTCCTCAAAGTTCTTCCCAATTACCCTTCCCTAGTATCTACCCACATCCAAGAAGCTTCTGGTTTTCCCAAAAGTCCAAAACCCCTTCCCTTAAGGAGTTTCTCAAGGAGGTTATTTCAAGAGGTAATGCACCCTTCTTTTTCTTTTGGTTTCATTTCAATTTATCTTATTTTGTTATCCTCTCCTCACCTCCTCTATACAAATGATCATGATAACTCCAGTATCATATATATACTGTAATTATATCATGTTAATGTAAGAACCATCATATATATTCTTACTCCCTCCCTTTTATTTTTTCAAATGAAATCAACACCCATGAGGTTCCGATTTATATCCTTCGTAGACGATGAAGTTTTGTTCTTCAATTTATTCTTCATTATTGGTCATTAAACCATATTTATGGTTGAACCAGACTATAATATATGTATTATAACCAAATTAATATTCAGGAACCAGAATATGTACATATAATTAAGTTATATGACAAAACTAGTTCATAATAATCCAAATACTGCCGAATAATCGAAGTTGTTGTCATCTAATGATTCAACCTCATTCCATGTAACAAAATGATAGAAATGGACATTAAAAATTCTGAATGTTCATAAATAATAATTAATTTCAATTCTGTATATTTACAACCATTCCACTTCATTACTTAAAAGCAAGTGAACCGAATATGAATATAAAGGAAACAAACACTGTAGAACGATGAAATTCAATACAATAACTTGTCAATAAAGACATAAATGAACTAACTAGAATTATGGTAAACTAAATACATGTATAATAGGTTCTGAAATAAATTATTAACAAGTATAATTTCATATTACAGGAGCTTAAGTACAAGAACGGAACACGTTTGGATTTAAGGTAAGGGTTTTCCACCCGAACATCCATTTTCATTCGGGTTTCTTTTATTGTCTAATTTCCTTGATGAAATGATTATGTATTGTTATGTACTCCTCATAAATTATGTCTGAGTATTCTATATATGCAAACCAACCAGAATCCTTCCCTATATTATGGATAGTTTCATGTTTTAAAAGAAGCTCTCAAAACTGTTTCCAAAAATACGAGCCCGATACAAGGGAATTTCTAAAATTCATATCTATTTTCAAGGGAAATCGATAATATATTTTTAGAAACCATTATTATTCTAAAAACACTAGTTTTATTATGAAAATACTATCTTACTTCACTTCTTGTTTTATACAAATATTTCTCTAAAAGAACTCTTCTTTTCAAAATAAAAGAGTATTCATCTCAAGAATTGCTTAATGATTTTATAAGGTTGTTTTCGTCTAATTCAAAACTCTTGTTGATTCCATGGTATTATTGGGTTTAATCATTTATGATGTCATCTAACATATTTTATTTAATGGTTTATGACTAACTCTATTTTGTATGATCTATCCTAAAACTATTCACCATATTATTCTGAATGGTTAATGTTTTATGTTTAATTATTGGGCAAAGTTAGTTACATTTCATATGATAGATTAAATATGAATGAATATATTGTTTATGTTTATCCCCACTCATATAAGGAATGCATTGGACTTATTATGTGAAGGGTGGGTCCCGCTATAGCCCCTCGATGCATCGGTAGTTCTCATGAGACAAATAGACGTGGAATTGGCCGAGACCTTTCCCAATGTGATATGGATTTTGGCCGAGGCCTTAATCACTAGATGTCTTGGCTGAGGCCATGGAAAATGATTTTAGAATGTCCGGAATATGCACTTCCCTCATTATGAAGCTAGTAAATGAATGTTCATGTAGATATTTGACTATTAGAATACCCTTGATTGTGTTTTATTATGTTAATATTACTCAGCTAATATTCCTGCCATAATATGTTCAAGTTTATTATTAAAGGCATGTGTTTTCAATAATTCACCATGTTTAATGTTTATATTATCTTTCACAGTGTTGCTTACTCATACTGAGCATTTGAGCTCACCCTTTATTATGTTTCATTTTCCTCAGGATATGAAGAAGTAAATTATGAATGACATGCAAGCATAATCTAGGAGACATGATGTTGCTAGTGGAATAATTTAGTGTTGTTTTTTCTTTCCATATGTAAATTTGAACTTATGTATGTAACTTGTTTCCAATAATACTAAACTACTCGGTCCTCCGGGATTCGTTTTCCCTGTATGTATGCCAATGTAATCAAATAAGGCACTGGCTCTGGGCAACTGGGGTCGGGTCCTTACACACACACACACACACAAAACTTTCCATTTTTTCAATATTGTTAAAGTTTGATGGTTTTTAGTTTCTTCAATTTCACTCTTTCTAACATATATGCAAGCACATATAATTAGATATTAATTAATAATTTTAAAGACATATTTTTCAAAAAAATATTTTTATATAAAAAAATTATAAATTTACGTTTACTATATTTATAATTATAAATAAATAAAAAATTGTTTAAAATTATTTATATAATTATAAATAATTAATTATATATATTAAAATAATTATGAAATGTCTAATAAATTTACTTAAATACTGAATATATTTACTATATTTATATTTATATCATTATTTATTAAATATATTTGTATAATTATAAAAATATATATAATGGTATAAATATTTTTTAAAATATTTTTATAATAATAGATAAATAATTATAAAATTTTAATAAATATATTTCAAAAGGAACATATTTACTATATTTATATTTATATATATCTATTAAGTATATATAAATATTTATAATTTTTTATTTATAATTATAATTATAAATCCTTTATCATCACTTTTTTTGGACTGATAAAAGAATTTTATCAGAGATTTTTTAGAATTGATAAAGAGTCCTTTTACCAGCGCTTAAGTAATAAGCATTGATAAGAGTGTCCTGGTCTATTTTAAAAACCCTAACCATTTGTGAACCTATCACGAAATCAAATGTTTTTGTCAAAATCCACCTACTATTAGTGCTCCTCCTCGGTAAATTGAAGCTCATATTACACCACTCGACTACATCCAGTTGTTCGATCATGTCATCTGACATCCAGTTTTCGATTACAATTAGGTTTTATGAAGAGGTTCTCAAATTTTCTTCAACCTAATGAGGTAGGCCTTCCAATTTACTTTGAATATATTTTACTTTGATTTCGATTTCCTCATCTAGGATTTGTTTATGGTCCATTTTTTATGATTTATTGTTTACGATTTCTTTGTGATCCCTTTTTTAGAGAATTATTTTTGGTTTGTTTATTGTATTGAAAACGGTTGTATGATCCACTATTTATATCTGACACTGAACCATGTATTTATTCATTATTCTTTTACTGCTATGTTTTATATATTCTTACTAAATAATTCTTTCATACGTGTATATGAATTTGTATATATTTCCATGTATACTCTTGTTTATTGACTACTGATTTAAGGTACATTGGTGGTTCCCTAATGATTATATATATGCTGACATCTTTCATGGACACCTCAATGGACATGTAACATGAGATGGTATTTTTTAGGAACTAAGTTAGTGGTATGATGTCTGTTCCTCTATTGTTTATATGTATCATAGGATCTAGTTCCTCTTAGAATTCACTATGGTCCTTTGTTTTCGTATAGTCTGGATTCAAAGGGGCTATCCCCAGTTAAGCACATGAGGTTTTATCACATCAAACCATCACATTTGGAATCATTATATTGCCTTTAGTTCATGATAGGTTTTAATATCATGTTTTTATCTTTTTTATGTTTCTTATAGACTATAAGTGAGTTTTTAAACTAGCGTGACTTGTATGTGTGTCTATAAAGTTATTGTATCATTTATTTCTGTATTTGTTTGTCGAAACTTTGTTCCCATATCGAGTAATGATGATTTTTGTGTCTTCATGTCCATTGACCCCAAGGGTCATGCAAGAATTTTGTTCGACCTCTATTACTAATTTTCTCTATTGGGGTGGGGGGGGGGGGTAACCCCCCATTTATGATTTTCTACACCCAAATTTTAAACCATCATTTAGTGACTTTGAGGTGTGTTTGAGGTTATACAATGATCTGACCTGGTTTTGTTTGGGTAATTCAGGCTATGGTCATTACACTATCCATATTCCAGTTTACACATATAAAGTTTAATGATAATATCATTTATTATCTGCCTTTATCTACATCTCATATTCATATTCTTCTAGATGATTCAACATAGTTTATACATACAATTCCTTATCCTATATCATCAGATTAGAGACATAACTAATAACATGATTCATTATAAATATGATGCATCTTCTATGTTCTTTTTATAGGAATCCTTCTCACCCTCACTCTCTCTTTATGGTTGATAAACAGGTATAAGGGATTCCAAAAAAAATTAACTTTTATTCTGTGTATAAAATAATGTGTTAGTGTTTGTAGTGCTTCTAGAAGTTTTCACTAGATATGTGAATCTCTTTCTATAATTAAGATCATAATGAAATTGATTTCATCAAGTAACTTTCCATTATCTACACAAATAAAATAATATTTATTACATTTTAATGATTACTAATTTTGATGCTATTAATGATTATATTACATCTCCTACTATTTTTTCAAATACCAATATCCCTTATTGTTGGTTTTGAAATATATTGGTGATCAGATATTATATTAGAAATTATCTATATTTCCCTTTCCATAACCCAGATGATAATGAGAGAGGAAGTAGTCTCCCAATCCTTGAAAGACTACAAAAAATTTAGAAACAATCATATAGTTTTTAAAATCATGGCATTCAATGAAGTATTAATCCCCTTGAACCAATATTTATTCATTTCTTTACAAATGTACCAATATTATATAAAAATAATGATAGTTATCTCCCTTTTATCAATATCATTATTCATCGATCCATGAAACCACTGATCTAGTTGATTGAATTGGATTTTATTATTCCTTTTTATCATAATTGTGGTTTTTACTACTCCTTAATTACCTATATTATATTTTCTTTTTTAGGGTATTTGAGAAATATATGATGTGGATTAATTGTTTTCTTAGATTAAATTATCCATTTTCTTCAACATACTGAAATTCATAAAAACAATTAAATACTGAGTTTCCCTGATTAGAATTGTATATAACATTCACTTTTGATAATGAATATCACATTTGTATTAATTTATATATTGTATAAAATTAATCTTTTATGAAACCAATAGGATGGATATGAATCACAAATAGATGCATGCCAATCATTTGAAATATGAATATAAAGATGGAGTTAAATAGTTCATAAATTATGCAAGATACCACGCAGGTGAACCTTCTATAATCCTAAGTCTCTTTTTATATTGTTTTTATATAAGAAAATTTAGTCTCAACAAGTTGGATGAACATTTGATTTTTCATGAAATAGATCAAATCTATAAATGTTAGAATAAAAATTTGTAAAACTGAATGTGGACATCGATTGGGATGATACCATGTTTTATGAATCATATGTTATGAATACCTTTGTAAAAGATGATGGAGATCACATGGATAAAATGATAACGAAATTGAAGATGACTATCGTGATTGTGTAATGTTATTCGAGGAGTTAAATAACTATTCCAAGAACCCTTGTATATAATTTTTATAAAATAAAAAACATTATCTACTATATTGAAGTTTTATAATTCTAAATATGGGAGCGGATGGAGTGACACCAGCTTTACATAACTACATTGTCTTTTGGAAGATATGCCAACAGAAGAAAATGAACTAACATGATGAACATATGATGCCAATTTTTTTTTGTTAAATAGGCATGATATCTAAAAATATATATTCTTTTTCAAATGAATTCATATTATTTTTCAAGGACCATAAATCACTCATAAATGTCTTAAGTGTGGAACCGATCGATACTAGAAAAAATGAATCAATTCCTTCAAAATTTGTATGGTAATTTCCCATCAATCCATGGTTTAGAAGACAATATGAATGTCAAGAAAACTCAAGATAATTAACACGGCATACAGATACAATAATTAAATATGGTGACCTATGTCATCCAGTAGATTCTCCTCAATGGAAGAAAATTGACTATGAGGTTTTTGAATATGGAGATGAGCTGAGAGTCTTTCATATTGCGTTATCTATAGATGGAATAAATATTTTGGGTGTATAGAGTAGTACTCATAGTACACGCCCCTTCATGTTGGAAAATTATAACTTCCCTCCATGGTTATGTATGAATCACAAATACATTATGTTGTCTCTGATTATATACAGACCAAAGAAACCTGGTAATGATATTGATGTCTATTTGGATCCATTGATCGAAGATCTAAAATTGATGTGGGATATATGTGTTACAATGTAGGATGATCATAGAAGTGAGGAATTCACATTGAGTGTCATGTTGTATGGAGTGATGAATGATTTCCCCGCTTATGGAAATTTATCAAGCTATAGTATTAAAGGAAGGTTTGGGTGTCCCATTTTTGAAAAACATACATACTCAGTTTGGTTGAAACTTTCCTTGAAGACTATGTTTTTAGGACATCAAAAACGTTTACCTCAATGACATAAATACCTATTCTAGATGACAATATTCAATGGTAATATCAAACTAGGTACAACATTGTATCTAGTATTGGGTGATCAACTGTACAAAAAAGTATAAATGTTAACACTATTTTTGGTAAACCATTTTTAAAAACCCTTATAAAATCTGGTTGGAATATGTGATCAATTTTCATTGAATTATCATATTGGAATTTTTTGTATGTAAAACATTTTCTTGATGTCTTCCATGTAGAAAAAAACATATTTGATAGTGTTATTGGCACATTACTAACTGTTCCTAGAAAAAATAAGATGGCATCAAGGCCAGGTTGGAGTGGACTGAAATGGGGATAAGGTAAGAGTTGGCACCGATGATGGGTAAAAGGGATAATTTTCTTCCTCTAGCTACTTACACTTTATCTAGATAGAAAAAATTGCAATTTTTCTTATTTCTTACTAATTATTAGTTTCACAAAGGTATTAATCAAATACTAAAATTTTTATTTCAATGACTAATTTGAAGTTACAAAGAATAAAATCACATGATTTTCAAGTTTTGATGAAAGATTTGATTCTTGTTTCTTTCCATTGAATTCTTCCTCAAAAAGTACGACATACATTAACCAGACACTACTTATTTTTCAAGGACATATGAAGTAATTTTGTAGAGATGGTGAAATTTAAAATCATGAATAAGGATACTAGAGTCATATTATGTGAATTAGAGATGTTCTTACCACCATCATTATTTGATATAATGGTCTACCTTATGGTTCACTTAGTCAAAGAGTTTAAACAATTTTGTCTTTCTTATTACAAGTCAATGTATCCCATTGAATGATATATAATGATTTTGAAAGGGTATGTCAGGAATCAAAGTTGTCTATAATTTTGTATTGTGGAATGATATATTTTTGAAGAATCTATGAAATTATTTACTGATTAACTATTAGATGTTGAAATAATCAGTACCCCAAAGTCTCGACACAACGAACACCTTATAGGTGAAGGGATTTATGGAAGGTATTTTGTTGCAATTACCTTGACAGAGCGAGAGAAACATATATTTACACATTACATGATAA
Source organism: Viscum album (assembly GCA_963277665.1). Lineage (NCBI taxonomy): Eukaryota > Viridiplantae > Streptophyta > Magnoliopsida > Santalales > Viscaceae > Viscum > Viscum album. Next base: position 86,579,348 of record OY728140.1, on the reverse strand, counting down.
TGAAGATATTAATCCATACCTTGAATCCCATAAAGAAATTATTAGATATTTGTATCCATCAAAGGATGAAGGCTGGATATCAAATACACAGAATCAATATTTTAAAGAATGATTGAGAGATAAAATTTATAAGGAGTTATCTGAAAACATGAATTCAATTATTGAACAAATTCAATGGCCAGCTACAAGACCAAATGAAAATGTTATATATTACACTAGGTTTCTAATCAATGGTTATACATTCTATACAAAATAACAATATGAATTTAGTATGATGAAAAATAGTTATGTTATGCTTGTGACTGAAGCAATGCACATATCTGGTTCCAAGGATAGAAATCCAATTTATGAAAATTTGTCATATTTTTGAATTATTGAACAGATACATGATTTTTATTATAAAACATCTCAAGTGTCACTTTACCATTTCAAATGGGTTGATAATATCAATGGAGTGAATGTTGAGGAATTGTGATTTATGAAGGTGAATTTCAATGTGGAAGGGGGGGAAATGAGTTTCTCATAATGGAATCACAATTAGTGAAAGTATTTTATGTCTCTGATATAACAAATAGGAATTTGTCGATTGTCCTACTAGCAAGTAAAACAAATGTTGAGTTAGATGAAAATTCCATCGAGGTTAACCATTTCGTTGGGATATCATAATTATTTCATGCTGGTCCAAATGTAGATAATGTATTTTACATTATAGGGGACCACAAAGAGGGGATTTTGATTCTCTATTGAGGTACCAAATCCATTCAACCATTAAAAAAGAAATAGGATTCAATGAAAAGGTAAAAGTGTTTTTTAATATATTATGTTTTTTCTAATAATATTATATATTTTCTAATGTATTAAGATAATATAATATAAATATTTGAATACTCATGTTGAAAATGTCTTTTTCACATGATGATATTACCAATACCTCATAAGAACAACCTATACTGAAGGAAACCCTTTGTAAAGTTTTAAAGGTATTGTTATGATATACTTTACCTATTTTTCCAAAAAATATATATAAAGAACCATTGATTAAATTTTCATTATTCTTTGTAGATTTTGTTTATTTTAGAAGATTTCATTCAATGTATCACAACTGTTCAAGAAGCTAAACGACGTTGTCACTACTCAATAACATATTTAATCTTCATGTTTTCTGAGAAAAATCATTGTCCATAGAATTAATGTATTGTTTTATACTTATGACTAATTTATTTCTTTTTAGTATTACTCACATAATAATTGTTTTCTTATATAAGTGGATTATTTTGTTCTATTTGGGGTGATCTATCCATCTTTCATGCCATTCTGTACCAAAACATCCACATACTTATTTTCCCTCAAAACCTTTTCACCCCTATAGTGGTGCATTTATCTCTTTCATTCAAGTTACATCCACTGCCTTTGTAGGAAGATAAATGATGCTACCTCTACTCAATTACATAGGTAATCTTGATGCTTTCATATTAAAATAATTTTCCCTATAATTAATGTATTTTTTCACATTTATTTTTTATTTATTTAATTTTAGAGTAACTCACGTAAGAATTGTTTTCTTATACATGTGGATTATTTTGCTTGAGTTAGGGTGCTCTGTAAATTTTTCATTCCTTTATGCACCAAAACATCCATATAATTCTTCTCCCTCAAAAAATTTTCACCCTTGTAGTAGTTCATTTATCACTTTCTTTCAATTTACCTCCTTTGGCTATCTAGGAAGAGAAATAACACTGCCTTTTCTCAATTACATAGGTAATCTTGAGGTTTTCATAGAAAAATCATTTTCCCTAGAGTTAATATATTATTTCATATTTATGTTTAAATTATTTATTTTTAGTATTAATCACATAATAGTTTATTTCTTATATATTTGGATTGTTTTGTTTGATTTGGGGGGTTGTGTTCATCTTTCATGCTTTTATACACTAAAAATTCCATTAACTTCTTCTCCCTCAAAACCTTTCAGCCCTATACTATTGATATTTATCACTTTCCATCAAGTTCCCTCCACTTCTCAATCACAGAGGTAATATTTATATTTGTATAGTGAAATATTTATCCAAGAATTAATGTATTATTTTATATTTCTATTTAATTTATTTCTTTTTTTATTACTCATAATAAATTCAATGAAAATCATGGTAAAACTGATAGTTAGGATTTGTTTTGAGACTTTGTGATGTGTAGGAATTAGCTTAACCACAATATGACACACGATGTGACCAGTACGATTCCATGTACTTCATTCTATTTAAAATTGACATTAATTTTATTAAAAAACACAACCGATATACTCAAAACTAGTCGAACGAATTCATATTGTTTTGATAATTTAATGAAAATATCCATAAGCCACTTATGACTTTTAAGAATCAGTTTCACCTCAATCTGATACACAATGTTTTTTATATGAATCAATGTGTCTGTTATCAGTCTAAAATGTATATTTAGATTTAAAATCTTTCAGTCTCTAAAAACCATGAAAAACATGCTCATATTTTTTATAGTTTAGTAAATAGATTCATAAATAATTTGTGACATATAGGAATCATTATCACGTCAATTAGATACATGATGTGATCTGTATGATTAAATGTTTGTGTTTCAAGTTTAAAATGAAATTTTAGTAAAAAAGATAAGTGAAGTACACAAAACCAAAAAACACACATTCATATTATTTTTATAGTTTAGGGAAACAATCCATAAGTAATTTGGGATGTGTAAGAATTAGTCACACCTATTTCTGATGCACGGTATGATCGATATGATTCTAAGTGAATATTTATTTAAATTTGACATCAATTGTAGTAAAAAAACAAAATGACCAACTCAAAATAGAACAAACACATTCATATTGTTTTGATACCTTAGAAAAATCATCCACAAGTGATTTTAGACGTGCATGAATCATCCAAACCTCAATATGAATCATGGTGTGCCCGGTACGATGCCAAGTGTGTGTTTTTATTTAAAATTGATGTGAATTTTAGTAAAAATGCTAACTGACCTACTCAAAATCGAGAAAACACATTCCAGTTTTTTAAATACATTAATAAAATGATCCATAACTCATTTATGATGTGTAGGAATCAACCACACCATAATCCAACACACAATGTGATCAGTACGAGTCGAAGTTTGTGTTTCAATTTTAAAATGACATTTTAATAAGAAAGACATATGATGTACTCGATACTAAGAAAAAACATTAACATTGTTCTAAAACATTAGGAAAATGATAAAAAATTCATTTGGGATATGTATGAATCAGTCTCACCGCAATCAGATGCATGGTGTGATCAGTATGACTCCAGGTGTGTTTTTTATTTAAATTTTTTATCAATTTTAGTAAAAATGCCAACTAAGATACTCAAAATCAAGTAACTACATTAAAAATGTTCAAATAATTTTAGAAAATGGTCGATAAGTCATTTATGATGTGTAGGAATTAGCCTCACCTCAATCTGATACATAACATGATGAGTATGAGTCAAAGTACATGTTTCAATTTTAAAATGACATTTTAGAAAAAAATACAAGTGACATTATCAAAATTGTAAAAACATTTCCAGATTGTTTTTATATATTATAAAAATAATCCAAATGTCATTTTGGATGTGTTTCAATTGGTCTCACCTCAATCTGATGCATGGTGTTAATAGTATGACTCAAAGTGCATCTTTTTATTGAGAATTGTTAACAATTGTAGTAAAAGGCCAAATGACATACTAAAAAAAAGTAATAAAAATTATTTAAATACTTTAGTAAAATTATTGATAAGCCATTTGTGATGTGTAGGAATCATCCTCACCTCAATCTGATAGAAAATGTGATCAACATGAGTCAAAGTGCGTGTTTCAATTTTAAAATGACATTTTACTAAAAAAGGAAAGTGACGTGCTCAAAACCAATAAAACACTTTAATATTGTTTTGAAATATTTTTAAAATGACCCATAAGTCATTTGGTATGTATATGAATCAACCAAACCTCAATCCGACATATGGTGTGACTGGTATGACTCAAAGTGTGTCTTTTTATTTCAAATTGTCATCAATTTTTGTAAAATGTACAACTGTCCTACTCAAAGTCAAGAAAACACATTTGGATTTTTTTGATAGATTTTTAAAATTATCCATAAGTCATGTTTTATGTGTAGGGGTCATTGGAACCTCAATCCAATACATGATGTGCCCAGTATGACTCAAAGTGTCAGTTGTTAGTTTAAAATCGACATTTTAGTTCAAAAAGTGTCACTCACTAAAAACTGATCAAACCCATTTGGATTTTCATGTTAATTTAGTAAAATTATTCATACATAATTTTTGATGTGTTGGAATCCATTTCACATCAAACCAAAACACTATGTGATCAAAATGAGTCAAAATATCATGTTTCTAGTTTAAAATGGAATTTTAGTAAAAAAACTGAGGTACTAAAAACCAATAAAACACCTTCATATTGATTTGATACTTTAGTACAATCATACTATAGTCATTTGAGATGTGTTGGAATCATCCACACCACAATATTTTTCATAGTGTGACCGGTATGACTACAAGTGCATATTTTTACTTAAACATGATATCAATTTTAGTAAAATTAACAATTTATGTTTATTTATTTCTTTATACTCTTTTTATCATATTAATTATTTTCATATATAGGTGAATTCATTTTATTGAGTAGGGGTGGTTTGTTTTTTAATTTCATTCTTCAGGTTAGGATTAAAAGATAATGGAACAATAATTTTTTTCAATGTATATAATAATTTTTATTTATGTAATTGTATAATACAATGTTTGAAATGTATATAATATAGTGTTTTTTTATTTTTATTTCCATTTTAAATTTAATTTCATTTAATTCCTATTTTGGAACTTATTTCTGTAGTTTTTTAGTCTGTTTTGGGTGCTGCAGTGTGTTTTTACAACATACTGCAGTGGTGTTGCAGTTTACTATTTCATCACACTGTAGTATGGCCCATTATCAGAACTTTTAAATGGGTTTTTAAAGGTATAATTTTTCAGCACTTTTAAAATTTATGATAAAAGGTTCTTTTTCTACACTTTTATAAGCACGAATAAAGGCATAATTTATCAGTGCTTTTATATGCGCTGATAAAAGACCCTTTATCATCACTTTTATTAGTGCTAATAAATGGTTCCTTTAGCGTCTCTAAATTAAAGTATTGATAAAATACCAGTTCTTTTAACCTCTCTCATGTATTAATCACTTTTACGTCACTTATAAAGGCCATTTTTAGTGCTATTAAAGACCAGTTATGCAGTAGTGTATGCCAAGATAGTTTAAAACAATGTGTAAAGACTTGTTAAATTTGGACAACTTATTTATTTCATGAGACCTATCAATACATCAAGGGGATACATAATTTTGTCCCACACCCATCACTTCATTTCCAATGAATTCATCATATATTGAATGATTTATTTAATTTATGAACAATAGGCCTCATCAATAAATATCTAGTTGAGTGAAGAATATAGAATATCAATATTTACCCAATCATTTAGATAAAATTCCTTGTAAAACAGTGTACGTAGAAATATTATATAATTTAGGAAATAATCATATCCATGATGTAGATTTAAGATAAATGTAATGTTCAATGATAAAAATAAAGTTAATGTTTCAACATAAAGTCAATAACTACAAAATTAAAAAGAGATACAAGATAAACTTCGATTCATTAGAAATACAGGCATTGAAATAAATTCTTGTATTTTAGAGAATAAAAAAAATGTATAATAAAATCATTCTAAAAATATTTTTCATTGTAAAATCTTGAAATCCTATAGGACAACCTAAAGAGTGAAAAATAGTTATGGTGGAGGAAAGTTCTATTAACACTAAATAAGTTAAAAAATTCCTTTTTACTTTTTTTAAAGAAAGTTGATAATCATTAATTTTGGAAAAAAAATAAATATTACATTTATACAATTTCAAAATTCAAGGATCACTTAAAATATCCTATAAAAAAAATTCCCTAAATAAATATTATTTTGATAAACCAATTTTGAAAAAATATGGATATGGATGAAAAATATACCCCACAAAGAAAAGAAATAAGAACAGAATTTTATTTAATCATTAATATTAAAGATTAACTTTAATTGAATCATTAATAGTCATGAATAAATATATACTCATGTTTAATAACTAAAAGGGGTGGTATATACACTATATAAAAGTAAATACATTTATATTAACTAATATCTCAGAGTGGAGTAGAAATTGAGACAAAATATCTTACATAACACTACCTCTTAGTTAAAGGTGATTTGAAATCCAATATAATGGTTTTTGACATGTAAATTTTTAAAAGGATCACACTAATATTTATAATATCATATATGATCCTCTTATAACATTTTATCACCCATTTATCAACAATATTTCATTATTATCATTTTTGGGTGTTAATTTCTTTATTTTCTCATGAATATTTTTGTCATGGAATTTTCATTACATGTACTTTTATTATGGTTATATTATATCTAGAATATTATACATGATATAAATATAATATATATCCATTAAATATATATTTATCACCATCAATGTAAAGCAGAAATAAAAAACAGTTTACATATCTTCTTGGAGGTAGAAGTCCACACGTACACACGAGCGATGTTGTCATTTCCCAATAGATTTGAATGTAAGAAGGTATATATAATATTAAAATTCTAGAGGAATAGTTATATAATATGCATCATATATATTAATTAGTTCCATCTTTACCACCATATAAGTAAATAGGTGATGAACAATGAATTACACTTCTACGTGGAGATGATAAGTCATATGTACCCACGAGCGAGGTTTTATCTTTTTATAAAATAGAAAATAAAATTAAAATGATTTTTCGATAATCATAATAACATATTAGTATGTTTATGTTACTAGATTTATTATTTTAGTGTGGTGAAAACATATTTATATGATGTTTATGAAGAAATAAATTTAAAATAGTTGGTAAAGACAATTACCTCTTCTTCAAAGGAGACCCTTTAAATATTATATTAAGAGACATAGGTTTGGTATTTTAGGAATAAAATAACCTAGAGAACTTATCTAAGGATATTTATAATATAATTGGGTAGGTTTTGGTTGATCTATATGGCTCAAAGTGTTGTGGATAATTGAGAGAAGGTGTATCCTTTTATAAGTGAGGGGAGGAGAATTCGTGGAATTTATAAAGTAATATATCAATATAAATTATTTTTTATGTCTAAATGGATAAAAATTTATGTAATAATAATAAAATATCAGGATTAGTATCCATCCTTTAATGCAATACAATTTTGATAATTTTAGTTATGTTTTCAGCCTAATCATTTTGTTTTAATCCCTGTTAACCATTTTTGGAAATTATCATACTATTAAAGTTTTCTATCCTTTATAGGCTAATAATGTTACTTTAAAATGAAAAAAGACCAATAAATATACCATGGTTTATTTTTTAAACCATATCACATTATGTTTTCCATGTATAAATTTTAAATTAATTTTAAATCATTTAATAAAAAATTATTTATTATAAAATATCATTAATGTCATTATTAACACTATTCATTTAATTTGAATTTAAATACGTCAAGGAAAAGAGAGAATTCAAACATAATCGTTTAACAAACAACTAAAATTATATATATTTGAAAAAAAAATTGTTAAACACAATAATTATTTCAAATTATATTACCTTTAGTAATTTTAATATCAATTATTTTATTTTTACACTAATTAAATAAATGTTGTCTCGACCGTTGCACATGAATTTTAGCTAATTTTTTAATCAATAAAAATTAAAAATAAATTATCATGATAAAGAATCATGTATAATTAAAATAAATATCTATAACTAAACATAAATTTTATTTTTCCCTATCACAGAATTTTATAGATATTAAAAAAAGAAAAGTGACATTTTTGTCTTTATTTCTCCAATTAATATTATAAAAGTAAAAAATCATGGTTAAATGGGAAAATTTCATATTTTATAATTTTAGATTATCATAGATGAAATATAATCATTTATTTAAATTTAAGAATGTTTTGGGTTGATTTATAATGTCTCATTACAATATTTTTATCTTTAATTACCCGATATACACTTATTGTGGTGACAATTAATTTTTATGGTTAATTTCCTAATGACCAGAAATAAAAGGGACCATTTTAACAAATTTGGAACTCTTAATTACAAAAATTTAATCCATTTTTGAGGATGAAATTTCAGTAATTGGCAGAAAATAATTTAATATTAAAACACAAAACACAATGAATACAATTTTTTAGAAAACTTTCTTTTTTTATATAATAAAGTTTTCATACAAAATTCATGTATACAATTTCCGTAAAAGACCATATTTTTCTTATTAATAATAAAATTTAACTAGTTTTTCTTTGAAACCATCTTAGAAAAAATGGAACATTGTATATTCTTGAAACAAAAATACTGTTTTAAAAGAAGTATTTTTCACTAATCAATGAAAAATCAAAATTTTCAGAAAATTCCAAAACATTTACCCTAAGGTAAATTTGAGATAATGAATTAAATAATTAAGTTAATTTTATAAAATATAATTTTTAAATTTTTAAAAAATTAATTATGTTATTTTCCAATAAAAGTTAATAAAAATCATTTTTGTAGAAACCATATTTTTTAAGAACAAGATGACATTAATAAAAAACTGAATGTTTGATTTTTATAATAATGAATAAAAAAACTTTTATTGTGTATGAACATAAAATATATTTCATAATATGGTTATTCTTATTCTTACTCTCCAATTCGATGACTAGGCTATAACAACCATATTTAAATAATAATATTTTGTTGTTTGTTTGGGCTCAATGTTTTGTGTTGTATAGGCTATCAAATATTGTGTTATTTTAAAAATTAGGGATTTTACATACTTACCTCATAAAAATTCATCAAGGAAAATTTCATGATATTACCTTCATATATATTTGAGTGGTTATTCTTCAAAAAATCCTCAGGTTCACATGTTTCTTCCCCTATTTTATGATTTCTCCAAAGTACCTTTACCAGTCAGGTCATTAAATTCCTCAACACTTTACCTGTAGTGTTAAGAATCTTTATAGGATAATTATTGTAAGATAGATCAGGTCCAAATTATATTTCCACAAAGGTTATCAAATGCATTAGGTTTGGCATATACTTCATTAACATAATGATATGGAACACATCATGTACTTTAGAGAGACTTGGTGGAATTACCAATTGATAAGCCACCAATCCAAATACTTCTAGAATTTCGAAAGGTCCAATATACTTGGGGCTTGGTTTTACATTCTTACCCAACCATATAACACCCTTCCATGGAGATACTTTCAAGAAAACATGATCTCACATTGGAAATTCCAAATCATTCTTTCGGTTTTTGGCATAACTATTTTTCCAGATTTTAGAAGATTTAATATGTGTTTAGATAGCGTTTACCTTTAACATTTTCTCCTCAAAAAGATCTATACCCAGTTTTTTTCATTCACCTACATCTTCCCAAAAGGTCTAAGTATGACATCTCTTTCCATATAATGCAGCATACGGTTCCATTTGAATACATGAATGGAAAATATTTCAATAGAAAAATTCTATAAAAGGATTATACTGGTCTCATATACCTTTAAAGTCAAGTGAACATGAAGTATACTTTTCTTCCAATGTTTTAATATTCCTTTTATACTTCCCATTAGTTTGAGGGTGATAGGCAGTGCTCAAATGATGCTCAGTATCAAGTTCCTTTAAAATACTATTCTAGAATTCCTATGCAAATCATCAATCATGATAAAACAAAGTTGAAATAGGTTCATCGTAGTGTCTCAAAATAGAATTAATATAGATCTCTACGAGGTACTCAAGAGGTAAATATTCTCTTATATTGAGTAAATTTTCATATTTGGTAAGACGATCAATAATAACCCATATTACATAATTCATTTTTGGATTATTTGTTAATCAAGTGAAAACATATATATTAATTTCATTAAATTTTCATATAGAAATAAGTATTGGTTTCATGAATCCTCTATGATGACATCTATTAGCCTACACATATTTAAAAACTATGCATCTGGATACATAATCAGCAATTTCTCGATTTATATTTTCTCACAAAAAATGTTCCTTCAAATATTTTTGCATCATGGTGCTACCAGGGTGTATAGAGATATTAAAGATATGAGAAAAATATAATAATATTCTTTTTATATTAGGTATAGATGGGGCACACAATGTCGTTCTAAATTTTATAATTCCACCTTCATATACAAAGTATTCCAATTTCCCCTCATTTATGGATTTAATTTTCATTTAAACATTCTCATCACTAGGTTGATAAATTTTTATCCTTTCCAATAAATAAGGTTTGGAAATTATTTTAAATTAAGTGGTGTTTCTCCTTCCTTAATAATTTTAAAATCCACTTTACTAAATCCATTATGATAGGATCCCTTCCAATCCTCGTTTAGATAGGAATTCATGATCATTCATGCCCAATGAATTTTATACCTTATTCCCACCCAGAGGAAGTGTATTGATAAATCATTATCCTTGATTATCTCGTGAAATTTTATTTTCCTAATGTTGACCTTATTCAATTAAAAGACAAATTTTAGACTCTTATGATCTGTGTATATCTCACTTCTTTCCCCACAAAGAGAATTTATCCAAATCTTCAATGAAAAGATTATGATTTCCAACTCAAGATCATAAATTGGTTAGTTGTGTTCACAAAGATTTAACTACCTTGATGCATTGGTAATAAATATATCATTATACATAAGTACACATCCAAATCCATTCTTTGATGCATGTTTTTTATGCTTTCTGCAGCTGACAAGCACATCATCATGGTGACGCATGCATGTGGTCCCATGTTCCTGCTTTCTAATGATGAGAATCATCCATCACTTATTCAAAAATGTTTTATCCTTGATCAAAACACAATAATGGGATGTCGGTTCCTCCTTCCATGGATTCCTCCTCAGAACTCATATCGTAGTCTAGGTCTCCCTTCGATAATTGAGTTGTGGTTTGTGAATCACATTCTCGGGGCCAATTCATTATAGATGCTGATTAGTTACACTACTTTTATCAAGACATTACAAGGGGTCTTGACTGGGTAGCAACTATCATTCAGAGTAAATGGTAACATCAGGCATGTAGGGGGATCTATGGATGCATGAACATTGGTTAGTTGTTTTCTTCCACATAGGAGGGCATCTCAAGTGCATGGAAACTAGAGGCAAACCACATTGATTAGGGTTATCTTATACCAAAGGCATGTCTCTGAGGTTTTCATCATCTTCCCATGTTTAGCACGGGTCATGCTGCGAGTTTAATGTCTAGTAGAGACGTTTATGCCAAAGGTGAGTCTTCAGAGGTTTTCCTCGGGAATCTCATGTTTAACACGTGGTAGAACATTAGTTTAACATCTTTCATAGATGAATCATACTAATCAAAACACTTATCAGATTTCATCATATGGGTATATGCATAGGAGGGAGTACATGGATGTTTTACCAACTAGGTGGATCAGAACACCCAATGAGGATGGACCCAGGATAATTTGTCCCTAGAAAGGGGTGATTTCACACTATGAAGGCTTATATGAACACCACAAAGGGTGGATCAAAGGATAGTTGGCCCTAATGGGGGGGCACAAAGGTTTACCATTTGGCTAGGATTGAACCTCATGGAGGCCTCTTATGTACCCTATAGAGAAGACATGGATTAAAACCCATGTAGTTTAAATGGTTTGTTTATGGCTTATGCATAGAGACTTACCATATTCTGTAAGGAGAAATGATGGAATGAATGGTGATTACGTGCTGAGACTACCCAAGTGCTGAAAGGAGTAATGAGATGGATGGGGTTTAGGTGTTAAGATTTCCTAGGTGGATGGAATCATTCCACCAGGATGTGGCGGCCTGGGTAAGATCACGATTGATATTGAACTGATGTGAAGATGACAATGTTGGGGTTG